>CM042137.1:81345779-81533279 GCA_023376005.1 Doryteuthis pealeii
TATATATATATATATATATATATATATGTGTGTGTGTGTGTGTGTATGTGTGTGTGTGTGTATGTGTATGTACGTGTGTGTGTAATGAGTTGATACTCTGAAAAATCTAGAATTTACCGAAAATATTTAAAAAAAATGGAAAATAAGTATATATTAGAAATTCCCCTTACATATCCATCTACAACCAAAAATGCATTATATACACGTATACAAGTAAATATAAGGCGCTTGAAGTGTAATGGTTTTAGTCATAAATGTATGAACCCAATCCATCTACAGGTAAATAGTAAGGCAGACTGCACTGTTTAATCTAGATATGGCAACCGGCTCAGGAAAACTAAACTGATTTGAAACGTGTTAAACTCAGCTTCAAAATGACCAGTGTCGCATCCTGCTTGTATGAAGGATTTGGATAAATACATATACTAGTAAACATGCATATTTATGCATATATACTGGTGTATACTATATGAACATACGCAGACAGATATGGATATATAAAGAGAATAAGAAAATGTGTAAAAAGTGTAGGAAAAGATCCAATTCCAAGAGTGATATATATATATATATATATATATATATATATATGTGTGTGTGTGTGTGTGTGTGTGTGTGTGCAAACATATTGTAGGTATATATCGGCAGATATAGATTAAGAGGGGAAAGGTGATGGATATTTTCAAGAGGGAAAAAGTGTTAGATAAAGAAAATAAATATCAGGAATCGATATTTTGCCATGGGGAGAATTGTCGACATTTGACAGTTTTAGTCCTCTTGGCCAATTTTGCCCCAAAAGCTTGTCACTATGGTATTGACGTCAAATGGAGTCTTTCTCGCGTATGCACTAATATTTTCTGTGCACATGCGTACTCTGACAAATATATTAAACTGTGTTTCAAGGTGATATGCTCTTGGGTACCCCTCTTTTCCACTCTTCACGCAAACAAGTTATATATTAGAATGGAAATTTGCCATATTCATTGAAAGTACCTGGGATTTAAGAAAAAAATGAATAACTTCCAATTAGTATGAAAAGTTTCCGAATATTAGTGCCGTATGGATATCTAATATAACTTTAATTCCACGCATGATAAAATGTTTCTTTGTTCATATTAATAATTACAATGTTAATATTATCATTTGTACTCTAAGACCCATATAAACAGTTTTCTAATATGGGTTTCTAGACTAGTTCCCTTTGATAGTTATCTATGTCCGTGATATCTCCATACTATTCAAATGTAAATGAAAGATTTATATTTCCACACAGTATTCTTGTTTATTTTAATAATAAATTGAGAAATTGATTGAAACTGCATATCAACCCGTCTAGGGTTATTTTATTCATAGAGGTAAGGTAATCGGGTTCATTGTACATCTTTTGCTGTTTAAGAGGTTTCATGCATAGGATATCATAGAACTATCTAATAAAATAATTTGCACACAGTTGTATGATTTCAAATAATTATTTCTATTCAATAGTCATTTATTTTTACAGTTATACCGTTTCAAGTAAGTAATAATGATACTTAATAAACAACTATTTCTTCAAATAACTATTCTTAGTAAGAATAATTTACAGATATATCAATTAATACTATCGAAAACGAATGATTTTTAGATAGATTTATTTGACCAATAGATACGACATTAATAGGTACTACCAGTCCGGGTCAGGGTGAGCAATGAAATAGTATTCCACAGGCTCTAGGAGAGGAGCCTTAACATCAGATGCATTTTAGTGCCATACCCAGAACATTCATTTTGTGAGTGTATGTGTGTGGGGTCTAGGGGTTCTTAACCATCTGCTGGAGAGTGTACAGTCAGAGTATTTTAAGCATCACCAACCAGGCGGTTTAATAATCAAAAGCTGGAGGATTTTAATCCTTTCCCAGATTTCCAATTATTCCAAGAAGTGCATCATTAATGATGAACACCTTCATATTTCCTGATTTCTTTTTCTTTTGGAAAGATGCTTTTTGCATTTTTAGATTCAATCAGTGAGAATCGGGAAATGTGATATCCATTATCTGACATATCTTTCTGTCTTTTTTTTACGATAGCGAAATGAGGTCTTTTGGCTGTAAAGGTTTTTAAGGTACAATTACTTAGCGTTTTTAAATTTGCAAGTTAATCAGTATTGCTCTTAGTTCGCGCTTACCTCGATCATATTTTCTTAGGGGAGATTACTATAAAATGCCAATTATTGATTACTCACGCTTTTAATATGTTAAGTTTATAAATAGAATAGGCTTAAAGACCCCAGATCTCTCCACAGAACATTATAAATAGAATATAGATGGTTATAAGATAAACACAATATTGAATTGGAATATCCTCTAAATACTTTGGAAGATTAAAAGTAGTTTCATAAAAGAATTAATGATAAAAGAAAAAGTAGAACTTGAAAGATCTTAGACGAAGCTTCATAGAAGATACAGCAGTATCGTGTTATAGAAATATTCTGAACAATTCTTTTAAAAAAAATCCAAGTGAAATCGTCGAATCAATGAACAAGAAAATTAATTACTATGGACAATAATTTGCTTCACGGATATGTTGATAAAAACAATGTAATGGAAAAATGGCTTCATTGTCATAAACAAACTGAGTTATCTCAGCTGTAAAATATAACGCACAACTGAACCGGGAAAATAAGGAAGGTCACAAACACAACGAAGAATTAAAGAAAAAGCAAAGAAAAAATTGTAAAATTTAAGACATTCAAAGAAAGTAGTGGGTTATATTATCTAAACATGTTTGTACAAGGTAAAAACAGAAACGTTAATTAATTTAAAATAAGAACATCGCCGTGTTGTCTGGGATTAGAATACGCAAACTGTATCCCCTACAGCATAAATGGTGTCCTCAGTATGACAATAAACTTGAACTGATAAGGAGGCTCCATTTCTGGAGATCTTCAGATTTTCATACCAAAAACAACTTTTTTTATAGTCTTTCCCTTCTGCAACAAGCGTATTTTAAGCCCCGTACACAGGGTCTAAAGTAGGAAAGGAAAATTTCAAAGTTAATAAAACTAGGAAATAGTGAAAGGTATAATATTCTTAATTGGAAAAAAATTAATGTCAATAAGATAAAGAAGTTTTATTGCTGCCAAACTTCATAAATGTGATATGTAACAGTTTCACTTTTGCGAATTTATGTAGTTGTTATGATAACAAGAAAAAAAAAAGAAAAGAAAAACAAAACGCAAAACAAAAGCAAAACAAAATAAAACGCAGAAGGTACAAAATATTTTACAAATATTCGTTTACTAATGAATATTTGTAAAAGATTTTTGTCTCCTCTGCATAATTTATTTTAAACATTATAGTATTTTTAAAAAATGTGGACATTGACCTTTTGAGGATTTTTACCTTTTTAAAAAAATCAAATGATCTCAAAGTTACAAAAATCAGAACAGATTTTATTTTTGATTATACAAAGATAAATCAATCTATATGGTCAGGATTATGACGATACTCATAAAAAATACGAGTAAAACTTTTTGATCTTCAAAATTAATTTCAATCAGAATTTCTCAATACCTGATTGCATTAGTCAAATATTTTAAAAAATGAAACAAAAATCCTTGGATGCAGCTTAAAAAGAAATTGCTTAAAACGAAGAGAAAAATGGGAAAATACTGCAAAGTTGATTAAAAAATATTTTTAAGAAATTATGAAAAGCAATTAAGTTTGAAAGGCCCAGGTTAATTATTATAATTGAATGCGACTTTCAGCATTGCATGTTGGTTTATGTGACGTTTGTTTTGTTAGAATAGTTCATTTTAAATTTAGAGTTAAATGAGATTTTGCGTTCAAAGCACCAAAATAATTCGTGAAGAGTTAGGGGTGGATAGAGGATATTTTACGCTTTCATTAGGTTTGGTAATCACAGAAAAAAGAAAGAAAAATATGTTGAAATGAGGAAAAAATGTAGAAAAGAAAGGAGAAGAGGAAAGATTTCAAAACGAATGAGACTAGAAAATAGTGAAAAGTATAAGATTCTTAATTGGTAATAAAGAAATTAAAATCAATTTCAAGAAGTTTTATTGTGGACAGAACATCCTGAATAGGAATATTAAATATTTAGCAAATATTTAAAGTGAGGGAGAAAGACAGAAAAGTATAGCAAGGATAATCTACTGAAAGATTTAAAGAATAAATAATAAAAACAAACATAAGGAATAGAGAGAGAGAGAGAGAGAGAGAGAGAGAGAGAGAGAGAGAGAGAGAGAGAGAGAGAGAGAGAGAGAGAGAGAGAGAGATGAAATAATGAAAGAATCCTATTTTTGTGTTGCTTTTTATCGCTGCCATACAAAATGATGACCGAGTGAGTTGCAATAAAGAAGAGCAACTCAAATTTAAAACATGAAAGAAAAAATATCAGTGAAAATTAAATGATTGACATTACTTCCAAAAATGAAAAAAAAACTCTGAAAAATACACGAAGAAAAAATCAAATAATAAAATGAAAAGAAAACTAAAAAAGATTATGAATATAGAAAAACAGAAAATTCGTATACATGGAAGATGGAGTCGATTTTCTAAAAGGTTGATTCTGTAATTATCATATGCAGCACCTGCCACAAAATTCACTCATTTCAATCAAGACACGTTCTTATTTTTGAATTTCCTGACGGCGCTAATCTGTACAGGTCATTGCAAGCAATTTCTTAATTTTAATCCTCTTTATAATCAAACGAAATGCTTTTGCTGTTCAACTTTGTTTCCATTGCCCGACCTTGTGGTAATATCATCTCTTCTTATTAAATCATACAGGGATGCTCAAAAAAGTAGGATTCTTGTTTGTCTTTTAAATTATATTTGCAAAAATACAAAATGTTGATCAAAGGCTAAAATGAGAGAAAAGGACTGCTCATCGCTATTCTATCACTAACTGAACTGTTTCCAATTACGGATTCCAACATTCTATAAGATTCCTTTTGCCATAACGTCACATTTATTCCAGAATTCATTCAAACTGCAGCCATTAAGATAAATCAATCATTCCATGAGACTAAAATATTTTCATATGGTGGGCATAGGTACATCACATTTGTATATATATATATATATATATATATATATATATATATATATATATTTATCTTGTCACTTTTATTTGTAAAAATACATATATATATATATACATATATATATCTTATCACTTTCATTTGTATATATACATATAGATGTACCTATATCTTATCTCTTTCATTTGTATATTTATATATATATATATGTACATATATCTTATCTGTTTCATTGTATATATATATATATATATATATATATATATATATATATACATAATTATCTCTTTCATTGTATATATAATATATATATATATATATATATATATATACATATATCTTATCTCTTTCATTTTTATATATATATATATATATACATATATCTTATCTCTTTCATTTGCATATATATTTATATATCTTATCTCTTTCATTTGTATATATATATATATATATATATATATATATATATATATCTTATCTCTTTCATTTGTATATATATATATATATATATATATATATATATATATATATATATATATATATATATATATATATATAAACAAATTTTGGTACAGCTGAATTTGTATAATATTTGAAAAATAGGGACATACTTTATTGATCAGCAAAAATTTTTTTTTTTAAATTTTTCGAAAGTGAAAAGGAAAGAAAAAGAAACTTAAGGGCCCTTTCGACCGGTGCTTTGTCAAAAGAATAGACCGGTAGATCGTGTAAAAGTCACGATGTAAATTAATTGGGTAAAAAAAGAGATTGAATCAAGCAAGTAGTGGGGTAACATGATGGAAAAAAAATTTGGTAAATACCTTCAGGTTATCCCACTTCATCAATAACATCCCCAGCAAAAATTACCAGGGAGTGCTTAAGTTTCTGTCAGCACAAGGACGGGCAGTAAATAAGCATGGAGACTGCCTCGAGGACATTGAGGTGGTGGTTAGTCCTAGCCTTGTGTAGAATAGTAAATTGCTGATCACTGTAGTTTGTTCTACAGCTATTTAAATTACAAAGGTGGTCGCCGATGGCAGAATCTTGTGCTTGGGAGAGCCTGGATGTGGTTTGGGGGAGGCTTCTTATACCCATCCGGACATGTTGGTTAATACGGACGTTTAGCCCCTGCGTTGTCCTACCAATATAGTTGGCAGCACACCAGCATTGGTATTTATAAATTACATAACTTTGTTCAAAGATTGGCAGGACGTCTTTATGAGCAGAGCGAAATGGTGGTAAATGGTGGTAAAAATTATCCGGACTTTAACTGCGTTAAAGCAACGTGTTATGGCTAATTTGAGTTTGTTTGCCAATGTTTGACCAACAAGTCCTATCCATGGCAATCGTAAATATACGGGACATTTAGGTGGACCAAACTCTTTGTTGCTGTTGAAATTTGAAATAGTTTGGTTAATCACCTTTGTAATCAAATCGCCTGGGCACCCATTGTCGGCAAAGATGTTATTAATTGTTTTCAGTTCATCTCCTATCTTGCAGTCAGAGCATATCGTAAGGGCTCTGAATGTTAAACATTTGATCAAGTTTATCTTTCTGGATTTGGGGGCGAACGAATCCCAACTCAAGTAGAGGCCAGTAAAGGTGGGCTTACGATAAATACTCGTCACAAAGGACGAGGAACGTTTTTCAATAAGAACGTCCAAGAAGGCGAGACTATTATTTTTCTCCTCCTCCATAGTAAACCCCAGGGAGGGATGGAGACCATTAGGACTGTGGAAGAATTTCAGGGCTTCAGCACGTGAACCAAAACAAGCAAAGGTGTCGTCCACGTAACGAGCGTAATAGTAAGGTTTGGAAACCTTCTGAAACAACGTCTTTTCAAGAAAACCCACGAACACATTCGCCATTAGGGATCCAAGGGGACTCCCCATCGACATACCATCGATCTGCCGGTACATCACGTCATTAAAGCTGAAGGACACTGATTTAATTGCCATCAACTCATTGAAAATATTTTCAGGAAAAGTGTGGGGGGTCAGATGGCTGCGATACAATAAATCTGAGCATATGCCAATAATTTCATCCAACGGTATGTTGGTAAATAAGGACGTGACATCAAAAGAGACCATAAACTGGGATTATATATATATATATATATATATATATATATATATATATATATATATATACACGCAAATCACTTTATCCAATCATACACATCCTGTGTCTATTGAATTTTCTGAATTTCTTTGCAATTTTTTCGATTTTCCTTGCATTTGTAACATCTTCACCTGACGATTGCCTCGCATGAAACCAATATGGTCGTGAATGTTCCTTTGTCACCAAATAGATAGATATGCAAAACTTTTATATATTTATTTTATTATATTATATAACAGCTTTATTTTATATTGAGCTCTCTACCAATAATACTGCCTTTGTTACACCGTACCAGCAAAAGCTGAAACAGTAACCATCCCACAATTGCGGAATGAGAAGAGGATACCCCCGTGGACTGCATAAAAAGTTAGGTTCAAAGTTCCGTGATGTCTCCCGATTACAAGAAGGTTTGCGATTACGACAAGAAGGTCCCCGAGTTCGAGATGGTTCCCGAGTCTGACAAGAGATGCCTGAAGAGAGCCGGAGGTACATCGGCTGAGGTGTTGTACATATAACAATGAAGATAGGGACAATAGTCTGAATAATACAAATAGTAATTATCTTATCACTTTCATTTTTATATGTATATATCTTACACTTTAATTATTATATCTATCTATCTATCTATCTATCTATCTATCTATCACTCTCTCTCTCTCTCTCTCTCTATATATATATATATATATATATATATATATATATATATATATATATATATATATATATATATATATGGGTATTTGTAAAGCCTTTGCAATGTTTATATTTCAATGACATGAACAAATGAAAACAAAAGTAAATTATTCCAAGCCAAAGCTTATTTATTCATAGGGATTATCATTTCAGCATATTCTTTAATTAACTTTTTAATACCCGCTTGAAATTTATGAAAAATAATCGGCTTGTTCCGGATATACTCCGATTTTTGATAGAGACATCTAGAGCAATTGCTACTTCGGAAATAAAGTACCCCATCTTGCTGGTATCAACGATCATTCCGCGATCAAATGGTGTGAAATACTTTCTGCATCCGGTTTATTTCCCAACTACACTACCTCTTTACCTCTAAAGCCATACACAAGTTATCCGAGTGAATTTATTTCTACAGGCCAAAACCATCCAGTGTACTACCATTTCTAATTTATTAATCCTTCAGTTTATATACATTAGCACGGACGTAAGAGGGTTTATCGTGCTAAATACATAAGGTTCGCATGCAGTACACGATCCCCTGTAAACGATTCCCATCTACTTAATTGCAACGGATAACTGAGAGCCGGAACGTCAGGAACAGGCGCTAATTTCCAACCCCTTGCTCGGTGGACTTAACCTAGGGCTATTCAATTCGACGTTTGGGAGCAACGTAAAAATCAGCCGCTGAGCACGTGTCAAGTGCACACGAACAAACAGAAGAGAGAATCCGTGTAAACTGAGACATCTTCGTATTCGACATTGTTCTGCGTGTGAAGGAACATTAATAAACCTAGCTGAATTAATGGGCGAGTTGATTTCACATGGAGAGCGTGTCGACAACAGAAGAGTGTCCCCTTTTAGGAATGGTTTGCAAGATGAGTTTGTGTTTCAGATAAAAATGTTCTGCAAGTAGATGTCGTGAAAATCTTAGAAATTGAATTGAAATTGTTTACATAACGTAATTGAATGCATCTTGCCTCATTTTCACAGGTAAAAAGACCTGCTCTGCAAGGAAGCGGGATGTTGGTGTATTTCAAAACAAACATCCAAAAAGACAGTTTCCAAGAGCAATGGATATAATGAGTGCCTAGCTTGATCCAAATATTTTTTTCATAGAGCCTCTAATGAGAAAGGAAGTCAATATCACAATTGCAGGGAGTCCCCGAGGCGACGTCGTAGTAAGCGAGTTCGACTTCCAGGCGCGGTATCACGTTCGCTTTCAGACTAATACCATTGAACCCTGTCGGCTGGTTTTTTTTAATACAGCCATCCCACCTCTGCAGAGGGGTAAGACCCCCAAAATGGCCACTTGCTGGTCGTGGGTGGCGACCCATGGTGCTTAAGAACAGAATCCTGGTGGATAAGCAGTACATGACATGCAGCACTTCACGTAGACCCTTACTTAGGCTAGACGTGCAGTCTGAGAGACCCCTCCGATCAATCGGCTGATCATGTCAAGCCTTAGCACCTATATGATTGCCCCAACCATATTGCCCTTATTGCAAATCCCAACCCTTTTAATCATATATGTGCTAGAAGACGGTGGTTGAGGCTCTTCATGTCCTGGGAATGGTGAGTTTCCAGTTCTGGAGGTCTGGAAAAAGTGGAGCACCCCTTCCTTACCATTGCTCACAGGTCCCCTCTGACCCGGAGTGGTAGTACCTGTTAGGGTTAAATACTAAATTGTGTTTATAAAAAATTGAGTATACATTAAGAATGAGTTTATTTCCAAATTTTGTCGACAAAACCCACCAAGTTTGATATGCCATAAAACAAACCACAGCAAACCAACTAATATTAAGAAAGGTATAAAGGTACGAAACCCCCCCCCCCAGCTATGGGATAAATAGTACCACTGTTTTTCTTCTGCAGAGATCGCGTTGGCATTAGATAACCAACGAGGGTTGATATACTGTAAAAAACAGCAAACTTATATCACAATTGATTTAGTGTAAAAATCGGAAATTTGATTGGTATTATCCACATGATTGATTGGTTGATTTAAACGGCATGCCAACCAATCCTTGTTATTTCACGCTTAGAATTGTGTTCATTGTACATTTAACTTTTGTACCTGTTAATAGTTTTTTTTATATTTTTTTAATTTTGCATATCCAGTATTCTTATCTACTACAAATGATTTGCACACAGTTGTATGGTGTCAAGTGTCCCAATATAATGCTAATAATTAAATGGTTTCAAAAGGTTATTCTTATGTAGTAATAATCATTTGGTTTCACACTATTATATGGTTTCAGTAACCAATAATAATCCTTAGTAAACAATTATAGCTTCAAGTAACTATATTTAATTACGGTTATCGAACACGAATAATTTTTAAACATAACTATTTGATCCATGTATGGGACCTTAACAGGTACTAGTACTCCGGGTCCGTGTGGACCAGGTAGCAATGGCAATGAAGGGGTACTCTACACTCTAGAACATCAAATGCAGTTTAGTGTCATACCTAGGACACCTCAGCAGAGGATACTGTTAACGTATTCTAAAACCCACCTACAAGCCTAAAACTTGATCAAAGGCTTTATTTATGGAAAGTCTAGTGATAAAATAACTCTCACACAATTGGTTTAGTGTAAGCATCGGAAAATTGACATTTTTTAACAGCATGTGTTTTTCATACATAACATTAAAAGTAGTTATCTATACAATAATTATTGTAAAAAGATAAGTAACTGAAGAAACGTTGTTACGAACCGACCCAGCAACTAAACCGCATTTCAAAGTTACACCGCTTACTAAATTTTACAGCCAGGCGCTGCCTATAGTAGCAGCCGAATTTTGTAACTAAAAACAAGGCAGGCCAAAAGAGCAACGACGAACAATAAAACTAACACGGAGACTAGATAAATAAAATTTGACAGGAAGTCTTGATTCAAAAGCTGGGTTAACTCTTTATGACAGTCAAAAGGCTGTTAGCAGTAGGAATTCAAAAATAAAGTAAACCCAGGACCCACGTAGATGCACTGAAAAAGAGTCCAAATAAAAATGTAGCACAATAAAAAGAGCAGAAAAATTCAGTAATACACTAAAAAAAAAAAAGGGAGAAAATTCCTGGGTCTTAAAATGTATTTTTGTTGAACCATCTATTCTGAGTCTGGTCTAAATAACTCACTCCTTCGTACTGTGTCTAAAACAAGCCATTTTCTGATGTTTACCCGTGAATTATCTACTTTCTTTTTGAAAGCCGGTGTCACTCAACCGACTCTCCTCATTCCAACAGTATAGTAGTTCTCGCCTTGTGAGAAAAGGGAAGATAAAAAATATGCGTTCGTAGAAACTTACTTAAGGGAAATCAATATTTGACTAACAAAGGGAGGGCTCATCACATACACACGCATAGAATTTCATAAATGGATGTAGCCTTAATGATAATTAAATTCAATGATAGAACACTGTACTGACTTGGACACGTTCTAGCCTAGGGCATCTAATCCTTTGTACGGTATCAGCTAGGTCATTTTCCACAATGTCAAGTGTGTATTCATTTGATGAGTCTTATTTCAGCGTACAAATCTTATAAATGTGTGAGACAAATTAGATATGAAATTTTCTCTACCTAACCAGTTGAAGCCCTGTCAGCTGCGGCTGCAGAATACACCGACTGCACCTCTGGATAGCGGTAAGCCCCCCCCCTAATGGGGCCACCTGTGATGTTTAAGGATAGAATTCTGGTGGTTAGCAGTCCATGAGATTTCACTTTGATCTTTACTTGGGCTGGGTGGGAGGTCGGAGTGGCCGTCTCCGATCAATCTGCTGGTACTGTCCCGACCGTCTCTTATGGCAACCCCACAACCCTTTTTATCATATGTGCGCTTGAACACAGTGGCTGAGGGTCTTAATATCCTGGGTATGAGGGTAAAATGCATCCGGTGGTTATGTTCCAATTCTGAAGCTGGAGATTGGGATTGAATGATTGATTTTAACTGCATATCAATCCGTCTTGGGCTATTTTAAGCCTAGATGTTAGGGAATCACGTTCATTATGCTTTATATTTATATTTTGTTTAGTTGTTTCTTAAAAGAGTTTTGTACGCAATTATCTGATATAAAGTATTCCTAAAACAAATTATTTACTCAGTTGTATGGTTTCAAGTATTCGTATCTATACTCATTATTTGGTTTCAAGCATTTCTAACAGTGTGTTATTGGCTTACTGTCAAATCACGCTGAAAGCACCAGTTTCCGCTAGATACACGAAATTGAACAGTGATGAGCCTGTTCAATATATAGATGGGTGACCATTTAAGCAAAAGCAGATACTGTGAGAAACGGAATATCAAAATGACTTGATTCGGCATTAAATGACCCGAAAAGGTTTTAAAAGGAAAAACAACAACCAAACCCTACATTTATACACAATTACCTGTTTTTATATCTAATACTAATAAGCATATGGTATTATCAAGTACTGCTAACAATGGTTTATACATAATTGTGTGGTTTCAAGTATGGATCTCTATTTGATAATAATATTTTGTTTGCAATTAGGCTTCAAATAACTACTAATATTAACCCTTTGTAAACAATGATAGTCCCAAGTAACTATTCTTAATAAAAAATAATTTAAAGTGATATGGTATCATGTATTCTTATATAATAGAAGGCATTTTCAAACAAATCTATTTGACCCATAGATGGGATCATGACAGGTACTAGCACTGTGGTTAAGAATGACTTGAGAATAATGATAATGAAGGGGTCCTATACACTTACTATATCTTTAGTATTGGGGTCTCAGCATCCACCCAGACGCAGTTTAGTGTCATACCCAGGACACTCCTCTTTTTGGGAATCTTACCCCTTTTGCAGGAGATAGAATCAGCGTATTCTAAAACCCACCGACAGTCTGATCAAGTTAAAGGACATTCCTTTCAAAGTTATGATGTAACTGTAATTAGCATGGTTTTAAATGTTGGTATTTGAATATAAGGTTTAAAGAATATTTGAAATCGAAGTTATCAAAAAGATTGTTTGATCCTTTTTGAAACGATCCATTTAGTCTGTTGGTAAAGATTTTCTTAATTTATCACCAGTGAAAAGCGTCTTTTCAGTTTGCAACATACGGCAGCTCGACCGGCCAAAAACAAATTTTCCCTCCACTTCTAGAAATATTTACGAGAGTTGCTAGAAATTCTTGTCTGAACCAAAAGCTATAAAACGTATATTTTTATTTCAAATATTCATCCAGCAATTGAGCACGTTTGACATATAGTTTCTAGAATTCATTTAACTGTTAGAATAAAACAAGAAAAAAAAACATTTCCCTTTTATTCGTATAAATCTTGAAGGGAATAATTGCAATTTTGTAAACTTTTAAAACACAAGAAATTGATAAATAATACTTAATATCCAGTAACAATATTTGTGTAACAGTTATCCAAGGCACATAAGCAGTGCAGAAATAAAAGGCTTAGATCGTTTCTAGTTTAGTCTCGACTTTAACTCAAATATCGACTGAAAAAAAAAAGAAAAGAAATTAAAGTTATAAAACCTAAAAAGGATACCAGAATGAGAAAAGTATAGCCATTAAAATAAAACCACTGCTTGAAAATAGCTAATGCTATCGGATGCAAGAAATATATGAAGAATGAAGATTATACCGAGTGGAATATTGAGATAAAAAAGGTAAAGATACTTTTTAAAAAAGATCATTGAATACTAATTAAAATATCATCCAATTGACAATTTGATTATTCAGAGATATGATAATTCTGTCCCTTTTCATTTTCTTGTCATTTTTCAATTATATTCTTCCCTGACATGTTTTTTCCTTTTGCCACGTGATATCCTTCCCAAACATTTTCTTCATTTTTCAATATGACCTACTGTAGTAAAATAATTCTCGTTCCAATTTTCACCCGACTCATCAAAAGTTCCCGGCAAATAGACTGCTGATGAAGTTACCGTTATTACAGTATATAAGAAATATTGATTATTTTGAGTAAATATTTAGAATCGGTTAAGACCATTGCTAGACATTTTTGTGGAATTCCATCAATTAATAATAGATGACGTTTAAGTTATTTAGTATAGTGTTCTTAATTTGATCAAACAGAAAGAGACAATATTCCTAGTCTTTGGTGAATCAGTGCCTTATCGAGACAGTTTTATTTATCTATTTTTGGTAGATGGAACAGTTGGCAATTCACTGTCATCTTTCAGAGAAAAAAGGAAAGTAAATATAACGTACAAACTGTTCACATAATTATAGCAACACTCACAAATGTAAAGCAGAGTTTCAGAATTGATTCTAGTGCTTAGAATAGGCTGACTGTATTCTTTCCGAATAAGTAAGATACCCCCCCCAAAAAAAGGGATGTCCTGAGAAGGACACTAATTGGCATCAGATAGTGAGGCTCCTGTCCTGGAGAGTGTGGGTGGAGTATCTCTTCATCAACATTACTCGCAGGTCAAATGACCTGAAGTGGTAGTACCTATTAGGGCCTCATCAATGGGTCAAATAAATCCGTTTAAACTTCTTCGGATTCAATTTTGATACTTTTACCATATGATTGAATTATTCATATTAATAGTTACTTGAAGCTATAATTGTTTACTAAGGATTAGCATTAGTTACTTGAAACCATTCAATTGTATGAAAACAGATGACTTATTAGATAGGAATGATTACTTGAATCCATAAATTAGTATTAGATAGAATTACTTGAAACCATAAAACTATGAGTAACTTATTTGTATTAGATAAGAATACTTAAAAATGTATGCAAAAACCTTTGAATTACTGCACAAATCTAGATAAAAGGTACAATGAGCACATTGCACTAACCTCTAGGCAAAGAATAACCCAAGGTGGATTGATATGTCGTTAAAAATCAATTAATAATTTGATTAATAATAAGATTCTTCCATTTTGAAAGTTTTCATGGCAAAGAGTTTCCTTACTAGCTCGATTCCAATAATCTAGTAAAGGCTCCGATTTATTCTTTCAATAATCAGGATATTTATTTTGAAGCTTTGTAAACGTCAGCGAAAAGATCGATAGATGCGTATAAAGGATATTCTTAGATATGACCAGAAATTTCAATATGATTTGGCCAGATGAAGAAATTACATATTGGTAGACCATTGGAATGAAAAACTAACGTTTAAGAGGGCAGTAGTAACCCCCTGATGCATGAAATTACTTGGCGCAATTTTTACATAGGAAAAGTAAGTCTGGTTAGAATGAAATAAAAAAATCTCGCTCGGCAGTGTTTAGAGAATATAGAAAATCTATTCTTTAGTGTTTCGTAAATATTTTTTTCTTTATAATTTATCTCAATTCTTGTTTTGACAACAGGAGAAAACTCGATAATAATCTTAAAATCATTGAAATATAACCTTTAGTATTATTGTTTTAATGCTAAGTGTATTAACATCTTTATCTTTTTACATAAAAAATAATAAATCTTTGACAGTTCGTTAAATATATTTCTTATGATTAATTTTAATGGCATGTCAATCAGTGTCAGGGTTTTTGTGCATCGAGGTTAGGGAATTGCGTACATATTGATATTTTTGTGTAGTTTTTTGTGTTTTTGCATGCGGTTGTATCGAATACGAATAATCTTTAAACAGATCTCTGCAAGTAGTGGCAATAAAGGGTACTTCACAGATCTCTAGAACGGGAGACTCGCCATAAAATGCAGTTTAGTGTCATGCACAGGATATCTTTTTAGTGTGGGGAGGTCTTACTCCTCTACATGTGATGCAGTCAGAGTATTCTAAGTCCCGCCAACCTGGAATTTGACAACAGAAGGAACTTTGATAATACTCTTAATAATACCATTGAAATAAAACTTTAGTTTTGTTGTTTTTGCGCTAAGTATATTATGAATGACCTTTTGTACTAAAATTTCAAAATGCATTTGATAAAGTTTGCTATTCAATTGCTATTATTCACATTTTCTTGATTATATTTTCCATCAGTTCGTATCAAGATCAATCGATTTCTTAAACTAATAATTACCAAAATCTATTGGAGCCCACGCGTTAATACAGATAATAGAAAATTGGTTCAGAAAAATTATCAGATATACACAAATAGATATGTATAAAGATTTGATAGTAGTTGTGGAAACTTATATTTGACTTAACAGAACGGTTCTACGTATAATAATCAAAAACAGTCCAGAGATGTACAGTTAAACAGATTGCCCAAATCAGATCAGGATACTAGACTTAGGTTTCATAAAAAAACACAAAATATACAAGTAGATGTCACTATTTCAGATAATCACAGATCAAAGTTAACGGTTAAAAACTGTAAAAATATCTGGACCTAGCTGAAAAAGTGAAAAATTAAGGAATATTAAGGTGACAGCTGCACATCATCGGCATGCATGAAAGAGTCTTGGAAATCCTTGCAAAGAGATTGAAAATCCGAGGAAGAATCGATATCATCCAGACGATAGCAAAAGTAAAATCAGAATATTAGAATATGGAGGTGATTGGCTGTCATCTGATCACCAAAGCCATCAGATATTACTTGTGTGAAAACTGAGAACAAAAGTATTCTTATCAGCATTATTAAGAATGCCGTATTTAGAACTGACAAGATAAGAATACGCTGTATACGGAGGATCTTACAATGACGTAAGCATAAATCTTGATTTCTTAAAAAATATATATCATTGAAAATAAGATGAATGGACACATCTATACAGATTCAAGCTGCTTGTGGCGTTATTGATTTCTTTTTGTTGCAAATTTCTTTTCTAGCATTTCTAATATTGAAACCCTTGCTGAATTCCCGTAAAAAATTACCGGATTATTAGCAAATGGATCGACACTTGTTAAGGATCAGAATGCAGTATGTGTTTACCCATCCCCTCCGTTACAGACAGAATGTGACACAAAGTTTTGTTTTGTATATGGGCAATGTGGTGGAATGTAAAATGAACATATGGGTTCATGTAGTTTTGATTTGACAGCAATCGCTTGGACTTCAATATCAATATTGAATTGTTGTTGGAGTATGTCTTTCTTAATCAAGATTGAAACCTTCTGAGGCGCCGAGTCCATCTTTGTATATGTGACTATATGATTGATAGTTTCTCATGTTCAGTTGGTTGGTATTTTTGAGGAATGTTTCTTGGAGACTCTTTTGTATGAGGTTTGTATTATGTGTTTTGATTGTATTGATTTTGTGTTTTATGGTGGGTTTTTGATGAGTTTTCTTTTATTTCATTATTGAGTCAGGCTATTCTATTTCCATTTTTTTCTCGTGTATTAAATTTATTTTTAGTTTTGATTGAGGGGCCATTTGATCAATTTGATTTTTTTGTGAGTGGTAGTTTTTTTTTTTATTATTGGTTGATCCTGCTTTTTTATGTTTGAGTCTTTCATTCCAATGTTTATTTCGGAAATGGGTGGGTGGATAGATCTTTGTGGCTTTGGTTTGTTTGTATTTATTTTACTTGGTGATTTATTACTAGTTATATCTACATATTAATATGGGTGGTTAATGTAGCTTAATTCTGTTTAGATTGGGATGCTGATTGGCAAGCGTCGATAAAATTATTTTTTAGTTGCTCCGGGAACTTTTGCAAATTGCTCGTTTCCAGGTTGATAAGCTTCTCGCCTAGCACTTTGTATTATCTGGATGATTCAGATTTTCTCTTTGTGATACAGCGCCTTAAGCTTTAATGTATAAATTCAATATTTTTCTTGTTTAAAAAAAAGAACACTCCTTTTATATTTGAGTTTCATTATTTCGTTTTCTCTTTTGTACATGTCACAGAATCTTGAAAATTCCGGATGGTTTACATCGTAATTATGGCATTTATTTTCATTGGAACAATCTTCCTCCATGTATTCTGTGTCCTTTTGGTCATGCCCTCCACAGCACTCCTTATGATCTCCATACTTTTGATTTTTAAAGCATCTTAAGGGTGCTGGAATATATGGTTCTACCAGTTCAAGGCAGAATCTGCTATTTATAACCCTTGCATTTTAAGTTGTAAAAGGTCTTCATTTTAATGAGACTTTCGGTGTATTTTTAAAAATCTATCTCGATAAGTAGATTACCCCTTCGTTTTTGTACAACCCGAGGATTTGCTCTAGCAGTAATTACAATGAAGACAATTCTGATAATAAAATTTCCTCCAATGATTCAGTGATAATGAATCTTGGAAACTCACTAATAATTTCTATTTAAGAATCATAGGTTTGTCTTTTTTTTTTTTGTTTGAAAAATCCATAAGTAGAGATTTTTTGTTGGTCTTGTGCTCCACCAACAACCATAGAGTCCAACTTTTGTTAGGAATTTATCTAGGAGGAAGCCTATTCGCTTTGGTTGAGACGAGGATACACTACGAATAGAGTCGGGTCGGCAGTAGGCTTTCGAATCCCTGTCAATTCCAATATTTCCGTAGCCAATATAAGTGCCGTACAATTTAACAGTGGTCAAAGTCTTATTTTCTCAATACCATTGACTCTCAGACACCACCTTCTAGCACCTATAAAATAAAAAGGGTTGGGTGTTACAAGTCACATCACCACTGAGGCCAACAAAACACTGACTGCCCAGCCAGAAGGATTGCGCCCACAAATATCAGGGGTTGCGACACACAGACAACAGGTGTCCCCATGTAGGTCTCATCCCTCAGCAGAAAAGAAGTCGGCGTATTATAGGGCTGAAGAATAGTAGTAGTGCTATCTAACCCATAGCTGGGGGGGATACAGGGGTTCATACCTTTCCTTAGGGTATTAGTTCGAAAATGAACGTAATAGCGAGATTGGAGTTCGAACTCCCTTACTACAGGTATCCAGTAGTAATAATCTGCTAAACTAGCCACAACTCTTCTATGCTTTATCATAAAAAATAATAAAAGATTTGGTTAATCTTTCAATTTGTTATTCATTTATACCACAAATAATCTAACATGGCAGAGTTTAAGATATTGGTAAAAAAGGCCAGACTGATCGATAGATAAAGTTAGTTGAATATGAAGGAATCACTTATCTATTTATGAATGTATAAACAACCTGTTAAATAAGTTACCTGCATTTTTATCTGATTTAATTCTTAGTGACTTGATAAAATCTACACACATGGTAAGTAAAGCAAAAGAAATGGTAAGTAAAGCAAAAGAAACGAGTAACGATTTGAAATTTTTCTTTTGGTAGATTTTGTATTGTTCTCATCTTCTGTTTGCAGACTATGATTCATCCATTGTACAAGAGAAATCTTCAAGCAGTGAAATACGAAGCAAATTTAGACAGATATAAGGAATGAATGGAAACGATCCACATGTATGTGGTAAAAATATACTAGATGTCTGGCTACCAAATCTGAATTTACTGTTTGATTGTAACAGACGCAGCGAACAAGAAGCTTAGTGAGTAGGAAGTAATTCTAATTGTCCTATCTTAATTTGGCTTCATTTACATTTTAATCAGATAAGTGTCACTCGATAGAAATCTGTAAATCCCAGCGAATAGTTATATTATTGGCTATTTTCGTCTTTCTACAAAGAGGAATTTTGTTATTCATTCTTCTTTGGTCTTATATTTTCGATCTGCATAATTATCTCCCCTGTTTTCTTCTTTATCATGTCTTAAACTTCTGGTCTTATACTTAACTAAGCCCAGCTAATACCTAAAATGCGTTGGGAGCGATGAGTAAATTGTCGTCTAAATTAATTTTAAAAAAATGAAAATAACACTGACATCTCACTTTATCAGATATATTTACCAAAATTACATGAAAATATATTGAAATACTATAGATTAATTTAATTTAAAGAAATCGCCATTTACTTCTATGGCATAATTGATAGGTAGCCTATCAATTTCATACGATAGGATAGTTAATTCAAACTAACGGATAGACTCAGGAATTTGATAGATCCTTTTTAACCCGGTGATCTTCTCTGATTCTCCAGTGCAAACAGGGGAAAGTTAGAATAAGAAAATCAGCTGGGCGCTGAACCGGACAAATCGCAATGGCAACCTGTCTGTTGAAACCAAAAATCTCCGCGCGTTTGATCGATCTTGATCTTAAATAATAAAGAGCTCTTAAGTAAAACAAAAAGAAAGTCTTGTGTTCGTTACTAAGAACTAAACAATGGACAAAGACACAGAAGAAGATCAAACAGAAATCCAGCCCAGATTCAGAATAACATCCCCCTGTCCAAATCCAGTTGCAGACCATGATAGAAGATACATAATTTAAGATCAAGCTATGCAGATAACATAACAGCTACTCAGAACTATAGAAGAAGAAACAGAAGCTATGTATATGAGATACGTCTGTATACATCCAGGGGTATACGGGTATACTCTAAAAATAATACGTAAAATACGACTTGATTTAAATTATGTTATACAACACTCCAACCACAGCCTCCACAAGACTTCGGTACCCCCTGAAATTTTTTCCGACAGTCTCCTTCCTTAAATTGGTAAATGCTGCCGTTACACGGAGTTTTGTTAGTCTCTCGCTCAACCGTATTCCAGACATAATAATTCAAGGGATTGCAATCTGGGGAGTTAGGTGGTTAGATGTTAGAGGTGATGTGGTCACAGAAATTTTCTCAAAGCCAAGACTGCTATCTCCTGCATGTGTGGCATGGCACATAGTCCTGTCGCCAGACGTAGAGTCTTCCAGTAGTCAGCCACTCGTTCCAGGGCAGCACAGCTAAGTGCTTCATGTAAGTTTCTTTGCAGAGTTTGAGGGCATTTGGGAAGGTAAATCGAGGCATAACGGTACTATCTGTAATGATCACCACAAACACTATGATGTATACTGGATGTTTTTGATACACCATATGATCCTGGCAGAATTTTTCTCATTGAGAAAAATTAAAGCCTTTTCGGTTGGAGGGGATGCTTAAGTTGGTAGGAAAGCTTTGCATCGCGGACTTTCCTTTTGTTCTTTATGTCTGTGATAGCCCATTCTTGTCTTGTATAAGGAACAGCGAATATCTTCATGTACTACTTGCCTGATAAAAGAACTCATACACTTCCATGGACCTGCTTGACTTGCTGGCCTAGATCTCAGCAGCAAATTCGGGAGTTCTTTTCGTATCATAACAATCAGTATGGCTTCCGAGCGGATGTGCCTTCGTAATAACCATTGAACTCAACCAACACTTTTCGAATATTCTACACTTCCCACGGATTGACAGTCGAACACACTGAAATCTTCGTATTGGAGTTGCCGGCGTGAATATCAATATGTACAGCATGTAGTTTCCAAATTTGTGAATAGCATCATCATGCTACTTTTCTCACAGACAATACCCAACTGATTAATTTGTTACACAGTAGATAAAACCAGAAACAAAGTGTATACACGAAATTAATAATTTAAAATGGCGACAATTTACCAATTGCATCGTCTATATATCTATCTATATTCCTATAAAGTAACATTATGAGCATTGTTGTTGACAAGTTCCATTTCTTAGTAATAATTTGGGAAATGCCTGGGAGATACGAATCTGTTATTACTTTAACCTTATTCTACAGCATTTAAACGTACACCGAGAAGAAATTTGACAAGATAAGTAAAAAATAAAAGTAACGCATGTGGTAATCTCATTTTAACGTTGTAACGCTCGCCTAATACTATTAATGAAGTTGCTCTTCGAAATAAGAGAGCTTTCAACTCGTTTTCAGGTGAGAATCTCTTGAATTCGAATGGGATATTTTCTAGCACCCTCTTCACCCAAAACTAAGTTTTGGTGTGAATTTAAAACCATCTTTATTTGAATTGACACTCAAGTGATAGTAACGTACTTAGTTATGCTATTTGTGTGTCATACACCAGCTATTCGGTATACATTATCCAAACAACATTGAGAAACATTTTGTTGATCAATATATAACATTAAGTAATGTTTAAATGTCCACTGCTGACCTTTTTGAAACTGTTACCGTTTGTATACGAGCTTTAACTTAAAGGCCGCTTGTTGGCAGGTCACGTTAGGATAGAACGTATTATTGCGTATCGTCTATTTAATTCTAGTCACCTTTTCCTCACAAGACTACTCTCAACAGTGTTGCGGTAGGAATAAGAAGTAATTATATTTATACGATCAGAATGCGACAAGGTAAAAAATAAAAATGAGTTAATTCAGTGTTTGCAATACGAAATTTATCTAATAGAGGTATCAACAATTATGACGACATAGACGTATTTTACAAAATAAAATCAAAACCCATCATTGAAAAAAAAGGTTTATAAAAAAATCGGAGAATTATTCGATTTTCATATTTTCAGTATTGATTTTTCAATGAATGAATTGTATAATGCGTAAGTTATTTAATTAAAAAACTGATTTTTCAGGTCACTTAACTTTGCCCTCCCCCCTATTTTGGAGGCGCAGAATATCGGTGAGCTTATATATAATTGAAACTAATTGCAGTATAAATAAAAAGACAAAAGGCCGAAGGTAGGAATAGAAATAAACAGAATTTAAAGAAGTGATTTTTGTAGAAAGTACCGAAAATCTGAAAATTAAATGTAAAAAAATGAGATTTTTTTACTCTGTTGTTTATGAAAAATGTTTCCTTTTATCAGTGAAAAAATTATACGTCGATATTTTTTGTTTAAAAAGGTGGGGGCCCAACTTTTAAACTGAAATATCTTAATTATTACATAATCATAAACTGAGGTATCTTAATTGATTATTACATAACCATACTAAAGTATTGTTATTAAATAAATATTGGTTTTCAGAATCTAAAAATATAAAATTTAAAATTATGTGATTTATATTTTAAATGAATGTTATCTATTAATTAGGTATTTAAATTGTTGCTCTAAAGGCTCATATGGATGAAGCGAACGGTAATATCTATTTTAAAGAATTTAGATTTATTTCCATTGAATCAATTTGATTAAGACTATTCAGAAATTTAAAAGAAAGAATTAATTGATTAATGTCAACACTAAAAATGTTATTAAAATCTGATAATTCCCTGCTTTTTAATATTTTTTGTTTATCATTTTCAGCCACTGTACTGTTAACAAATTTCTTGGTCAGTTCCTTTGTAAACAAAACCAACAAGAATTTTTTTTAATTCAAAAGTGTATTTAATTTTTTTATTTTATAATTGATTTTTAAAAAGAAACTATAAGTTTTTTTTTAAAATTTTAATAAGGTGTTTTAACGTCACTTACAACTTCGTTTTTCATAAAATTTTGTGTTAATTCAATGTTTACAATGTATCAAAAATTAATTACATACGTAATATTATTTATCTTTCTTTTACTGATGCTCATTATGTTACTACTTTTTGATTAAAACAAAATTTGACATTAAATAATCAATTTAATTAATTTTAATTGGTTGTTAAGAAAAAGTCGGCGCTCATTTTGTTGATATCTATTCTAATAATTGAGTATCTCAAACTTAAATTTTGCTTACTTGGCACAGGGTCAAAGGCATATTGTGGAATTGTATATTCTAAAGCATTTAAGACCAGGGATCAAACATTGACCAATTGTAAAAATGAAAATGTACAGTTAACTCAGAATGAGGCCTGTTGGTTAATCTAGATACAAGGAATAGGGAATACATTTAATTTACACAATAAGATGAGCCACACAAGTATGGTATTCATAAAATTCGTATCAAATACATGCAGTAATTATTCGCGAATTCTATTTATTACATAGAAGATACGGTACTTTAACATCTCTATAAAATCGTATCAAATCGAAATTAAAAATGTGCATTGGTTAAAACTGGTTACAAAATGAAATAAAAAATGATGAACACATAATAATAGATGCGTTTTCTGAATCAGAAGTGACAATAAGATGAAAAGATACTTGAATAGTTTTGAATTGTCTCAAGGGTTCGAAAAAAATAACTTAGTATAAAGGATTATCTCTGTGGATTCTGCAAGTAGTTAAGCAGGTTTGCATAATTATTTTTGTTATTGCACTGATCTATTGAAAGAGACGTAAACACACAATAGGTTAGAATTATGACCCAATCAATTTCTGTTGATTCTCTTTCCCTTGGGGAACCAACTGGAATTGGAATGCGAGGAAAGTTGAATAGATAATAGAAATAAATTAGGTTTCCTTATTAGATTCAAACAAATACATCCGCAAATATTTTTTCTTCTGTGATTGAATTCATTGTCTACCAGATATGAAACACAAGTAAAGGACGTCCTCAAAGAAAAGCTGAGTGAAAAAAATGCAAACTTTGTTAGCATAGAGGAATACTTCCACGCAAACATAAGATGACGAATTCACATATTTAGCAAATATCTAAAATAAACGTGGAAGCCGCGTACTTAAAATATTCAATTCAAATATATTTTTAGTTTATCCTTAACATTTATAGTTTTCAAAATTAATAAGCTTATATAATTATGTTCATTGCTAAAATCCATATCAATCTATCAATAGATTTTAGTATTTTACTTCCAGCTTGTTATTAAAAAATTAAAAATTTATTTAGAATAAGTAAAGACTTCAAAATAATTTTCTATAGATGTTTGACAGCACTGAAAGAAATAGATATTTATCATAGAGTAACAGAATATTTCAACACTTAATAAAGTATTTAAATTGCTGTATAAAATAAACATTTTGATTTAAAAAAAATAGAAATAAAGGTATCCGTCGTTTGTTTTTAGATAGGCGGTTACAATAAGGAAATAAATGTCCTCAATTAACCAATGGGGGGGGGGGCGATCATATAAGAGCAACAAATTCGCATATTAGACGTAAAACGGTTTTTTGTCAATAAAACTCTTACAACTGCCCCCTATATGAAAGAGAGAGACAGAGACAGAGACAGAGAGAGACTATATACAGGTTGTTACTAGTGCGGGTTTATGTTTTTTTTTACATTTCACGTTTTGACAATTAGATCACACACGATATTGAGTCATGTGACTAATTCAATACAAGAACCTTTACGTACATTATTTCCATATAAAAAAAGCAAAAACCAGAAACAAAACAAAAC
The DNA here is from genome assembly GCA_023376005.1 of Doryteuthis pealeii. NCBI lineage: Eukaryota > Metazoa > Mollusca > Cephalopoda > Myopsida > Loliginidae > Doryteuthis > Doryteuthis pealeii. The sequence continues at coordinate 81,370,599 of CM042137.1, forward strand.
AATAAGCACCCCTCTCACACACAAAAACCCAGCCCGTGGTCATTGTATTTTGTTAAGCTTTAAATTTAATTAAAACGGTTCTTTAATTACTATTTAGAAGTCTTGAAGAATAATAAATTATTTTTTTCCAGATTATTATTCATAATTTTGAGATTCAGGGCACATTATCTCCCTATTGAACTTTCGAATAAAATTTCAACGGATTTTATTTTCCACCGACACATAGAAATTCTCAAATATTTTCTAGTGTCCAAGATATTTTTGATTAAGATTTCATAAAAATTAAACGGCGAGGGAAGGATTTGACAGAGTTAAAAATTAGTTCCACAAACTATTCTAACAAAATTCTCTTTTAATAAATATAATCATAATGGAATAAGGACGGAAAATTCTATTGGAATCAGATAAACAGATTTTTAGATATTTTTCAGCTAAAAACCCTCCTCGTTCAAATTACACCCCACTATCTTATACAGTATGGAAATATTTTCAAATAACTATTTTCAGTTCTCTATAATGGACACATGAATTTTTATGAAAATTTTCTTCTATCGTTTTTCTTACTAATGACACAAATCATGATAAAATGACATTTTACGCAAGTTTTTATAATTTTGTCGCATTGCCTTTTCACTCTAAGTATTACTTTTGTCCTACTGAGACGTTAGTAAGTAGAAGTAAATATAAATTGCATCGCTTAAAAACAAATTCATACAGTTATTTAATCTTGTATAGAGGAAGAATGGTTTTCTCCTTATATATATATATACACACACACACACACAACCCCCCTATATATATATATATATATATATATATATATATATATATATACAAAAAGTGTTACCCCCCCCCGCGTTCCTACCGTTCTCTGCGAAACTATGAAAGTGTATTTTGTTTACATCCGTTTGTTTTAATTAATTCAAATATTTCAACGCAGAAAAGCCCTGATGAACCTATGGGGAAACTTGAAAAGGCTTAATCTGACCGTATCGGTTTTCTAAACCAACTCTACAGACGTACTGAGCACTTTTATATGCATTCATAATTACGACTTATTCGGTTAATTATTTTTATCGACAGTCGAAGTTGCGACTTGCTCGATTTTTTGTTTTCGTTAAGTCATCTTATTTTCATGAACACACTTACACACACACACACACACACACACACACACATATATATATATATAAAGAAAAAATAAATTCAATGAAATTCAATATCAATCAAAGGTAACCAATTTTGGGTTTGATATTATTCTTTCCAACCATTAACTAACAAAGAAATGTTTCTTAAATAATAAAAAAACAACCAACTTTTTGTTATTTACTAAGCTTTGCTAAGTCTGGTACACAAACCTTAGTTTGCTTTCAGCACCTAGTCATGACTTGCCGTAAGCAATAAATTAATATTTTTTGAAATATCAACAAAACACAAAAAGACCTTCCACCCTCACCAAAAAAATTTCTGTCACCCACTAAGAAAAAAGATAAACTCTAATGAAACAAGACAAATAATTTTCTCTTTACCTCAAACTATTGTTTAATATTTGGAAAAAATCGCCCAAAGCAAGATTATAAAAGTGTAGTTTAAATAAAATAACGAAATTCACTTAACTCGTGGTAATGGCGCCGTAAAGTAACTCTTTTTTTTATATAAATGAGAGGCATTGTGGGAGTTGGGAAGGTGAATATAAAGTCGAATATCTAACTTTTTTTTTGTTAAGGCAAGCTTGAGTGAGCATAAGGAAATTCTGAGAAAGTGACGTATGACAAAGAGTGTAGAGCGAAGAGAGGACATGGTCGAGGTTGATAATACAAGTCGATCAAACTACATAAACATAGCAAAAATAATGAAGAAAAGTAGGAGTTGGAAAAATTTGGGACCATTTGAAAAAAAACCCATAAGCACGAGGTACCCAGTAAGAATCGAACACATTACGCAGTACTTGTGATCATTGCTAATCATTACACCACGACAAGTCTCCCAATTTGAGACTGTACCAACTTTGTCAGAGGGCCACATGCACATTGTGAATTCATTTTAAAATATCTAGTGTTGTTTAACTCAAGTTTTATTCATGTTTACGTTTATAATGATTTTGTTTGGTTGTTGTGAACTGTCTTATATTCCTTCACAAAGGTTCCCAATTCTTATTACTTTGTAGTTATTCTTCAGTGGTGGTGTTTCCTTAAATATGCTAGGATAAGTAAATAACATTATTATGATCTTTCAGGTGGAATTAAAGATAATTTGCAGCAATTAAAGATTAAATTAGATGCATCGCTTTGCCCCCGAAATTTCGACCGTATTTTATAGAGTACAAACACTCGAAAAAACCTCCGGGCATAACTTTGTTTAATGATATATCAACTTTCGTTTGTTAATTAATGACAATCATCCCTTTAGAAGAACAGCAATAGTACTATTTAATCTATAGCTCGGTAATAAGGGATTTCATACCTTTCCCAAGAGTATTAATCTGAAAACGAACGTAATAGCATTACTGGAGTTAGAACTTGCTTAATACAATGTCACAGTCCAGCACACGGAGATCCCCGGTAAAATGTTTGTCATTGAATTATAATAATTGTAACAATTACTTGTATTATTAAATTATCTATGCTACTGTCCTTGAATAAGTAAGATAAGTAACTGATTGATCTTCGTTTGTATTTGTTTAGGGATATTGGCTGTTAATGTGTATCTGAGGTATTACCATTTATTTCCTTTTTGTATTTCAATAGTTGCAATATTCTATGACGTACGGGTTTATCTGGAAATGTTTATAGCTAACATTTTCGATTGTAGCGAATTTATTACGTGAGGTGTATTGGGTTATCTATTTAATTAGTATCGGTATCCATTTAGAAACCGATATCAGAATTAATTCCATGTTTGTGTGTGCGTAATTTGTATATCCATTTAATTTCTTGTGTGTATACGGAATAGAACCCTAGGTGTATTAAGATGCATTTGATGTTGTCTAGATTGTGTCCGGCTAGATTGAAGTACTCGGGCACAAGAGAGTATGGGAATTTTTCGTTGCTTATTTGTTTATAGTCATTGAACGGAGTTTCTCCGACGTAACCCCCGTTGTAATATATTACGTCGGAGATATCGCCAGAAAGATTAGAGGGTTGGATTTTATATATGTGTTTGGTATAGTGAAAGAGGAATATATAAGTAAGTGTTTGCCGACTAAGCAACAGGGTTTGTTGCACATGTAGTTGTCTTGATGTGTCGTGTTACATTCTTTCTCGATGATGGGAAAAGTGAAGATGGATTGAGCGTTTTAGCGTTGATGGGAATTTCAAAGGATATAGAATAGATTTTAAGGTCTATTTTCAGTTGTTGGAAACTTTTAATTTTTGAGTTTGTGTGCTATGAACAAAATCAAAGACCATGGGATTCGATTATTGGAATTTATATTGTAAAAATCTGTGTGTTGTTTAGGGTTGATGCTTTTTGGATTGCTTCGTTTATTATTTTTATGGGATATTTACTGTGGGTGAATTTCTGAGCTTATCTTCTAATGATATTCAAGGGAGTTAGAGCAGATAGAGCTCCATGCGTAAGCTGTATATTATGGGCTATTTAAGATTAAGTAGCCAACATCTATCAAAGTCTAGGTTCCTATGGTTTATCAGTGGGTTTAGTGTGTAAGAACGTGGAGATTAGGTTGTCATGAGTAAGTACTAGTTCATCAAGGAATGGAAAGAAACTATTAGTGTTCTAATGGGAATTTGATGGTGTCCTCGTGGTTGTTTATGTATTTGTATAAATCTATTATGTTGTGGCAGTTATATATATATATATATATATATATATATTATATATATATATATATATATATCTGTGAGGGGGGGGGGGGTGTAAAAGGAATGACTTACCGGTAGAAATATTGGGTTGGTCTCAATATTTAGTTGGTATAAGTATTATTCGGATAAGTCAGCGTTATAACAAATATAAAGTGCTCAATACGTAAGTAGAACGGATTTATTATTATAGTGTGTACAGAAATAACCTACTCGAGTTTCACCATAAGTATCTTCATAATTAAATCCACTGAATTAATCAATGTATTGATTGATTATAGCTAACTGCAGGAGATCATGTTGTATAATTACTGGCAAAAATATCTCTGGATGGTATTTATAATCGCTTACTAAAGTCAGTAGTCAAATTGAAACCATATTTCATCGGAATTACTGCAGAAAAAATTACTGCAAATTGAATATTGCATACATTTAAAAATAATTATCTGCTTACAAGTTGCAAATAGGTATAAATTCACTGATTCACTTTAAAGTGATTATATGACAGTTGAAATAAGAAAATACATAAAATTAATAAATAAAGGTATTTTTTCAAAAAATTTGTAAGAAATAATTCTTATTGGGTAAGCATATCTAGTGGCATATCTGTTCTCCAGTTTTTTGATAAATACAAATCGAGTTGAAACATAATTATTTATTCTGTGCTGGTCAATTTTGTTTTTAATCAAAATTGTCCATTACTTTTAATAGAACAATTTTAACTCTTACCCAACAAAACACTCGTGCATATTTTCTTTTCCCGCTCCGTATTCACCCACCATATTACATGTGAAAGCAAAGAGGATTAATGATGTTAAATTCCACATGCATTATTAAAGAGTTTGGCTTAATTGTATCTCGGGATAGGCGAGGGGAGGAGGAGGAAGATGAGAAGGAATTTACAACGACGACATTAGAGTATGTCGTCCGTCGATTTCCGAGAGGCTAAGCGCCGATATTAGACAGAATGAAGAAAGAGGCGAGCTTGATAACTAAAGTTCCTCATAAAATACCCAGACTCTTTTAAATTATTTGAGAGTGGATTGGACTTAAAATCTAGTCTGTTGATTTAAGATTTGGAAGTTTGGCTATGGAGTTGAGAGATATAAAAATTCTGTTGCTAAATGATTAGAGTGGTTTAATTTCTCGCCAAGACCTCTTAAAATCGGAGCAATAATCTACACATATAAAAAACAATAATTATCAACAGATACTCACAACTGTGTATGTGTGTGTGTGTGTTTTATACATTTCTACGTCACCAGAATATTGCTCAATCCTGTTGTTGGGGATTGTATCCTCTACAGAATGAGTAAGAACCCCCCCTCCAGCGAAGGGGATTCCTGAGTATGACACTAAACTGCAGCTGATAGTAAGACATGAGTTTTGGATATCCGTAGAATGTAGAGTACCCAATCATTGTTATTATTCCAAAGTCCATATCGGAGGGGTAATATCTGTTAGGACCTCATTTCCGGTTCAAATAGATCTGTTTAAAATCATTCGTATTCCACAGGAATACTTGATACCATATAATTGTAAAGTATTTGTATTATGAATAGCTACTTGAAGCTAAAATTGTTTACTAAGAATTATTATTATTTACTTGTAACCATATTACTGTGCGCAAACAAAGGACTATAAATAATTCCTTGAAACCCTATACATATTATTATTATAACATAGGAATAATTGAAAAATATGTAGAAATTATTTGGATTACATTGGAATACTTGATACGTAAAAATCTCATCTTCATAAAAATATAATTAAAAACGTACAATGAACCAGATTCCTTAATCTAGGCATGAAATAACCTGAAGTGGATATGAAGTAATGGCAAATTCATAGAACTGGAGCCTCACCATCAGATCTAGTTTTGTGTTATATCCATCCCACCCCTTTTTAGAGGGGTCTTACCACCCTGCAGGGGGATACAGTCAGTGTATTCTAAGCCCTACTAACAGTTCGTAAAAACAGTCATAACATTAACGACGAGGTACTGTTAAGAATAACCCAACACAATAAGAGAATATTTTAGAAGTATAAGATACTAAAGAAAAGCAAATGGTAGAAATTTGATTAAATCAATAAACACATGGACAGCATTAATAGTGAGATACACTGGACACTTTCTAAGCAGTGGAAAAGTAAAGCAGAAATCGATTGACAAAGAAAATTACCATACACAAAGTTCTGCATTCCAAGGATGACATTTTCAATCTCTACACAAAAAGGAAGAAAAGTAGATGATTCATTAATATCGAGGATAGTGTCCCAACAGACACGATGGAAAAATATGCACAACAGTACGGCAAAAATATTATGTAAACCGCTCCATACAGTACAAGACAAACCAACAACCACGGGAATAATGAATAATTCGATGAAGGAATAAAAATGGGGAAAGAAAACTGACAAGGGTTTATATGATTGACTGATTTTAACTGCATGTCAACCCGTTTAGTATTATTTTTTGTCTAGAGGTTAGAGAATCACGTTTTTTAAAAGTTTATATTTACATTTTTTGTGTATTTGCTTATAAGGATTTTTTTGTACACAACACATTTGTAGGGTTTCAAGTATTCCTATCTAATACTAATTATTATATGGTTTCAAGTAATTATTATATTAGTCATTTTGTGCATACTATTATATGGTTTTACGTATTCTTATCTACTACTACTAATAGTTAAGATACTTAAAGAGAGACGAAGTCCCTTCTCGATACAGTACAGAATAAACGCATCAGAATAATCCACAAAAAGCAAAAATATACAAAATTCAGAGCAACAGAAAAATTCACCTCGGTAGAGTGAAATATGAGATTTCAAGTCACATCATAATTGAATGTAGGAAGTTGGCTCAAAAGAATCCATGAGGAAATCATAGACGGGTAATTAGACAAATGACGATGTAACTAAATGGTATCGGTACGAAATAGAAGCTGTCAACTCTAGAGGGAGAAAGATGTGATTCCAAAACACATAATAAGCAACATCAAAAGAATATAACATTTGATACGAAAGGGTTATAGATTGGTAATTGGGAAAATGATATCAGCTTAAAACAGAAACTGTCATATAAAACAATATGGGAATTTGTGATTCAGACCTACTATTCGATTGTGGTAAGAAAACTAATGATAAAGTTGGCTATAGTGTTGGTCTGTAGTATTTCTTTCTACTAGTTTATTGCAGATAAAGCCTCGGCATTGGTGTCTGAAATAATTGTACACGTACAGTGGATAATATACAGATTAGTATTAGAAGTAGTAGTGTAGTAGTAGTGTAGTACTTGTATAGTATAGTTGTAGTACAAGTAGTAGAGAAAACAATGGAGTTAGTCATACCCAGCATGAACTTCATGATTTTTAGTGAACCTGGATTTTTCCCGGAACACTAAACTTAATATTACATGAATTTGAAATTCGAGGAGAATTGAGATTGTCCGGACTATGGTGTTTTGAATTTCGAGGTAACCGAGAAAGATTTTAGAGAATTGATAAGACCTGCTGTCACTCAGTCGTTAAAGGTATCCCCCATACATCAGGCTTGAACATTTAAATGTTTGAAATACTACTACTACTAATAATAATACTACTACTACTACTTTACTAGTAGTTGTTATAGTAACAATAAAAAGAAGAGGTTACAAATAACAAGAATAGTAGGACTATTTGTAATCGCACTAATTTTATTTAGGTGGAAAATTCTTAAGTAAATTATTTTCTCATTAAAGACACGCAAAGATTTCTTGAGATTATCAGAAAAGTCACTATCCAAAAGGTTAGAACTGAAATTAATGTAACGTGGCGATATATGTTTATACCCAGCCCTTCCGATACAAGTAGAATATGACACGTCAATTTTTCAGCGGAGTAGTGTTAGTTTAAATTTAGGCGTTCCTTCCCCTTGACTGGTTGCGTACCCAAGTCTAAAGAACCCAGTCTACCTTACAATTTACCTATGGGAGGGGGAGAACAGATGAATTCCTGTCTTTCTTGAAGTGAAATGCAATATCTTCGTCTAGGATTTGAACTCGGGTTACCGATTCCATTTACTACAACGATAACCGCTTCACTAGACATGCCTCCCTGCCTCTCCGTCACAAGCAGAATGTGATACAAAGTCATTTTTTTTAACTGAGTAAAGCTGATTTGAATTCAGTTTTAATTCTTATAGACTTGTGGCGTGACCGATGCTAAAGAACCCAGTCTATCATACTATTTGCACATAGCTTGAACAAATGGATTAATACCTTTCTCAAGGGCATTAGCGTGAAGTGAAACGCAAACAGAATCGTGGCCGATTCCATTTCCATAACCGTAAAGCACGCATTCATAACATAACAATGTAGAAATGTTCTTGGGTTTGATGTTAATGTTACAGGTTCTTTTAAAAGTGGCTTTTTATTTCAGTGTTAGAAATCGTAAAATTCCTTATATTCTTTAATATTATTATAATTTTGAAACTGCATTAAAAATAATCTTATTTTCAAAAATTAATTTATAATTAGTGATATAAATAAAAATGATATTAATGATGAAAAATGGCGAAGTGAAGCTTAAGCCAGAAAAAGGGTTATTATAGACTTTTATGGATTCAGGTTTCAGGCAAAGAATTCTTATTAAGATTTTATATTTCTTAAGATATTCGATAGCGGAAAACACACGCGTGCACGATCGTCAAGAAGACGTATTCTTTCAATGTATATGTTTACTTTAAAGCTAGAATCAAGACATTCTCCTGGTGCAAAGCAGCTGATAACTGATTGGGTCAATAAAAGACCGAATTTTCTTAACAAAGCCTCTACACTGAAAGCTTTGAGAAGAAGCAACGGTTTTTACTTATGTCATGGCGTAAGTTTATTGCCCGTTTGTTTCAAGTGGGTATAAATTCTGTCACCTGTACTTTAACGGACCATGTCTTTTCCGAAAAACCCTTTTGGGTGAGAGAATTGAAATGACAGAACTGAGAGTGAAAGTGCTTGGTAAATCCAGTATAACGGGTTTAACTGCTAACCCAGGTGCACATTAAATTCTTCAAAATACTTCAGATAATTAAGTGGAACTTTAATTCTGTTTCGATTGAAGACAAGCTTTTACAGTTTAAATTTGCTTGATGACAAAAAATTAAAATAAAATAAACAAACTAAAAAATCTTTTAAGAAAAGAAATAAAAAAAGAAAACTGATAAAAGAAACCCTGTTCACAGTCAATGAGGAACTGATAACGCTAAGACCAGACACAAAGGAAAAAAATCTTAGCGCGGAGATTTAACGAAATTGATAAAGCCACAGTCAGTAGCCATTTGATGCTCTTTTACAAAGAGAAGAAGCTTAAAGGCGATCAGATCCAAGTTACCCACCACTTTTCCAATCAGCTTTAGCGTTTAAATTAATTCTTCTAAAGCAGCTGCGTCCTCTTCGTCTAGGTGTCATCTGCATCCAAGATGGCTGATCCAGCAAACCGTGAATTAAAAAAATGTAGTATATAGAATTCCATTTGCTCATTGTATTTCTGAATTTCACTGAATTCCTTTAGATTTAGATTTTAAGGCAAATAATTATTTACGAATCTCAGCACAAGGCTCTAACTATAGAACAGCCAATAAGAGTCTAGCTCACAATCAATGGTCTGCTAATCATTAAACTACAAGAAGCCCACCCAGTCGCTGGGGTTTGGAATAAGTTGACTCTCTTCTCTATATAGAATTACATACATACACATTGTCCTGGGTATTAAACTAAACTGCATATGATGGTGAAGATCCACTTCCGGAGATCTGGGAAGTGTGTAGTACACTTTATTGCCATTAATCCAAGGTTCACACTAACTCGGAGAGGTAGTACTTATTAGGGTCCTATCGATCTGTTAAATAATATATATATACGATAGAAATTCTTGATATCATATAACTGTATATTTTTGTATTAAGAATGTGTACTTGAATTTACAATTGTTTACTAATTATCATTAGTTACTTGAAACCAAATAACTCTGTGCAAACAAATGACTATCATTAAACAGATATAATTACTTAAAACTATATAATTATTAGTATTAATCAGGAATACTTGAAACCATACAACTGTGTGAAAATTATTTGCAATTCCTATGGCCCACAATGCGACACTGTTGATTTAATGTAGAGTACATCTGGTTGTTACATGGGCGCTAGGAAACATCGAATAAAAGTAAGAATTGACCATAATAATAATTTTCCCAAGTAGTCCTCTCGATACGCAAGACCCACGAGTTCCCAACAAATCAACTAAATACGTGAAAAGCTCCACTGCATATATAGGTGATTTATTTATAACGCTGAAAGTTTGTATAGGACCAGCCACATAGTTTAGATGAACTGATAACAGAAGAGTGGTGCCCCAGATTATCTGAATAAGGCCCTTAAGGTATTGATTTTTTTCAAATTTGAGTTACGCCTTTTAGACCAGTTGCCCTGCCAAGATTGGATAGTCCAGAATTCGCTAGTAGTTCATCCATAGATGACAGGAGGGAGATATAAATTCATACATTTTCTAATGGCATTAGAGCAAATAGAAATGCAAACGTTTCTTTCAGGTTTTGAACTTGGCTCACCGATTTCATTTCCACCAACGATAAATGTTACACTACACTTGTTTAAAACTTTAAAGCAAATTAATCATTTATCTATGCTCTGAGATAATAAAGTTTCCTTATGTTACTTACTAAGCTTAGATGTGGCATACAAACATAACTTTGGGTGGCCCAGTAAGAGTCAAACTCACTAAGAATTGTCTGCGAATCTGGCTGGTTAACCATTAAGCCATGGAGGACCTGTTTCTGATTACTTAAATTTTAATTAGTATACGGTAAAAATATTTAAAATTCAAAGTTAAAATGAAGTTTATTAAGGGCTTAAGAACACCAGCTGATTTGGACCTGATAAAATGGCTAAATCGCAGTATTAAAATGTCGATAATAAATGAAAACAGTTTTTTTTCTGCTAGTGAAATGCGAACAGAATTTAATTTATCTTTATCTAATACAAATCGTAGAGTTGGCATCTAAGTATTAGAAGACTAAATTAATTGCCCATGAGTGACTGCGTGAAATATTGGGTCATTTTCTTAAATATTATATGATACTAAAATAATATCAAAGAAAAAAGCGAAAATTTTGATAAATCAAAAGCATTAAGAACTAATTTCTTTATACACACATGTACACGTACATACATACATACATACATACATGCATATGTATACACACATACACATGGTTTCAAATTGAAAAAAGATACCAAGATCTATAATCAGCAGCTGTACATTTTCGCTTAAGGGTTCTTATATGGATCTATTTGACTCTATATATTATAATAAACTATTATTTGTTTTTCATATTTATTTGTCTTTTGTTTTTCATTCATACAAAAAGAAATCAGCTGTTTTTCTTTTTTTATGTATTCACTGTTACTGCTTAATTAATGAGTTAAAACAGCATTTCGGAGCCATCACTGATAATGAGGAGCATATGTTTAATTTGAATTTTAATAATAATTTCATCATTTCATTTTGATAAAACAAAATGAAAACATTCCCTACTTTAAATACTGAAATTGTTAGATTTTCCGATCAATTTTTGGCCAAATGCTGAAAAACCGAGGATTTTTCAGAGCATTTTTGTCTACCATTTTTGATGCATATCCCTCCAAATTGGTACAAGTGCAAGATCTTTTTTTTTTGGTATCATTACTTAATAGACCAATACACAACTTTCGGTCTTTCATGAAGTTTTCTACTTAGAAACAAGAGAAAAATTGACCTACCCCAATGTACGCAGATGCACACACACACACACACACACACACACACACACACACACACATATATATATATATATATATATATATATATATATATATATATACACACCCATACAGTTTTCATTCACACACTAACACCCGTGTATATATATATATATATATATATATATATATATATATATAATATATATATATATGTGTGTGTGTGTGTGTGTGTCTGCAGTAGATTTTCGTTAATGTACGTTTGGTTAAAAAGGACAATACAAGGAAGAATTACGGTAAAGATTTTCTTGTTTAAAATCAAGGGAACGTAAATCCGAATCGGATGAACATAGAAACTGTTCGTAAAATTCGGAGTATGTTCGATTTTGGCTCCCGCTATTTTGAAGAATGCTACAATTTTTTTCTTAGGATTTAAACAATGCAGGGACTTCTAAATGTATTTAACCATTAGAATGTTATCTTTTTGATTATTTTATTTAAAAAAATTATGACTGACCTACAATTATTGAGAACATTTTTAGCAAGCGGCTTAATATCCAACAATTTCCTAATTAGCCACAATACCTACTGCTATTGAAAATTGATACTGAAGAATATAACAAATACAATTATTTTCCTCGCTAACATATGAAAATATCACTTATCATCTCGTAGGCAATATCACATAAAAATATTGTTTCAGGGAAAGAGAAATATTCAATGATACAGCTTTTTATAGAGTATGGAGTTTCTTTTAAAAGAAAGAAATCATGATGATTTGAATATATATATATATATATATATATATATATATATATATATATATATATAATATATATATATATATACGGATAACACAGTTATTTGAAATTTAATGTTGCGAAAGGCTGGCTTTAACAAATATATTTATGTATGTTTCAAACTATTAAGAAATCAAATTTTTTTTTCAAAAATTCTTGCTGTTTCAGCAACCAAAGAACCAGAAGTAACGCTTTTGTCGTCTGAAGCTTTGTTTCTTCATATTCCGTGAAATAAAAGCAAATTATATGTGCGAAAGTTAAGACTATAAATATAATAAAATTTGTTACTCATTATTTTCCATAAAGTATTGTTTTTACTGGTGAATATTTTTGTGAAGGTTGAAATCACTTCTGATTAATTTGTAAAATGACATATCTGCTTTCTGTCCTTAATTAGCAAAAAAAAAAAAATCGAGACACACATGTTTTTACAATGGAAAAGCTCTACCTGCTCTGTCATTTACGGCCATGTATTTACCAATCCCTTTGCGTGAGCAGGATATGACACAAGGTCAAGCGGAGTTTAACAGGTTTGAATTTGAGGTTTTCCTTTTAGACCGGTTGCCATACGAATGTTAAAGAGCAGAGTCTGAGCTGCTATTTACCAGTAGTTGGAGGGAGAAGTGGATTTGTGCCTTTCATAATAAAAACTGACCAAGCCAAATTTTGAACTTGGATTGCTCGTTCTGTTTATCCCCACTACCAACTGTTAATCCAACCACACTTCACAAATGAAATAAGATAAACTTAAATTGTTTGTAATAAAGTGATTTGAATTGAATATCAGGCAAAGCGCAAGTGATCTTTGACATCTGCATTATCCAACCGTGTGAATTCGGTAAGACTTGCCAACGATCAAGAATTATTTTGTGTTGTTGAACTTGTATAAAGGACTTACTGATTGTCGTTGTGTTGCCAGTCAAATCAGTTTGGTAACTTTTCCTTTTCAACTCCATTTCAAGTTTCTGCTATTTTTATTTCAAAGTCTAAAATAATAGATCTTAGGAAATAGAAGTTACTTTAAAATTTCTTTTGAACTTACCGAAAAACTCTCGATATATGTGCTAAATAAAAAGCATCAATATCATCAGGTATGCCTGTTTCCTAAACAGAAGTATAAATATCATTATTAACAGCTCTAAACCAATGTGTTGATGGGTCGACGAAAATTCGTTTAACTGTCATTATAACCAGCTGTAATGCACATGTGTAAGTATGTATCTATACAAACTCTCCACCACGGGTTACATTCATTAGGTCAATTTTTCAGCGGAGTCCAACAGTTTCGAATTCAGACTTGTCCTTCTCCAAGATTGGTTGCTATACCAAGGGTTAAGAAACTAGCCTGTTTTACTATTTACTCATAGCTTGGGGGAACAGATAGATCCATGGCTTTTATAAGGACATAAGTGCGAACGTGAAATGCAAACAACCTCGTCCAGGACTCGTGTCAAAAATCCATTTCTTACGATGATAATCTTTACGCTAAGTTTACACTTAGCGTAAAGATTATCACTGTTAAAAAAACGCGTCAACGGATACTGAATTGTAGCCATTGCATTACTTTTACAATACTGGAGTTCCTGATGCTAAAGTTATTGGTTACAACTGAGAAGCAACCAATGCATAACGTTGACAAATAATAGTCAAATGAATTATATACCAACAAGTATAATCGTTCACATGAATTTATCACTGTGGCCTGAGTTTGACAGTAAACTGCATTTGGTGGTGAGAATATAGTTCTAGAGTTCGGGGGTGTTTAGAATATCCCTTAATTGCAATTACTCCCAGGTCCACGCTGACTCGGAGTGAAAGTATATGTTATGATTCCATTTACGGATCAAATATGTTTATTTGAAAATCATTAGAATTATATAAAAATACTTGAGGTCATATAAATGTGGGCCAACAAATCATTATAATTGAATAGGATGTGAACTGAGTGTAACGATTATCGTCGTGGAAAATGGAAGCAGCGATCCAAGTTTAAATCTTGAACAAGGCTGTTCACATTTCACTTCGTGATAATGTCCTTAGAAAAAGTATGAATTCACCTGTTCCAGATATAGGTAAATGTTAGGGCATACTGGATTCTTTAACATTGGTTAGGTGAAGAAAAACTGAATTCAAATCAACTGTACTCCGCTTTAAAATTACCTTTTGTCTCATCCTGCTCGTGGTGGAGGGGTTGAGTTAATGAGTATAATTAAATAGGAATAGTTACTTGAAACATCATTGCTTTCAAATTAATAGTATTTGAGAGAAATACTTGAAACCCTATAACTGTATCAAAATCAGTTGTATTAAGGATGGTTATTTGAACCTATAATTGTTTACAAATTAGTACTAGTTACTTGAAACTACCCGAAGAAAAAAAGAAAAAAGAAGAAAGAATGACTTCAGCAATAAATAATCCTACAAGAGTTGACAAACCGGAAAACCAATCATCATCGCGGGCGTCTGGTCACGTGGGTGACATGGCAATATATATATAATATATATATATATATATATATATATATATATATATATATATATATATATCACTAACAGTATTAATAGAACAATCAAATGCGATCAATAAACAATAAACATTAAGAAACCATTGTCATAAATACAGGGTTTTTTTTTCTGGCATGCAATTGTATTAGATTATAAAAGAAGCGTAAAATCAACATTTTATTATAATTCAATAAATATCTGTACCACTAAGACTACACTATTTTTCCATATTTCAGGAATTGATATGATTATCTCTGATAAGACTTTAAACTCTATTTAAACAAGATTATTTGAGTTTTACTCACCCAATATGAAATAACTGCTTATGTCGATAAAATGTTAGATAATATCATGGTAGCTATGGTATGGAAGCGAGGTGAAACGCTTTACATTAAAAGAGAACATATTATTTTCAAATTCCTAAAAAGAGACGATAACTTAAACTAGAAAAGTTGGGATGTATTAGTAGGAATACAAAAATCCGTAATTTAAAAAAAGTTTGGTCTCTTTTAAAAATTCAAGCTGAAATCTTTGTTACAAACATTAACATTACTAGCAAAATAAAAAGACACCCTCCGCGCGATGTAAAATGATATTTAGAAATATATTGCCTGAGGATATGGGAGCTGAAAATTCAATGTCATTGAGTGTGTATCATAAGTATGTAAAATCGTCAAATTTATTAAAGAAATAAATAAAAAAAAGAAAGAAAGAAAGACAATTTGAAATGGAAACAGTTCCGATAACTTTAAATATTATATTAGAATAAAACAATCTATATATAAATATATAACGCCGGGCATCTATTTATTGGAACAATAAGGATTGTCTAACGTTGCATGCTCACATTTTGAGCATATTTATTCTATGTTATGACATTGAATTATGTGTTGGGTAATGTGACGTAAGCAGTGACGCAGTTTTTGTTACAGACAAAAACCGGAAGCGAATCTCCATTATTAATAGATACTAACCTGAATCTGATGTTGAGGCTCCAGTTTTGGAGCTCTATTATGTGTAGAGTAGCCTTCATTTTTATTACTCCCAGATCCACTCTGATCCGAAGTGGTAGTACCCGTTAGGGTCCCATATATGAGTAAAATAGATCCATTTAAAAAATATTGGTATTCATAGGAATTCTGGATACCATACAACTGTACATTGTTTGTATTAAGAATAGTTACCAGACGCTATAAAGATTTACCGAGATTTATTATTAGTTACTTAAAACCACGTAACTATGTGCAAACGAACGATTTTTATCAAATAGAAATAATTACTTAAAAGCACATAACTGTGTATAGAATTATTAGTACTGCAGAGGAATACTTGAAAGTGTACAGTTGTAAGAAAATTATCTTTATTAGATAGGAATACTTGATATATAAATGTGTGCAAAAAGTTTTAGAAAACTAATACAAAAAAAAGTGTAAATAAAAATATATAATGAATGCGACTCTATAACGTCTAGGCATAAAATAACCATAGACGGGTTGACAATGCCGTTAGAATCACTCAATGTTACAAACGTTAAGTATTATAAAAGGTAAATCCACATATGAAATACAATTACATGTTTTATATTAAGATAACTTTATCAAGTTAATATTCTTATGTGGAAATTTTCACCCCTAACATGTATGAAATTTAATTTTGTGTTTATTTTATATATATATATATATATATATATATATATATATATATATATATATATATATATTGGAATTTTATAATTTGCTTTTGAAGCATTGTTATGTAAAGTATATTATTATTTATATTTTTAAGGCAATTACAATGCGTATATCGTATAAAATTCGATAATTATTGAAAATAATCATGACAAGCAAACCCGGCGAATAACGTGCGCCACCGTACAGCTGTTTCACCGGCGCGTAGTTCACGATACATGCCGAATTTAACCTGTCAATGATAAACACGCCACTACTATACATAGTACAGTGAGCGTTTGAGGGAATCGCAAATTAGGCCTATGCCCAGGTGTAAGAAGTAAATGGAATTTGATAATTTGCTTTTGAAGCATTGTTATGTAAAGTATATTATTATTTATATTTTTTGAAGGCAATTACAATGCGTATATTGTATAAAATTCGATTATTTTCAATAATTATCGAATTTTATACATAATAATGCTTCAAAAGCAAATTATCAAATTCCATTTGTGGCCCAGAGGTAGAGTTTCTGATTCTGCGTGCTGGGTTCCCGGTTTCGATTTCTGTCGGAAGAAAATCGTAGGTATGCACCGCTGATGAGACTTAATAAAGTTGAAACAGCTGTACAGTGTTCCACGTGGCGCACCTTATTCGCCGGGTTTGCTTGTCATGATTATTTTCAATAATTTTCGAATTCTATACGATATACACATTGTAATTGCCTTCAAAAAATATAAATGATATTATATTATTATATTTAGGATATGTGCTTAATTGAAGTCATACCTAATTTTGAAAATTAATTAGTTAATAATTAATGAATTTAGGCGGGCATATATGTTCAAATGTAAGGCTAAACAAATCGAGAAAATGTCAATCCCTGTATGTACATTTAGACCTCAGCAAAGTTATAGACATGGGATACTACTCCGTGTGTGACTCGAAACCTCTAATGCCAAGCTGACAAGCGGGGATTCTAACCATCACACTAGCTAGCCAACCCAGATTTTTCGTTTGTTTTGAAGTTAGTTGTATTCCCCTTTTTGATGACTTGTCGCACGACAGTATGAAATTAAGTAAACAAACAATGTGTTTATTTTTCTATTGGCTTTTAGCCGACAATTTTTGGAAACCTAATAGGTCGAAATGTACATACAGGGATTGACATTTTCTCGATTTGGTTAGCCTTACATTTGAACATATATGCCCGCCTAAATTCATTAATTATTAACTTATTAATTTTCAAAATTAGGTATGACTTCAATTAAGCAGATATCCTCCAAAAATTGTCGGCTAAAAGCCATATAAAAATAAACACATTGTTTGTTTACTTACTTTCATATATATATATATATATAATATATATAATATATATATATATATACTAGCAAGAATATGCACCCTCCGGGCGTAAGTATTTCAGTTTTAATGTAATGAAATATTTTGAATTGGAAAGACTAACGAAATTAATAAGAACGCATATAAAACAGATTCACTTATTCTAATTATATTTCAATTGTTTCTATATAAAATCATTCATAGAGTTGATTTTAATAAATTAGAGAATAAAACAATAATATTAGAGATCAATGACACCAAGTAATTATTTATTGAACCTGGTTTTGTTAAAACCTGTATGCAAATTAACCATACCATATTTTATATGGACCTTTATTTCTTAGTTATATATTAGACACATTGCAGGATTTTAAACGCACTAATAACATGGGCCGTTTTGAGGCAAATCTAACTCAGAATTTTATTGAGACATCGTTGATACATAAGATTTATTCTATGTATTAGTGATTTTGACTATTATAAATTAAATACTCATTGATAAACTATAGTCCGTATACGTAAGAATATGCACATATACTAATATTCATATGTATATAGGTAAAATCCTTATATGTACGTTTGAGTTTTCAATTTTAGTTGAATACTATCACGGAAACACTTGATACTATTCACACCTACACACACACACACACACATATATATATATATATATATATATATATATATATATATATATATATATATATATGTGTGTGTGTGTGTGTGTGTGTGTGTGTGTGTGTGTGTCTGTGTGTGTGTGTGTGTGTGTGTGTGTGTATTCATTCTTGTTTTTACGATCTCTTCATGTACTAATAATGAATCCACTATTATAAAGTGGATATTCTTCGAAGTTTAGTGATAATTATTTCAAGTTAATTTTTAGTTGATAATAATTTTCTTTCGAATATTTTTCCCATATTTCTGTATTACTTTAGATAGCACTCATTCTTTTAAAATAATGCTAATGTTTGTTTTTAAAGTAATGTATTGAAATATCTATGTACTGTTGGCTGCATTCCTGCAGAGATGTAAGAGTCCCACCAAAGGGTTGTCTTGGATGGGACTCTAAACTCCATCTGATGATGAGGCTCTAGTTCTGGAGCATTGAAGATTCATCCCTTTGTTGTCATTGCTCCCAGATCCATTTTGACCCGGAGTTGGAATACCTATTAGAGTCCCATATATGGGTCAAATAGTTGTTCAATAGAAAATGGTTGATTATTATCTATAGATGTGATTAAATATGTATAATCTACTTACACAAAAAACAAACGTTGTAACTTCATATTTTTCGTCACACAACTGGGCAAATGAAAAAACCTATTCTTGTGCTAAAACCGTGTCAATATATAATTTAGTTTAAATACTAAAAATCATCTCAGAATTCAAATATATTCATAATTTTTATGTCGACTACCCAACATCATTCGCTCTTTAAATCTCTATCCTCCACTCTTCTAACACCTCCCCTTCATTCCCATCATTCCTTGGCCCACTCTAATCAGGAGTGCTAGTACTTGTTAGGGTATAATCAATGAATCAACTCAATCTGTTTTAAAATTATTCGTATTCAATTGTTCTGTGTGCAAGAAAACCTCTTAAGAGAAAATCACACAAAATATGTAAAAAATATGTGAGTATTTCTTTTATGTAAATAATTTTATCGTAAAACTCTATACGTTAGATAAATTTAAATATGTATCAAAATAAAACAAACTATACATAAATCAATAATATCGGGCATGTATTTATTAAAACTTGTTTTAACAAATAAGGTGGACCCTTTAATGTTGCATACTTAATCTCTGAATATATTTAATACAAGGTTGTTCTTCATTCTATGTCTTAATGATTTTGATAATAAATTAAATACTCACTAATAAATTTACGCAATTCCTGAAAGGATTGTAACGTAAGCAGTGACGTAGTTTCGGTTATAGACAAACAGTCACCGAATCTCCATTATATATAAATGCATACGTGAGTGTGTATGTAAGTGTAAAATACAAACATATATATATATATATATAATATATATATATATATAATATATATATATATATATTACTGAATGAAAAAAAATGTATTTATGTATGAAAAGAAATGCCCAGAGGAAATGAAGTTCAAATTTAACGTATATTTTTCCATCTCACGTCTGCTATTGGTATGGTAGAGATGCACACAATTGTTACTGACAAACATGACAATTTAATCAGTCTCTCTCGAATAAATGGTTATAATGTGCTTTAATAATATCCGATTATTTACTTTCATTTTTGACCTCTTATAGTTATTCTTGGTGCAGATTGAAAAAATCAATATTTTCAACTCCTGAAGGGAAATTCATATTGAAGTTGCTATGAAGTATTTCGGAAATATAAATATACTTTCGCACAGCGTGAAACTAGTTTAATACAGTTTATAAATGACGGTATTATTTGCGCATGTTTTATCAGTGGGTTCTTGATAGTGGTACCAGATGTGGTGGCGTGTTGATAACACAGGCTCCTAAATCAATTCCTCTCAATTCACTTTAGTAAAAAGAAGAAAGAATGAAAACATAAACGAAAGAGATATTCAAAAGAAGCCACAGAACACGAAGTTACACAGAGAAGTTAGATTGGTTTATTTATTTCCTTGGCAACCAGCTCGTCTAGGATTATTCAATGCTTGATGTTAGGGAATCGCGTTCATTGTACATACTTACATTTTTGTGTGTTGTTTAAGAGTTAAGGTCTTTTTGACCCTAAAAGGTACTTCCAATCGGGTAGACCTAGGAGTAATGGCATGAAGGGAAGACTGGAGTAGAGAGAGAAATGAAGTTGGGTTGTCTACATAAAAATATCAATATAATGTAATTCTTAAGATATGAATTTTAGAAAAGAAACTAAATACTATATCTTCTATATGTCAAGTAAAGTCTGTTACTAAAAGAATAAAACTGGTCAGGACAACATTTCTTCACTTTCCTCTAACCGTATGGGTGCAACTTATGTAGCAGGAATAGCGTGACGGAACCCTTCCCTCTCCAGTTCTACAACTGATTTGAATCAATATTTTTCCTCCTCTTAGTTTTAGATGACAAAACTCTCTTCCAAAATCAGATGGTGAATACATAGAACAGTCGTTGGCTTTCTCTGTTCCCACAAGATGTACCGATTGTGATGAAAACCAAACACACAGTCCATATCATGGTGTTTGGAGTGGTCAGTAGCAATAGTGACGTTGTGCCTCCATTTATCTTGCCACATGGCATCAGACTCAACTCGGACGCCAACATCAAGTGCCTGGGGGAGGTAGTACTTCTCTGGATCAAGTATGTGGTTCTTGAAAGACCCTACTTCTGGCAACAGGACCCTGCATCATGCGACACGTACAAGAGAACACAGTGCTGACCCTGAGAAAATTTCTGAGGCTACATTACCCGTTACATCTGTCCATTTACCTCCCTAGATTAGATTCTCTTTGATTATTATTTTGGGGCGAAAAACCAACAAAACTCCGTGCAGCACCAAAGATAAACTGAAAGTAGGAATAACTGCAACATTTACCAATTCAAACAAGGAGATCGAAAATCTTGCAGGAAATTCCGAAGTAGTCTGGAGGCTGTGGTTGTAGCAAATGGCGATTTCTTTGAATAAATTCAATCTATAATATTTCAAGATATTTTCATATGAGTTTGATAAACATATCTGATAAAGTGAGATGTCAGTGTTATTTTCTTTTTTGCGTAATTTAGACGACCATTTACCCAGTATAATGACACGCACAATTATATTTCATTATAGTGAATATCGTATGAAATATATCACTCCGTAGTATCATATTGATGATAATTCTCAGCAGAGGGAGTTTCCTTTTTCTATTCTATACTAGTCTATTTTCAAAAGATTTTTTTATGTATGATTTATTTTCATTCTAGCCGCAGGTTTAATTAACAATGATGTAAGCATCTTCTTTAAATCTTCTAAGTGTCTGATGGTTTCTTTTAAAAATGTTATTGAATTTGTGATAATTAAATGCATTTATAAATCAATGAACAAGTGTATATCATAGATATTTACTTACAGCGACCCACGACTATTTAACTAGTCGTAACTATAAGCCTCGTTTCTTTTTTACACGGGTAAAGGCGACATATGCGAACATAACCTAGGTTTTGTATGATATATACGTTTCCTAAATTCATTGAAGTGGGTTATCTCACCGTTCTCGAAGTAAAAACCTACTTTAATGTCTTTTAAAAAGAGATTTGTCAATTCATTTCAAAATTATACATTGGTCATTTTATCTTTTTAAAGATGAAAACTTAGGTGTTACCGGACATTTCTGGCAGTGTGTGTATATGTACAAGCCTACACACGCTAACATCTATCTATCAGTGTCTTGGATATGAAATTAAACTGCATCCGGTATTAGATTCTATTTCTGGAACTATGAAGAATGTTGGGTCACCTCTTGTCATTACTCCCAGGGTGTCATTACTCCTAGGCCCACGTCAAATATATATGTTTGAAAATCATTACTATTAGATAGGAATACTTAAAACTATATGACTATGTGCAAACGAATTATTATTATTATTTTAATTTTTCACACCAACTCTAACTGATGTTTCTTTTTCACTAGATTGACATCAGATCTCCAGGACTCTTCTAAATATCCTTGCCTATTTTATATGGTCTGGATGGTTTCAATTCTTCCCCTTCTCTCCAGTTCAGCCAGTTTCTTTTCCAGATTCTTGGGTATTGCTCAAAGGACACCAACTATTTGTATCACTGTTCCCTGGCAAGTTCCAGGTATTGTCCAGTTTTTGCCTTCATTCACTTTTACTCTGCTGGCAAAATTCACTAGATGACTAATTCTTTTCTACTTTTTGATTATTATCTAGTAGAAATAGTTACTAGCAACCACATATCTGTTTGCAAATTATTTACACATCATTATTATACAATAGGAAAAGGTACTTGAATCCACAAAGTTACTTGCTAAAAAATAATTAAAAAAAACATTACTAAAACAGCAATAGTCAACTTGTAAAACTAACCACCATCTAACGAGAGAGAGAGAGAGAGAGAGAGAGAGAGAGAGAGAGAGAGAGAGAGAGAGAGAGAGAGCGCACTGTATATGATATTGTCATTTTGCTCTTGAAAATCGAATTCTGAACAATGTGAATTTTATTGTTGTAGTCCACTGTGTTTGCTTTAACAATATTTGCGTTTGTTGAATGAACGGAAGAATCGAATTGAATTCATGGAATACAAGGCTTACTAGAAGAGAATCTATTATTCATATGCATTACAACTGCTTCAGAAATGACATTTTGTCGCAAACACAGCAATAAATACAATGACATAACTTTGATTTGCATTTATCAAGGTAAAAGATTTGTATGTGGGATACTCAAGAAAAAGTAAAAACAACAACATAAAATAAATAAATAAATAAATAAAATAAAAACTAAAACATGATTACAATTCTTTTTGCTGTCCGTTGCTCTTGTTATAAATAACCTCAGGCGTATTCGTTTGTTGAATGACTTATTTTTTTAAATTCTTTACACAGACGTTTTTCTCACTGACATTCTATGAATATATTGTGATGATTATTCTCTGTGTACTTCAGAGTATGAACACGAAAGTTCATTACGATAAACACAATGAGATTAGGTGTACACACGAACACACTGATATCCTCAAAGTTCTATATAAGTATTTAGAAGCGCGTGCGGTAATGGTTACTGTCGTAGAAAATGAACACAGTAAGATGAGTGTAAATCCTGGACGAGGCTGTTTGCATTTCACATCGCGCTAATACCCCTGGGAAATGTATGCATCCAACTATTTTGCCTCCAATTATGGGTAAATAGTAGGACATACTGACCCCTTTTGCCGGAGTTAGACAGCCAGTCTAGAATGAAACAAAAACACTTGATGAATTAACCATGTGTCCCATCCTACTCATGCGGAGACGCTGGTATATATATATATATATAGCAATTATGTATTAAATTATAAATTATTCTGAGATTTATAATTTATAAGTTAATTAATGTCATCAAAATGATAACGTTAATGAGCCACTGGTGGACATTTATTGTACTACGAATGCAAACAAAAACTTGTTTTTTAAGTCTTGATCTTCAGGAAACTAGAAAATACTTAAGGAAACAAGTTGTGGGAAAAGAGGGAAATAATAACTTTAGGTTTTGCTTAAGAAACTTTCAGCATGACGTATGCTATATACAATTAAATATAAAGATAAATGCCCAGTTGAGAATTATACTTACAATGTAAATCTAACCGTTCGCTAAAAACAGATGGTTTTCAAAATTTCAAAACCTAATCATATTCCATGTTCTTATTAGTTACGAAAGAAAATTTAATTGACCTAGCTCTAGTCATCTAACAGTCCAAAAACATTTGATGAATTAAAATAAGGTAATTTATACTTGGTAGTTTCTTACCTACTTGTAAATGCATATCAATCAATGAATTTAATCGTATTTTCTACGAAACTCCTTCACAAAAAAAACAACATTTTAACTGGTTTTACAAATATCTATTTCATCAACAAACTAAGATTTTTGTTTATCATGTAATTATTAACTATGATTTATTTCGTAAAATGTTTTGTAGTGTGTCGGAAAAACGCTACGAAAACATTTTCGCTGAACTAGCCGTAGCTAGAATGGTGATATGGACATCGCGAAACAAGGGATTGCCTGGAGGAGAGGAATTCTCCTGTCGTGATCTGATTTGTCATTTTAAGGATCAGGTGCGATTGGAGGATGCTCGATATATATTCAACGAAAGGGGGATAAATGCCGCAAGCTTGTGTGTGAGAACGAGGGCAGGAGTGGAAACATTGCTTTCTGCCTTCATGGCTAGCACTGACCGGTTTCCAGTTTGGGACATCCCGTCCCTAGATAGACAAACAAAGTCTATAAAATAAGGAAAACAAAACAACAACAAAGGCAAACAAGCAAGCCTCAAAACTTTCGCATGCACCATAGGTTCTCTTAGGTGGGTGAATGTTTTTCACTTAGGACATATCCAGGACCCTAAACCCAAATTCTTTCTAAACCTGTCCGATCACCCTAGTACTTTCATTCCTGGGGAGTCAGCTTTTTCTAGTAACCCAACCAATATGACCTACAGACAAAACCCCAATTGTTTGTCAATTCCCCACTAAGGACACCCACTCCATGTCTTAGAGGAACTGCCCGGCTTGCTTTCGAACCTAAAAGATCGGAAGACGGTCGACAGTCCTACACATTAGTTGAGGGAAATGGGGCAACCAAAAATGGCCCACAATTTTATTTTTTGTCTCACATCTTCGTTTTTTTTAAAATTTCTGTTTTGATTTTACCTTAGCCCTCCATCTTCAATTCATTCGGTGCGCACATCATGTGCTCATCATCTCAAATCATTCGAAATGGGGATATCTTAAGTAGGATAAAGCCTTCGAGGGAATGATGTATTTTGGTGAAAGTAGGCTACTCAAGAAGAGGAAAGCAAGTGTTTATTTTTGAATGAATCGGTCGGTGAGTGTACCTAGCTAGCTAGAACCATAGGAAAGCATGACCAGCTTTGTTAACCCTCTCCAAAATGCAACTTCCGGGTATATGCCGAGATGCGTGTACACCTCTGTAACCCATTCTTGAGTAAATAAAAATTATTTGAGGTGGGTGCTGGGATGTACCCACATCAAATATCTACCTGCAATCTTCGGAGGGAGGAAAAAGCCCGTAGATTGCCTTAGCAATGTTTTCTATTTGTTGTCGTTGATATCAACATTTAATTCTCGTTTTTGATTGGTTGAGTCGGTTATAAATACCTCATTACCAGCTAGTTTTGATGTGGGCTATTCGTAGAACATCTAGCCAACTGGCAACGGAAGAAAGTATTCCTATATTTACCGTTTGATTTCCTGTCACTAACTTTTCAAGACCTAATCAAGGTTACAACAAAGTATTGTTGCAAATTTTCCTCAAGTAAGATGAATAAAGGTTTACCTACTTGCCTATGTCCGAAATATCATAATTATTCGTAATAAGAAGGTACTCTACTCTCCTCAGATTTTCTGAACTGAAGCCTCACCATCATAGCTGGGACACTTTTTTTTTTGGGGGGGGGTCTTAATTTTCTTCAAGGGATACACTCAGCATATTCTAAGCCCTACCAACAAGGTGATTCATTAGTTAGGATTGGTGTGAAAACTTGCATAGAGTTAATAATAGATATTAACATAGTTAAATATATCAAATCAGTTCTATTTACATCAATTTTGAAACCTTTCGTTCTTGACGGTTTTGAAAGCTGACTGATGATATTTCTTTTAAATCATATTATTGTTTATATCATCTGTTCAGACCAAATCTCAATAGTAACACTGTTTGACTCATTTAATTTCTATCACTCAATTGGTTTTGTCCGAGATGTTAGTAAACTGATGCACCTCAAAATAACACACGCCCAGCTGTGACTGGAGGGAAAGGGGGAAGAAAAGCAGCGCAAAAATATTCATAAAATATACAAGAAATTGGCAATAAAAAGAGAGAAATTTTATTTTCAATTGACAGAATAAAAGTTTTATTTAAAAGTACGTGGCTTTTTATTCAGATTGATCTTAGTAGTAGGCCATTAATATTTTCTCCCGAGACGATGGATAATCTGTTGATATATCATTTTTTTTTTCACCTTCATCAATATTTTATATATTTTAGACTACCGCACGTTATCTGACGGTAGTTACATGTTGGGTAAACAGTTGTGGCATCGCAGATATCAGGTTTTGGCATTTTTGTCATTCATGCTTCAGCTGTCCCAGAAGAAGTTTGTAAATTCAGACAAGTTTTCACATGAAAAGCTAACTTAATACCAACTTGACCTTGAAACTGAATTGACAGGTTACTGATACCCGCTGCACAAAAAGTTTGTTTTTTACAATATTTTAAGTAAAAATTAAGAACTATTTGAATTATACCATGTTATCTGAACATCCTTTGGAGCTATTCATTCAAAAAATAATATATATATATATATATATATATGTGTTCTGGAGAAATTTGACAGTTTCATAATCAAAAAGAAAAAGTGCTTAGTAACTGCAAAATTTAATGGATTGTAAAGAAATTCAACAGGCATGGAAATTACACTACTGTCAACAAATTTGCCTCAAATTAACCACCATTACCGTCGGCAGCTTCCATCCTGCTCCGGAACTTAGAGCAAGCTGATGTTACAGTTACCCTGGGAAGGGTCTCAAAAACTACCTTAATTCTGTTGATTAACTAGGCTTTTGTAGTACTGGCACGGTTATTAGTGTATTTCTCAACAACGCCACATACATAATAATCCATGGGGTTAAGATCTAGGGAGTTCGGAGGGCAAACATTTGGGACTGGTGTAGTCGTAAACATTTGCCGACAACCATTTTTGACTTTTCCCAGATGTGTGGCGGGGTGGCCGTATCCTGTTGCCATACACATGGCCTACCATTGGCTACCCTTGTTATCCAGGGCTTGACTACAGTGTTTAGCAACTCCACGTAGGGGACTGAGGGACCCCCAACACTTTTTCCTGCAGATTTATGAGGAATTCTGCTGTACGAACGCAATCAGATCGTCTGTTATGTTGCTTTCTTCTAGCCACAGCCTCGTAGTCTTCATTGCAATTTTCTAGTTCATGCCTGATTGTTTTTATAGTGTTCAGGGAGCATTGGGAAGCGACCATAATCTCCTTATTTTGATGACCGACGCATATCATCATGATACAAGTTATTCTCTTTCATGATTCAGGTGGGTTCCAATCACCCATTCTATTTGTCATCACGTAAATGAATGAAGAAAGGTCCAAGCTTTTAAATGATGCGTAGTGTGCGTCAATACCTCCGACCTACGGAGAAATATCACCAAATATAAATATGTCAAATTAATCCCGAACATCCTGTATATAAGATATGATTGGAAAGTATCCCTTGATTTAAAGAGAAAAGTAGCCTAACTAGGAACATAGCATCTTATACTCCTTTAAAGTGCCAAACAGTCCGTGAGGTCCCTTTCCCACCGCCATCATTTGTTTCGTTCGTTCGTTCTAATTTTGTGAATCGCGTTTAGGAAGATCAGATGTTGTAAGAAGCCAAATATAGACAATAGCAAACTGATGGACTGATGCCATGTTAAAATGAATGGGATGTGAAGAAACTACTCGTTCCATCTTTTTGAAGGCAACGGTCACTGAGTATACAAAAAACCCGCTCGTTATGTAATGGTTATGTCGTAGAAAATGATTTTAGCGATCCGAGTTCAAAGCGTAGACTGGACTGTTTGCATTTCACATAGCAGCATCAAACAATTCTCCCCCCAGCTATGGACAGACTGGGCTCTTAATCCTTGGTTAGGCAACTGGTCTAGGAAAAGGAAAACTCTAAACTCAAACCTGAATTCAAAGTCGACTTAAAAATTGACGTTGTGTGTCATCCTGCTGTCTGAAGTAAGTTCCTCTCTGATTGGTTGGCAAGTTACATTAAAACCAGGCCGTGGATACTTTCCGACACATCTCCTGTATAAAAATATAGCCATACATGCATGAATGTATACATATATTATATATATATATATATATATATATATATATTAAGGAGCAAAAAAAATGTATACATTGTAAAATATTGAATTTCTAAAAAAAGAAACGCTTGGGAACCCTTATGTCTTAATTTTATTTTATTTTTCCATTTTTTCGGTCAATCTCTTCAGAGAAATTTACTTGACAAATGTTGAAAGACGAACAAATTGGATAATAACCGAACGAATCAAGGGAGGATAAGAGGAAAAAAAAAAAGAACTCACATCTTTACCGGCTCGTTATGTAATGGTTATCGTTGAAAGACGGTTTTATGTAATCCACAAAAAGAACACCCCTCTCAGGCCAATCCTATCCATGATTGGATCTGCTCAACACCACCTCGGTAAGTGGCTGGAGAACCTTCTCCAACCTCTGGTGCAACTTTATTCCAAACACTGCATCCAGGACTCCTTCACTTTCGCTAAAATGATGCTAAATTTTCCTGTGAACCACCTCAACTCCTTCTGTTCATTTGACATCAACAGCCTTTATACCAACGTCCCATTAGATGAGACCATCACCATCAGTGCTGACACCCTATACCGCAGTAATCTTGAACCCCCTCCCATTCCTGAATCTGTTTTTCTGAAACTGATGAACATCGCCACTAAAAATGTGCAATTCAGCTTCAATAATTTGATGTACCAACAGATTGACGGTATTGCTATGGGCAGTCCCCTTGGAGCGGCAATGACAGATATTTTTATAGGTTTCCAGGAAGATCGTTTGTTTCATACCAATAACCATCCAATAATCTACAAAAGGTACGTTGATGACACCTTCGCCATTTTCACTACGATATCAGAATGCAGACGTTTCTTCCATCAACTCAACAGTTTTCACCCTCCCTTTCACTTTCACATGTGAATTTGAGAACAACAATAGCCTCCCCTCCTTGATGTTCTTGTTGAACGCACTAATAATGAAATTTTGACCTCCATCTTCCGAAAACCATCTTTCTCAGGTTCCTACACCCGTTGGGGTTCCTTTTGCCCCCTCAGACGGAAAGTCAATTTGATCAAAACACTGATCCACCGAGCCTACATGATCTGCTTCAAATCAAAAATTAACAGTGAATTCAACTTCATCAAAAATGCACTTTTGAAGAATGGCTATCCCGAAAATCTAATTAATTCCACCATTAGATATAAATGCGCCCAACTTTCTGCCCTTCCCAAATTCGGTCCAGAAAAATGTCCAGTTTATCTCAAACTTCCTTGGCTAGGCAAAGCCTCTATTCCTTTGATTGAAAAAATTAAAAAAAACATCCTTCGTTGCCATAATGCCGTTAACCCGCGCATTATTCTCAAATCCAATGCTTTATTCCCCCCCCCACCGACCTCAAGGATAGTTTGACCACCTTTCATAAAAGTTACTTAATTTACAAATTTACTTGCAAATGCGACATTTGCTACATTGGTCGAACTACCCAGAGGTTGGAGATAAGGATAAAACAGCATATACCCTCCAATATTCGTGCCGTCAATTTAGACTCTTCCAGCTTAGCTGGTAGCAACTCCACATCCGCCATTGCGCGTCATTTATTAGGCAATCCAAATTGCACCCGTGCTTACAGCACCGCAATGTTTTCCATCCTTAGTACTTCCAGCAACGAACTTCAACTAAGTGTTCTGGAGGCCCTATATATTTCCAAATACCAGCCTATTTTGTGCACCCAAAAAAGTATTTCCATCAACTATTATTATTCGAAACAAAACATCCTTTCAACTTGAACGTTTTGCGTGGTGGAAGAAGTATCAGAACCCCCTCACATGTTTTGTAATGTGAGGAGGGGTGAAGACGTGAGTTCTTTTTTTTTCGTCTCATCCTCCCTTATTATCCAATATGTTCGTCTTTCAACATCTGTCAAGTGAATTTCTCTGAAGAGATTGACTGATAAAATGGAAAAATAAAATTAAAATTAAGACATAAGGGTTCCCTAGCTTTTCTTTTTTTAGAAATTCAGTATTTTACAATGTATACGCTTTTTCGCTCCTTAATAAAATTCTGTACCTACAAAAAACGTTTTACATATATATATATATATATATATATATATATATATATATATATATTGAGAGAGGGAGAGAGAGAGGGGGGGGATTAAACAAAACACATGTCTCCTGTTTAACACGTTTATTTTCGATCTTTTAAAGATTTCTGGCCAAATTTCTTTTATAGTTAGATGAAATTCATGGATTAGTTCACCAAAGTTTTTGTACCAAGTACTTTCGGCACTTTGAAGTGCCATCTTCAATGAAGATGCATTTGTATTCCTTTTTCTCCTGGTTTGTAATAGTGTGAGTAAATAGGAGATAAACTCGTAGAAATTATACTAAGGGGTGGTGAGGGCTGGAAGGAGGAGAGTTGTCAGGAAAAGGGTTATAGGCATTTAAAATGTAACTGCTGTATTAGTATTTTATTTTATTTAAGGATGGTTTATATTGTTTGATGTATAGAGCTTCGAATATTTGGAGTTTTTTTTTCTTTGTGCAGTATGTGTGTATTTCCGTTAGGATTTTTCGGTAATTAGTATGGCGGCATGCATGTGATTTCAAATGTAGTGAAATTGAGCTTTTATTTGACATATAGAGAGTCAAGCGGGGTGACAAGGTCGTTGAGGTAAGACCGATGTAAATACTCGAAAAATTCACGGATTCCATCCAAATATAAATAAGTTGGCCAGAAAATTTGAAAAAATCGAAAATAAACTTCTTGAACAGGAGTCATCTGTTTTTTAAAATTCTATATGCATAAATAAAAGATTCCTTTCCAAACACACACACACACACACACACACACACACACACACACATATATATATATATATATATATATATATATATATATATATATATATATATATATTATTTATATTTTGCTTGAAGGCAATTATAATGCATGTATCGCATAAAATTCGATAATTATAGAAAATAATCTTGACAAGTTAATCCCGGCAAAGGATGGCTCGCTATGCAGAACACCGTACAGACAGGGAAGACTGGGTTCTTTAACCTTGGTTAGGCAACCCGTCTGGGATAAAGAAAACTCTGAATTCAAACCTGTTTCACTCCGCATAAGAAATTGACCTTGTGTCACACTGTGCTCGTACATATATATATATATATATATATATATATATATATAACGCGCGCTAAAATGTTTAACCAAGAAGGAAATGGACGTTTATCTTCGAAAAATGATAATTGAAAGGCAAAAAAAAAAAAAAACAAAACAAAACAAAACAAAACAACTTTAGAAACGGCGTGACAAGTTGAATTGCAGTGTGAATACGTTTTATGGTTTCAGTTCAGTTCCTTTTTAGTCGGATTGAGAACTTCTCAACATTAGCTCGGTCATAAGTGGTTATATGTTCCCGAATATATATATATATATATATATATATATATATATATATATATATATATACTTATGACTGTTTTGGTTTTAAAGCAAAGTGAAGGATGGATGCACAAAAGAAGAAACAAAAAACTAAAAAGAAAAAAATAGGCAAAACATCTCAAATTTTTTATTTTCAATCACTAGTCTCATTTTTTTTTTTTTTTTTGCAAATGCTCATAACAAAGGCATGAACTCCAATGAACCCAAGCTCTTATATATTGATGTTATTATGTCTATGGATGCTTTTTATGGAAGTACTGGTAATCAAAGCAGACGTGTAATGTCTTCAGAAACCAAATTTCTCTTTTGACTCCACACAACTATTTTCAATTGGACTTGTCCAGTTTCTAACGATTATGATTCTCACTAGCGATCCTGGATCAACAGCTTTATTCTTTTAATGAATTACCTTTGCAGCATTTTACAGGTTATCATATTTGCTCTTACCTTTTAGATAATTTAATTCATTTATCCACTATTTAAAAACACATGCTGGAGTTGAATTCTCTCCCAGCATTGGGTATTTTCTTTCTATCTCAATTGCTTCTCATGTTGGGTCACCGAACCCCGCTGGGTTTTTAAGCTATAAAAGCTTTGGGGTCCGTTGATGCATTCCAAACTTTTCCAAGAGTTTTAACATAAAACATCCATATATGTAAAATCACTAAATGATAATCTCGTATGTAAACACAAGCTTATAAGTTTCATAATACAATCCAAACAAAAAATAAATAAATAAATAAAATGGAACTAAACATCTTATTAAACAAGTAAGAATTACCACCAATAAAATTTGCAAAAAAAAAAAAAAAAAACAAACTGTTATATACATTTTAGTCGAGGAAAAAAAAAGCAAACGAAAGAAAAGAAAAGAAAGAAACAAAACAAAACGAATGAGCTGTACTAAAATCAGAGTCATGCTTTTTTTAAAGGTAAGTCTTAACAAAGGCAAGTAGGGTTGGGACTGTTAGGAAAAGACTAATAAAACAGATATTCAACAAAAGGTTAAAAACCTTTGCATATCGTCCGTAGATACCAACCAATCATGAGATGATGTTATTCTCCTTTGTTACCCGATCAAGGAAGAGTGGATGATTCAGAACACTTAAATCCAAGGACGATTCCCAGTATTGTTTGATATAACTCATCATGTCTTTTTAGAAGGAGAACTCGTTCAGTTTGATATATTGCCTCAATCGCCGTTGGTCATTATTGACCAACGTCATGTGACAACAATACATTAAAAATAAAGGGAACAGAACCCATTGACATATTCCTAATAAAACAGATTCTTTATTTAGCCCCACTATTCCTTGAACTCAACGATACAATCTCTCGAGCCAAGAAGATATTTGCCATTGAATGTCTCGTTTACTAACATAGCAACCGGGAACAATTACATGTCAACATTATAATGTATGTTTTTGCAACTTATTGTGCATTTGTGTTACAGTTTGTATTCGATTTGATCTATGTATTTGGACTAATTTATGATTGGTGACGGATTGCACAGTCATTAAATAATTCTTTCTGATCAAAGCTTTGATTTTCTAAGGTAATGGTCGTTCTATAGCGTAAACTGATGAATGATAATCAGCGGAAGATGGATTTATTTTAATGTTTTTTTTTTTGTCATTTTTTAAAAGTTGTTAGTAGCCATTTTTTCCCATGGATATATGTATTTTTGTGTGGAAACAACGGTTTTTGATTAAACAGAAAACCATAGCTCACTGATATGGTTCATATTTTTTCTAAATTTTAGCTGTTTATATCTCTTTTACCTGCTTCAAATAAGGAAAAAAATCCTTCGCTTAGCGAAGATTCTTTTTTTGTATGCCGGTAATATTAAGCATCTTTATTCAAAGACTATATATTGTATTCTTCCTCAGGAAGGGAGCCTATTTGAATCTTTTTAAAATCATTTTTCTTTACATTATTTCCTTCCTTTACTGTATTCCGAATTCTGGTTTTGATCTGTAGCGGAATTAGTTTAAATGTCGGATCAGGTGAACACTTAACTCATAGCCGAAGTTCAAATCGATTAGAATATGTATTTCCTGAATCCGCCTTTATCTGTCTTTACCAGATCCGTTTCTGTATTTCATATCATCTTTATCCACCCCGTCATAATAATAATGACAATGTTGATCTTTGATTAAGGTTTGTATCGGCAGCTGGAACAGCAACAGCAGAAATAATCAGCAGTATCAATATCATTGGTATTTTAAATCTCTTTTATTTTCTCTTATTTCAATTTCTCATTTCTTTTACTTATTTTCACTCCAACGTCTACAATGATGATAATCCTTACCCACCACGGCTCGAATCAGATTATCTCCTCGGCATCAAACATACGAAACTTCGTACTCAAGATCATCGAGAGCTTGTAACTCTTTCTGAATCCGCGTGAGATCCCGTTGCAGTCGCCTGATCCTGATCTTCCGTTCGTTGTCGATTACTTTCTCCATTCCTTCTGCTGACGGGATATCGAACTGTTCTGGATCTGAGGTCTGGGCGGCTGCTTCTTCTGCCACTACTTCCTCGCTTACCGCGCTGGATACACGGGCAGGAGTTGGGGTCTGCGGAATAGGACTCCGCATTTCAGGACTACGAAGATGAAGATGCAGGCCTGTAGATGATGTACTCGTCGAAGAAGACAGTGCTGAAGATAGAGATGACGAGGAAGAAGATTTTACTGACGAGGCTGCGGCAGCAGCAGCAGCGGATGCGCGTGCCGCTGCACGAGTGGCCGCCTTTGCCGCTGCTCTGGCTGCGGCTCGGGCCCAAGTTTTCGAGGTCGATTTGAAGCTACTCCGGGAACTCATAGAAGGCTTCTGTCGACTGCTGTTATGTGGATCCTCGATCTCTTCCGGAAGGG
The DNA here is from genome assembly GCA_023376005.1 of Doryteuthis pealeii. Classification (NCBI taxonomy): domain Eukaryota; kingdom Metazoa; phylum Mollusca; class Cephalopoda; order Myopsida; family Loliginidae; genus Doryteuthis; species Doryteuthis pealeii. Next base: position 81,405,428 of record CM042137.1, read on the forward strand.
CCTTGGGCGCTGCCCCTATCACGTAGATACTTGGGACAGGGGTGGTGGCATCGCCCCCGTCACCAGGTGTCATAGTTTCTACAGTTGTGTCTTCGGACGTTGTTGCGATCTCAGCAGACGATCTTGATGATGTCGGAGAAGAGGACAGCTGTCTTTTAAGTTGAATAATGGATGCCAATGTGAAGGAAGGAGTATTTGAAGACGTGCTCGCGACTGCTTCGGTATTGTCTGGTGCTGTTGTGCTAGCCATATTTGTTATAGTACTACTACCACTCTTGTTACTTGCAGATGTAGTGGTAGTGGTAGCATCTGTAGTGGAAGTAGAAGAAGAAGGAGGGGGAGGAGGTAAGCCTTCAGTGCCAGGCGTCGTCGCTGGTTTTTCTGCTGATCCCTCTTGCTTTGCATCTTGAAGTTCTTTCTGGCTTTGCAGCTTAAGTTCTCGAATAATCTTCGGCGTCAGTATCTGGTGGAGACTAAACTTAACTGCGGAAAGATTTGAAGTACGAGCGGACTCTATCCCAAACCCGAGGTCTGTAGATTCGTTTACATTCGGGCTGACTGGAGTTGAAGATATTGACATACCCGAAGGGGAAGCTGTCACACTCAACAAAGAAGGAGAGCCTATTCTGAGCGAAGATGAAGAGGCTGACAATGTTAAAGAGCCTGGCATCTTTCCTGGATATTTTTCTTTATCGAACCGTCGGGATTTGGCCATTGTCTCCCCTTCTGGCTCCTCACTGCCGCCCCCAGCCTCGAAGCTCTCCACAGTGAAACGGACTGTCTTAGATTGATCCCCCTGGGGCGTGAGGGCTCCACTAGTTTTTATCTTGGATGGCGTTGATGGTGATAATGGAGGTGAAGGCTGAGTGAACGAACGCTGGAGACTGGGTCTGGGGGACGGTAGGGATTGTGCCTGATGCTGCAGTCGTTGCCTCGAGAGTTGAGCTGCTTGTTTTAACTGATACTGAAGACGCTGCGATAATAAAGACATTGGTACCTGAGGAGATATAGTATTCGCCGTCGAGGTCATTGTCTCACCAGATGACGTTGCTGTAGGGGGTAGCGATGGAGTTTGCGGTGGGGTTACCACGCTTCTTAAAGAAACACTACGCCGACCGGTAAAAAAGGCCCGCGCTCCTTTCGAAGTCAGCTTACTTGTTTTAATCTTTTCCCATCCTCCTTTCTTTTTCTTCTTCTCGCCGCCCGCCCCTTTTTCATCCGTCTTATCAAGAAACAGTCCGTCGGTGATTTCATCAAAGGTCAACTCATATTCAGCGTACTGTGCAGAATTTGGACGCTTTTTCAAGCCGCTAATCTTTTTGGGTGACTTGCCAGATATACCGTCGTCATCGTCGCCGTGATCATCCCCTGGTTGGCGACTGTCATCAGTGCTGTCACCAAAGTAAGAGACCATGTCATCGCCGTCTGATATAGAAGGGCAACTGTCGAGAAGAAAAGAGAAAAATAGGGTTTCTATTAAAATTTTGGATTTCCGGAATATCTGAAAAAGATGATTGAACAAAGTTCTCTGGAGTAGCAAGAAATTGAGAAGTAAAAGTGTAACAAGGAAACAAAAAATAGAATTAACATGGATACAAGAAGGAGAAATTGAAAAAGAAAAAAAGCAGATGAAGAAAAATGATTGATTGATTTTAACGGCATATTAACCAATTTAGGTTTATTTTAAGCCTATAAGTTAGGAAATCTCGTTCATTGTACATTTATGTTTTTGTGTAGTTGTTTCTTAAGAGTTTTTGCACAGTTATATGATTTCAAATTTTCCTATCTAATACAAATAAGTTGCACACACTTGTATGGTTTAACGTATTCCTATCTAAAATTACTAATTTATACAAAATTATATTGTTTCCAGTAATCATTTCTATTCATATATAATAACAGTTTGTACACAGTTGTATGTTTTCAAATAACTAATATAGTTTCACGTAACTATTGTTAATACAAATAATTTACAGTATATAGCATCAAGTATTTTTAGCTAATATCAATTTACATACGGATATATTTGACTCTTAGATGGGACACTAATAGTTACTAATAATGGGTCAGAGTGTACCTGGGTGTAATTCTAATGAAGGGGTACTCTGCCTCATGGAACAACACCATTAGATGCAGTTTAGTGTCATACAAAAGACACCCATTTGGAGGGGGATGTCTTACACCTACCGACTGGACAGGAAAATAATAGAGCCAAATACGAAAGATACCAAGAAAAATTAAGCAGATTTGAATTGCTCTCAGTATAGATATTTACTTAATTTAACACGCCTTGGTTAATTAGTTGTATGCCTTGTCAGATCTTGATGGGTTATTTAATGAAAAGCCAGTCTTTTTCTCAAGCAATTATATGGTTTAAGTAATTATTCCTATATAATTATAATAATTCATAAATAATTATAGATTCAAATATATTTTCTTAATATAACTTATCTACATATCGTTTTATATATTCGTATTTGACACTAAACATTTAAATACAATTATATGGTTTCAAGTAACTATTCCTGTTTATTAATAATTTGTTTTCATACAGTTTTAAGTATTCCTATCTAATATGAATAATTTTTAAATTAATCTATTTGATCCATAGATGGGATCCTAACAGATACTTCCACACAGGGTCAGAGTAGACATAAAGGGATGCAGTCGTCATATTCTAAGCCTCGATACCAGGACTGATTATCATCCTAACCATTACATTATGGCAAAGTGACTTATTTAGATCGGTTGCCATGGAAACATCAATTCTATTTTGAGGAATCCAATTAATAATTCTTGATAAAATGTGCTCTGTTAGAAAAGAATCTGAGCAAACATCTGTTTCTCATTAATTCTTTCGTTGCAGCATTTTCATTATTCATATATAGGTAGTCGTCAAATTCTGTCTAAAAGGTAGGTCTTCAAAGCTCAACCTATATATCGGTGTATACGCTATTTGTAGACATAACGAACCCCAAAGTTACTTTAAGACCTTTAAAATAACTATAACATTATGATAAACAATGATATTTTGACTGAATTAACGGTTATCGTTTAAGGATATGATTCATTTGAATATTCAGATTTAATTCTGTCAAATAAATGTTTTATTATTCATTTACAATATTGCCTATTTTAGTTTTATAAATAAATGATTTGTAAGTTTAGTTTATAGCTTTTATAGTCAAATATCTTTGTTATTCAAATAGAATAATTTTTTGTCGAGAAACTTTTAACGACCTTGATCTTTTAAACCACTGTCTGTCAGAAAAAGAATCACCTCTGCCGAAATTTGTTATATATTCATAACATTTTGTTAACAGTTCTGAAAACAGCAACGACGAATGTTACATTTTTTATGCTGATAAATAGCGAATTATATCTCTTTTTAATTTTGAATAGTTTCGATTCGTTTTAAATATGGTAACTAAAGATATCAATAGAATCATCATGAATGTATTTGATTTAAAATAAACTTGTATAGTATCTCCCAACAAATAATTGGCTTATATTGATAAAATACTTTTTAATTAAATCCTTTTTAACAGAAACACAAAAGATTTTAACAAATTATGAATGTAGATGTTCGATCCACTTGCAGAAAATCTAGTTTCATAGACCATTACTTATGTATTGAGTTCAATTCACATGGTGGGGGGGGGCTTAATCTTGTTGGTATTAGATTCAACAGTGCCTCGTTCTTTTAAATGTGGATATATTACGCATTAGTATCCGTTTACTGTCTATTTAGTTTCTAATTCTAGAGATCAAAAAGTCTAATTTATCACGTAGAAAACCTAATTTCTAGGCCCTAACGAAAGTTGGTATGAAAGTACAACCTTGGAACTTTCAACAATTGATTAGTTTAAAATAGCGCGGTGAAATTATTTTACAACACTTTCTCATTTTGAGAAAATAAACCTGGCCATGGCGCCCAATTGTTTACCTTTGTAGTGCACCTCTTCGCATACTAGCTGTAATGACGTTAATATCAATTTCACCTTCCGGCATTAGGCTTAAAAGTTCATCTGTCAACCGGAAGTAAGTGATGGCGGGAATCTCTAACAGCATCTCTAAACGGCTGATCTCTTCTTCAAGCTGGAAATGAAAAGACAGAAATATCAACATCGTTTAAGTTAATCTGTGATAAAGAAAGGAAGATAGTTGATGTTCTAATATAGAAAGACTTTGAAGTCTGAATAAAATAATTTACATAATTTAGGCAGTGTTACAGAAAATATTTTGACAAAAAAGTTAATTACACGTAATGATAAATGTAGTAAAAGTATAAAGAGGAAGGTATGTCGTTATTTAACTTCTTCAACATGAGTGGGACACAACACAAGGTCGATTTTTAAGCTGGTATTAATTTTCCTTCTCCTCGACTGGTTGTTATAACAAGGCTAAAGAATCATGTATACCCTACTTTTTGCCAACAACTGAAGAGCGAGAGAGATGGATTTATGCCTTTTAACGGCAACTGAAACTCAGAATGTATTGTCCAGGTTTTATAACTTGTTCAAGGATTTCATTTCTTACAACGATAACTTTTGTACAAACGCAATTTCTACAGAAAGAAGATAAAGAAAGATGTGTACGTTAGGCATGAGTATGGAACAGAAAAAAAGTGATGACTCATTAGGTGTGATCGACGTCGAACACTAAAAATAATTGGCAAACAATTAACATTGATCATCTGATTTCCAATTAAGATTGCCAACGCGAAAAAAAAAGGAAAATAATTAATCTCATTACTTTCTAGATCAAGACTAAGTCAACGAGTTTTTGGCCCCCGCAAAATACTCCCGTAGTATCAAAACTTGATCTGCATCCTGGCTATTTCCCGTTTCTAGATGTCAAAACCCAGTACTGTGGTAGGTATTTGGAAACTGTTGAGAATATCCAACAGGTCGTCACTAATCAACTAAAAGCAGATTCACTTGGAGATTTCGAATACTGTTTCCAGGAGTGTAAACGTCTTCGTATGTCTGCGGTTTCCAAGGAAACTATTTCAAAGGCGATAAAGTTGATTTGTAATTATGTTGGTAATAAAAGATTTAAACAAGCATTCTAATTATAGCACATCCATCATTTACTTAGACTTGAACAGAGCTAAGCAACTTAGCAAACGAAAAGATCTTTTGTTCACAGACAGAATAATGAATAGTGAAGATGAGAGAACAAAACTAGCTTATTGTGTAATTGTTATTTACTATGCTTTTTAAAGGTCAAATGTCAGAAGTGGTATTAAAATGTAAGTAAAGTATTTATCATATGTAAATTATCTATATGAAGGGGTCGCCTTACCTTGTACAAATTCAGGTTTTTAATCAGTTAAGACGCTAAGTATTTTAAATCACGATGCAAGTCTCAGAATTGATGAAATGATTATATTGGAGTTGGGGAAAACGATCAAAATTGAAAGCGAATTTAAGAGAGACGGGGGTTATAGTGAAAATCAAAATAGAAGAAGGAAATAAATAATATTAAAGGATATATATATATATATAATATATATATATATATATATATATAATAAGAAATATATAAAGATTTTATATATTTAATGATATATATATATTTACCAACCCCTCCGCACAAGCAGGATGTGACACAAGGTCAATTTCTTAAGCGGAGTTCAACAGGTTTGAATTCAGAGTTTTCCTTCTCCTAGACGGTTACCTAACCAAGGTTAAAGAGCCCAGTCTGCCCTACTATTTATCCATAGCTGGAGGGAGTGTAGGATTCATACCTTTCCCAAGGGTATTAACACTAAGTGAAATGCAATTGCCACGTCCTGGATTTGAACTCGGGTCGACGATTCCATTTCCCATGACTTTAACCATTACACCACGCGCTTCATTTAATGATATAGGAACAGTCACGACCATTGGTTTCATGTATGCTTAACCGAAAACATTATCGCTAAGTATATATATATATATATATATATATATATATATATATATATATATATATATATACTTAGCGATAATATCCCTGCCTTTAACCCTTCTCACCAGTTATGGGTAAATAGACAAACTAGGTTATTTAGCATTATTTAGATTTTTCGGACTATTGTTCTTATTTTTATTGTTTCGGCTTTCTTCAGCTGTTTCCTCTCGAACGGTTATTTAGCCTTGATAGGACTGACGGTCTAATAAAAGGAAAACTATGAATTAAAAACATTCGCAACATGCAATAGGTCAATATAGCAGGGCGAATTCCATTATTGACCATGTCAAATCGACCTTAGAGAAGGCTTACTTTAGCACAGGACCAAAAGAAAATGGGACATTCAATGGATTCGATCTCACTAGCATCAGTGTGAGAACCTATCTCAGTAAGTGTTACATAACTCAAAGCCCTGATGTTCGACACAGATGCAAATAAAAACAATACACTAAAGGGGAGAGAGAGAGAGAGAGAGAGAGAGAGAGAGAGAGAGAGAGAGAGAGAGAGAGAGGGGGGTAGCAGAAACAAGTAAATCGGCTCATACAAGTTTATTCATTGAAAGTTGTGTTTGTCAAAATGAACCAACTGAAAAGTGCAGCCAATTCAATTCGACTTTTCAACTTGAAATATAAAATAATTAATGCGTGTTTTCTTACCGCCACGAGTTCCCGTTTGTAGACTTTGTTCTGGATCTCAGCGCGGTACTGCAACTCTTTCTTGTCGCTAAAATCAAATCGCCGGATGTTGGCTTGTACCGTGATACCAGATCCGGTTATAACCGGATTTCCGTTTGACGTCATGATTGCGTATATCTAGAAAAGAGAGAAATGAAAGAGACAATTTTATTCAGTCTGTTGTTGAATACGTCTCGTCACGAACGAAAATCACGTATAGATACATTGTGGTCTCAAATAATAAGACACAGATTTACATAGCGAGCACTGATTAGTTAATTATTTATATTTCTTTTTAAAACAACAATGGAAGCTATTGATAAAAACAGAGAACGGTTTTCTTCCATTTAACATTCTCGATTATGATTTATAAATACACGCGCACAAAGTATGCACGACTCGCACTCATAGATTTAACACATTAACCCCACATATAAATAAAAACACACCCCCCGGACGATGCTTGAGGAGGTGGAAGTTAAAAATTAAATGTCGGAGAGTTTGAACCATAAATCATGAAATAATCAAATTTATTAAAGGAGTAAAAAGAAATAAAACAATTTGAAATCGAAACTAAGTTCTATTAACTTTGAATATCTATTAAAATAAAACAAACTATATATACATATATGATACCGGGGATGTATCTATTAAAACCTGTTTTAAAAAACAATGAGGACTGTCTAATGTTGCATGCTCAAATTTTGAGTGTATTTATTCTATGTTATGACGATTGCGGGTATAGTGACGTAAGCAGTGACGTAGTTTTCGTTACAGACAAAAACCGAAAGCGAATCTCCATTATTAATAGGTATATAAAATAGTGCTGTAATGGTTAGAGTCGTAGGAAATGAACTCGTCGATGCGAGTTCAAATCTTGTACGAGGCCGTTTGCATTTGCCATAACACTAATACCCTTATAAAAGGTATGCATCCATCTACTCTGTCTCAAACAATGGCAAAATAGTAGGGCACACTGGATGTTGGCAATCCTTATGTTGATATTAACAATCTTTAACATTGGTTAGGTAATCAATCTAGGAAAAGGAAAAGTCTGAATTCAAACCGGCTGAACTCCTTTGAAGAAATTGGCCTTGTGCCACATCCTCGTACAGAGGTGTTGGTAAATATATATGTATATATATGCTATATGCGTACACACACATATATATGCGATATATACATGTGCAGTATATATATATATATATATATATATATATATATAGGTATATGTAAAAACAAAATTTCTTTTGCGATGAAACAAAGAAAATACAGTGCTCAATCACAGTTTGTAAGAGCTAATATTTATTTATTTTACAATGTTTTCATAGATCAATGTTCATTATCAACGACCGCGGTTTCATGCCGAAGCAATCATCAGGTTGAGAAGTAAGATCCAATGGTGTTTGTTGTGGTTCTTTACTCAAATACACATTTAGGATTGTAAATAACGTCGGTTAAATTTTCCCGAACGCTGTTATTATTTTTAAAAAATTTGAATTTTTGAAGTAATGCCAACGAAGTTGCCTCCCTTTATTCGTTAAAGATGTATAGGGTGTTTTTTTGTTTTTTTTAAAAACGTTTTATTTTATTATTTTTTATTTATAAATTAATTCCGTTTGGCAAAGGGTGTATATGACTTCAAAAAATCATTTTAATATATATGGTAGAGTCTTTTAAGTTTTTATCCCACATAATATAAAGGTGGATGGTGTTGTAACTCTGTCGAAAAATCATTTTTTCACTGTTGAAATATTGGACATCATTGCAAATAATTGCTTTTTCACTGTTGAAAATATTGGATATCATTGCAAATAATTGCTGAATGGTGTTGTAGGAAGGTGTTGATACCCTGTCGAAAAAGCATTTATTCACTGTTGAAATATTTGATATCATTGCAAATAATTGCTGAATTTATTCTCAGGATGGATGTTGAGTATCTCCTCTCCATGCATTTAGGAAGAATTTTCTTTTATGGGGACATTGTTTGAAGATTTCTGATTTTTTATTTAAACTTCTATTATTATTATTGTTATTATTATTAAAGGAAAACAAGTTTTTTAATATTCTAAATTTTTCGGTAACACATAAGTTGCAGTATTTGGAGCCATTTGTGTAGCATTTGGGATGATCTAAGATTTTCCACTCTATTTTGTGAGGTATATCTTTTTCTTTCAGTTCCTATATCCTTGTTGCAAGGGAAGTTGTTTCTCTTTTATCTTTCTTTCTGAAAGATTCCATATGGACGTAAAATCTTTGCTTGAAGTCACCCTGGGTCATCCCAACATATTTGTCCGTGCTTCTAGGGTGATTCGCAACTGTAGATGTTACCTTAGCCTCATATACTACTGATCTAATGTTACATTTCTGATTTAGAGGGCAGTCTTTTTTAATTCTACAAGAACATGAAGGTTTAAGTTTGGTTAGAATTTGATGTAATAAGTGATATATATATATATATATATATATATATATATATATATATATATATTGTTTGGTCTTCTAGAATCATGTGCATTATCAATGGACGGGGTAGCTGGAGTCGCCTTCAACAGTACCACCAATCGAGGAGGTTTGTACCTGGTAATCAAGTGGGGCTCGGTTGAAGTGGCTCAAGCCATTCCGCCACCCCATCCATGAATATATACATATATGTATATATTATATATACTATATATATATATACAAGGATCATACACAACACACACACACACATATATATACAATATAGGTATAATATATACACATATATACAATGTACATACATAATATATATATCTATATATAATGAGATGGAGATAGAATGCATTTTTATCTGAAGCCGAAACTACGTCATGGCTTACGTCACAGATTCCACAATAATCTTAAGCATTTATTAATGAGAACCTAATTTATAATCAATATAATCTATACATAGTAGAACATTAGTTTATATACATTATGAAATTGTCGTTGTAATATCTGATGGTCTAGGCGTTTTTTTAACAAATCTTTCAATAAATGTTTAGTTATATACACTTTTACATAGTTATTTTTATTTTTATTTGTATTTATAATTATTTAATGTATAAAGTTTTGCAAGAAATTTATCTATAAACAAGATACAGCTAATTATTCATATCTTCCGTTAAATTATTACTTAAGGTATTTTGCCCGTGACTGCTTCCGTTTTCGTTACCGTAAAAATACGTAAAAAAACATTTTTGTTTAATAGAGTTATTAAGTTATAAGAAGTTTTTTTTTTACCCATTCATTTAATTAAAATATAATTTGTAGAATTGTGTAAAAATATTATTTTAAAATATTTTTTCCTTCGCATTATATCGATTTGTTTATTTTTTTAAAAACCGGTGAAAAACAAAAAATGACCCCTCTATTCTTATGTACCTGTTAATATATTTCATTAAACTTGACAAACTAAATGTTTGTTGACGTTTGAAAGCAATTTATGGAAAATAGTGATAGATTTCAAGTTGTTGATGAATTTTTAAACTAACATTCGTTCAATTTTAATAAAATTTTGGAGAATTAAGTAATTTACAAAGATATTTTCAAAACAAAACATTGTTTTCAAGAACTCAGTTGATGCATTTTAGGTAAGTAATTGATTTTAAAAAATGTTATTGACATGTTAGTTTGTTATTTAATTTATTCATCAATTCTTTCAGTTTAGATTTATTAAAAGTTTTATTTTATTTAAGGAAGGAAAATAAGTTATTTGCGGAGATATATTTCTTTCAAATTTGACTTCTAAAATGTGACATGGACGTAGACGGAAAAGTTTTGTTTATTTGGCGGACCTGAACTTCTGCCCCCCCCCCTCTAAAATTTTTGTTTTTAATTTTTGTTATTTTTTTCAATGGATTATTATCGATTCCACACCAATCTATCAGATTGTAAAAAGAAAATTCTAAAAAGTTCTTTATTTTTCGAGTTTTCAGGGGTGCTCAATCCCCATATAAGTTTATCGTAAATCGGAACCGCTTAAAAAAACTTTTTCTTTGTAATTTTTTTCTTCTTTTTCTTCAATGGATTATTATCGTTTACACTCCAATCTATCAGATTGTAAAAAAAAATTCTAAAAAGTTATTTATTTATTGAGTTTTCATGGGTGCTCATTTCCCCGTATACGTTTATAGTAAATCGATCCCCCATATCGGAACCGCTCTATCTTAACAGTTGGGCTGAATTTGCACTAAGGTGTCAAAATTAAGGTGACACAGAAAAAACAGAACCCACAAAATTTGTAATAAAACTGTTAATTTTAACTAGGGGGTAGGGGGGGGTTAGGGTTATGGTTGGGGTTGGTGTTGGGGTTTAAGGTTAGTTTATTGGGAAAATAAATAAATAATTTCGGTTCTGTTTTTTCTGGACCACCCTAACTTTGACACCTTTGCGCAAGTTCAGTTCGAGCGGTTCCGATATAAAAATATTTTGGCATTGTTGTTTTTTATTACTTTAATTGATTTATTAATTTTACTTGGATACTCCCACTCTCCTCAGGCTATACTTTTCAAAAGTTTATTTCTACACCGCCCGAAGGGCGGTTTTGTTTTATTAGTATATATAATGTACTTATACATATGTGACATATATACATATATAACATGTACATATATATATATACATATAATATGTACATATATGCTATGTACATATACATATATGATGTATATACATATATGCCATACATATATATATATATATATACATATATAATATATATACATATATACCATGTACATATACATATATATATATATATATATATATATATATATATATATATATATATATATATATATATATAAATGTACATATACATATATACTATGTATATATAATCTACCTCTACATATATAATATAGAAAACCGATATAACCACAGTAAGCCTCCTCGAGTTTTACCGGAGTATTGTCAGGGCTATTCTGCGTGAAATAGACTTGAAGATCCTAAACTGAAAGATTAAATCAATATTTCCTACCCGTGAAGGAATCTTTCAGAAAAATAGAAAACAAGCCTCCAATTTGCTTCTGACAAGTCCACCAGGTTTTTAAGTAAGTTGTAAACAATTAAAATAACATTCTTGACTAGACAACTTCTGAATCTATACTTGTCTATTCTAAAATTGAGCTAATCTGCTGAATACCGACTAACGGAAGAAGTCACTTGTGGATGCTCTGTAATAATAGCGCATACAATGAAGATGGTGGATTTCTATTCTTGGGATGATTAGGACACAATAGCCCAAATCGGCTCAATTGGAATAGTGACACTTTTCTGTTGATCTAAATAAAACACAGTGATTTCCTATCATAAACTCTCCGATTATAAGATTGGGTGGGATCTCATAATTTAAATTCTTAATTTTCATATTGTTTGCCCCTTTCGATTAGCCAAGGGTGAGTTTCCTTTTTAAGGCCGACAATTCTCGTGCTAAATCAGTATGGTAATAATGTGTTTATTTCGCTTAGGTTTTTGTTATATATATATATATATATATATATATATATATATATATATATATATATATATATATATATATAAAATTTGAACAGATTGATAAACAAGGACTATCACAATCTCCTCATTATTCTGTGATAAAAATTTTTTTTACTCTTCCTTATATCAACAAAAGCCCTGAAGAAGATCTACTTAACAGATCGAAACACTGCTAATAAACTTAACACTCATTTTATTTAAACCTGTGTTTTTTCAAATTTCTCACTATTCTACACACACACACACACACACACACACACACACACACACACACATACATATATATATATATATATATATATATATATATATATATATATAATAAACACCGCCGAACGAGCAGGATGTGACACCAACTATTTACTCATAGCTGAAAGATGAATAGCTGGATGCATACCTTTCCCAATGGTATTAGCGCCATGTGAAATGCAAACAGTCCCGCCCAGAATTTAAACTCGTGTCTATTTCCTATGTGGATAAGCATTACACCACGTACCTTAACAGTAATCAATCAGTATATATGTATATATTTTATTAAATATCAAATCTGATAAAATTTATTGTGACTATATCTATCTCCTTCCCTGTCACGAAGGAGAAAGAGAAGGAAAGAGAGAGAGAGAGAGAGAGAGAGAGAGAGAGAGAGGGGGAGAGAGAAAGAGAGAGGAGAGAGAATGTGTCACGAAGATGTTTGATTCATCTCGATAGGTCAGTCTCTTCCAAATATACACACGCGGCTCCTAAGGGCTACTCGAGGTGGCCTTTTCGTGACCCGTCTCTCTTATTCAAATATATTCTGAATATTTAACCTAACAACATCATTTACACAAGTGACTTTGTTTATACCTTGTCAGTTCAGCAAATTTTATATAATGTAAATGAATCCACGGTTTTGATTTTTAAATCTGAGATTAGTTATTTCTTTCTTTTATAATTAGTCAATTCGATTAGTTATTATTGTTTACCGTATGTTTAATTCAATATGTTATGACGTAATGGAGTCAGAAGTTGGGTTTTATAAACTTGGATTAAATGGAATGACAGATAAGCGTAACAAGGTTAGCGTTAAACAGCAATTTTAAAACTCAGTATCTCAAAGTTTTTACTACGTCAAGTGGGACATTTAATTCTACTCGGAGAATCGGATAAAGGGATGGACCAAGGCGTGTGGGTCAAGCAAAAAGTTGAAGAAGGTCGAAGAGATGAAATGCTGAATACAAAACAACTTTATACTGTCAATTACGAGTGACTGGAAATTCTCGTATACATTTCCAAGAACCTATGAAAGAATAAACAATAAAGTTTGTTTAAGAAAGTTGTTTCTTTTATTAGATTTCTCCAGCAGACGTTTACCTCACTGTTATTCTTTTTCTTTCTCCCGACTACGCGATAAAAATACTATAAACATCCGATTTGATAAAAGCTACACAGTCATGATTCTAAGAAGACATTTTAAAGGAAGACTTTTCCAGAACTTTCTTATGAATAATTGTTTGTTACAAGGAAGATTTAAAAAAAAAACTATCATTACAAATCAATCAGAAGAAAGCCACGTCCAACATTAATCAGATTCTTTTGGCTTGTTCTACGGCATATCAAGTCTTATGGGTTATTCAATGCTTAAATTTGTATACAAATAGTTTACACAGTTACGTGGTTTAAAGTATTTCTATCTAATACTAATAATTTATACACAATTGTGTGGCTTCAAGTAACTGTTCCTATTTAATAATAATAATCATTTGTTTGCACAGAGTTATATTGTATTCATATCAAATACAAATAATTTGCACACAGTTATGTGGTTTCGAGTAATCTTATCTAATACTACTAATTTCATTAATTTGAACATCCTGCTTGGAACACCTGTCCCCTTGATTTAAAGGGACAGGGCTGGGTTTATTGCCAGTATTTGAGGCGCTCCCTTTGAGGGGAAATGCCAAGAGGATTCACGCATTTTTTGTGCCTGCCATCCCATGATCTTCAGTTCGTGGGTAGTCCCTACAAACATGTAAACTTGTGTCTTACCTGTATGGTGGATACGGGAAAGTATCAATATTAGAGAAATAAAACAACTACAATGATAGCCAAGCATTCTATATAATGTAATAATGATAATGCTTTATATCAGAACATCAGACAGCACATACGTAATTCAGTAATAATCACGAGAAAACGGAACCATTGTCATCTTTAAAAGAAAAGAATAAATTTTGAATAAGATATAACGTATATCAACTAAAACTTCCATTTGAATACATTATCTATGGTATGATATAAATATAGAGTGATAAGTCAACTTCTGTTTAAATGCACCGCAATTTAATGTATGAAGACTGAATCGACTGAATAGAGATTAATAGAAAAGGTTAAGTGAATTAATTTCCTTTCAAAAATCTTATATTGATCATGTTCTTTGAGATTGGGGAGTTAAATCAACTTCCAATTTTACAATTCACAAAAATGTGTATCTAAAAAAGATATCAGGGTGTATGAAAAGAATTATTTTTTGACTGAGAGTTCACGAGGAATCTCTTGAGACCGCAGTGCATTTTAATGTTAAAGCACTTTTTTGATTCACTGATTGATGCCCACCCATGAAGGTTTATTTTATTCCCATAAGTTAGAGAAATGCATTCATTGTATATTTATAATTACATTTATTGTGTAGTTAAGGGTTTTTGTACATGATTATATTATATTAAGTGTTTCTACCTCATAAAACCTCATAAAATCTTATGGTTACAAGTAATTATCTATATCTAATAATAGTCATTTTATTGTACACAATTATATGGTCTTTGAGTAACTAATAATACTTAGTAAACAATTATAGCATCAAGTAATTATTTTATTACAAAATATTTACAGTTATATATTTTTTACGTATTCCTATCGAATACGAATAATGTTTAAATAGATGTATTTTACCCATAGATGGGACTCTAACTCCCGGTCAGAGTGGACTCAAAAGTAATATCACTGAAGGGGTATTCCAGATTTTCCAGAAATGGAGCCTCACCATCAGAGTATGCAGTATAGTGTCATACCAAGGAAAGTGTAAAAATGAAATTACTTTTGATTCTTTCGAATAACTTTCTAGATTGCTTATATACTTTTTATTAAATACTTTGCTCTGAATTTCAAAATGATGATACCGGTTTTTATCTGATAAATTTTCTCTCGGACAGATGGAAATTTAATACGGAAAACATTAGAATAGAAATGTCTAATATTTTTGATAGAATATTCTTGTTTTAAAAAGTATTTTAAAATGTAAAATATTTCAATATCTGTTTATTTTAAAATAGAATGTCTTATTGTCTTAAAATTAAAGTTTAACTTTAAACAATATGTAATGTCTGCTTGTCAGTTTAACATCTCTTAAAGATTCACCTAAGAATTGCAAGGTTCCGGGATCGATAACGGTCCTCATCAACAGCGCATGAGTAGCATAGTTTGGGTAAACTGATCTGTGCGGTAAAGCATTTAGGAGCCGACGATAGATGTGGCGCTAGACCCCAGCAATGCAATCTCCCTGGTTTAACTCTCGCAAAAAGGTAACAGACTCCCTATCTGTACGGCTCATACCGACAATAGGCCACTGTGCCGACTATACTTACTTTACTAAAACATATCTAATTTCTTCAAACACAATATTTACTTGCTTTAATTGGCGGTATTGAAAAATTAAGTTTATGTCTTAAAATTAAAATATCTAATTCAATAAAATGCAGTTGCTACTTATTCTAAAAGGCAGTTTTATAATTTACATGACTGATCATTTTGGCGTGAAATGCCGAATATCGTAAAAGTCAATAGTTTAATGCATTAAATTCCGATGCTTAATTGCTTTAAGATTTAATAATTGTTTTAATTTCGCGTTGAAAATGGAGTCAATTCACTCAATGATTACAAAATGAATGCTTTTGAAGCGGCTACAGGAAACAGTATCGTGTCTGCTAAAACAAAAAGACGCAAACATTTCTGCATATAATGTCACCCACAATATTTCCTCTCTCACCACACACTCATTTGGCAACTTTTTTTTCTCGGTAAACACAGAATCTTACTGACATTGTTAATGCTGTGAATTCACAGATGAAACAAATGTGTTAATTAGCCACCTCATCTGCGTTGCAATTACACTGACGGGAATGATGCTATTCTAAACAGATTTTTAACACTTGAGGCCAGTTAAGTAGTTGGACCTCCTTCGTTAATTAGACGATCATTTTGGAGATAATTAGGTTTTAAGCTAAAAAGAATATTCAAGTGGTTTGTTAACAGTCAACGGCTGTGATTCCCAACTAGGGTTCTATGGAAAACTAACCTACTTCAAGCGTTCTACAAGAAAATATTTAGAAAGAAAAAAAAAGGAAAATATATTATAATCATTCTATATTGAAGGATGGTCAAACTTGGAAAAAACTTCAAAGAAGTGCAAAACAAGTTTATCGGCAATTAGATTGAATATTCAACAGGGCAGAGGAAACATGACCAAGTGTCGCACAGTTTAAATAAATATATAATATATATATATATATATATATATATATATAATATATATATATATATATATATATATATATAAATATTTGTTGGTACGAATATCTTTCTTTTCTTTTTTCAAAAATTTTTTTTTCTTGTTTGGTAGTATATTTTTACGATCAAACTCTCTGCCGGGTTTTTTTCTCCGCAAGGATCTACCAACACGCTTGTATATATTATATATAATATTATATATATATATATTATATATATATATATATATACTTATGTCATCGTCGAGAGGAAAGTTATTGCAAAAATGTTTATAAAGCAATTGGTATGCTGTTAGAGAGTGACATAGCATATATGCTTGTTGAATGAAAATTATTTTCTGTTATCCAATTATATATCTACTGTGAGGTCACATGACACTGAGTTCTCCATTTAGGAGGTATATGTTAAGTATATTGTGGGTGTTTCAAATTTAGTCGTAACCGTTTGGTTTGTTTATTCAGCTGCAGAGCCATTCAGCTTGACGTGAAAGCGATTATATATATATATATAATATATATATATATATATATATTATATGTGTGTGTGTGTGTGTGGGGGGGGTAATTCAATGTCAAACAATCTAAGCCATGTCACCCATCCCCTTCAATTTTGTCCAAGTGTGGATTATGATAATTTGAGCTTCCACTTCTAAAAATTGGCGGAGTTATGTCGATTTTTAGCTCTCCAAATTGGGGGGGGGGTCGCGAAAAATTGCGACCTTTTGTAATCTATTTTTTTACTGTAAAAATGAGTTATAGAGCTTATGTAAAAATTGGTTTATAAAAGTATTTTTGCCCAAGAAATCAAAAATGCTATCGGAAAATTCTTAAAGTCAACCAATTTTTTGTTATTGATGATTTCTGATTTATTCATAGCAAGATCAATATCGCGATCTGGCACTTTGTAAACAAAGTGATGGTTAGCTATACGCCAGACGGTGAATTTTACAATTAAATCCCTATTTAGAGAACTCAACCAAGTGGTAGTATAATGGTATTTAAAAATGTCTTGTGAGTTCTTTATCATATGATTTTAAAATATTCACCTATTCACTAACCCTGTCAACAAATTATTAGATTCTTCCCCAGAAGGTCTCCGTAATATCAGTTCTATTTTTCTAATAAAAATATTAACATAGAAATATTAATATTATTTTAAATCCCTTGTGGCAGACTCCAAGAATGTATTGACAGAGATGTTGAAGATGTGGGAACTGTTTGAAATTATATCATGAAGGTACTAGGATATCGGTGTTAAGATTTAAAACAACCCCCTGTGTATATATATATATATATATATATATATATATATATATATATATATATATATATGTGTGTGTGTGTGTGTGTGTGTGTCCGTATCAAGATAGAAATAATTATAGTTTCTTACCTTTGGTAAAAACATGAGACAAAGGGTCCCCGTGGTTGAAAGGAAAATAAACGTTGATTGGATGGCATAGGAAAGTGTAGGCTGGTCGGAAAGGATATTGGAAAGTACAACCACGATTGTGCTCATGATAACCACGTTGTAGACATTCATACCGATATAACGCGAATCGTTTAAGGCTGGAATCTTGACGTTGCGTGTTTCCCATGCCATGTAGACACCAAACACTAGCATGAGACCCTTGTAGGCATAGAGCACACCCATCCATTTCTCCAGGTGAGTTGACTGGCATCTGGAGAGTTGAGAGATGTATATGATATCCTCCCCTGTTTCGGATAACTGTTTAAATACAAGAAAAATAGAATTAAATTATTCACAAACACATGCACAATATATATACAAGGTGTGTCAAAAAAGTATCAAGATTTTTGACACACCTTGTATTCTGAAAAATAACGCTCCATTCATTCTTCATTGCTATCTGGGTAAATACAGCTTTAAACTTGGTACTTTTTTGACACACCTTTTATTCTGAAAAAATATGACGTTCCATTTATATTTCTTTCAGAATGTTAAAAAATCGTTTTTTGACACCTTGTATATATATATATGTGTATATGTATATGTGTGTGTGTGTGATAAATATTGGTATTCATTTGTGGAAACAGAGAGAAATATATAAATATTCTCATGTATGGTGTGTGCCTTATCCATCTGTATAACACAAACAGCACACAAGCGGTTATTTTGAAAATATGTTGAAAACTTTTTAAAATATCTCAGCATGTCAGTATCTGATAACACACTCAGCACCTTTGTCTCTTTCTCATTTACCCTCCCAAACCATCAAGTCCTGACAATCCATTATATGGTCAAAGTGTAAAGCTGAAACAAATTTATAATTTGATGAAGATATATATATATATATATATATATATATATATATATATATAGAGAGAGAGAGAGAGAGAGAGAGAGAGAGAGAGAGAGAGAAGAAGAGACAGAGACAGACAGACAGATAGACGGAATCCTCAGCAACTACGCACATCTCTGCCTGTTTGCTTCCTAAATCTTCTGAAACAAACGAATGTTAATGGGTTTCCACCTTCGTTTGTTATACTTCATGCGTTGTTAGGAGCATCCTTGTGTCCTTTTTATGCTTTGGGACTGACACCATGTTTCATCTTTGTATGTTGTTAATCAAAGGTTGTTATCGTGCATGAAATGAATTGTCTTTTTCACGCCGAATATTATATGTTGGGTTACCCTCTTTTGAATACCTAATGCATTGTAGGAATGCAAGGATTAGATTCAAACCCCGCTTATTCTTATATATTAATTTCTCTACAAAATATTCCCACAGTGAGAATGCAGGGAATAAATAACTCGACAACGAGCATTCCCAATTGGAACTGTCCCATAGATCGTTAATGTTGACTCAATAGGTTTTCATTGCATGCAGTTAAATAGAAATGCCTCGGGTTTTACAGAGCCAGTTAACTGGAGATCAGTGATGGGATTAAGTATGTTTAATAGCGAATGTAATTGAGGTTGGTTGTTCAAAGATCAAATCACTTTCGTCATCTATAACTTAATTACATGTTTAACTAAACAATCTAAACAGGAGAACTACTAGAATGAGATATATTTGCCATTCAAACATCCTATTACCCTAGAAGATACAGATACATTTTGAAATTGCATTAAATTATCACTAGAAGAAAAAATGAAGCTAATAAATTAACATTCATATCTGAGATAACAAATCAAATTTTTCGATTTTTAATATTTAATATTTTAAATATTTTAATTGCAATATGATTTTGGCACAGATCTGAGTCTATTTAACGGCATATTAACCATTAATTGGTTATTCAAAACAGAAATTAGATTAACTTCTAAATATTTGATTATAATCCTAACTAACATTCTAACATTCCATTGCTATCCTATAAAAATCACACTTTTTGTCTTTAATAATAGTCATTTATTTAAATAATATCAGGTATTCCTATCAAATAAGAATAATTTTAAACAGATCTATTAGACGGTACCCTATAAGTATTGCCACACAAGTTCAATGTTGACCTGGTAATAAAAGTAATAAAATCGTACTCTACATTCCTCACCATCAGATGTAGCTTTGTGTCATACCCAGGACCACCATTATGAGGTGTCTTACCCCTCTTCAGGAGGGTGGTCTTTCTATTTTTCTTTTTAATTCCTTTTGACATCGATAAAATGTCACTTATCCGCTAGCGCTACTTTTTTAATGCTTCATTTCCCCTGAAAATAATTCACAAGAAAACATTTCTCACTGCAAAAATGAAAAACATAATTTGAAAAAAATATTTTCCTCCAAAACCCTTTCTGAATGGCCAACGGGATAGAAATGAGAAATGCTAGGAACTTCAACATACATGATATAAATTGTATTTCTGAGCATTTTTTATGGAAAGAAGCTTCCAAGTCTGCAAAAGAAAACAAACGTTTTTGGTGGCACTGGCTACGAACTCGATCATTAAATCAACTGTTTATTCTCAATACTCTGATTTCTTTGCTAGAAAGGAAAAAGAAGGAGAAAGAAAGAATTGGCGCATTGAAACCAACGCGTTCTCATTTGACATTCAGAAAAATGGCTTAGGGTATAAATGGCCAAAAGAATATCATAGGAATATCTACCGTGACATGAATTCTCATATTTCAATGTTTTTTTTCTTTTCAATGTCATATCGAATTACAACAGTCTCACGACATTCAAAGACCGTGTAGTTCCACAATGCAAGTACAAAATATATCTAGCATAATTTTCTACACTAAACAAAAAATTGATCACTGAAAATTAACAATCGATGGTCCGACTAATACAAGAAGTCGATTTAGAAAGTAAGGAGAGTGATTTCTTTTAAATTTGAGGTTAGTAACTCTGATTTAAAATTAGCGGATCAAGGGTGACCCAAAAACTTATGGAATGATTCAGTTTATATTTGATTCACGGGGTCCAGGTTCAAATGAGAAATCTTGGATTATTATATGTGTGTTTACTTAAGTATGTCCCGAAAATGGAATAAAAGATCACATTCGGTGTCAACGGAATTTTAAAAAAGCGGTTTAAAGAAGCGGTTCATGGAGATTAAATTTTATTTCTAGCACAAGTGTTTAGTAGGTTAGTATATTTATTCAAAGCAAACAAAAATCTTACTATAATTTAGTAGATTAAACAATGAAAAGTAAGATGACACGAATTTGTTATCACTTCAAATGTAATGATAAAACTAATCATATAAGACATGACCCCTACACACCAAATGACCTTCTGTAAAGAGTTTTGTAGTTCTGGTCAAGGATAGTTGCTTGTTGCTGGTACCATGTAAATGAATACAATCAGACTACTTGGAGTGGCGATGAGTCACTCCACGTATGTATTTACTAAACCCCTCTTTCAAGAGCAGGATGTGACACGTCATTTTTTAAGTTGGTTAGAATTTAGAGTTTTCATTCTACCAGGACCAAGGCTAAAGAAGCCAGTGTACCCAACTATTTAGTTAGGATGAGAATTGATAGATTCGTACATTTCCCAATGGCATTTGCGCGAAGTGAAACGCAATCAGCCTCATCCTGGATTTGAACTCCAGTCGCCGATTCCATTTCTTACGACAATGGCCGTTACATAGAGTGTGCTTCAAAGTAATTCCACTACTTATCAAAGTTAACGAAATCATATGGCCTATTATTTCAGCCACGTATTTATAGGGGTCAGGTTTCGAGAGTTTAATAATATACTTTAAAAAAATTAAACAACAAATAAATAACAAAATTGTTAACATTTCTATGAGAGTTCCCGTATGATATGAATCTAAAATTTCCACCTGTTTAACACCCCTGTCAATACATGATTGGAATTTTCCTTATGTGATCTCCGTAATATCAGTACTGCTTTTCTAATAAATATACTCCTATAGAAATATTAACATTTTTAATTTTCTGTGGGAGATTCCAAGAATGTGTTGTCAGGGATGGTAAACATGTGGAGACTGTTTAAAAGTATATCATAAAGGTACTCTCATAGGGTTGTTAACATTCTTTTAAAATCACCCGTTATAGTCTTAAACATACTTAAATATCTGCGTGTACACACAGAACAGTGTGTGTTTATATGATTTACAAAAAAATCCCTCCCAAAAACAAACATGAAAAATTGAAATTCTAGAATGTTTCAAAAGTTGATACAAAACACAGATTAATGGGTTTTAAGAGGAAATAACACAGAAAATAAACAGAAACGAATAAAGAGCAATTTTAAAGTGAATCTAATTTAATTACAACTGTTTAGGTAAATGGGATAATATGATTATCAATTGCCAATGACTTCATTAAAATACTGAGTTTTTGAACAATATTACATGACTAAAATGTTTTATCCTTCCACCCTGAAAGGCATTTATGTACTAGAAAACTTGAAATAGATCTAATGAAAAAAGTATTCTCATATTGAAAAGGAAAGAAGCAGAAGGTATCCTGCAAAAACATAGTACAGACTACGCAAATGATCTAGTGCTTCTTGCTAATAAAACTTTTCAAGCTGAATCTTCTGCTGCATAGCCTGGAGCAGGTAAAAAGAAGCATTGGTCTCAACATGAATTCATATGAAACTAGTTTCAAGGGTTTTAATCAATATGATGCCATATCCTCATTAAATAACAAGCCTCTGAAATTAGCAGATCAGTTTACATACCTCGGTAGGAATATCTCTTCTACAGAAATCGATGTCAACATACACATAAGTATATCATGTCAGGTTAAAGATCATATGAAAATCTGATCTTTCTAATGAAATAAAACTAGAATACTTCCAAGCTGTGATCGTTTCAATATTTAGACTTCAATGAAACACTTAGAGAAAAAGTTAAATGGGAAATACATAAGGATGGTGTGTGCTGTTTTTAAAAGATCCTGGAAGCAGCTTAACTCAAAACAGCAGTTGTACAGCTATATACATTTCATCTTACAAATAATCCAAGTAAGACATGATGGATACTGCTGGGGAAATAATGACGAACTCATAAGCGACGTTCTCACACGGATTCTTACAAATGGACACGCCAATATTGGTTGATCAACAAAAACTTTCATTCATCGGCTGAATACTAAAAGAGTTATGCTTAACATAAATACCAAAAAAGTCTTTTTAACACATACATATTTCTCAGTTAGTGTATTGATCACAATGGAAAAAAATCAATGGTCTTAATACTTATACCTTTTAAGATTACATTTCATACAATGCATAAATATCCATTTTGTATTATAAATTGGCTTGTGAGGATGTATTTTCAGCATTTTCTTCCTCGGTAACATCTTGGTTACGGCCATTACGATCAAAATCAACGTTAATATTTCTTAAGACTATACGGTAACATGAAATGTCTTTTAAAGTATCACAAATAATGTTGAAGTAAAAGGATATACGTATTGTAATAAGGCGCCTGCTGTTTAATAGTTATCATCAATCCTGGACGAGGTTGGTTGCATTTTACATTAATAGTACTGGGAAAGTTATGGATCCAACTATTCTTCCTCCAGCTATGGATAAATAATAGGGCAGACTGGGCTCTTTAACCTTGGTATGGCAAACGGTTGAAGGAAAACCTGTTAAACTTCGCTTAAAATGTGTCGCATCCTGCTCATGCAGATAGGTTGGTAAATATATATATATGTTGGTTTAAGCCAAACAAACGTAAAAGTTTAATGTAGGATCAAGTCATGGTGAAAGCACCGGTTCACACTCTAGTTAAACACTCGATGAGCCTGTCCAGTATTTAGATGGGTGACTAATTAGGAACAGCAGGTAATGTACGCAATCTTACACCTGTTTGTCGAACTAAGCAAATAGTAATAATTAGCAAGCTATTTTTGCAGATAATTTGCTACCAATTGGTGAGATCGGTCATCACCGGTTGTCAGTATTTCTAGAAACATATCAAACTAAGTTAAGCTGAGTAGATGGTAACTTAAAGAAAAAGCCCGATTCGTGAAACATATTAAAGATGAAAGGTAGGGAAAATGACTTGCAAAACATGTTTATATTAATGATCACTTTATGGTTTGCAAGAATCCAGTGTAAGTGGAAATTATTTCTTAATAAAAATATGTAGATTCATTGATTGAAAACATCTAAAACAATTAAAACATTAAAAACATCTAATTTTTTAGTTGCACTAAGTGAACATAGAATATATATATATATACTTCATATAAAAAATTGTTTTCTTATGTAGAGATTTAATTGCTTGATTGAAATGTGTTTGTATCAACTGATACTTTTTATAGATTTTAAGACGTAGTGTACGACAGAAATACCTCCCGTATTTTAAACTGTCACATGTGTCGTGCAAGTGAACATAGGCAAGTGATGATGGTCCCACTTAGCTAATGTCTTACCATTTGTTCAGAAACAATCAGTTAAAATCATAGCTTGCATAGGTGCATACCGTACGTTTGTTGTTGTCACGTTTTTTGAAAGACTGGTGACTTTATAATTGTCAGACAGAGATCTTTTCGTACTCATTTAATGTTACGTTGTAATGATGACATCCCGGATAGAATTTAAAATCCATAGCAGTATCGATTTTCTAGTCTTAAGAAATGTTTCAATTGCAAACGCACGGTGAGCACAGGTTCAAGCCATGATGGTAAATGATAAGATCTGAAGAAAAAAGGTAAGGCATTAGCTAAACTGAGCTACTATTACCACTTGTACCACACAAGATTTTTAAATGTGGGAGGTATTTCTGCTGCATTCTCTATAATTATATCCAGTTTATCAATCATCCTTACAGTTTTTGCATTTATTAATAACATATTACTCGTCATAAATGAGAGGATGATTTAAGTACTAGCAAGACCTGTGGATATATCTCAGTATAATAATTTGATTATCACAACGTTTCATATGTTTACTTAAGAGCTATTGCAAATAGTTCAATATGTAAAACGTATAATAATCTTGATTTAACTCTCTCTCACTCTTTTTTCTTTCTTTTCTACTTTTCATCTTTTCATTATGTTCGACTGAAACAAATCAGAGTTATGGCTTCCGTGTGCTCACCCTTTCTATAGTTTCCCTACTCTCTTTCTTTCTTATATTTTTCTGTATAGCATGTACCGTTTCTTTCCTTTCTTTATAATAAAAACGGAATGGTCCTGTTGTGTTGACGACACTCAGACGAGAAATGGGAATTCGGCGGATAAGCAACACCAGATAATCAGGATTTACATTTTTGCATTTCATTTTGGATGATTTCATCTTTAACCAGATGGTGTTGAAAGATAATAATTGTCGTACAATCCACTCGAGCATTAATATATAGATATATAGATCGGTATCTAATTCATTTTTCTTATTATTTTATTTTTTCTCTTATTCCCACAATATTTCCTTTCACTACCTTTCATGTCATTTAGTATTCTTTCGCAATTTATTTTTTCTTTCCAACTTATTCTCTCTTTGTTTCTTTCTCCACTTGAAGGGTTTCTTTTATTTTTTTTCCTTCTCCCTTTCCTCACTACCCTTCCTCAATAGCATTGTTTTCCCTTGCTTACCTTCTTTCCTACTTCACCTGCTCATTATAGTGTAGTGAAACCAATTTGTGTGACAGACACACACACACACACACACACACACATATATATATATATATATGTGTGTGTGTGTGTGTGTGTGTGTGTGTGTTTGTGTGTATGTGTGCGCGCGCGCAAGACATTTTATTTTATATTTGAGTAAATCATTTCTTCAAATCTATCATAAATAAAAGAATACATTTGAAATTTTGTTTTATTCAGGCAGTTTTCACTCAATCTTTCATGTCGAATATAAAAGAAAAGAAACAAAAGAAACAAAAGAAAAAAGAAAATATAAAACCTTAAAGGAAAATATGCAGACGTAAGCCACTTCCTTGTGCCTTGTATTAAAGAGAAACTTTTTTTTACTAACACAAGATGATAAACCAGACAATAATGTTTTGTTCGACAGTTTTATATTTCAATATATATCTGTAATTTAGCGAGACTAAGATTCAGTATCTTTAATAAGACAATTTATGTTATTTAAGTTTGAATTTATAGCAAGTGTACATAGCAAATGTTCTTACATTTAACGGGAAATTATGAAAAATAAAGGTTTAAATTTTTGCTAGAAAAGGGATCAGTTTTATTCAAACATTCTTAAAAATCTACTTCTGAGAAAATTCTGAGAATTCAAATAATTTTGTTGTACTGACATATTTGGTGACAATAACGTATATTCATAATGCGTATTCGTGTATATGTATACAACACACACATATTATTTATATAAACATTAATAGTCTATTCTCATGATAGAATGGTATAATGGTATTTCTCCAATATATATGTTGTAAAATTCCCGATTTAAACGAAATAGATTTATTTATAACAGCCAAATTACTGCTTGTTAATTTTTTTCTTTATATGGAATTGTATATATATATATATATATATATATATATATATGATTTTGGGATGTTTGTTTATTTTTTTAGAAGCATTGGTGAATAAATATTTATATTTTTGCTTGAAGGCAACTACAATGCGGTATATCGCATAAAATTCGATAATTATAGAAGATAAATAACATTGACAAGTGAATCTCGCAAAGAATTACTCGGCGTGTAGAACATCGTACAGCAGCTGTTTCGATTTTATTAAGTCTCATCAGCGATGTATACTAACGATCTCCCTCCGACAGAAATCTGATGAGATTTAATAAAGTCGAAACAGCTGCTGTACGATGTTCTACACGCCGAGTAATTCTTTGCGAGATTCACTTGTCAATGTTATTTATCTTCTATAATTATCGAATTTTATGCGATATACCGCATTGTAGTTGCCTTCAAGCAAAAATATAAATATATATATATATATATATATATATATATATATATATATATATATAACTAATGTAAGGTTTGAAAAAAAATGTACTTATAATGAATAGAAAGGAGGTAGTCATTATGTGTACCATCTTAAATAAAGAAGATATGAATCCTACGAGCTAATTCGTTCACTAATGACGCATGGTTTTAGATTTCTTAAACTTCGAAATAATATTGGATTTCAGAATAACACGAATAGAGATCAAATGATCTTTGGAGGTGAAATTTGGTTATAGACCCAAAATCTTACATATCCCTTTAATGCTCCTGAAAAGTCAAGTTCCATGCCAGTTTTTAGAATGAAAATTATCCTGTAGCGCACAAATAAAAGTTGTACACGTTTGAGGGTGACCAATCCTTTTCGTTTTGTCCAACTCACCAAGTTACCAAGCAATATGTGAAAATACTCACTTGCATTCTTAAAAACCCTTGCCTCAATTCGAAGATCGACTGAACGGATGCTTTGTTGATACATGCATAGTTAAACAGGTGTAAATAGATAAATTACCTACCTGCGATGAAAGGTTTGTCTTCTCTTGGTGCATCGGGTCCACCACAACCCAGACAGTGATGAGTGAAGAGTCAACCACCAAAAGTGCTCCAATGATAAAAAGAAGTTGTTTATCCCTTAACAACTGTAAAAATAAAAATAAAAATAATATATTACATCTATATATAACTTTGTACAGGTTGTTTCATAAAGGGTGCTACCCAATAGATAAAAAGGTAGAATTCGCCCGTTCGAAAATTCTATGCTACAATATTATAAAGTGTCTACATTGTACTCAGAGACAATATTTAATAGTAGAATGATTGAGCCATATACTAGCTTTAATCCACTATCTCTTACTTTGTATTGTGTCAGCTATGTCGTTTTACAGAGACGAATGCATTTTACGTATCAATCTTTCAAACGTGTCGGAAATGAACTTAATGTAAAAATTGCTGTCCTAGGAATTACAATAAAATGGTGAGGATCCAGTTCTAAAAAGTGTGGAGTACCTCTTTATTTCCATTACGCACAGGTACACTGATCTGGAGAGGTAGTATATGTTAGAGTTCTATTTATGGGACAAATAGATATCTTTAAAAATTATTTGTATTCGATAAGACCATGTACAAAAAGAAAACAAAAACTACACAAAAAATCTAAATATGAACATGATTCCCTAACCTCTTGGTATAAGATAACCTTAATGGGATTAACATCTGAATCTTAATTGTTAAATTGGAAATCTGTTAAAGAATTGAAGATTGATTTTAACGGCATGTCAAACCGTCTATGGTTATGCTATGTATGGAGGTCAGTAATCACATTCATTGTACTTTCATATTTACATTTTTTTTCTATGTGTTTATCTTTTTGTCACGGGGTCCTATCAAATAATTATAAT
Organism: Doryteuthis pealeii; assembly: GCA_023376005.1. Lineage (NCBI taxonomy): Eukaryota > Metazoa > Mollusca > Cephalopoda > Myopsida > Loliginidae > Doryteuthis > Doryteuthis pealeii. The sequence continues at coordinate 81,433,838 of CM042137.1, forward strand.
TTTTAAGAAGATCTGTTTAGCCTACAAATAGGACCATAACAGGTACTAACACTACGGGTCAGTATGGACCTGGGAGTAATGACAATGAAGGGGTACTCCAGATTCCCCAGATCTCCAGAATTAGAGCCTCACCATTAGATGTGTTATACCCAGGACATTTCTTTTTGGGGAGAGGGGTCTTAGTTCTCTATAGGGGTTACAGCATATTAAAAGGTCCGCTGATTGGGGGAAAGAGGCGAATTTATTCGTCAAAATAACCAAGAATTTCAGATAAACTTTTTCTTTTCTTAAATATCAACACAGAATGTTTACGATAACAGTTAAAATCGTTGCAACTTGAATGCATGTCTTTTATGTTAAAGTATTTACAAGATTCAAATATTACCTTTCACTTTAACGAAGATGCACTTCATAGTGAATGGAAGACTTTGAGGCAATATTATTTCTTCCTTCGTCATGGGTAACGTGAAAGACTGATCAGCGGGGAAATCGTTCTAGATGCCGAGGCAGTTGAAAGAATAAGCTCTAATAACTGCGATTGTTGATGTTTGGTAAAAAGAAGCTTTGTTTTTTTATTTGAGGAATTATATCGAAATAATTTTGCTTCTCAGTTGAAACAGTAATATATTGATTATTGGATCACATATATAATTATATTTTCATCGATTAATTACGTCTGGAAACTCCGTATATTGATTAAAAACAAGAAAGAGGATCAACTAACATTCTATAAAATTAGATTAATAAACAAGATTTATCAACTTTGGCTTAGTTCGACGCAGGACAAAATTGGAAATAAATCGTGTTGCATCAATCTTACAAAAAAGAAGGACTGACCGAAAAATCCGCATGATAAAACCCTGGTCTGCCCAAGGATTTATTCACTAATGACAAGCGACAGTGTTTCATAAAGGAGGTAACCATATCATTACTTTCCTAAGACCTGAAGTTGGACTTACGCATGATACCTATGATTTAACAATTATAACTTTCTTCATCTTCAGAGTAATAATGTTTAAATACAGAACAAACAGAGGTGGGAATGGCGTGATGGTTATGAGCGCAGAAAATAGAATCAGCAGACCGAAGTCAATTTCAATCTAAGCTAATTTCATTCACTTTGCGCTAATGTCATTAAGACATGCTGGATTCCACTCCTTCTTTCAGCAAAGAGTAAAATACTTGGGCTGATCGGCCTCTCTATACATGGGGGCTGAATGACACAATTCAAATCGCGGATAAAGCACGTTATCTCACCCTATAACAGTCATGGTTTACGCCCTGAAAGAACACCAACCTTTCTGAACAGGACAAACAAAATGCAAAACAAAAACAAACTATACACATACACACAAAACCAAATATATGCTATTTAACACTTTGTCTGCATTTTTCACTAACTTGCCAGCAGGAGTTTAGAACACGCTGACTGTATCTCTTGCAGAGGGGTAATACATACCAAAAGGAGTATGAAACTTAACTACATCTGAAGATGAAGATCCGGTTCTAGATATCTTGGGATTGTGCAGTACCCCCTTTATTGCCGTTACTACTAGGTTCACTCTGAGCTGAAGTGGTCGTAACTGTTAGGTTAACATCTATAGGTCAAATAGATCTGTTTAAAAATTATTCGTATTCAGTCAAATCGTGTACACTCCACAAAAAAGTCAATACAAAATTCGTAAGAAACAACTATACAAAACATGCAAATATGAACGCAAAATGAAAGTGATTTCCTAACACCATGGCATAAAATATCCCTGACTTTCTTAATCCTACCAATAGCACCAGTTCTGCCATTATTATTTGTCAATAAAAAGGTGGTAGGGCCCTCTCTTGGGAGCTAACATCTAACTGAACTCTTGTGTCGAATTTATTAGTTACCTTTAACTTGTGACAATATGAATTTAAACTTAAATTTATCAACACAGTGTGATAATAGTTATAGCAATTATCACAGTTTGTTACAAGTAACAACAGAGTAACTTTTATGGTGGCAAAGCAGAGACTGAGTGCATATGCATTATATCAATTCATCATTTTCTATTCCTAATGAAAGTGACATTAACACCGAGTTGAATATGAGCGTTCTTTATTGCTAACATTTTCCAGCCAGGTTTATTAATGGAAATTTAATTATCAAAATAAATAGGTTTCAATTTTATATCATCCCAGATAATATTCTTAGAAGTCTAGAGAGCACGAATCTCAACTTGAAAGAAAACAAAACAGAAATGTGTCTTACAAGATGTGGGTTAATTGAAATAGAAGATAAAATATTTTAATATAAAAATATAAACACCATTAAAGATTTTACTATTCAGCTTAAAAAGCGAAAGAAATTTTTTTTTTACTTTGGAAAAATGTAAGGAAATTTCAATACAAAAAAGTAAATACGTAAATAAACAAAATATAACCAGAGGAAAATTGTCATAAGTTTCAAGAAAAGTTAATTGTTGCTTAAAGGAAGATGACTTATTTAGAATGTACATAAAGTAGGTTAAATCGACTGAATCAGAAACCCTCCCTGACCCGAAAAGAAGAAAAAAATGAAATAAAACTATATGAGCGTTTGTTTTTTTAATCCCATAAAATAATCTCAAAATACGAAATATTTGCTATTTGTAAAAGTAAATCACAAAATACGAGGTGTGTTCAGTTAATTTTTCATTAACTACAACAGATACATCATAACACAACTCTTACCATCCATCTCTATCGGTCATCGCTCTTTGTAAGTCATCTAGATGGCATTCAGTGTCTGCGCAGAGTTTATAGTAAGTTTTTTTTCTGTGTAGGAGTCAATAGAATATCGCTTATGAGTTCGTCCTTACTTCACCAGCAGTTCCCAGCATGTATTGTTAGTCTTACTAAAAATGGTTTGCAAGATGGAAGGTAAATAGTCATATAAGTTTTGCAGAGTGGTGACTTTAGAATCTGTTTAAAAAGGCACACATCATCCTTGCGTAATTCCCAATTAGATTCTTCTTAAAGTGTTTCGTTAAAGTGTAAATGATACAACCGTACAGTAGAACTGACACGAATACAACTTGGAATATTCCCGTTTTATTTTTAACAGATATCAGATTTCCAAAAGATTCAAGCAGCATAGTAACATCGATGTATAAAGCAACTTTTCTGCTACAGAACACTTTCCCTGTATAGAAAATCATTGTTAACTATGTATTTAAGTCAGGGAAGAACTTGAATGCCATTCTCTTTAAAAGAAGCAGCAGCGGAAGTGTCTCATTTTTCCCTACAGCATAAAGTTAGTTTTCAGGATTTTTTGTGAATGCTTACTTGATTACAATTCTTCAGGTTAAATGTTTTAATTATTTTTATCAGTAAATTCCTGAATAGCTAAAACTTAGTTAATCTCATTTTTGCTTACTGAGAATCAACTCATGCTTTTTGGAAATTTTACATCTTGCCATCCTCAAAAAGTCACAAGATATAGTTCTCTGTTTAAATAGAGAAATCTAATAGATTTAGTTGATTGATCTTATATATTGTATATTTATATTTGTTGTGTCATTGTTTAAGAGTTTTTTTCTTTTGCATAAAGTTATATGATATCAAATATTCCTATTTAATACAAATACTTCCCTCACAGTTATATGGATTCAAGTATCCCTATCTAATACAAATTATTATATGGTTTAAAGTAATTATTTCTATTTGATAAGGTATTTGTTTGCACATAGTTCTATGGTTTTAAGTAACTAATTATAAAATATAGCTTTAAGTAACTATTCTTAATATAAATAATTTACAGTTATATGACATCAAATATTCCTATAACATAGGAAGAGTTTTTAAACAGATCTATTTGACCCATAGATATGACCCTAACAGGTACTACCACCCCGGATCAGAGTGGATCCAGGAGTAGTGGTAATGAATGCGTACTTTACAATAACTATCTTCTGAAATTTAGCCTCACGATCAGATGTTGTTTAATCATACTCATGAAACCCCCTGAAGAGGGTTACCCCTTTGTAGAGGACAGTATATTCAAAGCCTTGTCGACAAGGCGGCTAATAGATTTAGAATACGCAAAGAAAAGGATAGATATTTCAACTGCTACCAATAATAATAATATCATTATATCTATGATGATTCTGATGGTCGTTGGGGCGCTTTGCTGTCATTGATCTACTGCAGCACAAACCAGTTAACACTATTCTAAATAATAATACTTTGACATATGCACGTTTCGGAAGTTCAGTTTTAATTTATTGGAAATATTTAAACTTTCATTAATAACAGCTTTAAATTGATAGGTCTCTTACGTTATTCATCTTTGACACTTTCTACATCATTTACATGAATCTGATTATTTCAGCTAGTGTTTAAAAATATAATAATTTTTTAAATTTCTATTTACTTCAATAATTCTATCGTTTGACAATACCGTCAGTCGATAATCACCCCCAATGCTGTTGAAATAAGCTTTTAATGAAATTATAAATGAATTGGTTTTCTCTGAACTCTCCCTCCTTGCTCCTCCCACCCATAGCTACGTCTTGAATTTGCGTATAAAATGTCGATTTTATCATCTTTCTTGCTACAGACGGTATTCATAGTGTTTGAAATATGTAGCCGATGTGTTGTTAATTGCTTCGTTAGGTTTGACACGACAGATGTTTAATCAATTTACGCTAACTTATAATCCATTAGGTGTCTTAATCGCGCCAGACAATGTCTCCATTTGGAAATTAGGAATCGGATTTATTTAGATTCCTTATTAAGCAATGACAGACGTTATGTCTTTGTGTAGGTTATTGCATTGACCACTTTTTGTTGATTTCTCATTAACAAATGATTCAAATACACGGATAAATTGATCATATTTGCTTGGTGGTGGAGATAGTTGTGGGTTAGTAGTCTTTGGATTGGAATAAAGACCAGTTTATCAAATGCTGATATTGAAGGTAAGCAGGTTTTTCTCGCTTAAATGAGAGGCACAGTCAGTACATTTGTGTATTGATAAAATACGCAATAGCTTCATATTTCTCATTGTCGTGCAAGTTGTATTACACACACACACACACACACACATTATATATATATATATATATATATATATATATATATATCTGGTAGAAATATGAGGAATAAAAGAACAAAACTCAGACAAAAATGTGTACTATATTTCGCTGGAGTTTGGTTAAATAGAAAAACATGATTTTAAAAATGTGTTTAAAAATTGAGTTTAAAAAAAGAATTGAGTTTTCATCAAGAATGAATAAAACAAAACCTCTTCGGCATAAAATAATCCAACAACGGTTGACATGCCATAATATCCAACTAACCAACATTTACGGTCTCTACGAAAGTATACGGGACTGCTGAATTGTGCCTCACGTAAATATAATATAAATATTTATCAATATACTAGGTGAGTACAAAAAGAATCCTTGCTTTCAAATGGTCATAACATCAAAACTCATTGGAATATGTTTATAATTATGCTACAATCACATACATTAGCTCAAAATATCTATTTAATTACCAGCAGAATATTGAAATTGAAACTAACAACTATCTTATTTTTTAACACCTTGAAATTTAACTAAAAAATTAACATGATTGAATAAAATTTTTCGTGATCAGATGAAATTGAAAATCGTGTAATTCAATGACAGTTTGAAAAAATATCAACACTTCTTCAGACGTGCAAAACGTATGATTGTCCAACAGTTCAGTTTAATGTATTAATCTCAAGACTGTTTATACAGGTGATTTGTTCATAATGACGAAAACTTGTGTGCAATCAGCCACATATTTTTGTATGAGCTGATAACAGAAGAATGGTGAAACAATGTATCACAGATTTTTCCGAACAACACGACTCGGATTTTGAATTCAGATTTTTTTTCCTAATCCTAGACAAATTGCCTTGCAAAAACTAAAAAGTTTAGTCGGTCCTACTATTTACCCATAGCTAGGGGACAGAGGGGAATGATTCATGTTTTTCCAAAGAAAATGAGCGCGGATTAAAACGGAAACAGTCTCGTTATGAGATTTGAACTCGACCTGTCGAGTCCATTTCCTACTCCGATAACTGTTATACCACACGATTTTTTAGATTCTGAATATTTTCAAGTAGATTTAAAAAATCAAAGCTTTAGTTTCGGTACCTTTTGAACACTACTCAGACACACACACACACACACACACACACACACACACACACACACACACATATATATATATTATTTAAACATGTTTGGTTAGAGACTACCGTAGCATTATGGTATTTTGTTTTCTTGCTGGTTTCTTAGTGTCATTATCTATTCTGAAAAATGCAAAAATGTGACACAAGGCCTAAATGGGAGGAAGAAGACTGGTCTTTTCTATCCTAACTTTTAACTTAACTATTTTCATTCGTGACCCAATTCATACTACAATTTTCCATTCACCATAAAACCAATTCGCAATAAAATCACCAAAAATGACCAGTCTATCTGCTAGTTTCTTTGTGTCGGGGTCCAGTTGATATCGGGGGTGCTCAAAGTTCTGCTTTCAAGTACTTTCAAACATATCCATTGATTGTCTTCAAGAGGGTTGTAGGTATTATTTCTTTCTATTTAGTGTGAGTGTAATATTGATTCCATTGGAAGGGATACTTTGGTTAGTGTGTCAGTTATTAATATTTTAGTGTCGATGTTAAATGTTATTTTATTTATGTTTGGTTGTTCATTTTTAATACTGATTGTTTCAATGATTTGTAGGCGTTTTTCGTTATCAATTTTATATAATTTTTGTGTTATTAATGAGGATTTTTCGTAATTCAGCTGATGTTAATTCGTCAATGTTATTCCTTATATTTTGTTATTATTTGTTTTATGGTACATGTATGTGAAAAGTGGTATTTAAGGTGACGTGAGAGGGTAATTGTTGTATGACCAATGTAAATATTGGGAGTTTTTATAGTGTAGTTCGGAAGAAACTCCTGAAATAGACTTGTGAACTTGTAGACTAATAGACTTGTGAACTTGTTCGGTTTAAGAATGATTTACGGGAGTTTGTGTTATTTTTAACGATGAGATTGAAAGTTTTAAATTTAATGTAGTAAATGCTTAGTTTAATTTGTTTCAGGTATTCAGTGGGTTTAGTGTGTCTTGGTATAATGTTGGTTATTGCTTGATCATTTAATTTATATTTTTGTTTCCTGTGATCTAAATTAATAGAGTTACCATCGCTGTTTTTATTGTGGTTGGGAGTATAAAGATAGTTTTATTTGCTGATCGATTAGTTCATTGGGAAATTGTTAACTAGATTTTCATATTAGTGAGTTCTTTGTAAAGTATTGTTTTTGATAGGTACATGTAAAAGGTTCTATGGATTAATACTTTTTTTTAAATCAGTGCTATGTTATATTTTGGGGGACATTCACTGTGATAGTTGAGTAGATTGGAGTTGTGACGAGTTGTTTTTGTATAGGGATGTAGTGAATGTGTTATTGTTGCTTGAGTCGGTAAGTATGTCTAAAGCAGGGATTATATTATAATTGTACCATTTCCAAAGGTTTTACAGCTCTATGTAAAGATTATTTGAATTGATTTCGGCAACTTTTTCTAAAGTAATATATTGCTTCCCGAACTGTTTCTATAATCATTCTCATTTATTTCCCTCTGCTTATTTCCTGTCCGAAATGTGCACCAAAGTTAGTGTAATGGTTATCAAGCTAGATTGGCAGACCATTGTTTGTGAGTTCAGTTCTTACTACCTTCCGGTCCTCTTAAGGCGTTTGTCAAAAAGAATTTCAAATGGAACTGTTTATTTAATAATGTTCTACTATCTCTGCTTTGGGAATATTTTTATCAGCTAACGTTTTCGAGTTAATTCGTCTTTGTGATGTCTTTTTGTGCGTGTCTTTTTATTTACTGAAACTTACGTTGTAAGCAATGAGTGATACTTACAGTGAGTTTACATACATACATGAACAACAATCAACGACACATTCTAAGTTCTGAATACTGTCTCTAACAAGCAAAATTATCAGATCGACATTTTATATTCAAATATCGGCAAATTCAGAACGAGGCTAACACTGGAAGGAGAGTTAAGAGAAGGCCAATTCATTTACAATTTCATTAAAAGCTTATTTCAAAAGAATTGGGCTTTGATTATCTACTATGACTACTTTGTAAGTAATTTCTATTTTAGTGTCCTGGTATTCTTCAGTGTTCAATTTCATTTTAGCATTAAAATAGTCGTGAACTCATGACCACGAGGTAACTAGGTAAGCATTAACCAACTCTTTTATTTCGAGGTGATACGTCTTTTGAAAATGATCAAGTGCTCTAATTCACGGTCGACGGGGCAGCCTAAAGTCGGTATCAGCCAGACAGCGAGGGAGTCTATCCCCTTTTCAATAGCTCTAGACCAAGGAGATTATTTTTAGCATCTGGGGTGGAGCGCCACACCTACCATCAGCTCCTTACTTTACCGCACAGATCCCTGTGCTACTCATACGCTGAGTTGGCGAGGACCGGTATCGAACTTGGAACCTTGTGGTTTCTAGCCGAACGCTCTACCGACTGAGCTAACCCGGCCCTATCAAATATGAATAATCTTTAAACATATATTTTGACCCATAGATGGGTGCCTAACAGATGCTAACATTCCTGGTCATAGTGGATCTGGGAGTAATGCCAATAAAGAAGTACACCAGAGTCTTCAGATCTCCTGTACTAGAGCCCAATTATCAAATGCATTTTAGTGTTATACCTAGGACACTTCTTTTTTTGGGAGAGTCTTATCTCTCAGCAGAAAATGCCATCAGTGTATTCTAAGCCCCATCGATTGGGAATGCGAAAGCGACAGAAAAGCAATTATAATAACCAACATGAAAACACTGGTCCGAGCATATAATTGTTTAATAATGATCTCAGAAATAAAATTAAAATATCAAATAATCATCATGGAATACAAACAAAAATAATATTCCCATCCATAGACATTCACCTTTATGTTTTCTACTTACCTTACTTCGGATAACACCACTGTGGGCTCGAGTGAAAATCTGATGTACTCGGTAAGTTTTCGTGAACATAGATCCAAAAGCAAGGGAGAAACCAGCAGCAAATAAGAAAGCACGAGTCTGAAGAAAAGAAGCAAATAACTTTTAATACTTTGGAAAACCAAAACAAATGCATTTATATAGAACGTGATGATTATTTTAATGTTTCTTGGTTCAATAGATTTACTGAGAAAATATGGAGAAAGGAAGCCAGTAAACAGCTGTCAAGTCATGATATTTAATCAGTATGCAATTCCGTTCACGTACTAATGGAGTTGTCATTTATTAAACTTAGCATATAATCACAAATATGTGATACCCTATGAAAATCGAACTCGCTAACAATAGTCTGCTAGATTAACTTGCTAACCATTATACTAGGCTAATCGTCCTTAGTTATTCAAGTTAAGCTTAGTTAGTAAGCTTAGCAAGTCCCAAAGTATGATGCGTCGAGTGAGACCAAAGCATTGTTTAGATCAGGACAAAGCCACATTTACCTAACCCCTCCGCCAGGATGTGGCCGATTGATTGTTATGGCATATTAATCTATCTAAAGTTATTTCATGCCTAGAGGATAAGGAATTGCGTTCATTTTTACATTTTATGTGTAGTTATTTCTTAAGAGGTTTTTACACACAGTACTAAATCCAACAGCGTGTGGAAAAATAATACATAAATGTGAAAAATAATAATTATTGTTTATCAATATCTGAAAATTCAGTCGACGTTTAAAACGTTCCAATTCTTAAATGTATATTAAATGTATATCTATAATTGTCATCGGAACATTGAAATATTGACTGGTGATCATTATTTATTAATCAGCTTGATTTAATTTGATTTTAATTTGAAAACCCTATCATATTAGTCTATTATTCATTATAATATTGAATCCCGTGTCATCCCAAATCATAGCACTATTAAAGAAAGATTCGATTCTTTCAAAATATCCCCATTCCTAGCGAAATGTTGAAGAATTATAATATCCATTATTTAAAATAATTCTAAAATCCCCTATATTGTGCTTAGGAATATTCACACACATGTTCCTATAGATCCTTACGTGCATGTACATTTAGAATGCTCTCATGCGGTCATACCTAATCATGCGTTAGTATACGTTTTTTTGTAATTGATATCACATTCTATCTAATATATATATTTATCAGTTGTGTGTTATCTATACCAAATCACAAGGTTACATAATTAACAAAGACATCCCAAATATCAATATTTAACATATAAATAATTATTTATTAGTCTGTTTTTTTTTTTGGGGGGGGGGGTTTACTTAGAGTTTATTAATGGTAAATATTTCAATAGTAAACTTAAATATGTCTAATTTGCATTATATGTATTATTTTTCAAGTTTCAAATTTCAAATAATATTTAGGATTTATAACTAAATCCAGTACTCAAAGTTACAATCAAGTATCGCGTTTACAAATAGGAACGCTTATTAGATTCAACCAGCTACGTGCCATATTTTCAGAATAATCACCAATAAGTCAAATTAGATGTTTAAAACTTTCTTCGCACCCTTTTTTCGTATAACTTGATAACAAATAAGTAGGTCCATATCACCAGGTGATATTTAAATGGTCTGATAAAGTATATTTGATAAACATCTAATAATCGGAAGGTTTTAAACGTCGACTAAATTTTCAAATATTAATCATTTTCATAACTCCCATTTTTCACATGCATTTATTATTTTCCAACAGTCCAAGCTAATAAGAATGTTTTTAAACAGACCCATTTGATCCATAGATAGAACCCTAACAGGTACCAACCCCACGGGTCAGAATGGACCTGAAAGTAATGCTATGAGGAGATACTCGAAACTAACCAGATCTCCAGAACTTGAGCTATATGATCACATGCAGTTTAGTGTCATACCTGGAAAATCGCTTTTGTGGGGGTCTTTTGCAGAGAATACAGTCATTGTATTATAAGCCCGGGCTATTGGACAGGATGTGACATGAGGTCTATTTTAAGTGGGATAAAGCTGGTTTAAATTTAGAGTTTTCTTCTCCTAGAAAAATTGCCTTACCAAGGCTAAAGAACACAATCTCCCCTGCAATTTACCCATAGCTGGGAGGAGAGCAAATGGATTCATGTCTTTCCCAAAGCAATTATCAAGGTGTGATTTGAACCTCGGTTGTCAATTCCCTTTCCTACGACATTACGCTATACGCGCCTCCGCAAATATGGGACAGGTGGTTAGGATTGAAATCTCGATTCCGTTGTAGTTGATCTGCGAGAGTATCTTTCTAATATCACTCTTCAACAAGATGTTCAAAGCAGTAATATAGTTATCTACACTTGTAAAGTCAGTAGGAATTCCACAACGAATGGTTTTCTATCCAGAAATAGATGAAAAAATTACTCTGATAATTAAACACTTTGTTTTTGTTCACACTGCATTTCGACCAGTACATTCTACGGTCTTCTTCAAGAGTAATACACACTTTTATAAAGAAATAAACATTTGTTCTGGTCTCTTTTTCAGTAGTGTAAAGCAACTACAATATCAAAATTGATCAGGAAAGTCGAATTTGCGCTCGAGAAAATGATATTGGCATCCACAAAAGTTCCATCTCTCTCATGGGAGGATCTGGAACTTTTAGAATAATAATCAATGAGACAAGAGACATTCTACCCCCCCCCAGAATACTCAATGAAACTCTTATATCAAAAGATACAAGAAAGAAAAAAGCAAAATCAATCCATGTTCTCTTGAAAACAACATTCAATAATACCCCCCTCCCGTCCTCTATTAGCAGAAATCATTAAGAATGGCTGGGAAATCCTCAAAACAAAACTTGAATTAAGCGATATGTTTCTACAACTTGCAGATCATAGACCTAAAATCTTACAGATATATCAGCAAGGAATATAATCTTAAATAACAATAATAAACAAAACAATCTTCGAAGAAAATACACCTATATATAAATACAGAAACAGGCTTCAGCAAATACATCAATTACACTAATTTATTCCCTTGTTCTATAATCATTAAGACTTAAAACCTAACACGAACCAAAATGTAGCAGAAGAAAACATCATCGACCTTTTTGAATGCAAATGTTGCTCCAAACATTATACACGGAAATCAGAAGGTCCCTTCAATCTTATAAAAAAGTAAATTTGTCGGAGTGGCCTGTTGTCAGTATCAACCCTCAGCGAGGGAGTCTCTCCCCTTTTCACAAGCGCTCTACTAGGAGGATTGTTTTTGCGTCTGAGGTGAAGCGTCATACCTACGGTCTGCTCCCCACATTACCACACAGATCCAAGCTGCGTTACTCATACGCTACGTTGGCGAGGACTGGTATCGAACCCGGAACCTTGTGGTTCCGAGGTGGATGATCTCCCTACTGAGCTAAACCGTATCATGATAAACTTCTCCCAGTAAACAATATTTCCGCCTAAGACACAAAATTCACTAAAATAGAGAAGATTGAAAAAATTATCAAACACAATATATATTCTTGAAACCCATTAAGATAGGTCGATATCACATTTTGAAGCCCTCAACCCAAAATATTACAATTTACGGAAGTTATTTTTGGGTTGCTGGAGTCGTTGTAGGTAAAAGTGACCCGACTTTATATATATATATATATATATATATATATATATATATATATATTTCTTTGAACTGTGCAGCCATTTTGTGTCCGCAAATTTTGTTCATCGTCCTTTCTAGTTGCCGAATAGATGTAATGATATCAGGATGAAATTGGCTGATGTATCTTACATAGTTTATTAGCACCCTGGTAGTTTCAGCCTTGTCACGGACCATTTTCAGGGGTAATGTACGAAGAATACAACAAAGATGGCCAGTGACGGGACAGGAAGTACTCAGGAGCTAATAAGCTATGGCAGATACATCAACCAATTTCAGCCTGATACCATTACATCTATTTGGCAATTAGAAAGGACGATGAACAACATTAAACTTTCATTTGTAACCGGAACATTTTCCTGAACTTTTTGATATTCATATACACTTTTACTGCAAACTCTTTTGAGCCTTTTTATTATAAAATGCTTATAATTTTAGAGATAAAATCTATTTTATTTTTAACAATAAATACGTATTTTTAAAATTTTTTTGAAAATTCCGGTACTGACCAAGAGCGTTCTGTGCCTCGTAATTAATGATATATTTATTTCATTTTTCCACTTGCAATGTTGCTTTGATAAAGACATATTCATAATGTCGAAACAGATTTCTGTCAGCAAAACTTTTAACATCTTGTTTTTTCTACAAAACTTTCTACATATATATATATATATATATATATATATATATATATATATATACATAAATATATATATAAATATATATATATTTTATATATATAATATAGTATATATATATAATATATATATATATATATATATATATATATATATACATATATACATAATATATATATAAAATATATATATATTTATATATATATATATATATATATATATATATATATATATATATATATATATATATATATATATATATATATATATATATATATATATATATATTTATTTATTTATTTATTTCATACTGTTGGATTCTCGTCTTTTTGAAAAAACAAAATACCTGTATATATATATATATATATATATATATATATATATATATATATATATATATATATGAGACGGAGAGTTAAAAGGATATCAAAGTGCACATATAAAAATAATAAGTTAAAAAGATGTTTGCTAGCCACTTCTCGTTTTTTTATAATTAAATATCGTCCTAGCGTTTGATCAATTATTAAAGACTAAATCTGGAAATAATTTTTTCAAATCGTAGGTATTGATTAGGTAATCATTTTGTTGACCTAAATGATGGGACTATGCATGAACAAAATTATCAAAGCCAAATTGGCACTTTTGCATAGTCTTATAGTCATGTATAATTGACAAAAACTGTTCTTGAAAGTAGACTGCCTTCTGATTTCATTAACGGCCTTCGTTTTGTTTCGAAAAAATCGAATTACGTAGATGTTTAGGCATTTCTATCACCTTTGAAATATACGTTGTCTACACCAACGCACACAAGTAAACAGACACTAAATGAGAAAATAGCAAATTGTTTTGTAACGACTATAATAAAACAAAAAACATCAAAAACAACGCACTAACATATTGTAACGGTCTTCATTTTCATATAGCATTACTCAGATTCTACTTAGAGGGTGGGTGGAGGGCAATTGTATAGAAAAGTCTAAAACCGAAATTAATCAGTGCTGTTTCTTTTCTTTTGCATGATTGCAAATTGAAACCCTAACCTGGAAAAGTATTGCAGCAACCTGCGGAAATATATACACAATATATATATACACAGTATATATATACACAATATATATATATATATATATATATACACAATATATATATATATATATATATATATATATATATATATATATATATATACCAGGAGATATTTTCGGTCCCTTTACAATCAATTTTTGCTTGAATCTCTGAGATGAGGAATAATCATTATTGTACTTCTTCCGAGTTTTTCCCAGTATTTTTAACGTGTCTTTTTTTTACGATTAGTGTTAAAAGTATGGAAGAAGATGGGTTAATGTTTGTAGTATTATGCAGGACAAGACACTACCTCCAGGACCAATATCGACTCGCAAACCATAGAGCAAAAATAAGAGAAGATTCCTTCCTATGGGCTCAGATAGACCATAAAGGTGATCTGTATGTGATTTCAATATCAAGATATTGTCAGCCTACTGAAGCAAACCTTAAACCAGAAAAGACACTTTATAGCACTGGCAGTGTATTAGTGAACAATATTTTGATTCTACATTATTGGTCCAAACCATGAGACGAGTATAGTGTTACCATTAATAGAACAAGTCACATTACTCTATATTAACAGCAAAAAAGAATGAATATAAACACTAATGTGTCTTAAGACAGACATGAAGGTTGGAACAAAAATCAATTTCTCTAATGATTCTCTGCAGATGTTTGGAATGTTTTTCGATTTGAAGTGTACATACAGTGGAAACTATTATATTCCCATTACTTAAAAATTGCCGGACAATGGTTATAATGATGAAGTACATGTTTATTAAGAGGTTTTATAATATCAGTAAAAATTGGTTATAAAAGGTGATATAATATCACTACAAGTTGTGTAAAGATTCATCACCAATCTAACAAAAAATCCCAAACTAGCAAAACAATGCTAGAATTACTGACTTAAAAACATTTACGAGTTCAAATCTACATGGGATATCTGCATAAAATATAAGAAGGTGAAACCTAGACATGACTGCTCCCTCCACCAATGATGTATCCTGTGTATGATTCTAAACTGTATTTGAGGATGAGGGTTAAGTTCTGGGGAGTGTAATACCCCTCAATTGCCATATCCCCCAGGTCCACTCAAACCTTGAATTTTTAGTACCGGTTAGGGTCCCATCTATGGGTCAAATAGACCCGTTTAAAAATTATGTTCATTCGTTTGGACAGTGTGCATCAAAATGTTAATATGAACGTACAATGACGCAATTCCTAAAACTTTAGACAGGTTGACGTGCTGTTAAATTAATCCCTCACAATATTTCGTCTTATCTACTTTCTCCCCTTCGCCAGAAGTACTAATATTACCAACAAGACAAGAAGTCACCAACAAGACACTGAGAGGGGGGCAATATTTATTATTTTTTAGTTGTAGTAGTGAGCAAACATTGGAGCTCGTTTATGGATATAAATTCACCAATCGCAAAGTCCGAATTGTGTGATTTTTTTTTCTTTATTTTAATGGCATATCAATCTTCGTAGGTTATTTAGTATCAAACCACCCTTGTAAAAGAACAGCATTCGTACTATTTCACCTATAGTTGGGGGATGCGCGGGTTTACAACTTTTCCAAGGATATTAATTCGAAAGTATACGTTATAGCGCGACTGGAGTTCGAACTTACTTAGTTCGATATGACAGTCGAGCACGTCAGCCACAGGGACTCCCCCCGAATTATGTAAATAGAAAAAAAACTAAAAGCTCCCCATTTCATAAATTTACAGATATTTTTATTTTATTTTTTGTCCGAAAGAACGATTTAATGTGCATCACTCGTTTCTTTCATGTCTGAACCGCAGTTAAAATGCCAGAGTGGAGAAAAATCTCCCCTCCAAAAAAAACAACAACTTTCTTTGAAGTATATGGAACAGTTTTTTAAGCTTTACATTAAAAAAAGAAGCCAGAATTTTCTCGCCATAATAAAGAGACAGCTGTCTCTACTTTATTTTTTGAATGTGAAATCTGTTATTTACTGCTTACAAGATAAACATCTTGATAAAAGATAAATATCTCAAAAGACGCTCGTTGTTTTTTTGTTTTTTTTAACTTTTTTATTTCTTTGTTAATTTTTCCACCAATTCATAAAATTTCTACTTATTTTAAAACTGGAAAAATAAAGATGTAGATACACAATAAAAGGAAATATTTCTATTTTAACATATATAACAGAGTAACGGTCACATATTCAGTTTGAAGTGGCCGCATTTATTGAATTTTTCTCCGACAAACTGAGAGGCAGGTGTTATATAAATATAGAGAGGTCTATAAAATCCGTACGGGGTCGTGTGCAGTTAAGCTTTTCTGTCAGTAAATCAATGTTTTAAATGTTTTGAAAACTAAATGTTTCGTTGGCCACAATCAATTACGGTGTGGTGTTCGTCTGGAAAAACAAATCAGTAACAACAATACGTTCTTTAAAGAAGATCCTTTATGTTTCCTTTCATTAGAGGTAGTTTTAGAGATGAAATGCGGGAGTTTTCAATCAACTTGTGACAACGGACGGTAAGAAATCGGACAAGATTTGTTAAAAAAAGTATCGAGACTGTGGATGTATTTACCAAGACATGAACAAAGAATGAAATGTTAATTTTCTTCAATGTAGTCACTTGTCGTTCAACCCATTCATTTAAGTAAGTTTACCGTTAGTCAAAACACATCTAAATAACAATATGATGGTGAAGTTCCAATTATGGAGCTCTGGTCAGTGTGAAGTATACCTCCATCACCATTGATCCCAGGTCCACTCTGACCCAGATTGGTAGTAACTGTTGGGGTGCCATCTATGGGTTAAATAGAAAATATGAGCTTAAAAATGTTTTTAAAAATGAGTACTCATCATAAAGGAATAAAACAACGTATTCGGCATAGAATAACTCAACTAGGTTTGACATGCCATAAAACCCAACCAACCAACCGACCAATCTCTGAAACTTCTGTTTTGATATGGTGTGAAGCTATGTTGTTGTATATCTTTAGTGTCCTCCGCGTCTTCATGAGATTAATTGACAAGAAAGAAAGAAAGAAAGAAAGAGACAGACAGACAGACAGACAGACAGACAGTTTTGTTTGTAGAATGCTGCACTTGCATAATGTCTTGAATTGAGATTGGCTTTATAATTAAAAAGAAAATGGCTTAGAATACGTTGACTGTATCCCCAGCAGAGGGTTAAGATCCCCATCAATGTGTGTTTCTTGTGTATAAAACTAAGCTGCATCTGCCTCGGAGGCTCCAGTCATGAAAAACTGGAGTAGTGCTTCATTGTCATTACACCCAGGTTCAATTTGACCCAAAGGATTTGAATCTAAAGAGTTCAATTTTTGGGTTAAATTGATCTGTTTGAAAAATTCGTATTCCATAAGAATATTTGATGCCATATCACTGTAAATTCTTGAGAATTATTACTTGAAGCTGCAACTGTTTACTAAGGATTTTTATTAGCAGAAAATGTGTGCAAATAAAGGATTAATATTAAATTTGAATAATTACTTGAAACCATATAATTATTAGTATTAGATATGAATACTTAAAACTATATAACTATGTGCAAATCATTCATATTAGATAGGAATACTTGAGATTATATAACTGTGCCAAAAGCCTTTAAAACGACTACATAAAAATATAGATATACAATTAGGATGATACCCTCATCTCTAGCTATAAAATAACCCTATACGGGTTGACACGCCTTTAAAATCAATCAAAAATGGTGTGCACTATCCCATCTACTCATAAACCTTTCGATAAAAGACTTACATTTTAAAGGGGAATTTTGTGAGAAATACTGTTAAAACAGAAATAATTCCAAAATATCGAGTGGATTCCGACCAATAAGCACATTGCCTAGGAATTAACGAAAACAGGAATTGCTTTGTATAGAATAATGAGTAGCTAACCCCAAAATATCCATAACTAAAGAATTCTCCATAGTTCTTAACACTGTCATTTCTTTTACAATTTTGAACTAATGCTGTATTTTAAAAATAAGTCAGACATTTGTTTCTGAAAGGTTTATAAAAAAAAGCTCAGCTCCACGTTGACGAATGAACTGAACAAGCTCCAAAGTCTGCTCACTACCTCAACTAAAAATTCATAAAATTGCGATCTTAGCGTTTGTATTGGTAGCTTCATATTTGTGCTGTCACGCACTCTGAAGATTCTTCAATAGTCAAAGTTACATTAATATTCAAGGAATATGAGATACTAAAAGACATGAAACAAAATATCATATAAGAAGGCTCAGAACAGAAACAGGGTATGAAATTAAAAAAAGGGGTCACATGCCCCCTCCTATCGTCCAGTGTAGACTATTTTTGTGAAAATTATAGCGAAATATGTGAATCTAATTTTCCGTATTGTCTTCCTTTTCTCATATCATCGAATTTCATTCTAAACAATATATATATATATATATATATATATATGCGATTTGAGTCCAAAAATAAACCGAATTCTTCCAAAAGGATGACTTGTCTCCATCTAAACAGTTGCAATATTTCCCCGCGTTTTTCCTGTTCTGTCGTCCAGTTTTGAAAGTTTTAAAGGATATTATTTGGATATGCCGCCTCTCCTTTTGTATGAAACTGACGGTCTTTCAGGTCGGCTTTTTAATTTTACGGAAGAAAGGTCCACAAGAGAGTATTGTGGTTCGTTTTTAGTTTAAGATGTCCCCTTCTCCTTTTCTCTCTCTCTCTCTCTCTATTTCTCTCTCTATGGGAGACAGAGAGAGATTGATTTGGAGAACATTTTTCTGTTAATGCATTTCAAGTAAAATGGAAATCTAAAAATTTCAGTCTCTATTTTGCAATTCAGTAAATTTTGTACATGTGGGGAATAAAAAATGTCTGCTTTTAGACTTCGACTTTCAGTATCATCAACATGAGGAAAGCAAACATGAACTTCCCCTCTGGGAATTATTTCAATTATGATCCCACTCTTTCCCTTATATTGAGAGTAAGCGACCGTCTCTAAACTATTTCTCTACTCTCTTGCCGAGATTATATTGAACAGAAATCAAAAACCTACAGTATACATATTGGCCATCTTACAATTGGGACATTTAAAAGCATCTCTTATGCGCAAAAAGCTTTTATTCAAGACAGTAACTTTATAGGAGGAGGTGTATTTGAACAAAATCGATGCAAGTCAAAATAGCATATTCAAATGAACGAAAGTATTATTTAACTACATATAATATGCACAATTTAAATGAGAAACATCTGAAATTGGGTGTTTGGGGGGGAGTCAAACATTTTTTTCGTCTTATCTGTTACGAATAAAAATATAGAATATCGAATATATTTAAAGCATGAATTAAAACTGCAAAAGATTTTTTTTCTCTGAAAAAAAAAAGGCATGATAATTTGTATTATTTAGATCTTTCGAACTGCTATCCTCATCTTTATTATTATATACACAATGCTTCTGTCGATGTGCCCTTCGACCTTCATCAGATGTTTCTAGTCGAACTAGGGAACCAAACCAGTTATTTAATCTATTTGGAGTAGATTGTTCTCATTCCGTTAACCATGAACGGGCACAAGTGTTAAACTATGTTAAGTATTCTATGTTATCATCTGTAGTTAGGATTGAACCTGATTGTCACTTAGAGCTGTATTAACTCAACTCATATATCAGCAAGGAAATGTGTCCATTTATTGGTAAAAAGAAACAATCTCAAATTTCTGTCTAAAAAGATAAAAATGTTTCATCTATTATAACGTAAACTGGCTTGTTGATTGGTCAGTTTCAGTGTTTAGTTTACATTAATTTGGTTAAAAAAATGATTTTAAGACGTACATAGAGTAACCTATGATTGACATAGGAACTGGAATGGACTACTTGAGATCAAATGCTGGACGAAGCTGTCTGCGTTTACTTCATGCCAATGCTCTTGGGAAAGATATGAATCCATCTTTTTTCCTTCGACAGCTATAAGTAAATATTAGAGCAGACTAGGTTGATTAGCCTTGGAAAGGCAACCTGTCTGGGAGAATGAAAACTATGAATTGAAACCAGCTGGGACTCTTGCAAGTACTACCACCTCAGGTCTGTATGTATCTGGAAGTAATGAAAACAAAGGGATACTCCACATTCACCAAATCTCCAGAACTGGAGCCTTACCATCAGATTCAGCTTATTATCATACCCAGTACACTCCATTTTGTATGAGGGTCTTACTCACCTGTAGGGGATACATTCAGCGTATTCTAAACCCCACCGATAAAAAGACATTTGTCCTGAGTTCTAACACCAAAATAAGTAAATTGGTCCACTTGGTTAGATTTTTAACATCAAAATAAAAAAAATAAAAAAAGGAAAGAAAGATAAACATTACTATTTCTTAGGAGAAAATAAAAGATAAAGGAAAACACAACTTATGGATGGATGATTTCATGCACTTAACATTTTCTTAGGATCAGGACATTCTTGTCATTCATCAATATTTAGAATATGCGTTCGTCATTCAAAAAATATTTATGCAAAACCTTTTTGTTATATGCAGTACAATAGACAATAATTCGTGTCACGTTAAGCGTAATGAATTTCACATCCCCGTGATATTTATTTGTTATTACAGACACTATGGCATGATAAAAAGTTGATAATCGAAGAATTCTATTGGACTGTTTCTTAGTTATGCAGAAGATTTATCCTGACCAGAATATATTTCTTTCTTTATCATTGAGCAATGAACCATTTTGTTAAGTTGTCTTTTTTTAAATGCATTCTTCTTATAAAATAACATATTTTCCATATTTCATCCACCAGTCCCGCTAAATGCACACATGTAAGAAAAGTTAGGAAAAGAAAAGAAAGAAGGCAAAGAGACAGTAAAAAGGAGGTAAGCTTCAAAAAACAAAACAAAAACAAACAAAAACAAACAAAACTGTTCCGTTATGTAATAAAATATAATGAAGTTTTGAAAAAAAGATATATCGTACATCAATTTATCTATTCGTACACACACACACACACACACACACACACACACACACACACACACTCGCCAAATTCGCATTTTGGATCTTGATAAAAAGGAAATCCAACTTAGCCAGTGCTAAGAATTTGTTCAAAGAAATAAATCATTATTTTTCCTTGATTCTTTTAGTTCTTAAAAATATTAGGAATTTTTACAACTCGTACTAAATTACAATGCAGTAATTTTCGAAAAGGGGCTATATTCAAATGTCCACTATGGAATGTGTGAGATATTTAGATATAGCTGAGGTAATAATATCGTCCTTGACGAAACTGGATTACGGTTTTATAGAACTCTACTGAAGGCAGAGTTGGCATTTAACTAGCGTGTTGGCCATGGTTAGGATGAGTGACTAGTATGGGACATCCAACAACAATCGAACTCAGTATGCAGTTGTAAAAGATCTTCGAATGGGTATTTGACTACCCACCAAGCCGAATGTGACAAGTTCGTTTAATGTGAGTGAGATCGAAGTCGGGTGTAAAATTTGCATAAAATTCCATCAGCATTCCCCCTTTTGGGGCGCCTAAGGTATCAGTTAATAAGTTAAGCCCTACTCCTTTTAGACGAGGGGTCAGGAGGTTGCCTGGGGGGGGGGGATAAGCCCTGGAATCAAGCGATATTCCTGGGATGGGCGTAGATGCTATATTTTGATATTCGCCCAGGTTGGGCAGCTGATGTTAAAAAAACCTTAAACTGAAGGCAGTGTATGGCGAACTATATTCACCTGAACGAGTCCAATAATAGGGTGTATAAGTTAAAGAACAGTGACACTTTTTTTTATTTACTTATGAAGAACCATAAAGAGTTCCACAAATCGATTGATTTTTATTTAATTATTGAATTATATCACTTTATCAGTGAAAATCAATTTTATCTTTTTCTTTATTATAAGCATATTAACGTGTATGCGATATTTTAATGCTCAATGACATCTCTTTTCGGAGTTATAAAAGAAATGCACATACCACGATGTTACTTTATATATACTAGCAAATATATGCACCCTTCGGGTGCAAGTATTTAGGTTTTGATGTTATAAAATATTGTATCAAATTATAAACTATTTAGAAAATGATAAACTGAGGGGGTATAATCGAAAAATAGAACAGCTTTAGATTTAACTCTTCTATCATTTTCTTTCACTCCCGTCTTTCATTTTTCCTAATTTATCTATTTAGTTAGATTATGAAGTATTTAATAAAATTACAGTTCTTTCGTCTTGTTTATGGATTTCTTTTAAGATTTATCCCCGAGATCTTTGCTCAGATTCGTTAAGAGAAAACCAAACAATTAGAAATCAATAATACTAAGCATATATTTATTAAAATCAAATTCTTGATATCAATATGCAAATTAGCCTTCTCGTTCACACTGTAAACCGCTATTTTGTTGTATATATAAATACAATTACATGCTATTTGTAGGTAGACCTGGTCAACACCGGGGTTCCAGTGGCTTCGGCCCTGGATCTTTACTAGTTAATAGCGTCGATCCCAGGGGCCATCCCCCAGGCAACACCTGCCCCCTCGATTTAAAGGGGCAGGGCTGGGTTTATTGTCCAGTGCCTGAGCGCCCCCCTTGAGGGGGAATGCCGACGGGATCGACGCAATTTTCACCTGCCATTCCATGAGCTTCGGTTTGTGTGGTCCCACGTTAATAGGGACTTGTGCCTGACCGTACAAGTGGGGTACGTGTAAATACAGTAGATATGGTCAACAGTATTAATAAGGTATAACAATTTTATCAATTATGAGGTTTAATAAAAATAAATTCATGGTAAATGTGACGTCGATAACTAAGGGAATTATGACTTGAATAGTGATTTATACAGACAGACAAACACACAATCTCCATTATAATATATATATATATATATATATATATATATATATGATAGATAGCAAATAGAGATAATTGTTTTATTAGGGAAATCTTTCGATCGATATTTTTTTAAAGAAATTTTCGGTAACGATTAAAAGTCACAGACAAAATATAATTTCATTGAAACGGTGTCAAATTGGGATACTGGAGAGAGGAAGAATTATTATTAATTTCCAGGATTATTCATTGACTCCCCAAATATAACGAGTTGATTTTTTACTCCAATATATTTACAAAGGTTAGAACGGTATGCATTTAATCCCCCCACGACAGACGAAGAAATATTTTCAACAAATAGATGATTCGTGTGCTTAATATACAGGAGATTCATATAAACAGAGCTTAAAGGGGGACTAGATATTTCTATACAAGTAATTAATTAAATTAATAATATTCTTCTCTCTTTAGTCTCTTTATTTGTTACACTTTTAATTGAATCATATTTTGTCTGTGACTTTTATTCGTTACCAAAAGTTTCTTTTGAAATAGTATTGGTATTATTATTATATATTATATATATATATATATATATATATATATATATATATATATATAATATATATATATATATATATTGTGGTGAATGCAACTGGCTCGTGAGTTTTTCATTAGGTTTAGCCGTGGCCTTTTATAACTTTTTTTGACTGCCAGATTTTATTTCAAAGTTGAGTAAAAAAAGTTTCCTATTGAATCCAAATATCACATATGTTTAAGGACATTTTATTCATTTGTCTTCTCCTTTTTCAATATTGATTTTATGTTTATATATTTTTCAATGTTGAATTTTACATCTCTGTTAAAATCCTGACCATTTGAGCGAAAGTATTGTTCTACAAGTATTAATATCATGTAATCTCTATCTTTATAGTATATACACAGCGAAAGTATTGTTCTACAAGTATTAATATCATGTAATCTCTATCTTTATATATATACACAGTATCGCCTAAAACTAAAAAAATCTCTAAAACCTAAATAAAATTAATTTTCTTCTAAACCAAATATACTAGGATTTTATTATTTCTTGTGAAATCGGTTATCATTGGGTATTATATTTAAAGGTATATACTTTAGTTTGATAAATAGTAGTTTTGCTTGTGGCTAAACAGACAAACTATATTAAATGATAATTTGAAGACACCAAAGAAAAAAGCAAAATAAGACAAAAATATACCATTTCAGAAGTACGGGTTTTGAAACTGTTATAATCCTTGTTTTGATTCATCGTGTTTAATTTTATGTGAAGATTATCCCAACTCCACAGTAAATCTACAACATCATACGAAAAGCCCCATTCAAAAACTTAGAACATAATAAAAAAAATAATTGCGATACACACTTTTCGCGCTATCAGTCATATTTATTAATTCATCATTGTTACTTTTAGATAAAAAAATCTCAGTCTATTACGAGAATTTAAATAAAACTTGATTTAAGATCTGTCAATTAAAAAAAAGTTTTTAAAAATTAACTTCCAAAATCTCGAATGGAAACTTCGAAAAAAAAACAACTTTCTTTTATTATATAAGTAGCAAAAATTTCATCAAAATGCGATAATTAGTTGATCTTATCTGAATTTAAAAAATCGTTTTAAGTGTCGACGTAACCCCCCCCACACACACCAAAAAAGAATCATGCGCATAACTAACCATCTTGAATCCCACGTGATATTTCCCGATGACCTTACACTTGAAAGCAGTGAGATTTTAAATATTTCGTTTTTTTAAAGAGATTTTATCAGCATTCGCAGCAGGTAAAAATCGATAGAATTTTGGAAATTTTCGTTGTTAAAATAGCGTGTAATATTTGTTTTCTTTTCCAGTCTACGTAATTATTTAATTTATTTTAATCGATATTATTTATACGTCATCTTTTCTTTTCAAATCATAAACATTACTTTATATTTAGTTTGAAATATCTGAAAACTTTTCTTCATTTTAATTTTATCTACAAATTATTTATGTCATTAATTAGTAAGAAGATCGGAGAAAAATTCTAATATAAAGTTTATTTGAGGAAACAATATGAAATCGAATATATTTTCATTGAATAAATATTTACAGTGTAAACATAATGTTTGTCAGTGTAAATCAAATCAATTTTTTAAAATAACCAAAAATCAACTATTTATTACATTTGAAGAAATTTTTAATTAATTAGTACATAAAGAGCACATTTTAACGGCATGTCAATGTGTCTAAGATTATTTCATGCCTAAAGGTTAGGGAATAACGTTCATTGTACATTCATATTGATATTTTATATGTAGTTGTTTCGAAGTGTTTTTTCTTTACACGGTCCTATCGAATTCGAGTAATTTTAAAACAAATTCAGGGTCAGAGTAGACATATGATTAATGTTATTGAAGGGGTACTCCACAATCCCCCTTATTTCAGAATCAGAGCGTCACCATCAGATGTAGGGTAACCCCTTTTTAGAGGAGGGTTTACCCTTCTGCAGGGATATGCGTATTCTAAGCCTCACCGACAGGGAGACTTTATAAAAACGTTGCTATTGCAAATTTCTGAGAAGGGTTTTTAATTGTGATAATAGTCTTCCTTAATTAATTTGATTTATTTTATTCACAAAACCATGCATGAACACGGGTTTTTAAAAATATCTCCAACATTTCAGAAAACATTTCAAAAATGTTAGGAAGTTTGATCTTATCAAAAATTGTTTGTGTTGTTAGTATTTTTATATGAAGTCATTTACCTCCTACAACCGGTGGGTATCTCTAATAGTGTATATGCATTTGCGGGAATTCAAATTACAATATTCTGAATGATGATGCAAAATTTCACCGGAGTTCCATATGAGCATGTTTAATTACAGTTTTGAACCGGTGCGCATATTGATCTGAATTTATTGTCGTTTACTGCGATCTAGTTTTATTATCTGTGCCTTTAATCTTGGGTAAATTAAAATATATTCAGCGTGTCGCAATTTTATTTTACTATGTACATTCGTATTTCTTATGTTAAATCCTAAATAAACATATGTGTAGTCAACTCACTAGTAAATTAGATTCATAAGTAGTAAGTTCGATCCACCCTGAGGTCCAAATATTAATAGCCTTACACTAAAACTAAGAATTCACTCCGTTGGCTATTACAGTAAATTGCATTTGGCGATGAGGCTACAGTTCTGATCTCTGGGGAATGTGGAGAAACCCTTCATTGTCATTAATCCCAGGTCTACTTTGACACAGAGCGACAATGCCTGTTCGGGTCTCATCTATGGAGCAAATAGATATGATTAAAATTATTTGTATTGTATGAAACAACACAATATAAACAAGTAAAAAAGTGGGATTAAAAAATGATTGCAATGGAATGTTGAAAATATCAATCGTTATGATTATAATTAAACATTTACAAATGAATCAAATATCAGCTACAAATATCTCATAAAGACTTGATATGTTATTAACTGTACGAAACTAAATATGCACAATGGGAATTAATTTGTAACAATTATTGATTATATTATTGTGAAGTCATGATTCATTCAAGATCACCGACGTTGATAAGTTGTGAGTCTACTCAGTTTTTGATGGGTGATCACTTAACGATATGAGTACCATCTGTTCTTAAGTGGTCAACCATCTTAATAAACAATCTGAGGTTTATGTGTCAAACTAGGCAAAACCTAGTTGATAACAACCATATTCAATTTCTGCGGTTTGTGAAAATTATAGAAAATTATAAAGATATAATCGTTTACTAAGAACTACTATTATTAGTTACTTATTATATAATTACTTGCAAATTATTGGTGTTAGATAGGAATACTTGGAACCATATAACTGTGTGGAGAAATGATTACTATTAAATAGGATTCGTTACTTTAAACCATATTGTGGATGAATTATTAGTATTAGATAGGAATATCTGAAACCATATAACTGTGTGCAAATTATCTGTATTAGCAACATGATATCAATATTATTACCGTGTGCAAAAATGATTATAGACCAATGAAAAAGTGATTAAAAAGGACTGAATCATTGAAAATATAGTTATGATTACAATAAATTTACGAATGAATCAAATTTCGGCATTAAATAACTCATAAGAGGAAAAAAAGACATAATTTAAAACTCAAGCAGTATTTGCTGCACTATTCTTCAATTATTGGCTCATTCAAATGGATGGTTGGCCCCACACAAGCATCTGCCACAAGAAAGAAATCCCGTTTAGTTCATTTGTTAAACTTTGGTTTAGTTTATGATCGTCATCAATGCTGACGGACGTATATTATGTATGTGCGTGTGCATTCTTATAGCTGAATATACTTATATAATGAATATAAACCAATGAATCAATATCATTATATTTATATATATATATATATATATATATATATATATATATATATATATATATATATAAGCGTACCTGTGTACTAAGTACTTACATTAACTTATTGCCTGATACGATTTTTTACTTGAGAGCTTTTGTATCGAAAAGCTCTCGAACTTAAGAATAAGACAAAACCATTTTCACAAGCAGATGGTGTTCACTGAGTGTTGTGCAGAAAGCGGGGAGAAGGTGAAACACATAATGATAGAAAAAAAACTTATCGAATAAGCAGTAGACAGAAAAATATGTCGGTAGAATCGAAGCAAATGGGCGACAAAAAATTAAAAAGGAGAAAGGTGCACTCTCATATCAACTCAGAGAGAGAGAGAGAGACAGACAGACAGACAGAGAGAGAGAGAGAGAGAGAGAGAGAGATGTGCAAATTTAGTGAGAAATAGAGGAACATAGATGAAAAGCACATCGAGGGGAGGAAGAAGTGGAAATTGCGCTCATTTAGAGCGATATAGATAAAGAGAAAGATGACGAGAGAGAGAGAGAGAGAGAGAGAGAGAGAGAGAGAGAGAGAGAGAGAGAGAGAGAGAGAGAGAGATGCATGTATTCAGAGAGAGATATAAAGATAGAGATTTGTGCGTGGGAGAGCAAAATTGAATATGCGCGCACGCACACACACACACACAGACACACACAACACACACACACACACACACACACACACATACACACACACACACACACACACATATATATATATATATATATATATATATATATATAAAGAGAGATAGAGAGATGCGGAGGGATATATATATAGAGAAAGAAATATGGACAAATTCAGATATAAATAGAAAGATAAGTAGAGAGTGGTTCATAGGTGAAATAATGCTAGAAAAACAGAGAGACGAGTCTTGGTTCATACAATTCCTAATAACAACTAAAGTAAACGTTTAAATAGCTGGCAATGAAGTCAGTTTTCATAACCAAAAATGATCGATGCATATGTATGTTCGTACACGGAAGCTTTTACAACTGCGCTCCCTCTCCCTCTCTCCCCCTCCCCCTCTCTCTTTAATGTATGTGTCCTTGAATATTCTCGAATATCTCAAAACCGACGTACATCATCCAACAAATTTTTATCGTATGTACAAAAGGTGTCCAAAAGGCAATATACAGATATCTGCTAAACCAACATGTTTTTCTATCTTATTATAATGGAGATTCGGTGTTTGTATATAATCGAAAACACGGCATTGCTTACGCCACTATACCCTGAGCAAATGTCTAAGTTTATCAATGAGTATTTAATTTATAGTAAAATCATTAATACATGATTTATATAAATGATAATTTATAATAAATATTATTCACTAATGAGGTCACTATGAAAACAAACCATGTTATTAGCGCGTTTAAAATCCTCCAATGCGTCCTATATATCACTAAGAAATAAAGGTTTAAATGATATATGGTGTGGTTAATTTGCATACTGGTTCTAACAAAAACTGGTTTAATAAATAATTATTAGGTGTTATTGATCTTTAATATTATTGTTTTATTCTCCAATGTATTAAAATCAATCCTTCAATAATTTTGTATAGAAACCAATTAAAATATAATTAAGATAAGTGTGATCTTTTTATATGCGTTCGTGTCTAATTTCGTTAGTCTTTCTAATTTCATTATGTTAAAACTTAAATCATTACACCCGTGAATATTCTTGCTAGTAATACAAATGCTATCCGTATGTTACTAGCTCTACTATACTATTTTCTCATGTAGTTGCAATCGCGATTGATGCATTTGTCCCATCGGTACACGAGTCCATAAATACCCTGTCGAACAACGTGGAGTCAAATGACTATAACCAACAATGCAGGTCTGCAACAACAACGTAATTTTCATGGGAGAACTTTTCAGATAAACATCCATTGAGAGGGGGGACGTTGATCTCAAGGATCCAATTTAGGAATAAGTACTGGATGAGATAAATATCCCAATCATATTCCTACAGGCACAGTAATTTATGTTCTTCAATCAGTTGATTTGTCTGTCGAGGGGCTTAGAATACGCTAACTGCATCCACTAAAGGTAAGAGAACCCCCACACAAAGAATTGTCTGGATATGACACTAAACTTCAATCGGTAGTGAGGCTCTAGATCTGAAGCTCTGGGGAGTCAGGGTACCCCCTTATGGCAATTACTTACAGGTCCACTCTGAACCAGATTAATGGTAATTATTAAGGTCCTGTCTATGGGTCAAATAGAACTGTTTAAAAATCCTTAGTATTGGATAGGAATACGCTATACCATAACTGGGTACAAACAAGTAATTAGTAGTAAACAGAATTATTAATGTTACTTAGGAATACTTGAAACAATTTAACTATGCAAATTATTTGTTTTAAGTTTAGTTACTTAGATTGTTTAGAATTATTATTATTTATTTTTAATTACTTAAAACTATGTAATTGGGTAAATTATCAGTCACCCTGTCGGCGGGGCGTAGAATACGGCAACTGTATTGTTTGCAGAAGGGTAAGATCCCACCACAACTATGTATGTGTATGACACAATACTACATCCAGTGGTGAGGCTTTAGTTCTGGGTCCCTGGGAAGGATGAAGTCTCACTTTCATTGCCACTTCAAAATCAATTTGGAGTTGGAATGGCAATACCTGTTAGAATTTAATCTATGGGTCAAATATATATGTTTGAAAATTACTTCTATTAGATATAAATATTTGATACCATATAACTGTGTGAAAATTATCTGTGTTAAGAGTAGCTACTTTAAGCCATAGTTATTTATCAATGATTATTAATAGTTACATGGAACCATATAACTGTGAATAGTTTATTAGTAGGAATACAACTGTGCGAATATTATAAGTTTTGTATAACTGTGTATAAGAGAATGATTATAAAAAGTAAAAAGTTTAATTAAAATGCAGTGGAACATATATTTTTTATCATATCCAAGCAATTACAAACGAGCTATATTTCGGCATTAAATAATCCATCATGATTTGATATGTCATAAAACCAATAAACGAATCAGTTGGGATCTGACGAGATAATACTCTTGGATTTCCCAACTTCATCGACTATTGACTTCGGAAGATCCGTTTCCGTAGCTATATCCCGAAATCTTACTCTTTTTTTACATCTTATTTCTCTCTCAGTAAATACTGCTTCAGCATCGGTACTTAAAAAAAAAAAAAACATTATATATATATATATATATATATATATATATATATATATATATATATTATATATAAAGTTATTTATTTTCATACATTTATATATTTATTCATTTATTTATAATATATTCTGTATATGAAAAAATATGCACATACATTGATATTTATATGTATATACACATTAACTTTATACTAGTAGGACCTGTGCAACATGCTGTTTTATTTCGTTAACAAAAACAAGTTCATTGACAGAAGGACATTATCAAGCTTATTTTTCTTCTAGAAAGAAGACCATAATATATTGTACATGTATGGATTTTTGAAAGATAATTTTATAGTTTATATAGGTGGATTGATTTATTGGATCGGATTAATAGACCGATAAATAGGTTGCGATTAACTGAGATTGACTGAAAGATTCGAGGAATAAGCTAAGAATAGAGATAAAAAACATATAAGAACAGATATATAGACATAGAAATGAATATATGCAAAAAGAATAAAAATGATTAAAAGATATATGTAAACTAAAAAGCGACAGATAAGAAACATAGGCTGAAGATAGGTAGATAAGTTTTGATAAATAAATGTAAAGATAATAAACCACTGAAATGTGAAGGAAAGAAAATTTATTCATTTATTTATTTAATTTAACGGTATTTCAACCCGTCTGGGATCATTTTATAACTAAAGGTTAAGGAAATACACACATTGTACTTTTATATTTACATTTTTCGTGTAGTTGTTTCTTTAGAGGTTTTGCATACGTTTATATGGTATGAAGTATTCCTATCTAATACAAATAATTTGCAAACATATCTATTTGACTCATAGATGGGACTCTAACAAATAGCAGTACACCGGATCAGAGTGGACCTAGAAGTAATGGCACCGAATGAATACTCCACTGATCTCCAGAACTGGTATTCCACTACCAGATGCAGTCTAGTGTCATAGCGAAGACACCTCTTTATTATGGGGGGTCTTTCCCCTCTTTAGCGGTTACAGACAGCGTATTCTAAGCCCTGCTTACTGGTTGAATGAAAAGAGCTGACTGTAACAGTGATAGTTATAAAGATAATAACAGACTAATATGAAGATAAATTAACTGTAGCGGCTAAACATTCATGTTCTGATTTATATTTTTCATATTATAGCCTTTTCTCATTTGCCAATGATATTTTTTGCGATATCGTATTCATATACTTTGTCTTCTTTACCCGTTCATTCTCCTTCTTTATTCCCTTTTCTTTAATTAGATTTCTTTCACAGAGCTTGTACAGTTAATATTCTAGCAGATTCTTCATGAAATAGACAAGCCTACAATGAAATTCAATTTCCGTATCTCTCGGCTTTATGCATGCACAGCCAAGGCCTCAACACTCAAATCACAGCCTTAAAGTAACCTTTGCAATTCTATGCAATTGAATATCCGTATATAAAATGTTGTTATACTTCTCATCATATCATCGGCCATTTCATATGACGTTAATTGTATTTACTACATCTGTTCTTTGTCAAAGTGTAATGCTTACCAAGCCTTCCCATTTCATTACTACTAAAAATTGAGTTCGATCATCATTAAATGCTACATGCCTGTGTTAAATCTAACTAAATTTAGTTTAGTAAATAATTATTTATTGAAATAAAAACTAAATCTTTCAAGGCGTTTTAACACGCTTTACAAAAAGGTTGAATATATACTGCGGTAGAAATACCTCCTACATTTTAAATTGTCACTTCTGTGATGGAATGGAACTTAAGCATGTGGCAATGGTAGCTCCATCTAGCTAATGTCTTAGCATTTTTCCAAATATGATCAGTTACGATTTGGGTGGGTGCCCACCGTACATTTGCTGTTGAAATGTTTTTTTTAAACTGGGGAACCACAGAGAGCTTTTATTTTATTTTTTTACGTCGGAATGATGCTATTACGGATAGAATTTTCAACCTATAGCAGTATCCATTTTCTATCCAGAACAGCATCATTATGCCGTAAGATTAAATAAGCAGGAAAAGCTCTCAGTGTAGCAATTACATATCCACCTGTCTCAAAAAGGTTTCAACAGCAAACGCATGGTACATACCGGTTCAAGCCATAATCATATACGAAAAAATCGTAATATATTAGCTAGATGGTACTACCATTGCCATTTTCGAGTTCAATTCCACCTCACAAGTGACAGTTTAAAATGTATAGGCGCTGAAAGCAGCAACTATCACTAGTTCTCCCAAGTTAAGCTACGATGAGACTGTTCTATACATAATTGGGTGACCATTTAAGCAATAGTAGGTACTATAAACAACCTGAATCCTTAGTTTACAAAAATGATTTAATTCGGCATTAAATGACACAAAAAGAGTTGATATGCCGTGAAACAAAACAATCAAAATGTGTGAGGTATTTCTGATACATCCCCTCTCTCTCTCTATATATATATATCAATATTAAATATAATTGTAAACAAGCTGCTTTCCCAACAATGATTTAAGAGAAACAACCGGGTTTGAAAATAATTTTTCCCAGTGCTCAAGTACAAAATATAGGAGCTATATTGAAATAATAGTAAACAAGTCTCCACATTTCCAACAATAGAAACAACATATTCTGAAGACTTGCTCTATGCCAAAAAGTGCAGACCTGGTTAAAATAATCGATATTATAATAACGTACTACAATCATGTACCTCGTGATTACACACTCTTTAGACAGGCAGGTGTTAATTGTAGCTACGGTCAAAGTGGGGTTAAAATGCCTGCTTATGTTATGTTTAAATGCATTTGAAAAATGCTTAACTAACTTTATAGCAGGAGCTAAATTATCAATATTAAATATAATTGTAAACAAGCTGATATTCCCAACATTAAGTTAAACAGAGAAACCCATCTGAAGATTGTCTAAGCATGAAATTCAGACTTGCAGGAATGTTTGTTTTTAATAAGCTCTGCCATTTTCGGCATTGATCAATTCTTTTTAGAACAGGTTATTCCTCTCAAATTATTGTTGGGAACCGGCCACTTTACAATATTATTTAATTTTATATATATATAATATATATATATATATATTTTGTTAAATTGCGGGACGTTTGAAATCATTTAACATATTTTTTTTTCTTTTAAATTTATTTTCTTTAATTTTTTTTTATAAATTGTTTTTATAGTATTAAAAAGGAAAAAAAAAAATTTAAAAGAAAAAAAAAATATCTTAAATGATTTCAAACGTCCCGCAATTTAACAACTCGCGGGTTTCAACGGAACTACACGATCTCTACCGAATTTGAAATCTTAACGGAAGCTTACGATCTCTTCCAAATTTTAAATCTCCATCAAGCTCAACGTCATTAGAACCAAGTTGACTTTAAAAAACACAGATGGAACATTTTCAACTCTATAATAAACTCTCTGAAGATGGATTTTATCCGAAAATTAAGATCACAGGAATAAATATGTTTTTCAACATGAATCTGCATTAGTTTGCCTTCAAAAAAAAGAAAAAAAATATATCGGATTACATTTATAAATAATGCTTCTATCTAACTATAAAAATAAGCAAAACATTTCTCTCTCTCTCTCTCTCTCTCTCTCTCTCTTTCTCTCTCTCTCTCTCTCTCTCTCTCTCTCTATATATATATATATATATATATATATATATATATTATATATATATATATAAAAACGTGAGCCCTGAAATATTGCACAAACAACTATATTTAGAGTTACTATGCATATCTACGAATATATATGTATATATATATATATATATATATATATATATATATATATATATATATGTGAGTGTGTGTGTGTGTGTGTGTGTGTGTGTGTTATCACGTACTTTGTACAAGTTTGTTAAGGGAGATCCTACCTATGTTAATTTTCAGTTCAAATCATTATAGTGTGTAAAAAATAAAGGTTCATTACTTAACGCGTATAACACTAAACTAGTTAACAAATAAGCCATGTCTCAGAATTGAACTTATTTATTCAATTGATTTGTATCTTATTAATACAAATTTTTCTTTTGTTGTCAATATCATAATTCTTCTTCTGAGTAAAATATATACGACATTGATAGATTCACTGGCGTGCTCAACAAGGTTGCCTCATCGGGTGTAAATTTTGGGGGAATTGGATATTACTCTTGTCTCAATAAAACATAAAACATGGCCTTGTATGAATCTATAAGTTTGCACCTACATGAGCCTACAGTATGGATGTACAGTGAAATTTTGATGATCCCAATAGAATCACCTCTTATTACCAGTCAATTCAATTAGTTTTTTCCTATATATATAATATATATGTATGTGTGTGTGTGTGTGTGTGTGTGTGTGCGTGTGTGTGTGCGAGAGAGAGAGAGAGAGAGAGAGAGAGAGAGAGAGAGAGAGAGAGAGAGAGAGAGAGAGAGAGAGAGAGAGATACGCGTTCATTGCAAGCTTATAGATCCTTGTTAATTTAACGTGAAAACAGTCCTAACATAAAACAGTTCTATTTTTTTGTATTAGAATTTTGCAAGGAACATGTGTTTTCTATTGAATGCGGCAAGCAAGGAGCGTATTAAAACCTTTATTTTCGATCGTTGTCGCCTATTCCATTTTATTTGCAGATATGCTGCAAGAAAGTCGATGTATTATTCGATCGATGTTCGTTTCGCAATCGATAGTTGTATCATGCGTCCGAGTAACCAAGACGTCGAAACTGTCAAGTTTGACAATAGGGGTAACAGCTCTTTGCTGCGAGGCAAAATAGTTACGGCAGTGTGGCTTACCCAACATGGTTGCTTTCTCATCTTTTCGCTATCGATTGCAGTGACATGTTGGTGAGCTTTCTAAGATTTATGATAATACGACAGATCAATGTTTTTTTTTTATGTGTCTTAATATAAATTAGAAATGTAGGGAAACACGCATTTGCCGAAGGCACTGTTTAAAAATAATTCCCTTAAATCGGCTAATTATCGGATTTTAATAAAAGTTTTCGGCAATTAAGCAATAAACGGCAAGTGTTCCTTTAAAAGACATTTTTACTCGAAACACTGGAGACAACTTGTTTTTTTTTCTAAATTGTTTTGTTTTAATTAATGAAGTTGCAACTGAATGATGTTTACATATTTTAGAAAATAATTCCAACGATAAATACATTGTTTACCTTTTTAGGACAGACTTACTTTTTGTTAGTTTAAAAACCATACATTACTGCTACTTTAATAATTGCTCTGACTTCTTAATTGTTAGGAATATGGTATTACATATTCACCTTAATCTTTTCTTTTTTTTTTAGATATTTATAAAATTGAGAACCGTAGATTAAATCATTTTTACTGCAACTGACAGGACTTTAGTTGCTTAGTGTAAAAAACATAAATAAATATGACTGATATGGGTGAAAATATTTTCCGTTTGTATTTTTTATATATTTATCTTTGCGTATGGACCAAACTTTTGGGATGGATATCTGTAAGTGCTATATATATATACAGGTTAAGGAGAAATAATCCTTTCGATAATTAAATGCTTGGCTTTATTTTTTCAGCTGCATCTCTTTGTACAGTTCCATAGCCAGAGGACACACTTCTCTTGTCGCCTCCTTGCTACCCAAAGTCCTGAACTTGGTCATTTCAACCAGAATTCATTAGTTCTAAGATACATTTTAGGCTAATTAGCTGGATAGATTATCACCTGTCAACTCATTACTTCCAACTTCGAGATGGAAGTCCTTTTGTTTTTTAACATGATTTTAATCATTGTATAATGAATAAAGGTTTTGTTATTTACTCTTGTTAACAAGCGTTTCTGAGTTGTTGAAGTGGTTGAATAGTTAAAAGTACTAGTAAATTTTATAGTCTTCAAACCCAGCCAGAAGCGAAAGAAGTCCGAACGAGCTCTTTCACAACTTACCTGCGCGTCGATCAACACGTGGGCGTGGGCACAGGAAATCCGAATGAGTAGATTCCACGGAGACAAATCAACCTATAAGTGGCCCGCAACGCGTCATGCACTAAATAGGACCACAAACGTAAAAAACATTATTCGAAATTCTAAGTCGATTTGTAGATCCATTTTCCGAGCCAATACTAACAGACACAACCGAATAAAATAAAATAACCAATAAATGATTGACAGTTTTGGGAATTAAATATGACAAGTTTCTCTGATGGACCCTTCCAACAAATTAGCGATTACAGTACATTACAGCTTTATCTTTGATATAGTCATATTTGTGTCTTTGGTATGACATTAAACTGCATCCTGTATTGAGGCGCCACTAGTGGAATATGGGGACGTGTGGGGTACCCCTTTGTTGCCATCATTCCCAGGTACACTCTGTGTGATAGTAGCTGTTAGAGTACCTGTTTGAAACTTATTATTATTGTTAGATAGGAATACTTGAAACCATATAACTGAGTGCAAAAACTGATTAATATTGTCAACTAAGAATATATCTTGAAACCATATAATTGTATATAAATCATTAGCATTAAGAACAGTTACTTGAAGTTACAAATTTGTTACTTGAAACCATATGATTTCTTGAAAAATATTTGGGAATTTACATAGCCTAACAAAAGGTTGACATGCTACAAACTAAACCAGTTATATTTACAATATATCTATCATGCTGTAATAGATTTATTGTTGCAACATTCCATAATAAAACTACGAAAACCATATATTTAGGAATAAAATTACTTTAACATGTAGCTTTGGTAGAGTTCTGTCAGAATATCTTGTATATGGAGTATCAATGTGTGTAAATATCTCAGAAATTGTATTTAAATTTAACTTAAAACTGGTAAAATTCAGAAATAAGATCCGTCTGAAAGGAGTTATCTTTCTGAACACAGTTCAATCTGAATATATTTCACATAAAATATACACTATTTAAATTGCTATTATCATTCAACAGGTTTATCACCAGTGAAATGAAATCAATACTAGATCTACTAATATGATAACTTAGTGTAGGTCAGATATTATCTCCTGATGCTCGTGCCATATAACCTAGTGCAAGTTTATCATTAATAATTTTGACTAGGATTATCCATCATCTTTTTATCGCAACTATTCGTCTTTAAAACAACAACAAATGTGGCGCCAACCATCTAAAAGCAATAGTATTGAGTGGTTGTATAGGTGTAATTCAGGTTTGTGTGGTATCATCTATGCTATTGTAATTGAGTTGCTATAGCAGCCGCAACATTCAACCAGACTTAGCTAGTGTCCTCCATGCTCTTGTAACCGAGTTGATATAGCAGCTGCGACGTAGAACCATATTTGTGTGATGTCCTACATACTAAAATAGCTGAGTTGATATATCAGATGCTACATTGGTTACATAATGGATAGGCATAGCCTATCATTTTTGGAAATAAGTGTAGGGTAATTTGAAATAACGGTATACGGTGGAAAAATACAGTAGCGGAGTAATAGAGTTTGATTGTCAAAGTGTCATCCCAGGGTCATCAGAAACGGGGTCTCTCATTGACTTCAATAGTCATGTGACCAGGCGACACTGAGAAATAAGAATTAGAAGTGGGGTTGAGTTCAACGGCCTATTTGGACTAGGCGTGTTTTTTTTAAATTTCTGATTCCCGCAAGCACGTGCAGGACAACAGTGATTCAGATGAAAAGGAATTCGGGGGGATATAAGTGTATACACATAAGAATATGTTTCCGAATTTTTCCTTGAGTTAGCAAGATGGAAATCAGAGAGAGAGAGACAGCCACCGCTAACTCAATAGAATAACTTAAAGGAGATATGCAACACTATACCATGTTTGTTTAGTTCCCTCATGCTATAGTAGCTGAGTTGATATAAATGCACTACATAGAACCTGCATGGTGTGGTGCCTTCTATACGTATGGTAGATAATGAATTGGTATAGTCCATCACTTTGGATGCAAATGTAGGTAATTTAAAATAACGGATAAACGATTAAAATACACTGGGGCTCATTAAGTGACAAGAATTGATATTGGGATGATTTGAGACGAAGCTTTACATTGAACGAAAGTCACATGACCAGACTACATTGGGAAAATAGAATAATAGAATAGTTGAGTTCGAGCGTCTGAGTTAGGTACACGTAATTTACATCTGTACTCATCAGTTCCTCGTACACGATCAGGCCATGTGGTCGGGAAATAAAAGAGTATGTACACAAGTATGGCTCCGTATTTATTCCCTGGTAACCAAGAACGAACAGAGATTGAGAGTCAGGGAGAAAACGTCCGTTCGATGCAGAGACCTGAGTAAGAAGAAGAGATCCGATTAGTATATAACATATAAAATCAGGTATGTGTGGTGTCCTCCGTGCTATTATAGTTTGGTTTTAAGAAGATGAAGGATAATACAAGTAGGGATTATTGATATTAATAATTGATAAATCTTCATTTAAAAGCTTATTTCAAGTGTAAAAAATGAGAAAAAGGACACTCTTCACTGCCTGGAAAATGCATTGAGCCCCGATGATCTACTGGTTCAAAGGGTAATTTGATTGTTGAATTTGTTAAGATTCAGTCATAAACAGTAAATCAATTATGCTTCCCTAAAGGAATATATGAATTGAATATGAAATACATTCCTAAAAAATTATATCCATTAATATTCATCATCATACAAATTAATGCAGCGAATATTAAATTTAAGTTGAAATATCCATTCAACTAATTGCCCGAAAAATTTCTGTGCATAAATCATTTCTTTAGTTCAAGTGTAATTTAAAGAAAAACACCCACTCCCCCCCACACACACCAAAAAAATAAATAAAACAAAAACAAGATCAGATAATTTTACAAGGTGTCTAAAATGTAAAAAGCATTCTGATATTCTTTAAAAAATTCAGAAACGTTTTCATTATCAAATTAGATGACCAATTAACCCGTTGGATTGCTATTGTAACGACAGATCCTGACGATATTGATGCTTATATTTATGAAAGAGTGAAGGAATCAAATTACTATTTCATGGTTATCTTAATTATATCAAAAATTTAGATGGTTAAAAAAACTTTCTGCATGGGAAAAATAAAGATTCAGCAAGAAACCTGACTAGAAATTACTTTAGTGTCTAAGTTAAAGTATTTTAAATGTATTGATCAAATAACACTCTTGCTATGACATGTCGATTTCCTGAATTACTATCACACACACACACACACACACACACACACACACACACACTCATATATATATATATATATATATATATATATATATATATATATATATATATACACGTAATGAGTATTTTAGTTTATATATAAAAACCTCATGAGTATACGTATAAATATATATACGTAATGAGTATATATATATATATATATATATATATACGTGATATATATATATATGCATATATATATATATACATACTTAACGTATATATATATATATATATATATATATATATATATATATAATATAATATATATAATGATAATATATATATATATATATATATATGTATACATATACGCTCACTACGTGTATATATATAGACGTAATATATATATATATATATATATATATATATATAATATATATTGTAGGCAGGTGTTTTTAGGGGAGTTTGAGTTATTTTTGACGAGGAGGTTTGAGGTTTTGAATTTGGTGTAGTAGATAATTAGTTTTATCTTTTGTTGTTGGTCGACAGGTTTGATGTGTCAGTGTATGGTGTTGGTTATTACGTGTTTATTGGATTTGTAGTTTTTATGCATTTGATTTCTGTAATATAGATTGATTCTGCTATTAATGATTCTAGTAACAAGAAATTCATCACATCATTATATAAAATACCCAACCAGCCTAAACTCCATATTACTTAATTACCATAGCGGATGTTCTCTAAAATATAAAATAACCCTCATTAAAAACCTAACCCATAGAGCCTTCTACATCTCCTCATCAAAAACAATATTCTACAAAGAACTTCGTAATATTAAACAAGCCCTTGTCAATAAAAACTTCGCCAACAAAACTGTTGATCAACAAATAATACTATATCTGCATACCATCCACAAAAATAACAATAACAATCCCAACAACAATAATAAGAAAATAAATCTATATTATAGAAACCAAATGCACAAAAACTACAAATCAGATGAATATGTAATAACCAACATCATACAGATACACATCAAACCTGTCGACCAACATCAAAAAATAAAAATAAATATCTACTACACCAAGTTCAAAAATCTCAAACGTCCTCATAAAAAATAACTCAAACTCCCCTAAAAACTCCCTACATCAAACAAATGTAGTCGATAAATTCACTTGCCCGTTTCGAGAGTGCCTCTCAGAAAACAAATCAAATATTAACAGCTACATTAGACATACTACTACAACACTCTCCCGTCGCCTTACACCCCATTTCTACAATACTACTGCCATAAAACAAAATTTAATTAAAAAAACATCTAGATAAATTCACCCCTTCGACATTAGAATAATCCTCACTGAAAATACTAAAAGCATTTATAAAAATAACAATAAGAAAACATTAATAAAATAGCATTCAACATAGGTCATAATATATTAGCTATCTTTAAAAGAACTAACACCAAATCATACCCCCTCCCTGATGACGACTGAAGAATCAGTCGAAAACGCTTAATCTGATAGTATAGGAAGAATCCTATTTCAACATTAGAAAGATAACCAGAAGACTGGAAAAGATACAAATAAAGATTATGAAAAATAAATTTCTTGTGCTGTTTAATAATACCTGCCTACAAAATAACTTGCTGCCAAAATATACAACAGGTCTATTCCGATAACTCCCGCTGTAGACGGTCACACACAAGACATGAGAAATTTTGAAAATGATCAGTCAGTTGTTACAAGAAGAACGACAAGTAAATTCCTAAATTTCGGGGCTAACAAAATAATACCGTTCTCATTGGGAATGGGCTACAATTTACAAAGAATATATCTTTCCTAGATCGAAATGAAAATACCACTTGACGTCTTCCTATTTTTGAGATCGGTCTACATGAAAATTGTAAAATAGACAATAAAAGTCAGTCATTTTTTTCTGAGATAGACTGGTCGTCATCTCGTCTATATCTTTTTGTCTTAGCCAACTGCATTAATAGACTTATTTACTATTTTTAATAATATTGATTGATTTTAATGGCATTTAAACTCGTCTAGAATTATTTTATGCCTAGATGTTAGGAGAATGCGTTCATTGTACGCTCATATTTATAATTTTTGTTAATAATTTCCAAACAGATCTATTTGAACCATAAATGGGACCGTGACAAATTCTACCATTTCACGATAAAGTGGACCTGGGAGTAATGACAAAGAAGTGACTACACACTTTTCTGATCTTCAGAACTGCAGCCTCCACATCAGATGCAGTTTAGCATAATAGCCAGGACAAACCGTTTGGAAGTAGTTCTTATCCCTGATTTTAAATCCACTGTATATGATATACTTTATCTTTGAAAGATTGATAATTTGTGACCAAAGATTACACCCTTCTAATAAAATATACAATATATATAAACATAGAAGCTAACTCTTTGAAGAATTACTCAAGCTATATCAGAGGACATGACGTAGAAAATACATACACCAATGAAACCAACAATAAATCATGATTTTCAATGTCCTAATACTTTTGAACGAGTTAATCACTTTAATGAAAGTACATGTTGTCCAGATTTGCATCAGACGCTGTAAAGCCTTAGGCAAAGATAAACAACATTTCGTTTCCTAAAATTAATTAATACAAAAATAAAAAATAAAAATAAAAAGATGAAATATTTTTTTCCAAGAACGTAAGGAGAAGGAATGATGGATTGAAGAGTTCTTGATTATGCAAAATAAGTTCCAAGCAAAAGAGTTCTGCGTGTTGACGTTGAAATCATGCGCCAATCAAAAACAAAAAAAGTACATGACATATTGAAATGAAGATTGATCATTTGCATATTGCAAATATTGAAATATTTCAAAGTAATATCAATGCTCCTTGACTATCTTGATAAAATTAGCCCCGAAGTAGATGTCATACTAACCATTTGATAATACTCAGAGAGAATAAAATACACAACTTGATATCTCAAGATTTTCTACAAATCGTATAAACCAGTCAATCTCGTGTATAAGACGACTCTTGATCTATTGACAAGAAATAATTAATTTATGAAATTCATCTTTGAAGCTAAGGGTTACTTCTAGACCTTCCTAATTCTGAGAAGCTATATATTCATATTACATATAAATATATCGGTATACAAAAATAATGTGTTAAAGGAACTCTTAAATTGCGATTGGATCTATGGATACATAAAAGTTTAAGTAAGATATGTAATAAAACATATTCAATTAGAAAGACTATCGAAA
The DNA here is from genome assembly GCA_023376005.1 of Doryteuthis pealeii. Lineage (NCBI taxonomy): Eukaryota > Metazoa > Mollusca > Cephalopoda > Myopsida > Loliginidae > Doryteuthis > Doryteuthis pealeii. The sequence goes on from CM042137.1 coordinate 81,476,969, forward strand.
CTAAATAAGAACGCATATAAGACAATTACTCTTATTTTTATTATATTTCTATTGATTTCTATACAGAATTATATATAGAATTGATTTTTAATACGTTTGAGAATAAAACAATATTATTAGAAATCCTTAACATTAAGTAATCCCTGATTTAGCCCGGTTTTGCTAAGACCAGTATGCAAATTATCCTTATATTATACTTTATTTCAGCCGGGTTTTAAGAGCAATAATAACACGAGCCGTTTGGAAGAAAATCTAACTCAGCTAAATACCATAGAGACATAGTGAATAAATAAGATGTTAATCGAAATTAAGTAATGATCATCTAATAATAAATAACTGAGGGAATTATGACATAGTTTCAGTTACAGACAGAGGTAAGTATAATATCTATTATAATAAGGTATATGTGTGTGTGTGTGTGTGTGTGTGTGTGTGTGTGTATGTGTGTGTGTTGTGTTCGTGCGCGGCGAAAAACCAAAAGAGCAGTCGATCATATAGCATTATTGAGCAAACAAATTTATTAACTGTTTTTTTCTCTTTCCTTTTTTTTTATATAATATGTCTTTCCATCCTATTAGTATTGGCCCCCTTATTAATTGATATATATGATTAAAATGCAAACATCAGTCGCAACTGTTAGTTTCATGCTTTCCTGATCAGGTGATAATGAAACACACACAAATACACACATATATCATTATTAATGGCATTTAAATGGAAGCATTAAAAAAGCCAGTCTCTTGAAAGTTACGTCCTATGTGAATTATCATTTAATAATCCTCTATCTTACTCATCTGTGAAGACACAATCTGGCAAATGAAAGTCCGTCTTTTATAACTTGTCGGTAGTATTTATTCTCTCGTTGTCTTTCCGGAAGTTGTTAAATGGTCTGCAAATAGGTGCCATATTGTTAGAGTGACAGCAACGGAAATAAGTTGGCTGATTACTTAAGGCGGCAATTGACATGCGACTTACCGTGCACACCAGCGGGTAGTGGTTCTTACGCATCGTCTTTTCATCGAATCCCAGTAACATGACGGCTAAATAGACAAGAATACATCCAATCACAGCAACGTTATTAAGAATGGGGCTGGACAGTTTGATGAACCTAATTGAGAAAGAAGAATATGCAAAAATGAGTACAATATCAAGAAGAAAAATATAAGAGAATATGAATGAAACTCATATAAGAATAGGACAGTGATGAAGAGAGACAAAAAAGAGAAAGGAGACATATATGTGAATGACATAATACAATTATACACAAGAATTGAATTATCAGAATCGGTTGCGAATAATCATAATGATAAGCTGTTAATAATAGGATAGAGATTAAAATGCGAATAAAAACTGTCATCCAATGTAAATTATATCAAAATAAGTAAAAAGGATGTATCGCAAAAAATTGAAAGGCAAAAATACAGGAATAACAGTATAAAGAAAAAGAAGTTTAACATATGAAATTGTTATGACTTTTCAGCGGACACTTATATAGCAGTTATCAACTATAAAGCAACAAACCTGGTGATATTGATACACCATATTATATATATATATATATATATATATATATATATATATATATATATATTATTATTATTATAATGGAGATTATGTGTTTGTTTGTCTGTAACCGAAACTATATCACTACTCAAGTCACTATCCATTTAGTTATTATACATCACATTCTCCATGAATCATTTTTATTTAAGCCTCAATTATTAATAAAATAGTTTTTCATTATTAATACTGCTGGCCATATCTAATAACATGCAATTGTATTTATATGTACAACAAATAGCGGTTTACTGTGTGAACGGGAAGGCTAATTTGCATGTTGATATTTAAAATTTGATTTTAATATGTGCTTAGTAGTATTGATTTTTAATTGTTTGGTTTTATCTTAATGAATATGAACAAAAATCTCGGGGATAAATCTGAAAAGAAATCAATTAACAAAAAGAAATAACTGTAATTTTATTAGTTACTTTCTTATTTAACTGAATAGTTAAATTAGAAAAGTTTAGCAAGGAAAGACGGGTGGGGGGATGGAAAAGAAAGCTACAGCTGTTTTATTTTTCGATTATACCCCTCTCTGTTTCAAATCATTTTATCTGCATTCTTATTTAGTTTATTTAGACTTTGTAATTTAATATGATATTTTATGACATTAATACTTGCACCCGGAGGGTGCATATATTTGCTAGTATATATAATGCACTGCTAAAAGCTTTCTAAATAAGTAAAACACAGTGTTCTATGCACAAGAACTAAAGAAATAAGAGCAAGATCAGGGTATTTCATCCGTAAATTAAACAATAAAACACCCAAACTCTTAGTTTCACGTACCCGATCTTATATGCGTATATGTGTGCACGCGCATAGGTCTATATTAAGTTTATTTTGAAATATATTCGAACACTATTATCACTGACATCAGTATCATATCGACTTTTATTCTGGTGAATTGACAAAGAAGCTGGCTCTATGAAAAGTAGTATAAGTAGACATTGTGCTCCTCAGTATCATATGTTCAGACTTCTAAAGACCTGTTGAGATTTTCCAACATTTCCTTGTGTCTAGACATCTGATTTCTTTTATTTAGTTAATTGAAATGTCTTTTTCAATTCATCCAAATTCCAAAGTGAGAGAAGAAAGTTTAGGATGATTTTAAGTAACTGTGATTAATATTGCACGTATGTGACAAAAGTAAATATCCAAAATATGTAAATATTCAAAGCTTGAGAAAAAAAGTGATTTGGTAATCGAATATTTATTACTTGTATGCATGTTTGTTTGATTTTGCGGCATGTCAACCCTTGTTGGTTTACTTAATGCCAAAGTTAGTTGTTTCAAGCATTTATATGGCTTCAAGTAACTGAAATTCGTTTTCAAAAATAACAATCAATTGTTTACACACAATTATATGGTTTCAAGTAAATGATAATAATAATTCTCTGTAAATAATCATAGCTTCAAGTAATTATTCTTAATGCAAAAATTCTGCACAGTTATATGATTTGAGTTATGTCTTTAGATTATTAAGAAACATTTTCAAACAGATCTATTTGATCGATAGATGGGACTCCAACAGGTACTTTTGGTCACAGTGGATCTGGAAGTATTCGCAACAAATGTATGACTTCACACTCCTTAGAGCTCCAGAACAGGATCCTCACTACCGGATGCAGTTTCATGTCATATCCAGGACTATTTTGGGGCGTGGGTGTCATATAACCTTGCAGGGGTGATATAACCGGCGTATACTAGGCCCCACTAACAGGGTATGTGGCCTTTCTAATTACCTTCCAAATGATATGCTTTAAAATTGATTGATAGTTGATATTAACAAAAAATAATATTACTTTTGCCAATCGATTAAATAGGTCCATTCACAACTGGTGTAATGTTTATATAAATATTCTCTTATAAACCAGAGAACATTTTAATACCTTTTATTTTGCTTTTTTAAAAGATACGTTTTTTAAATAATTATTTGTATTTGTCTATTTATATGTACTGATAAATGAATTCTACTTATGTTTTCGTAGCACGATAGACTTCCCACATTATAACCACAGAGAAAAATATTATAATTATCGGACATCGATAAACTGTTCTAGGGATTTAAAAACTTTAGTGAAGAAATATATGACTGAAAAAATATATTCAGCTAATGTCCAAATAACGTATTATGTATTCTGAGCTACAACCACAGATGACATCGAGCGCTTTGTGCCTGATTCTAGCTGTCCGCTTTCGTCCAATAACAATGGACGACTTCTGCTAGACTGAAGGCGTGTGCTCTCTTTTGAGAATTATGCGCGATAGGAAAAAGTTTGGTTCTACCACTTAGCACGTGCATCAAAACATCTTTTCAGTTTTTGTTGTTGCAATAAAGGAATATTGCTTCCCTTTCGAGATCTACTCTTGTTTATCCTCTAGGTTACTGTTCGTGTCCAATTCTTCCTAACCGTCCCCGACACAAATTCACGGATATACACAAGCGTATTTCGCCGATAACAATTCGTGCGCGCGTGCCCATTTATTTAGTTACAGCCCGTTGCTTGAACACGCGTAAAAATATATAGACATATTGAACAAATACTTTGAAATCGCACTTACAAAAACAACAAGAAAAATGATAAAAATCTTTTTACAGAAAAACTTTAAACATATAAATTGAAAATGTCCAATGAGTGTTGCGTTCAAATCACTTTTAAAGTAACTATTCCCGCTAGATTACTCAAGTAGCCATGAGCCTATTCAATAATTAGAGTAAGTTATTTGTTAGTAACAGTAGGTACTGAAAGTAATTTGATTGATTGCTTTTAACAGCATGTTAACCTGTCTAGGGTTATTTTATTTCACGTTCATTGTACGTTCATATTCTGTCGTAAGATTTTTTTGCACACGTACTATCAAATACGGGTAACTTTTAAATCGATCTGTTTCATCACAGGTGCTACCAATCTGGTTCAGAATGGACCCTTCTAAGAGTTCTTTGTTTGCATAAAGTTATATCAAATATTCCTATATAATTCAAATGATTTGCACTCAGTTATATGGTTTCTAGTATTGCTATCTAATACAAATAATTTATACACAATCATATAGTTTCAAGTATATTTTTCTATTTAATGATAGTCATTTGCATACAGTTATGTGGTTTCAAGTAACTGATAATAATCCTTAGTAAACGACTATAGTTTCAATAAGTATTCTTAATACAAATAATTTACAATTATATGGTATCAAGTATTCTATCGAATACGAATAATTTTAAACAGGTCTGACTCATAGATAGGAAACTAACAGGTAATACTACTCCGAGTTAGAGTTGTTTCGGGAGGAATGACAATGAAGGGGCACTCTACCCTCCCCAGACCTCCCGAACTGAAGCCTTACTATCAAATGAAGTTTAGAGTCATAACTAGGACATCCCCAGAAGTGTTATCATCTTTATACCGACAGCACATTCTAAGCCGCTCTGGCAGAGTGAAACTATTTGAAATTGCACTTAATTTTTAAAAAGTAGAATTTCTGCATAAAGGATTCAAACATATAAATTAAAAATTTCAATCTCATGAAGTATCATGATTTACAATCAAGTCACTCTTAAAGTACCGGTTTCCGCTAGATCACTTAAGTTAAGCGGTAATAATCCTATTCATTACTTAGGTAAGTGACCACTTAATAACATCAGGTTCTGTAAGTAATCTAAAGCTTGTATACCAGAATAAGCAGAACATAGTAAATAACTTGAAGGGAATGTCCTAGAGCCATGAAGTATACGCCCCAAATCGATATTAAGAATAAAAGAAAGTGTATGAAATACTCAAGAGAGAATCAGAATTTGTTTTGATTTAAAACATCCTAGACATATCTCACCATGGGTAATGATCAAGGGTAATATAATACACCAGACAGTGTGTATTACAATGTACAAAAAAATTCTCCCGAAGCAATCGAATAAGGATTTTCTACGACTAACCAAAGCGCTAAATATGTTGCAGTTGTAGTCCTATTTTGACATAATTGATTTTGATGTTATCTCCCCACTCATCCAACATTTCATTGCTACATAACACCAAAGTCGTCCTCCCACCTTCTTTCAGTTTTGTCCACCACAAAGCTTGCCTTACCCTCCCTCGTATTATTATTATTACTTCACCCCTTGTTAGTTTTTCGCACCAGCGTAAGCTTATGGTCTTTCACTGAAGTCTGAGACAACAAGTCTCCTCAGGTCTCCAGAACTCTTCTGAGTATTCTAACCAATTTCAACAGCGCTGTTGTCTGGTGGTCTCAATTCTTCCTGAATTTTCAGTTCCTCCAGTCGTTTTGCTAAGCTTTCTGGGACTATTCTAAGTGCACCGACTACAACTGGTATCAATTCTTCCCTTCATATTCCACAGCCTTTTCAATTCTCTTGTTTATCTTTTTGTTTTCTTTCGTCTTGACCTGTGATATGCTGGAATTGTAACTTCTACCAGTTGACAAGTTCTCTTTTTCTTCATCATCAATGATAAGTCTGGTCTTGTAGCTGGCATAAGGTGATCCGTCTTAATCTGAAAGTCCCAGAGAATGTTATGTTTCATTCTCAAGAACACATTTCATGCATATACCATTTTCGTGTATGGTAAAAATGTAGTTTTTTGTATAATTCCTAGTGGATCACCTTTCCAGCCCAGTCATGCCTAGTTTTTCATTCTCGTTGTGCTAGTTTGCTGCCTTCGATTAATACATTATTTATATCTCCACACACTCTACATTTGCTGTTAGTTTGTGTTTTATCAATTTTTGCTTTGATATCATTTTTCTTATTGTTTTCATATGTCAAATTAGCCATGAGATAATACAGAAACAAACAATTTGAGACGATTAATAGAACTGTATATCAACCTAATTAATCTAGAGAATACCATTGATAAACTTCGGAAAATTCAAAGAAAAGAATTCCTGCGAGGTTAATGAAAATGTTTTGATACAGACTTCTCTTTTAGACATAAAATATATATTGAAATAGAGAAAAATTGTGTCAAAATAGTAAAATAAATACACAAATCAACAAGTAAAAAGATGTTTGACAACTTTGATCTTCACTTTAATAAAGAAAATGTGTCTTATATATGGTACCTGAAGAGACAATAATGACGGGTACAAGTTAATTAGTGCTTGAAACAACACACAAAAAATGCGAGTTCACAGTTTTAAATGTTTCTATGCTGTCTGAATTTATTTCATCCAGTTCTTATAAATTCTTTTGTTATACGCAATTTCGTTAGTTTATAGCTTGGCTATGAATAGTGAGAAATAATTTAACACCTTTATGTTCCAATTAACAGACAAAAATCATTTAAACGAATTTGAAAGTTTGTACTGTGTACATGAATCTTTATTCATATGTTTTAGATATTTATTAGTATTGGGAAAAGAAATGAAAAGAAGATATACAAGCAAAGAAAGGGAATGACCTGAACTGACGGTCAAGTCACATTTAAAGCACCAATTCCTACCAAATTACCAAAGCTAAGCAGCGATGTGCCTGTACAGTACTTGAGTGGGTAACCACTTCAGCAAGAGCAGATACTGTAAGCAATCTAAGGCTTGTATGTCAGATTAAGCAAAGCTTAGTAAACAAGAAAGAAATTATCTTGATCCTAAATATGTATATCTTATTCAACTTACACTACAACATACTTGATATATCGATTTTTCCATTTGACTTTACGCTTATATTAGGATATACGCATAGGAAAGACATGAAATGTTATAGAGAGAATCAATCATATAGAAATATGATGTCTCTGACAAGATTAAGCGTGAATTCTTCCAAATTGTGACCACGATAGTGTTACTGTATGGCTGAAACACATGGACTCTAACGAAACGTTTAGAAAAAAGCTAGATGGGAACTATTCAAGAATCTTGCGTGCAGTCTTGAACAAGTCTTAGCAGTAGCACCCCACAAAAAGCAGCTGTACGACCACTTGCCTTCTATCACACAAAACCGTCCAAGTAAAAAGAACAAGACATGTTGAACACTGCTGGAGAAGTGGTGTTCTCCTGCGGATACATATACATGGACAGAAAAGTGTTGGCTGACCAGCAGAAACCTACATCAATCAACTCTGCACGGATTCTGCATGCACTGTGGAAGACTTGCCAGTGGAGATGACCGATAGGGATGGATGGCGAAACAGAAAGTCATGGGTATCCATGCTGTCAGCTTGATTTGAGGATGATTGATAAGTACATCCTAAAAGATTTTTATAAGAAAATCTTATGGAAAACCAATTCTGGAACTTTAAAACGAAAAGACGAAACTAATTCATTAGCACTATAGAAAAGAAAAAAGTATAAATCTGACAATATCCCTTCAAAATAATAACAAAATATTATAAATAGTTTTGTTTTTACTTGACAGGTTGGTAGATGTTTTTATAAAACGTTCGAAGAACATATACAAAATTGAAAGAGTTAGTAGTCAGTTGCGGGAATAGAAGTGGCCCTAAATTTAGCATTATAATTCAAAAGTGAAATTTGAAATCAGCATATACCTTTTTGTATGTGTTTCTTTTCTGACCAGACGTGTTCAGGTTAGTCTAGATACATACAACAAAGTAATATAGACGACAAATAAAAAGACAAAAAAGAAGAAAAAGCTTCGAAAGTCTCCATTTGAAGTTAACAGTAAAAGCTAAAAGGTTTCCATTGCGTAGTCGACATTTTTATTCTTTTGATAAATTATTATTCATTGTTTATTTTTTGTTAATCTTTTATCTTGGCAGTGTTTTTTCAAAAATATCTTAGCTGCTTTTTTCCATCTTTTCTGGTTTCTCCATATCGTTTTTTATTTCTTTTATTCCGCTTTTTTCTGTTGTTATTTTTATTTAAATTCTTTAATTCTTTTTTTTTTATCTTCAGTTTTAATGCGGTATTCTTCTTTGAACATAATGTTGACTTTTAGATTTTCTTTGTTTAATATTTTTTCCTTTAATATGCCATAATTCCTTTTTATTTTCTTTAGTTTTCATTCTTTTTATTATTCACTAATAATTTCCCTTTCAGTTATCCTTTCTATCTTTGACGTAACACTTTCATTCTTTCTCATTCACTAATATTTTCAGTTTTCTTGCTTTCACTATTGAGATTTGCTAGAATACTAATAAGAGTCCCGGATACCTTAAAAGACTTGTTGTAACCCGTACTTCAGTGAAGGCCACGGGTTACTACTACTACTACTACTACTACTACTACTACTACTTTTTTCGATATATTAATAATGATGTTCCTAAATCTTCTGTCCGTTATCATCTGAAACACCCTCTGGTTAAAAAAGAGACCATCCAAATCGTCCCAGATGCAATGCAAAAATGTAAATCCAGATTATCTGGTGTCACTTAATCGCAGATATTTATTTGTCCAATTTTATTTCACCCAATTATTAAAATGAAATATTCCAAATGGTCTTGCGTCGCTTAAATAAGCAATGTAAACTTAAAATGAATTGAAAAAAAAAAGTTACATGTTTGTTTTATTTGTAATAGTGGAATTGATCGGCTAGAATACTTTGAAGAGTCCTGTATATCTGAAAAGACATGCTATCACTTAGACTTCTGTGAATGCCACCGATTATTATTAGTGTGAAAACCCACAAAGAGTTAATAACAACAACAACAACAACAACAACAACAACAACAATAATAATAATAATAATAATAATAATAATAAAATTTAGAATTGTTTTGATTTTGTCACTCTCATTCAGAGTAGGAGTACTTGTTAGGAATTCATATGGGAACTTAATAGATACTAATACTTCGGATAAGAGTGGACCTGGGAATAATGGCAATGAATGGGTATTCCACACTACCCAGAGCTATAGAATTACAGCCTAACCATCGGATGCAGTTTAGTGCCCTACCCAGGACACCGCTTTTAGAGGTAGGGTCTGGAAAAGTTGGCTCAATTAGGTAAAAAATACGACTTGATGGTTAAAAAATCTGGGAAACAATATTTCATTGTCTATATTGGGCGTATCTGAAGAGGTTCAACATGTTTGGTTAATAAAAATAAACTCAAATGGAATTCACCTTTTAGTGATCAAATTGTTTCTAATAATGTCTAAAGAATTGGTGATCAAATTGTTTCTAATAATGTCAAACATCTTCAAAATATTGGAACTATTTCAAGAAAATAAGAATAAATATGACATGAATTGTAGGCAAAATACCAAGCATTTCACCAAACAATTTAAAATATGGGTCATCTGTTTAAATATCTGCCAACAAAGTTAATGAAGGTTGCTAAAATTTTAATTAAGTAAGGAGTCGATGTGCACTTTGTTACATATAATTTTTTTTTTCTATTACGAGACGATACAACATCACATTTTTGTCAACATGTTAAACAGAAATATAAATTATGCAACAACTGGCCAGATTTGTTAAACAGAAAGGTGTCATTTTAAAAAGCCACTCATCAAAACATGTTTTGAATATGAAATCGTTAGATTAAAAGTTCAACTCTATTCGTCTTAATTAAACTTAATCAAATTTGTATCTAATCAAATTGTTAGAGAACATAATTGGTACCAAAAATGTTACAAAAAGGTTGGAATATTTATTTAATACTTGAAAGTTTCAATATTCTCTTTTTCAAGAGGAAATAGACAAAAGTACTTTATAGGGTTGATTTTGCAATTTCTGATTATGTTCATCTATTCCGAATAAATAAATTCAATTTTTGTAGGGTATCAACAAATATCTTTCAAAATTAAACTTTACTTTCCAAGATACCTATTATTTTTTTAAAAAGACAGAAAAAGGGAAACAAAAGAGAAAGAATAGAGAAAGAAACAAGAAAATAGGAAAGAATTGGAAAAAGGAATGAAAGAAGAAAGAAAGAAAAAGAAAGAAAGAGAACAGGAAAACAAAAATGAAAAAAAGAAACGAAAGAAAAAATTTAAAAAAATAAAGGAAGAAAACAAAAACACAGGAAAAACGAAAATGTAAAAAACGAAAAATAAACAATAAAAATAGAAATAAAGGAAAATGATTAAGATTAACATTTTGTTTTGAAATTTGGAGTGAAAAGAAAAGAATAAACGCCGAGTCAATCATAGAAAGAGATAGTGAGAATGAGAAAATAAAAGTTTTTAGTATTTTAAAGATAAAGGCATTAAAATAAAATGCAAACTTAAAATGATGTATTTAAAAATAACACACACACACACACACACACACACACACACACACACACAGAGAAAAGTTTTAACGTCAGAATGAAAGGCTGAAAACATATTGCAGTATTTCAAAAGATGAATTAGTGGAAATAATAAATTAAATAAAGTGGGTCAAATTTGAAAAATACAAAAACAGAAATGAACAAAAAAGAAATCGTCTCGAAAACGATAAAGTGCTTCAGATAAAGAAAAACTAAAAGAATAGAAATAAGGTTGAAGTTCTAGAAATGAAGAGAAAAATACGAGAGATGAAAAAATTAGACCTATCCCCCACTCTCTCTCTCTCTCTCTCTCTCTCTCTCTATATCTATATATATATATATATATATATATACATATATATATATATGTGTGTGTGTCTGTGTGTGTGTCTGTGTCTGTGTGTGTGTTTACTCATATATACAGACTTATATATGCAAGATATACATACTTGAGTATGTTTATTTCTCTTTCTTTCTCTCTCTCCTTCTCTTCTCTCTCTCTCTCTCTCTCTCTCTATATTATATATATATATATATATATATATATATATATATATAGTCTATTTTTATGTGTATATATTATATCTATCTATCCATATATATATATATATATATATATATATATATATGCATGCTGTGGATTTTAATATTTTTTGGTTGTTATTAGAAGCACGAACAAAATAAGTAAATTAAATGAAAAACTGAGTTGAATATTAAGTTCTAAATTTCATTTGATTTCCAGATATTTCAAGAGACTACGTCTCTCTTTTTCAAAGGTTTCACTTAGACTCGCTGGTTCTTCTAGTTTCTAGTTTCATGTGTGGACCTGTCTTTGATGTTGGGTTGTCCCCTGTCCCTTGCTCATTCCACAGCTGGGTTGGAAGTGTCTGGAGCGGGGGGTGCAGGTCTGTGGGTTGTTGGTTGCTTTGTGTGTGGTGGGGATGTGTTAAGATATTTATAATTATTTAAATTGCAAACCGTGTGTGTGTGCGAAATTATACAATCCATTTTGTTGCTTTTTATTAGGATGCATTTCAGGTGGTCTAGTGTGTGTTGTGACTTGTTGAAGTGTTTCGCTATAGGTACATATTGGGACACTTGTTTAATGGTTAATGTGTGATTATTAAATTTAAATCTAAAGACTGTTTGGAATTCTCTTATATATCCGCTGTCTTTGCATTTGGTGCAGAAGATGTAATATATGACATTTGCGCCGTCAAGTTGATGGGGTTGGATCTTGATGTTAGTGTGAGGTACAGTGAATGGGAAGTATGTTATTAGATGTTTGCATACTAGACATCTTGGTTTGTTGCATTTGTAGTTGCCTTTGTGTGTGTTTTTAGTGTTGGTGGTTTTTGTTTTTTTTGTTTTTGTTTTTTGATGCGGTGAGTATATTGTGTAGGTTAGGTAGTTGTTGTTTAGCATTGATGGATGGTTTGTAGAAGGTGGAATTTATTTTTGGGTCTGCTTGTAGGTTTTTAAACTCTTTTTTAGTGTTTAGCTTAGTTTGTGTATATGTTGACCATGGTGAAAGACCATTGGGAATCGTTAGTTTTTTTTGTCAGTATTTGAGGAGCTCTTGTCTGTTTAGGAATGATGTTTTCTTGATGACTGTTTTGTGGCTTTTTGTAATTTTTGTATTAATTGGCTGTGATGTAAATATTCCAGGGGATCTGAGTAGATGCGCCTTATTCGTATGCAAGCACTGTATAGTATCGATTTCTTTTAGGTTGAGAGGGTGGTTGCTGTTGAAGTCTAGGGATGTTGTTTTGGGCTAGAATTATTACATATAAGAAGAATCTGAAAAATATAACTAAAACATTCGTTAAAAATTGTGTATTAGAATATTTCAATAAAAGTAAATGTTTGATATCTAGAAAGTTTTGGTAAGCAGGTCAGGCTTTGGTCGCATAAGAAAACTTTTATCATTCCCAACGATACCTGATTTTTGGAGAAAGAGAAGAAAAAGAAATAAGAACAAAGGTTAAAGTTTGCAAGGGTAAACACTCGACGGGGGGGGGGGGTCAGCCACTGGCCGTCAAGTGACCTCAGAACTAAAGTTTAAAATGAAACCGGAAGTTATAGTTTCTGCTGAGGAGCGGAAATGACACTCCTACCGCCGGGACGACAAACGGAATAGAGAAAAAAATTGTCTTTTTCGGCTGGGCCTTCGTAAGGTGCAGACGGGGCTTCCCGGGTTCCCCGTGAGGTGTTGCGCATATTAGTAGTATACGATAGATTTGACCATAACTCTCTCTCTCTCTCTCTCTCTCTCTCTCTCTCTCTCTCTCTCTCTCTCTCTCTCTCTCTCTCTCTCTCTCTCTTGAAAAAGTATCCAGGAACCTAAAAAGGAATAAACAAACCCTTTGTGACTATACGACTTGCGTATGTTGTTTCTGAACTAACGACGACTACTACTACTAATAACTACTACTACAACTCGAATTTGGCCCTATGCAGCACGTAAAACATCCAACTTTTTTATCGTAGTAGTCCAGTGGAGTTTATTTATGAATAATATCGATGTTAGAATAAACCACTTTCAGCCGATGAGTGATAAGCCTGCTTGAGATTGATGATCATCCTATGAAATTCTAAGCTGTCTTTGTGTTTATCATTTTTCCCGTTGATGCACACCATGGCCCCGTCATGTGTCGATGTTTCGCCAATTTTTTTCCAACGTTGTTCATAATTCTCATTGGTGTCCAATCAGAATCCTTTCACTTTATGCATGACATTTTTTCCCCTTTCGCTGCTAATCTCATACCTCTAGTAATACTTCTTCTTCCTCTTGTATTACTGGACTGGTAAAATACGTAAAGCAATTTGGGCTAATGGAATGCACAGCTCGCAAAATGTCACCGATTACTTTAAATAATAGGCAACCAGGCGTCTAATTTAGCGAAGAGCATCAAGAGCGGACGTTGGAATAGTGGTCAAATTACTGGATATGGAGTGACAAATCAAAGTTTAACAATTTAGCTTTAATGGTCGAAGATACCTTAGACGATAGATAAGTAAAGTATAGCACATATATTGCATTAAAGCAATAGCTGAGTATGGATTTACAATATTGTGCAGTTATATGTAAACAATGTCGTTTCGTTGTAACTAATGAACTAATTATGTCTTATCAAGAAATATTGGATAAAATAACATCATACAACCAATATCATAAGTGTCAATCGAGGCCCTTTTTTAGAATTATATCAACCTAAAGCGCGATGCTGGACTCGCTAGAGCTTACTTTGAAGACAATATCATTGAAGTGCCGTGTGGTTAACTGTCCAATTGCCAGACCTCAGGCTTACTTAGATTTACAACACAGGGTCATAACTAATATCTGATCACCAGCGCGAATGATTCATACAATATTAAGGTAGAGTGTTGTGAAATTCCACTATAAGCAGCAATTAATCTGATTATTTTGATATTTCTTAGTCGGAGAATCTTGGTTACACTACTAAGAAAATTTATACCTATATTTACTTTTACTGTATTTCAAAAAAGGTGGAGATAGTTTAAAAAAGCCTATATACAATTTGAGTTCAGTCTTTTAAAGAATTAACATAATATTACTTCAAGTAAACCTTTAATGTAAAGATACTCATTAAAACAAATAAAATAGATCAATGTTTAACATTAATTAAAATAATTAAGATAATTAAAGTGTGAAATTGAGTGAAGTTATTATTCATATGTATGTATATCACAAAGTCCATAGCCCAATGATAGTTAAACATATAACATAAGTAATTTAAACTTAGTCTTCTTACTTGTAACACTTTTTACACTTAACCAAACATTTTCCCACCAATCATGCAAGTACTTACTATTATAAAATAATAACAATAAATAAATAAAATCCGCTAATGATTTCTGGTGATATTGATCTAAACTATTGAAATGAGTATACTTTGTACTGGTTAACATTTTGTCATTTCTTTCGTGATATTCTAACTTTTTAAAAAACGTGTATATATATAACACACATGTATATATGTATACATATACATATATATAACGTATGCACACACACACATATATATAACGCCTATATCGGAGAATTCTTTTTTTAAAGATTTTTGAAAAGATTTGTTATTTCACAAAAGAAGCGAGAAATGGGAACCAGTAAAAAGCATATCTATTTCAAAAAGCATATTTCGACAGTGTAAATCAATAAGTCAAGAAATGTCATTAGCTGATTGTATTCATTTTTTTTTATTAACAATTTTTAATCGCCAACCTTTGTCTGATTGACGGCGCGGTGCTTCATTAAGATGATTGACAAGGAAAAGACTTATGTTGAAAATTGCTTATGTAATATGTTTTATTATAATTAAGAACGTGAAGGAATACCCACGTATGTATAGTAGTATAAATTAACCAGCTTAGAAAGCTGACACGATGAATTGTAAAGAGAGAGAGAGAGAGAGAGAGACCGAAGACGTATTCAAAATAGGTTGGTATTTTGGGCGTCCCATTGTGATATAATGGTTAGCGAGCTAATCCTGTCTATTTATTAGTACTGAAAAGCGAGGTCAATCCTCGATGGATGCCTCATACTTGAGACCTTGTGTCACATTGTACTTATGGTAAACGAGTTGGGTAAATACCTATTACGTTTGTATTCATAATTATTGGTGGGGAACCTCGTTGTGATATAATGGTTACCAAGCTTAATAGTGAGTTCTAATTTCACGAGCTGCCATAGACTTTCTGCCTTGTGCCAGATTGATGGTCTGTTTAGTTTAACTGGCACATAATGATGCTTTAATGGTTAGTCATCTAGTCACGTATATCCGCTGCTCGAGTTGTGGGTTTGATTTTCACTACGTGTCCGCTAAAGTTAAGGTTTATGTGATTTATAGCATGCTAGGTGAGCATACAGTTGTTCCTGAATCCAATTCACACTGGGTGGTCTGTACTTCTGGCTTTATGTCCAACTATGTTACGCTTAGTAAATGACTATAAGTAGTGCAGATTTATAAATACAAGAATGTATCAATGTTAGGAAGGCTGTTAGGAAGGTCTTCTTCAGTCGGTTTTGAAAATATAGTTTACAATCTTGGCTTTTACTCGGTTCGAGCAATGATTAAAGACGATCAAATGAAAAACAAGTTAGTTCATAGGTTCTATAACATGTGAACCACTATTGGTTTATTAAATGCCGAAAATGCTTTCTTTCGTGAGCAATTGCATTGCTTCAAGTAAATATGATAATCCTTTGTAAATAATTTCAGCTTCAATTAACAATTCTTAATATAAATAATTTGAAAACTTATCTGATTTCCAGTATTAGTATATAATAAAAATTATTTGCATATTTTTTTGGTTTCAAGTATTCCTATCTTATACAAGTAATTTGAACACAGTTATATGGTTTAGGGTATTCATATCTACTACACATAATTTGAACACTATTATATGGTTTCAAATTTACCTATCTAATACAAACAATTTGAACACAGTCGTAGGGTTTCAAGTATTTCTGCATAATATAAATGATTAATTTTTACTCCATTTGATGCAGTCGTCGTTATAATAGCTTGGAGTATTTCAATCTAATACAAATATTTTGCCTGCTGTTATATCTTTTCAAGTATTCTTATTTGATACAAAACATTTGAACACTTATATGGTCTTAAGTATTTCTAACAAAAACAAATACTTTTCAAACAGATCTATTTGACTCATAAGTATGTCCTCGAGAGGTTCTACCATTTCAGGTTAAAGTGGTCCTCGGAATAATGGCAACAAAGGGGTGACACCATACTCCCCAGAGCTATACCATTGCATAATGGAGCTTGCCTAATGGAGGGGACCTTACCTCTTTTTAGAGGATGCAGTCAGCATATTGTGAGTCCCGCCGGGATTGAATATTTGATTGAGGGAGTAAAATATACAATAAAAAAGACATAACTCTGCTAGAATAATAGAATAAAGGAATAGAAATTCGAGTGATGGATGGTCGAAAAAAATAGAGACTTAAACTGACAGATACTGAGTAAATGAGAGACTTAATTGTGCTTTAAGCGACAAAAGTACACGAGGAATAATTTGGAAGTCAAAATATTGAAAGAAAAAAAAGGAGGCAAAATACTAAAATCTGAATTGCAAATAAGAAATCACGCTACTTACTTGAGGCTTCGATTGTGCAAGTTGAAGGCGAGAAATACGAGGGCAAGTAGAACTCCCACAATGCACAGCGAACACACAGTGTAGAAGGCCGTTGGGTCAACGGCTTTCAATTTCATTACGATTACGTTCTTGTCACAGGGGATGCGACCGCCTAAGGTAAAAGGAAATAGAAACAAAAGCGTAAGAATAAAAGAATAACTAACTGAATATGGCATAATGTAAAAGAGCGTATGCGAAACAAAGTACAAGATATCATGGGGTCGATATACAGCTTTTCATACAAAATATTCGTGGACACACATATATACATGGAAGGGTGGCGGGGAAGAGTCTATTGATTTTAGCGTTTGTAACACATTGACATTGTGTGTTTAGGATCAGGTAACTTTATCCAATAAAGCGCGAAATGAAATTCTTTAAATAATTTATTTAAAGTTTTCCTGGAATGTCACACAAATTTTATCTCTAAAAATATTGCTAACAATATTTGAGATATGGTGGGAAGCAAAAAGGTGCTAGTTTAGCTAACTGTGAAAAGCGATTATGTTTCCGATTCAATTATAGGTAGGAGTCATCAGCCGAAGTTGTATTTTTTTTTTTATCTCACGTAAGTCCTTATAATTGAGTGGTTTCTACAAATATTTGGTAAAAGAACTGTACACATATTCTAGCTAAAGAGTGCTGGTGTAATAGAGATATACTGCATACTCCTTTAAGGACCACCGCTACAGGACATCAGTAATGATACAGTGGTTTCAATAACAAGTAAGTTTTCAATTTTTTGAATGTTTAATATGAGGCTTGATCATTTGTATCATTAGGACTTTTTGAACTGTTGTCCTCATCTTATTTTTATAAACACAACGTTTCAGTCGATGTGCCCTCCGGCCTTCTTCATTTATTTCTTGTGGAACTCGGGAATCTTTTTAACGTGACACAACATATAAAGGTCGAGTTAATACAGTTCTGAGGGACAATCATCTGAAGGTTGCAGGTTCAATCATGACCACAGGCGATAATAACATAGAATACTTAAAATAGCTTATCAATTTTACACGGTCATGGATAACGGAATAAGAACAGTCTACCTATTGAATAAAGGGTTCGGTTCGAAGTTCTGTGAAGGCTCGCGATTACGACATGAAGGTTCGCGAGATTGAACCTTTATTTTTTTAAATATAAAATTTATTGGAAGACATGTGCACAACAGGAAAAAGTGATATAATGAGCTGATAATGTATTTATACAACATCTCCATCACAGACAGAATGAGGCTCAAGATTAATTTTTGGTCGAAATTCAGAGTTCTCGTTCTAATAGACTGGATCCCAAACAAATGCTAAAGAACTCTGTCTGCTCTATTATCTACCCATATATATTTACAAGGTCATTTTTTAAGTGGAGTTTAACAGGTTTGAATTCAAAGTTTTCGTTTTATACTGATTACCATAGCAAGGTGAAAGAGTCAATTCTTTAACCATAGGGATGATATTTAGATACATGCCTTTCCAAAAGATATTAGTGCTATGTGAAAAACAGTCTCATCCAGGATTTGAACTAAAATCACTGTGTCTATTTCCTACAATAATAAACGTTACACTTGAGCGCCTCCTTAAAAGGGACAAGAAGAAAAAATCGATCCATACCTATCGCATTAGCGCAAGGTGAAACGCAACCAGCATCGTCTAGGAATTGAACTCTGCATGTGGTGTCCATTTCCAACGATGATAAACGTAACACTACACGTGTTTTCCAAAGATATATGAAAAGGGTTAAATAAAAATGACTAAGAAGGATTCAGTTTTAAGTTGGAAGAGGATGGGAAGTCTTCATATTTGAAGTCTGCAGCGTAAATGCACATTAAGACAGCTTATATATATATATATATATATATATATATATATATATATATATATATATATATATATTGTATGTGTGAGAGAGAGAAGATATATATATATATATATATATATATATTAATAATATAGTGCTATATTTATAAGTAAATAATGGATAGAGCATGTATATCTAAGGGTAGGGTGTACATGAAGTCATTGGCGTTTGGTTACAGATTAACGCCTTTGCGATACTAAAACATAACTTCCATTGAAATAACAGATAGAAAAAATTATGAAAAGGAAATAACACAAGCAGCAGACACATATTTATCAAATTATGGTAACAAGCCATTTTAAAGAGACTTGCAGGTTTAATGAAACGTTTTTTCTATGGGAGAGAACTCGTCCTTACCTTGCCAGATAACTGGTACGCATGCGTCACAGCTAAAATTCAGGGATTCGTTATCAGGTTCATAAAGCGCAACCACTTGCATTTGGCCGCCTGTAGAAAAATGAATAAAAATTTGTGATGAATTTTTAGTTGCCCCAACAAAAAAAGTGTTTAAAAATCGTACATCTTGTTGAAGACTGATAGTTGGTTGAGTATATCGTTTCCTCTTATGGTATAAATATAATAACAATTCACGACATAATCTCGAGTTATAACAAGGATATATAATTGCGTGAGCAAACTTAATTGAAGAGAATACAGACATGAAAGAAGACACAGAGAAGTGTGTATACATAGATGTATAAGAGAAATGTCCTAATTGAAAAATAGCCGTTCGATATTCTAAGCCCCGTTGACAGGGCAATATTCGCTCAAGATTATCGTAAACTTTACATATAAAGATAAATGTAAATCTGAGAAAGGTTTCAATGGTTCGAAATCGAAGCAGTTAATTTATTTATCTGGGTCGTTATCAAAGAATTAGACAAACTGTATCATGAGTTTGTTGGATATTACCTACACTATGTCTACATGAAAAGGCCTCAAACCAACATTGATTGACACTGTCAACAAATAATACTCTGGCCTCAATAGATAAGCTATAAACAAAACCAACAGTCGAAATAAAGACGAGAGTTCAACATCTTTTCCAGTAGACGAGATATAATAAGATAGGCTTTATCTAGCACCACGATCCGGGTTCTTCCCGATGTCATCACGTTTAAGTGGTGACGGAGGCTAGTCATGTCATCCATCCGAGGCAAAATGTGGGCTAAGGAATTCTGGGAACTCCTATATATATATATATATATATATATATATATATATATATATATATATGTGTGTGTGTGTGTGTGTGTGTGTGTGTGTGTGTGTGTGTTTTCACAGAAACAAACGGAGGATGTTGGAGAAACAAATCAAAGATAGGAGAAGAAATGGTTCATAAAAGAACGAAGGTATTCGTTGTCCATTTCTTCATTCTCCCTGGGCCTCAGACATTGAACACAGCGAGAATAAAACAACAAAGCTTGTATCGCTAAACCGAATTGTTTTTTCCGTCCCCAGTCGTCGATTAGCCATCACTGACATCGGTGATAACGCCACAGAAATGTCTTCAAAGGATAAAATGCTACACACGGCACACAACTTCAGAGGAATCTTTTGTGAGTCCCAAGAGTGTGAAGTTATTTATATAAATAGCCAATGACATTAGGAATTGCAGAATGTGGCCGTTATCTGTGGAACACTTCACATATGTTAACTGTAAATTAGAGTTGACGGTGACGAGAAAATGTCGGTCGGTAGACCTTTTGAACTGATTGACACTAGAACAAAAGATTTTAAGGACACAGATTCATATATTGACACATGCCAAAATAGGAAGCCGGATGGGGTGGATAGGGAAGTAGAATCAATTTGAGAAGTGGATGTTTTGAGAGAGAGAGAGAGAGAGAGAGAGAGAGAGAGAGAGAGAGAGAGAGAGAGAGAGAGAGAGAGAGAACAAAGAAAGTAACATAACAATATAGATAGAAAGCAAACGAAGCAGTTGACAAAATAGCTTTTTAAACCCAACCAAGTTTAGGCAAAATGATAATTAAAAAAAAGAACAATGGAAAAAGATTGCTTTTTCGAAAAAATGAAAGTCGTGGAAATCATACTAGCATAATGAGTACTCTTTTAAAATAAACTATTTGAACCTATAAGTCTGGTACTTCGGAATGATTGGTACTTTGATATACCGGGTAAGCTAGATATTTCGGTTAATTAACTTTAATGGCATGTCAAATGGTCCAGGGTTATTTTATACCCAGAGGCAAGGAATTTGCATTAATTGTACATTTCTATTTCCACTTTTTGACCCGTAGCTTCTTAAGAGTTTGTTTTTTCCACATAGTTGTATGATATCAAGTATCCTATCTAATACAAGTAACTTATACACAGTCGTATCTAATCCTAAGGATAATAATTATATGCTTTTAATTATTTATTTCTATTTAATAAGTCATTTGTTTTTAAACAATTTAAAATAACTAATAATGATCTTTCATAAACAATTATAGCTTCAAGTAATTATTCTTAATGCACATAATTTACAGCTTGACATCAAGCATTCCTATTGAATAGAGACAATTTTAAACAGATATATTTTACCCATATATGGGACATTAAAATATATTTTCTCTCAACCTAAAAATGGCATGCATTAAAACAGTATTTAGCCAGTTCTCTTCAAATACTGACATCCTAAAAGGTGAAGCATTTTTCATTACCCTTATTTCGGAAAGAGGTCGCGCCTGGTGTAATGGTTACCGTGAAAGAAAATGGACACGGCAAGACGAGTACAATTCCCTGACGAGGCTATTTACATTTCACACAACGCTAATACCCTTGGGTAAGGTGTGAGTTCCAACTATTTTCCCCAGCCATGGGTAAGTAGAAAAGTAGATTGGGCTCTAATCTTGGTTAGGCAACCAGTCTATTAGAAGAAATTTCTGGATTCAAAGCTGTTTACCTCCGCTAAAGAAATTGGCCTCGTGTCATGTCTTAGACGTGTGGACGTGGTTAGTAATTATGTAGAAAACAGTATACTAAACAATTACATTTCCATTGATTTGGTTAAATTAATATATTTTTAAAAATTGTGTTATCCATGTCAATAAAAGATATAATAATCAGTATTATATATGAATACTTGAAACCTTACAACTATGTGAAAGTTATTTGTATTAGATAGGAATACTTGATATTATACTTGATATACTTGATATTGTATAACTGTGCGAAAAACATTTCAGGAACTATACAAACATATGAATAGGAACGTACAATAGATGAAATTCCCTAATCATAGGCATAAAATGCTTTGCGTTTGATGGCATCTAACAGAATGTATATTACCTGGCCCAAAGACTACCCTGTTTGTGTATTGATTAGAAACACCACGGTGTCGCAATTCACTATGTCCCATTATTCATCCAGTAGCAGTTTTCCGCTTTTATATATACACCAGACGTCGATTAAAACTTATCATGGAACTAATTGATTTCATTCTGATTCATCCTAATAGCCAACACTCAAACATTTCTATTAGAGCAGTTTACCCTATTGTCAGACCAAATCCTTTGTTTTCAATGCAACGCACTCTCCTTAAAATAGAATTATGGTTAATGGTTCCTCGGAGTTTAGGGCATTACCAAATGTGCGAAAAGATACACCACTTTCGATACGCGATATTTGCATTCGAAATTTACACCTTCAGTACGTAGTGAATACAAGGTCAGGGAAAATTTGCCACACTTACATTAATTAACAGGTAACTATATATATATATATGCTTATTTTAATCTAAATCAAATATACAGTAATTAGTTTTTTATTGGATTTAACGGCATGTCACAACCGGTCTAGGGTTATTTTATGCCTAGCAATTAGGGAATCACGTTCATTGTGCTTTCATATTTAGATTTTTGGGGGATGTTTTAATACGCGGTCCTACCAAAAAGGGAAAAATTTTAAACATATCTATTTGACCCATCGATGGGAACTTAACAGTTGCTATTACCCCGAGTCAGATTACTAGAACTAAAGACCCGCCATCATACGCAGTTTAGTGACCGAGCCATTACATTTTGGTGGTGGGCGTCAGCGTATTCAAAGCCCCACCATTCAGTCGTAAACCATCCTCAAAATACTGCCCACGCGTCGTGATTTTGATACGTAGTCATTGATTTTATAAGTCTTACTTGAATATGATTTCCAGCTGAAAACTGGTATATCTATCCAATAGAACATTCTTTTCCTTTCATGCTTTTGAAAAAAATGGATAGATACTATTACACTCGAGAAAAAAAGGATACATTATATATTTGTGTATAGTGTGAATTTTGGTATTGAAATATATATGGGTAATAATTTTGTACGCTTGATATTAAGATGTAATGGGAATGATTAAGAACCCGGTGTTTTAAGATTAATTCAACGAATGAATGATTTTGCAACTCTAAATCATGGGTCGACATTTATACGAGTTTATTCAGTATGACACTAATTCCCTTTTTCTGTATGTATTCACCGCATCCCTCCACTTGTGCAGGGTGCGACAGAAGGTCAATTTCCAAGCGAAGTTTAACAGGTTTGAATTCAGAGCTTTCTTTTTTCTAGATAGGTTGCCATTTAAAGGTAAGAGATCCTAGACTTCCCTATTATTTACCCTTAGCTGGAGAGAGAATAGCGTGATAGATACTATTACAGTATAATCAAATAGTTGAATAAATACAACTATAGTATAGTCAAAATCAATTTTACCTTGTTGCACTATTTAATGCTGAATTCAGTCTTTGTCTAGAGGCGTAATTCCGTGGTGTAGTAACTAACGTACTAAGCTGTGACATCGTAGTAAGTGAGTTCAAACTGCAGTAGCGATATTACATTCACTAGTCCAATTGGCAAGGTATGAAGCCCCTCATACCCCCTCCTATTGGTTAAGTAGTACCACCACCGTTTTTCTGTATTTGGCATCAAATAACCCACGAAGGTTGATATGCCATTAAAAAAAATAAATCCAACCCAAATACTCTCGTGCTTTTTCTGGGTGATATTTCAAGTGCCTTGGCCATTTCTTGTTGAATTTTCATTTTGCAAGCAATTATATAGTTTCAAGTAACTAATGACCATAATAGTATTATCAAATATAGTTTCAAGTAACTATTACTTAATATAAATAATTCGAACACATTCAACTATTCCTATCTAATACAAATGATTTTCAGATTATTTGATCTACAGATGGGATATTAACAGGTACTACTAATTCAGAGTGTCGGAGAGTCATCGCAATGAAGGGGTACTCCACGCTCACCAGATCCTCAAAACTGGAACCTCACCACCGTATTCAGTTTAGTGACAAAGGACATCACTTTATTGGAAGTATTATTCCTGTACAGAAGAGGCATTCGGCGGATTCTAAGACTTGTCAACATATCAATCTGTGTTTTTGTCATCTCTCCATATATATTGGATGTTCACGACTAAGTAGTGAAAACCATGTATTGGATACAAAGAGGCCTTTACAAACTAATCAGAATTTGCCTTCGGACTTAAAACTCTTTTCGTTGTGTATTTATCATCATAATATTTGTATTTATAAAACTTTGCTAAATACTCATCAATTATTTCATCAAAATATTTTGTCTTTTATGCCTTCCCCCGAGCTTCTTCGGGTATCTCTGCTAGTCTTTTATACATAAAAATAAAATGATCACTGAGATTGTAGTTGGGCTTTTAATTTTCTTATCTTTCTATAAGGCGGGGTTGAGGAAACGTTTTATTTTTGTCTTCGCTGATATTGAAGCCAGAACAAACTGACAGAACTAAAATATTTTTCCCCAACTACTTTCAGCCAAATATCACCTGTCACATCAGAATGGTAGGTTCATAGAAGTGAAGAAGACAAAAGTTATTTGAAAAAGTAAAACAAAAATACAAAATAAATAAAAAAGCTTAAAACTCTTAGCTCTTTGGCTATCCGATAACTTGTACAAAATTCACACAAAAATATTGAGTACAAAATACGTTGAAAGTTCGTTCGATTGCGCCGTCATCTTTGTTTAAAACTATATTCTATCTCCATGAAAAGACATGTTGTGAATGGTCTCTCTATCGAGACTTTTATGATTAGTATCTGACCTGATTCACTTTATGTTCAAAATATCGGATTCACTGTGTATAATACGAGGATCATTGTATAATAGAAGAATGTTTTAAAAAAATAGTAAAATAATTTTTCTCAGAAGTTTTTCCATCAATGGAATAGTTTGGAAGAGGTTTTTATTGCAAAAATTAGTTTAATCTCACAAAAATATTTGTTTTGTAACTATTCAAAATGGCGTCAACTAAAACAGTGCTCCAGGCTTGAACCGAGATATGTCATTAACTCTTTGGTGGCTGAAAAGTGCAAGCCATGTAAAGTCTACTGAAGAAAGTGTGATGTGTACGGAAAAACATGTTTTAGTCAACAGGTTTTTACAATGGGAAAAAAATTGGGGTTGTCAATACGAGTTCGAGTCGAAAATATTGTCCATGAAGTAGAACCACATTGACTCTCCGGTAAAGAAAAAGTTCCGAGTGAGGCGGTTAGTAAGGAAGGTTATGCTAACATATTATTACTCAATAACTATTGACTTTCATGAAAAAGGTATAACAGTAAACTGTGTTTTTCCCAAATCCTTAGGCAAATTCCCCTTAATTATTGCATGACTTTCGTACAATAATTCTCAACCCGAAATAGCAGAGTAATGGGTTAAAAGAAATATCCAAAGACTAACCTTGGTATTGCTGAATGACTGCCAGGCCTTGTCGATCCGGGCCATTGAAAGACACTGGACCCTGATAAAGAAATAAAAAAAGTATTATACAACAAATGCTGATGAAAGTTTAAGCTAAATATGAAGTATTATTACATTAAATTGCCAAACAAAGTAGCTTAATGCGTATAGCGATTATTAATTCTTTCTTTTTTTCATTTAGCTAAACGGCTATTTATATCAATTTAACTGATACCGCACAATTAAGTGAACTCATATATGAAAATTAATGTAAGTACTAAATTCTAGAAAAACCGAATGATTATAACTGCCGTCTATACTCATGAATGTCTAATATTTTGATAAAAGAAAGATTGTTCTTTACATGAGTAATAATTTTGTAAGGTTGACATTTAAATACAATGGGAAGGATTTAAAAGTTTTAGCTTTAAAAATCTTATGAGTAAAATATATGTGCGGATTTGCGTGTAAAATATATGTACTTGGTGGTAGGGAATATATTTTATTACGAGTCTCCGCCCACTAAGGACCAGTAAAAACATTAGTATACGCGTGATATACTAATACTGAACATAACAGATAGAGACATATCTATTTTGTTTATTCGATTGGACCCTAACAGGTACCACCATTCCGAGCCAGTGGACCTGGGATTAATAGCAATATATGGTACTCCACACTCCCTTGATCTCCAGAATTGGAACCATATCACTAGATGAAGTTTAGTGTCATACTCAGGACAACCTCTTTTTTGTGGGGGTCTTACTCTTAGGATACAGTCAGCGTATTTTAAACTCCATCAATAATATGATCTATTACTATGTGAAATTAAATGAAGCGAAATAACTCGGTATGACACCATGACAACCTTATATGTTATGAGAAACAACATGAACAAAAAACAATAAAAACTTATATCAATTCACCAAAAATGTTATTATAAGTGTCAGAAATGCATACACAAATGTAGAGACTTGTTATTTTTTTTAGAAGGCTTTAAAGGAATATTCTTAAAATTCTCCCTCTGTGTTCCTTTCTGATGAAAAATATGCGAAAGATATATGTTATATCACAAAGGCTGGATACTTTGATGCATCTGTCTGATGCATCTTGCGTGTTTTCCAGAGACGAAAAACCTTGTCTGCTTTGATGATTCTTCCGTCTATTAATCTTACCATACAAGTACGTATCAAATTGGTCTGATATTAATATCACCTTGCTAGACATGAAAAAGAGACGGACGTATATTTTGCTACTTTGTTGATGGGAGAGAGACAGACGGAATCAGTTGAATAGACAGGGGTAGATATGTTCGAAGGTGAACCTAATGGAATAGCTAAATGGCAATGTACGTAATTCTTTTTGATAGATGAAGAAGAGAAACAGAGAAAATAAAAAGCAAAATAGAATACCAAATCTAAAATGAGTATTTGTGATCCATAAGAATATGAACTAGATATATAGATTAATGTTTGATTATGGAGCGCGGTAATCATCGTAGTCAAAAGATAACTATTGATGCAATGAACTTAATCTATACATATATAAAGGGCAGTTGTGTGAATCTGTATTGTGCGAGGAAACTTCGAAAATAAAACAATTAACGACAAAGTAAATATATATACACATTAAATATCACCAAGGCTTGGTTGTTGAGCAAAAATAATGAAGATTTGATTTACGTTATCGAATACATTTAAAAATTAAATAGCATTATAAAATAACATTAAAATTCTACTCGGCCATTTACGGCATTTCTTGCTAAAAAGTAAACAAATGGAAGCTCAATCAATTTTTATTTTTATTTTTTCATATTAAATCTACATTTTTACTGATTCAAAGTTGTAGTAAATATTTCATTGTACCGGATAAACAATCGTTTATTTAATCTATTTTTTATTATACAATTTTTATGGACAGTTTTAGAATAGATCACTTAGTTACACTTTTGACATCGAAATTACGGTGAGTTAACTTTTAAACAAATACAAAATTCTTTTTAAAAAGATATGTGTTTTTTAGATTTTGTTTTTGTTTTTTTGCATTTAATATTTTAAATAGGAGACATTAATTTTCCACAGAGGTTTCATGCCTGATCACTTTTTTTTTTAATTTAAAATTAAAATTTAAATAGTTATGTATTATGAACTGTCGATTTTCCGTCGTTCATCAATGTAAAGACTTTACATTGACGAACGACAGAAAATCGACAAAACATACTTTTTTTAATTTTTATGTTAGCCATTGTTTATTGTTTATAAAATAATCGCGTTAATGTATTTGTTTTAATATTAGAAATAAAAATAAAATCCTGATACTGATGCAGAATAGTGCGCAAGAGATAATAACATTAGATTACCTATTAAATTTCACGGAAATACCTGAAAACTTTAAGACACTCGAGTAAGTAGGTTAGAATTAGTCGACTTCGGGAGTTTCCATAACCTAATGTTATTTATTCGTAAAATACGATTCTAATGATATTATCTATTGCGCGCTATTCTGTATTTGTACCAAAATCAGTACTGTAATTTGATATTTAACTTTTAAGCACATCGAAAATTCTATTTAAAAAAGTATGTTTCATTTTTTTTTTGCATTTAGTTTTCTTTTCGTTTCGTAATGTTTTCAAGTCAGTGCACTTTTCGATTTAAAAAATAATATACTAAAAAACAGGAATAAAAATAATGATCACGCGATGAATGTGAAGATAATTAGATTAGTGCATAGATGTTTGGTTGAGGAATGGAATATGGTATTATATTTACCCAACCCTTCCGCCACGGGCAGGATGTGACACTCTCAATTTCTAAGCGGAATAAAGGTGATTTGAATTCAGCGTTATACTTGCACTAGACTGTTTGCGTAACCCAGTATACCCGACTATTACCCTATAGCTGTTCGTTAGCTGCATGAGCGTGAAATGAAATGCAAACTGCTCCGTCCATGATTTGAACTCGGGTCGCCGATTTTATTTCCTACGACGATAATCGTTACATGAGTGCGCCTTCAAACTTATAAAAGCTAATCAATCTAGGGTGTTCGTTAAGGTAAGTAGGGACATAAATAAGTGGAGAGACATACACGGAGTTATTTAGAGAGATATGTAGGTAGATAGCTAGCTATAGCCAAAGTGAGAAAACCAAATCCGTTTATAGATACAGCGAGTTTAGCGTAAGGAGTATTGTTGTAGGGAATGGAATCGACAACCCGAGTTCAGATCCTGCACAAATCTTTTTGCTTTTTATTTCCCGCTAATAATATTGGGAAAGGTATGAATCCATCTGTTCTCTACCGGGGTAAATTGCAGGGCAGACTGGGTTATTCATACTTGGTTTGATTGATTGTTTAATGGCATATCAACCTGCGTGGGTTAAGAAATGCTTGTAGAAGAATGGTAGTGACACTAATAAACATATAACTTGGATTTATTCTTTGTAAGGTAACCAATCTAGGAGAAGGAAAACTAATTTCAAACTAGCTGTATTCCTCTTAAACATTGACCTTGTATTGCATCCAGTTCATGATGGGGGATTGTGTAAATACATCCATTTAAATTTGCCATTCGGTAAATTAGTGATTTTCTATTGAGCTATAGGTATTTTCCAAACTCATCCGCACGAGCAGGATGTGACACAAGGTCAATTTCTTAAGCGAAGTTTAACAGGTTTGAATTCAGGGTTTTTTTCTCCTAGACTGGTTGCCTAACCATGCTTAAAGAACCCAGTCTGCCCTACTATTCATCCATACTTGGAGGGAGAATAGTTGGATTCATACCTTTCCCGAAGAGTATTAGCGCTATGTGAAATGCAAACAGCCTCGTCCAGGATTTGAACTCATCTCGTCGTATCCATTTCCTATCACTCTAACCATTACACCACTATGCGCCTCCTATTTTCTATTGAGCTATACATGTCAGATCCAGCGGAAAGATTGTTTGCTAAGTCACGCGTTTCTGTCTGTTAAAATTTCCGGGTAAACGGGCAGATATATACAGACTAAAGCAGACAAAAATGATAGATATGAACAGATTGAGAAAATCATACAAAAACCTACTTATAGGCCTGTATGAATGGAGTGATAAAGTTTGCAGAATTAGATTTTAAAATAAACATAAATGAACTGGTTGCGATAGGGAAACATATACATAAATGTGGAGGTTTTGTAATAAATTTTAACAAAAATAACAAGGTTGTATTTGGTAAATTAATGAACATCAATGTATATGAAGAAAAAGGGATGAAAAATCTCAGAGAGCAAAATGTAAAAGAAATGATGCATAAATAAGAAAAACAGAGAAAAACAGCGAAATAAAAAGGAAGATAAATGTATGCAAGATTTTATTAAACAAAAATAAAAAAGAAAAAAATGGTCTCTTTTGCTTTCTGTTTAAATGAAGAGCCTATATCTTAAACAGACGTACGTACTGGAACATTGTAGATGAGAAAAACAAAGAAAGAAGTCAACACACCTCAAATCGATGTCAACCATTAAAAAGGACATTCACTTTTGAAAAAAAAGAGTCAATTTCCTGAATTCACGCTTAGAATCTCGTATAAAACACCCGAAGAGACTTGAGCAAAGGAAAAAGGTAAACTAAATTAGTGAATTAATAAAAGACGTTGAAAATGTGCCGAGAACTCAGATGAAAATTGAAGCCCTGATGGCAATTCTCCTATGTTAATTAAACAAAACGACTGACGCATCTCTCTCACGTATATATATATATATATATATATATATATATATATATATATATATATATATATATATATATATATACGTGTGTGTGTGTGTGTGTGTGTGTGTCTGTGTCTGTGTGTCTGTGTGTGTGTGTACGTTTATATATGTATAATGTGTATATATAAATTTGATCCAATCAATGTGACATTATGCTAAGATTAGTCGAGTTAAACAAATATCTATCTACTTTGCGAAGCAAAAGAAATGACTCGCTGAGCTAAAAGAAAAAATCAATTTGTTAATTTATTTCATGAAGAAGCTGTACGAGTTGGAGAATGTACTTTTAGTGAAAAGTGTTCTGTGGTAATTAGGGATTGTAGTGTAAGTTGTTAACTTTACATAGGTAGAACACGAAGGAAGATAGAGATTTGAAAGCATGGTAATACTTTAAGTAAGGGATATAAAAGTTGTTAACTTTACATAGGTAGAACACGAAGGAAGATAGAGATTTTGAAAGCATGGTAATGCTGTAAGTAAGGGATATAAAAGTTGTTAACTTTACATAGGTAGAACACGAAGGAAGATAGAGATTTGAAAACATGGTAATGCTGTAAGTAAGGGATATAAAAGTTGTTAACTTTACATAGGTAGAACACGAAGGAAGATAGAGATTTTGAAAGCATGGTAATGCTGTAAGTAAGAGATATAAAAGTTGTTAACTTTACATAGTAGAACACGAAGGAAGATAGAGATTTGAAAGCATGGTAATGCTGTAAGTAAGGGATATAAACGGCCACCCATGACAAACGTATCGGCATGAAAGTTTATCTCGTCAAATGGACAAGATACAGAATAGTTTGATTTTGTGTGGCTTTAAGTTGGATTTTTAGTGTAGATATTTGAAATTTCTTCTACTAAGCAATTTACATACACATAAAACCTGCGTAATACACATTTTTTCGGAAAGCTAAAGTAGAAAGAGACATGAATATAAAGATGTAATAAGATTCATAGAAACAAGTAGATGAAAATGAAAGGGGAAAATATATTGTATGAAAAAAGGTGAAAGAAAAAAGAAGGAGCGATAAAAGAGGGGTGATAAAAAAAGAGAATGGATAAAGTGACAGAGGTTCTCTAAGCGCAATGAATGCATTAAAACGTTGTTGTTGTTTTTTTAAGTAGAGCTCTTATCTAAAGTAGTGCGAGGAAGGGGGGGGGGCGGAATTCAAAATAATCGTAGTTTAAAAAAAATTGAATTAAGCAAAAAGGGCAAATCAAAATAGGGACACGAAAGAAAAAAAGATAACATACGTAAATAAACAAAATTATAGAAGAATGCATTAAAACGAAGTACGAGAAGATACAAGAATCATCTTGGTTAGAGGAAAACGAAAGGCAATTTAATATGGATGAGAAGGAATGAAAAAGTAACAAAAAGATTAAAAAAGAACGAGCAAAATAAAAATAAAGATAGATAAATTTTCTGGACTTTATCTATTTGTTTGTTATGCCTCCTTTGGGCATCTCTCCTTTTTTCTATCTTCTTACATCAACCTTTACATAAAATATTACACTGAAAATATACACTGTTAATATGATATATATATCAAAAGAAAAAAATGAAATTAAAATAGAAATAAAACAAGCAAATAAAATTAAAACAAAAAACGTGACAAAGGAAATCCTGGTTACCTTACATGTGAAATTTAAGAAAAACATATTACCGAGACGCCTACAAACTCGAGTTCTTCAATGATCTTTAGAAAGTGGTGACTCATGTTCGATCCTGTCTCATACTCAAAGTGTTCCAAGCGATAATCTCTTAAACTGGATCTGTATTTGATTCCTTTCTCTACCACACTTTTCAAGGTCAGAGCGATCGTCCATACCGCATCGTATGTGTTTGTAGCGTGAGGACTGATCGGTGAGGTTCCATTATGACGGTAATATTCTTTGATGAAGTCTTCCGTTGACTATAAAAGAAAAGAAAGAAAAACGTTATTGCATTATATACACATATTAGACGATCGGGTGCATTGAATTCTCATTGTAACGGTGCTCCTTGATTGATAACGATGCATCTATTTCCAAAAGACTGGACGATTGTAATTAACATTTTATTGTTATTTCAGTTATATCAAAAAATTGGATTATTAAAAAAAAAAAAACGTAAGCAACACTGCACAAGAAAAATATCTTTTAAGGAAAAATTATTTATTCCATGTTCTTTTAATATGACAACGGTGACTTTGCTGAGTAACGTAACGTTAGACGGAATGACATTTGCAGAACTGAAATTTAGTCAAGTAAAATGGCGTAACGGCAAATTCGACGTTCACCAAAATGACGAAAAGTGAGATATTATATTATATTATATTATATTATATATATATATATATATATATATATTATATATATATATATATATATATATATATATATATATATAATATATATAAACTTTTTAAACTAAAAAGCAATAAATCGAATCGGTGTGCCTAGTTAAATCCCAGGATGTAGCAGTTTGCGTTTTTCTTTATCAATCTAACGTAAATTATTACCTTGTATGTATTTACTCAATCCCAAAAATCTAGAAAACAAAAATAGGGTAAAAAAAACCCAGCTACATTGATCGTTTAAAAACAAGCTAAAAATGTTACACATGACAACTTAGAGGAGACCTAAACAGAATAACTGATAATCGGAGCCCAAAACAACATTATAATAACAATCATATTGTAGGATTATCACAATACAATTTAATTACTGAAAATCTAATAAAAAACTTTCGAATTATTAGATTCATCCTTTTTAGAATTAAAAAAAGATTTTAATTTCTACGATATCTTTTCTTTTAAATAAAAAAATTAAAACTGCTGGAAAACATTTTTCTGAAAGAAATTGTTAAAAATCGATTTCTCACAGATTATTGAAAATAATGAAAAATCGATCTCCATCCACGTAAATCCTGTAGACTATTTCAATAACAATATATCAGCGAAGCTGTGTAGTAGCATCTTTTAAGATAAGAGACTCAAAATATAATTAATCGATTTAAAATCACTAAAGTTTTTATTGTCTGTGCTTGAGTAAGATTACCCTTTTAAATGATGAATATGTTATACTTGTGAATGCATAACTTAAAAAAGAATTCACTTAATCTAAGTAACATTAGGAATCGGATTCAGTTGTATAAAAACACAGATAAGGGTTTGGGGATTGTTGATATTAATGTAATCTATTTATTTTAATGGTTTATCAAAAGAATCTGTTCATTAAAGTAGGGTTGGAAACTGAAAAATAATTGAATGAAAATTTGAAAGTGCTGGTCTTTCAAACATATTTATTATTCAAAGCATTATTCTTCCATAATAATTGTCTACATTCGAACTTTTATTATAAGATGAAGGTGGGGTAATGGTTATCATTGTATGAAATGGAAGAAATGGACTCGGTTAGAGGTGTCTAAGGCTTTGATGAACCCTTTCGTATTTCTCTTTGCCTAGGGAAAGGCCAAAATCTACCGCTTCTCTCCCTTGACCATCTGCGAATAAATAGTAGGGTAGACCGTGCTATTCAAATTTGATGATTGATTGATTTAAATGGCATATCAACCCGTCTATGTTTATTTTATGCTGCGAGGTTAGGGAATTGCATCCATTGTACATTTATATTTTTCTGTTTTGTTCTTGAGAGTTTTTTTGCACACAGTTATATGATATCAAATATTCCTGTCATATAGTACCTAAATAAGGAGAATGGAATCGTCTGTTTTTCCTATAAATAATGACTGACGAAAACTTGGAAGAAAAAAACAACGAGATCTCACGAGAATTGTTAATTCAACCTAGAAATTCCTAATTACTCTGTTCACCTTGTATCTTTGCTTAGTAAACCTTTTTCCTTATTTTTAGTACGCGTTGTCTTTCTTCCTATTATTTTTGTGTTAACTCTGATACTTAATTTGAAACATTATCTGATATAAATAAGTTCCTGATATATCTATTTGACCCATAGAACTCTAGTTCAGAGGGCACCTGGGAATAATAACAATAGAGGTATTCCACGCTCCTCTGAGCTCCAGTACTGGAGCCATACAACCAAATGCAGTTTAATGTCATACCCGGGGAATCCCCTTTGTGGGGTTTTTACTCCTCTGCAGTAGATACAATCAGCGTATTCTAACAGAATGACAACTCTGAATTCAAACATTAAAAATGTCCCTTTTCTGTAATTCTGTCCGTGCTGGAGGGACTTTGGTAATGGGATAAAGAAAGTTTGACAAAAATGTTCCTACAAAAATCTTTATTCTCAAACAAGATGAAGCAATACAAAACAGATATTTATTCAAACTGGAAATTTACTATATTAACTTAACATTACGAGAAATAAAGGCAATTCAGTTTTCAGACCATTTAAAGAAATTTGGAGTTCTTTTTACCCAAAATCAAATCTTGTAATTAATTTCTATCCTCTTTTATTTGCATTTGAGAATTCTCAAGACGTACATAATAGAAAAAATTGCTTTTGGAGTGATGGTTATTGGCAAAAAAATGGAATCGACAAGCTGCTTGCATTCATTTCGCACTAATGTTCTTGGGAAGGTATGAATTGATATCTTCTCACACCAAATAATTGGAAAGATTGGTTCATAAAACCAAATATATGAGCACTAACAGTGGTTTGATTCTTATGGCATGTCAACTAGTCTAAATTTATTTTATGTCGAGAGGTTAGGGAATTGATTTCAGTGCACATTTATATTTACATTTGTTGTGCAGATTTTAAAAGTTTTCTCTTTAGTTATATTGTATAAAAAATCCAATCTAATACAATACAAATAATTTGTACATAATTGTATGGTCTCAAGAATTTCATTTCGATACTAATAATTACATCGTTTCGAGTAATTATACAATAGTTATTTGTTTGCCCAAAGTTATATATATATATTCAAGTAACCAATTATAAACCTTTGTAAACAATTATAAATTCAAGTAACTATTCTTAATATAAACAATTTATATACATCAAGTATCCTATCAAATACGTATACTATTTAAAAATATCTGTTTGTGTTGGGACCTTCAGAGGTTCTACCACTCCAGGTCAGAGTCAACTTGAGAGTAATGGCAATGAAGGGATGCTTTATACTCCTAAAATCACCAGAACTGTATGCAGATTTGTCTCAGACACAGGACACATTTTTATTGGGGAGTCTTACCTTTACGCAGGAGATAAACATCGTATTCTAAGTCCCGTCAATGGGGCGAAACAATGTTTTGCTAGCCTAATTCGCTAACCATTACACGACACGAGTAAGTATTATGAATAAAAGTTCATGATGTGGATAAAACAGAAAAGAATTCGAAGCCATTGCATCAGAAAAAGTAGCACAAATTACTTTCGATAGAGTGATGCAAATTAGGTAACAAATGATGACATTTGGAAGGAAAATGAAGTCCGAACCTAAGGGAATCTCAGTTACACAACTTTACTCATTTTTTTCTTGATTTGATCAGTGCGTTTAAAAAACATGAATTTCACCCGTTTTTTTTTTCTTTCTTTCCTCTCTTTATTTCTTTCGTTCTGAAACTGTGGATTGAATTTCACTTCGATTTCTCACAATAATCACATAGCTAGCAACTGTGATATGGCTAACAAGCAACTGTTAACCTCCAACGCTTCCCCTATCCAATTTAGTTAACGAGTAATGAGACAATTAATCAAATGTTGGGAGATTCAATTTAGGAATTGTGTGTTGCTTTCGAAAATCAGCCCAAAACTGTGCATAACTTCGGAGATAAAAGAATGCATATCAGATAGAAACATTTAACGTGGCAGATAGCTAACGTAGGAAACGCAATCTTTAAGATTCGAGAATTAAATGGAACAATAGTTTGCTATTCTCTATATAAACTCCACTTGATTAGAAACAGTTTATCAATGCATTACTCAAATCATATTCTCATGATGTTTGTGTAAATATGTATACTAAATTTGTGAAGAATGTTCATACTGCTCTTTTCTTTGATAAGATTATTGCGACTATTACAACAACGAAAAGTATAACAAACAAAACTTATCCGTCAAAGTGATTCTCTATCTATTTAGCAACAAACAATCTACTTTCAAAATATAAAAGGTCCTCCGCAAAAATAGATCTGACAATCCCTCACAATTTACATCTTGGCATAAACTAACCTTAGACGGGTTGACTTGCCGTTAAAACCAATCAATCATATAATAACAACAAAGTTAAGAACACTAATCCAAGTACATCAGTCAACACAACAAGGAAAGGGTACTCCACATGCTCCAGAGCTTCAGATCTGGAGCTTCACTATCGAAAGCAGTTTAGTGTCATACACAAGGTACCATCTTTTTTTTGGGGGGGTACATCTCTACAGAGGGTGCAGGAATTTATTCTAAGCTCAACCGACAGAGCGTTCATATTTTGTGTTACAGTGTTTCAGTGTAGTAGAGGTTTGTAAATAATTTCTAATAATATATATTTGGATTGTATAATGTTTCATAAATACAAACCTGATATATTTTGTTATGCATTTAATTATTTATGAGCAATACGGTATCATACAAAGGCGCAACCGAAAATTTCGAAGAAATTGAACAGATTGATCTGTCTGTTTATCTATCAAGCTAACCAATATTTCTGGTGTCTTAACCGAAACTGTCAACGTCTTTCGAGCTCACTCTGTCAAGAGCTTTCTTCTCTTTCTTTGAAGAAACCATATTGCCTCCTAAACTTCAAGAGATTTAGAATAATACTTCACTATATGTATATAAGTATATTGCCCACTCCAGTCATGGAGAATTTATGTGGTTTACTGACACAATCTGAAACGTGAGTTAAATCGATTATCACTTTATCCACACATTAAAGGAATATCTTAATATCTTCGTTATACTATTTTCGCCTGTGGGCGGTCAGAATAAGAAATATGAATTTTCTTTCAACAGAATGCCTACATCGTAATTTTACACGGGGGTAGTTCAAAAAGAAAATTTCAACATGATATGTGTTTCAGTGAAAGCCCATAGTAGAATTTTGGGTGGATTTTTACCAACCAAATATGTAAAGAATGTATTTGATCAAGAATTTGTAAGAATGGAACTTATCAGTTGAATATTCAGTAAGAGATTTTTCTGCAAGAACATAATACATCTTTCAAGAGTTTCGAGTTGAGGTGTGGAACATTTTCTAGGAGACGATAAAATAAGAATAATGAATTGTGGGTGACAATGCTTTTATTTATGAATGTAAGTTTTTCCACCGATTTTGAATATTTAAATAACAACACCAGAACCTCTCTCCCTCTCTCCCCACCTCTCTCTGTCTGTCTGTCTGTCTGTCTCTGTCTCTGTCTCTCTGTCTCTCTCTGTCTCTGTCTCTGTCTCTCTCTCTCTCTCTCTCTCTCTCTCTCTATATATAATATATATATATATATATATATATATATATATATATATTTGTGTGTGTGTGTGTGTGTGTGTGTTTTGTTAGCGAATAGTGTATAGGTAAATATTTGTATTAAATGTTATTGGTAGAGCATGAGACAAAAGTTAGAAGACAATTTTTCTTCCCGTGTAGATGGTCTTGCTTCGTATACGTATTTATTTTAACCATATATATCTACGAATTTGCTATTTGCAATATCAACTGTAAGTTTCAATTTCAATATCCATACTTTCTTGACTCTCGGTAGCCCAGTCAGCTGGGGATATAGATACGCCGACCGACTGCACATCTGCGGAGGTGGAACCCTTTAATGGTGCCACCTGTTGGCCGTGGGGTGGCGACTCGTGATACTTAAGGACTGGTGGCTGAATAGTCCATGACATGAATTTGGTCCTTACTTGGGCTAGACCAGAGGGTGAAGAGGCTTGTCACGTCAAGCCCTAACACCTATATGATTGTTCCAACCCTATTGCCCTTATGCAAAACCCCAACCATTCTTATTCTTATCATAAATGTGTTAGAAGGCGGTGGCTGAGGGTCTTGGTGTCCTGAGTATGACATTTAACTTCATCTAAGGATGAACCTTAAAATTTGGAGTGAGGAGTACCCTTTCATTGCCATTACTCCTAGGTCCACTCTAAACCAGAGCGGTAGTACCTGTTAGTGTCCCATCTATGGGTTGAATAGCAAAAATGAGTTTAAAAAATTGAATGCCCGTCAATAATGAATAAAACAAAACGTCTTCAGCATAAAATAACCCAACAATGGTTGACATGCCGTAAAATTCGACCAAACAAAACATCACGGTTGGTCTGTTTTTTTATTATTTTAATTCTTGCCAACTACATTGCCCATACTTGTCAGTATGTTTTTCTTAATATGTGGTTACTCATTCGTTTTTTGGTTATTTTTTTTTTGATGTTAATGGATTTCTGGGTTGAAATGATGAGGGACTTTGACATTTTCAGTCGTTTTGATTCAGTTGTTGGTCAGGCATGACATATTTTGGAGTTTGGTTGTATTTTACTTTGATGCTTGGTTCTGTTTTTTTTTTGGGGGGGGGGGATTGGTAGGCGGAAACGGGATCTTTCCTTAACGGTACTTGTTTGTTGGAGATTTGAACTTTCCAGTATATATTTTCTTGTAGTGGTATAGATGTTTAATATAGGTTCTTTTTGTTTAATTTACTAAAAATATAAGTGTAATTTCTTAGACTGTTCTTGAAATTCGGGCCAAGTAATTAAATTTATCCTAGAAAATCGCCATTAACTTCAACCACGGCTTAAAGACAACTTTCCATCGATTTCCTTTTTAAATTGGTAAATGCTGTCGTTATTCTTGACTTAGTTAATCTTTAGTGTTGCTCAGAATTTTGTTGGTCTCTCGCTCAACCGTGCCCAAAACATAATAATCAAGGGGATTGCAATTTAGGGAGTTAGGGGCCACATATTAGGTGTAGACATTTCTCACAGCCAATATTGGGTTCTCCTGCTCATATGACATGGCACAGATCCATGTTGCCCGACGTAGGGTCTTCCAAAAACCATCATTCAATCTAGAGAATAACTACTTCATCCGGGAACTTAGATTTAGACATCTTTGTTGAGTCTGAAGCAATGTAGGAAGATGATTGTAGTCATAACGTCACTATTGCTAGTGACCACTCCAAACACCGCGATGTGGACTGGTGTTTGCTTTTCATCACTATCGATACATCTTGGGGGAAAGAACAAGTCAGTGGTTGTTCTGTGAGTTACCCATCTGACCGTGGCAGAAATGTCTCCCATCTGAGAAAACTCAAAGCATATTCGATTGAAAGGAATGATTGTTTGTTGAAAAGTTTGGCAGGACACGTGATAAAAATTGGCTGTTTTTCATTTTATATAGTATATAGCGAATGTCTTCATGCACTATCAACCTGATAAGAAACTCAGATACTCCATTATACTCTATGGACCTAATTGACTTTCTGGGATCGTTGTCAATCATGACCTGTGTCTCGGCAAAACATTTGAGAGTGCTTTTCTCATCAGAACGATTATAATGAGGCTTCGTAATCATCAATGGACACAACCAAATATTTTCGAATCATCTGCACTTTCATCACTAAAATATTTATATTAGAGCTTCCAGTGTGAATGCCAACAAGCACAGAATGCCATAAGCAAATTTCTGGAGGAGTGAATTGCGTTATGGCGCTGCTTTCCTCACAGACAGTGCCCAAGTGATTAGACTGCTGTGTTGTAGACAAAACCTAAACAGAAAAGGGCATGCATCAAATTAATAATTTAAAGTGGTGAACATTTACCCATTGCATCCAGTATATTGCAAACTCTTCAAAATGCAGGATCGTTCTCTTGAGAGTTTGAGCATTTGTTTTTTTTTTTGGACAATCTTCCTCCTTGTGGTTTGGCCACAACTTCGATATGCCAGATTTCTTCTGCTGCTCCCCTAGTCGGGTCCATATTTTTGACATTCAAAGCACCTAAGGGAGAAGGTATGTATTATCTTACCTTGACGAAACAGTATCCAATTTTCAGTTCATTGGTAATTATGGATTTGTTAAATGTCAAAATTTATGTGTGTGTGTTTGTATTTCTTCTTCACCCATTCTAATACTTATCCTCG
This sequence comes from Doryteuthis pealeii, assembly GCA_023376005.1. Taxonomy (NCBI): domain Eukaryota; kingdom Metazoa; phylum Mollusca; class Cephalopoda; order Myopsida; family Loliginidae; genus Doryteuthis; species Doryteuthis pealeii. Next base: position 81,517,241 of record CM042137.1, read on the forward strand.
CCTAAGGCTGTTTTTATTTTCTCAGGTTAAGCTATGGATAACTCTCTGTTTCTGATAATTCTTTTTTGTGTTAAGCTTTTCATGCATGTAAGCTTTGCATTTCAAGTTGTGGAAGGTTTTCATTTTCATTGGCATATTTCTTACTATCCATCTCTACAAATAGTTTGCCGCTTTTAATTCTTTTCACGATTCGCGCATTTACTCTGCAGGGGATTCCTTTTTCAATCAAGAAAGGAGACAGTTTACTTGCAAATTCTGTTATTTCATTTTCTGAATTTGATTCAGAGAGGATTTTTTATTTGCAGAATCTGTGATTTTTTTTCGCTGGTCCTGTGCTTCACCACCCACCATGGAGTTTAACTTCCGTTGAAACTTACCAAGAGGGATATCCATTCATGGAGATGGGGATTCATCGGTCAGTATACTTGTGCCGGGAGGGAGATATCGTATCCCTCCTAATTTTTAGCTTTCAGAGCTCAAGGTAAATAGTGATCAAAGTCTTGTTTAACCCTCAGTCCCAGTTATTTAGCACCTATAAGATTTAAAGGGTTGGTGTTTATTTACCATAATAATAATTTATAGAATACGGTCGGTGCTTAATTATACAGGTGCTAGGGTCTAGCTTGTCCAGCTCAAGTATCTAGAGTGTTGCAGGTCACGTAAACACTCTATCCCAGTTATGGACCCTTCAGCTACCAGGATCCTATCCTCATATATTGTGGGTCGTTAACCAAAGCCAACAAGTGGTTCTATTAGTGAGGTCTTACTCCTCTACAGAGGTACAAATGGCGTATTCTACATCTCTAGTCTATAGAAATCCATTGGTAGTAGATTATTTTCCATAATAGACAAGTTTACAAAACCTTTGTTACATAGTGAAAAAAGGAGAATCTTGACAGTAAAAAATATATGAAAAGTTTACATTTCTCCAAAATAAAACCATTTGTTATATAACATAACCATAATATTCCTTCTATACAAAACAAAGTCAGTCATTTTGATAGTTTCATTCAATTATTTCAAAATGGATTTCTAAAGGATATATTTTATTGAATTCCGATAAGAAACCACAAATTGTGTGCAGGGAACATCAAACTTACATTACGAGTAATGACATACAGTTATACTCTTAGAATTTTAAGCTATAAAGTAAATGATCTTTATATATATGTTGGTTTACACAAAACAAACAAGGAAGACGAAAATTAAACTTTTTCTTGTTTACAAACAAGACAAAGTATATCCAGTAGTATTCGAACGTATGCAGAAATCAAAAACAAAAAAAACAAAAAAAACAGATTACAAAAGCTACCCATTCTCAAGAATGTTACAATTTGTTTTGTTTTTTTAAGATTTAAACAAGATAAACTTTGATTATCCTAAGTCATTTAAAGAATAGTGTGAACTGACTTTTACATCTGTGTTTAAATAACTAAAGACAATGACAACCACATCTCAGTTTTGCTCAATCGATAGAGCATCCGCCTAGGAATTGCTAGGTTCCGGGTTTGATACCAGCTCAGCGCATGAATAGCACAGCTTAGGTTAACTGATCTACGCGGTAAAGCCTCTCGTAGCTGACGGTAAGTGTGGCACTTCACCCGAGCCAAAACAATCTCCCTGGTCTAGCGTTAGCGAAAAGAGGACTGTTTAACTGATTCCGACAATAAGCCACTCCGCATACTTTACTTTTACTTTTTACATCTTATAAAAAACAAATTGTATCATACATGAAATGGCTCGAGACAATCGAAATCCCGAAATTTTTTTTTGGGGGGATTTGTACATTCATTTGATATGGATTTATTTCCCCTTATACGTACAAAAGAAAATTAAAAAAATCATATATATTCTTCCTTGTTGCTATTTGTTTTGTTACCCAAACATGTATTAGCAAAAAAAATAAATTTGACCCAAATACAAACTATATATATATATATATATATATATATATATATATATATATATATATATATATATATATATATATATAATGAAAATGGAAGTGAATCCGACAGTATGTTGAAAAAATAAATAAAGGAAAGAAAGTATAGAATGGATAAAATAGGATATTTTAATCAATTTTACTTACACGTGCTTCGCCAACAAATCACACATACGTATAATTCACCAACAAATCACACATACGTATAATTTCTATTCAAAAGATAAATACGTATAATTTCTATTTAAAAAACTAAAACTAAAAACTAAAAATAAATAAATAAATAAAATCCCTCATGCTTTGAAAATTTAGAATTCCACAAAACTTTTCTCCGCGTCAAAATCTATCGCATGCGATATGACGTTATTAACCGTCTTTCTCGACCGCGTTTGAACGTGATTTTTTAAAAAAGGTCTTTTTTCGAACATTTCAAAAATTCTCCGCTTTTCCAACGAATTTCATTTAAAAAAAATAAGGATTTACTCTGATGAAGGTCGCATTTTCTTTGTGTGCGGAACATTTCGACATTTTTTTCTATTATTATTATTTCATTTCATTTGGTTATTTAAAAATAATAATAGTTTGAATAATGTACACATGGATAAATTCCTGATCGAAATACGTGTAAGTAAAATTGATTAAAATATCCTATTTTATCCATTCTATACTTTCTTTTCTTTCTTTATTTTTTCATATATATATATATATATATATATATATATATATATATATATATATATATATATATATCTTTCATGTAACGAAAGATTACTGATCTTCTCTTTAAGCACATTATATATATATATATATATATTATATATATATATATATATATATATATATAAAAGGCCGAAATGTACATACAGAGATTGATTTTTCTCGATTTGTTTAGCCTTAAATTTAAATAGGTAATCCCGCCTAATTAATTAATTATTAATTAATTAACTTTCAAAAATTAGGTTCGACTTCAGTTAAAAAACACATATTCTCCCATATATATATATATATATATATATATATATATATATATATATATATATATATATATATATATATATATATATCACGAGTTTAAAGAGAAGATATGTAACATTTCGACTCTTGTCTCTCATCCTTTGAAATAAAAAAAAAGACATTTTTCACAATTGAACAATGCTATAGCTAAAAAATTTATTTTGAATGACGCAGTAAAAGAAAAATAGATCTTTTTGTTGTGGGGAATGGAGTTGGTCAGTAATTTTGAAACGATTATGGAGCTGGGATAGTTTTTTTTCTATATGTGGTCTATTTTTCAGGCCTGTCACGTACAGACTGCCATTTTCTTTCATTTCATGCAAAACAACTTGTCTAATGAACGGTCTAACAATTGGAATGTAGCGGAAAATTCATTGAATCAAAACTTAAATTGTTCTATTATGATGGAATACACAATTCAGTTGATTCAATGTACGGTCATAGAAAGACTTTGAAATCCTTGAATTATCTGATAATGATGCTACGACTTTCTATGAATAAAATATTTTCTTAAAAATGATGACAACTTTTGTATTTACATAATATAAACTTTTTATTTTTGCCTATATAAAGTGTGATGATAAAAGTATCACGAATGAAAACTTGTGCACAGCCCATCGACTTATATTAAAAGTGATCCCTGGACTTCTTCCCAACTGGCAAAATGCCAACTTGAAAAAGAATCAAGTTATACTCGATAATTTTTGAATGAAGTGTTTTTAGCAAAACACTAGATTGGGGAAGTGCAGCACATTCTCACCAGACCTAACACCGTGCGATATTTTGTTTTATAAATTGAAAATTCATTTCAAAATAACAATTAAGGACGTGCAGGACATCAAATATGACAGTGTAGCATCCCATCGTAAGAGGAGTTTCAGAAGGGCACCAACCAATGAAAAACTCGCTAGAATAAACCTACTGAATGTCAAGGGACATTTGAAGACAATTAACGCTTCATTTAATGTACATTTATGTCTTACAAAATACAACTCAAGTCTTATATACTTTTTGAACACAACTGTGTAAGTAAGGATAACATTTATTCATTAAAATGCATAAAATAACTAGCGGTTTGGCTTAGTCGACAGAGCATTCGCCTAGGAACCACAAGGTTCCGGGTTCGATACTGGCCCTCGTCCTATTAGTGCATGAGTAGCACAGCTTTGTGATGAAGTAGGCAGCTGATGGTAGGTGTATCACTCTATCATGAAAACAATCTCCCTGTTCTAATCTTGGTAAAAAGGGGATAAACTCTCTCGCAGTCCAGCTGATACCGACAGGTATTTCCGTAGACTTGAATTTTACTTATGGCATGTCAACACTTGTTGAATAATTAATGCCGAAGTCAGTCTATTTTAAAACTATTACATAGTTTCAAGTAACTATTATTATTTACTAATAATAGCCATTTGTCACAAAGAGTATTCCGAGAATTTCTACTTAAGCTTATTAATTTGCACTCAGTCATTTTAAGCAATTATTTGGCTTGAAGTAACCAATAATCCTTTGGAGCCAATTATAACTTCAAGTAACTATTCTTAATATAAGTAATCCTCATACTTATATTGTTTGAAGTATTGCTAATACTAATAAGTTTCAAACATATCTATTTGACCCATAAATGGGACCCTAAGTGTTACTACTTCTTTGGATCAGGGTGTACTTTGGCGTAATGGCAACGAAGGGATGACTCCACACTTCATAGATCCTGAGAACTGGAGTCTCACCATCGGATACAGTTTAGTATCCTACTGAGGACATTACTTTTGTTGTGTCTTACCCATCTGAAATGGATACAGTCGACAAGGCGACGAATCACAAGAATTCCAATTCATCAGAAATAGTGTGTGCTAAAATTAATGCGATCTGCTTTCATATATGGCAAAGCACTTCAAAACGTTAATGTCCCATTTAAGTCCATATGTAAAAAATAGACCTTGCATTGATCCAGCTACTCTGAAAAGAAATGTTAATGTCTACTATCTAAAATATTAAATGAAAAAAAAACATGATGTTATCATTTAAATTTCATTTTCTAATCAGCTTCACGAATATAAATCAAATCTATTATTTTGGCCCAAAAATCAAGTCCTGGTGATATTTAATGCGTATATATATTTACACACAAAAAAGATTTTTAAACATTAAAAAAACAAAATTATTTAAGTACACAAAAGATTTAAAATCTCTTTAAAATAATTTCTTTAAAAATTTGTTTTCTTGACAATTTAATAGAATATAGTACATATAAATTAAAAGAACAAAAAAAAGTTTCAAATAATAATATTATGACATTTTTTTGCACTTTTTATTCAAGAATGCATGATTTTTTTCTACAAAAACTACTGCCTTGAGTATTATACAATTTTTTTATATAGTTATTCAGACTCTTATCTTTATTGAAAAAAAAAGTAAAAATCGTTTTTGACGGTCCATTTTTTTAATATCTCATAAAATAAAATAGACCTCGTAAAAACTATTTCCCCTAATATATTTGAGAAAAAACCTATTTCAGACATATTTACCACCAAAGGTAAATGGTTATGGAAATTTTCGTGAAAATCGGACCATTAACTGATTTTTATAGAATTTTTAAAAAATCCTCTTGTCGTAAGTTGTTTTTAGCTACGTTAAATTTCAGTTGATTTAACGGTGCAAAAATGAAAACATTGTTTTTCAATCATAATTTTCATTATTTCCGTAAGCTGATTTTTTTTTTTAAATCATGAGGAGTGTGTTTAATTTTTTCGAACGGAAAATTTTTTCAAGATAATATTATTTTTTTACAATTTCATTGTGTTAAATATCATCATCATCATCATCATCATGTCGCGCATGCAGCACGGGTATCCATGACAATCTCTCGCCCACCTTCCCTATCATTCATTGCACTTGGGAGCTCCTCTGCGGAGCAGCCAGCATCTTCGCATAGCTGGTCAATGTAGGTCCTTGCTGGGCACTCCACACTTGCATGTCCATGTGTTGGCTTCCACAGGTGAACGTCGCTTTTGAGTTCATCTTTGCTTCCCCAGCAGTGTCCTGCATGCCTTGTCCGTCTCACTCGGATAGTTTGTGAGATGGGGGCAGGTGGCCGTACAGCTGTTTCCTTGTGGGGTGCTGTTTCCACGACAGCATTCTTGTGCAGCTCCCATCTAGCTTATTCTCAAGATGCTACGTTAGGGTCCAGGTGGTGCAGCCATATAGCAGCACCGACACAACCACAACCTGGAAGAACTGTCGTTTCAGCTTGTCAGGGAGATCGGACCTCCATATGACTGATAATCTATTTGTGGCCGACCATGCCTTTGCTATCCGTGTATTTTTTTCCGGAATTAGTAGTCAGAGGCCTGAGTGGTGGCAATTTGTTTAGCAAAGAAACACAGGCACCCCCCCTCCATTTCAATCCACCCGTGTTTGTTAGATTTATTGGCAAGTATATATATTTGAATTTTGGTACCCAAGCTAACAACATACTATTTCAAAAGCCTGAGCCTATTCAAGAGCTGTTAATTATCGATATAGATAATATCTGACGATATTTCGTAAGTACATTTTCAGAATTAATATTCGTTTGAATTCAGGATGAGAAAAGTTGTTTGTTAACTAATTTTGTATGAATTAGTGTTAAATATAGGGGGTAAATTTCACAGGGAAAATTGGTGGTTCCTACTAAGTGTAGTATATTATTTTTTTAAATCGAAAAGTGCACTGACTTGAAAACATTACGAAAAGAAAAGAAAACTAAATGAAATATAATTGGTAATCTAATGGTATTATCTCTTTCGCACTATTCTTGCATTAGTATCATTATTTGTATTTCTAATGTTAAAATAAATACATTAACGCGAATGGTTAACATGAAAATTTAAAAAGAGTATGTACATACTACATAACTATGTATTTAATTTTTAGATGTATTCGAAAATATAAATCAAATCTTCATTATTTTTGCTCTAAAACCAAGCCCTGGTGATATTTAATGTGTATATCTATGTAATTTGTCGTTAAATGTTTTATTTTCGAAGTTTCCCCCGGACACACAGATTAACACAACTGCCCTTTATATATGCATAGATGTTCCAATTACTAAAACTCAATATTCAGCACTGAACAGACTGATCCCGCAAAATTAATTTTCCCGAGACTATAGTCTCTAGTAATCTAATTTCTAATAATTATATTCTTTAAATGATATTTCTTGATTCATGAATAAAACAACTTTAACATTTTTGGTTAAGTAAACAGTTTTATGTTTTTTTATAAATTGTAAATTCTGTTGTAAATTTAGTTTTTGTTTATTTGATTTCTCATTTTTCACATTTTTATGTTTACATTATGGAATTGTTATAGAAAATAATCGGCAATTTCAATAGGTTTCTTACAATTAGTTAATGATAAAATAAAATGGCTGAAAACAAAATGAAAGTCAAAATGGCCACTGCCTCAAAGAAAGGTTAGCTTTAAAATTATTGCTAATTTCAGTGGGAATTTCTATGGAATTTGAAAGAGAATCTGATATTTAAAAATGATATAATGTGATTGTTAAAATTATGATCTTCAACTATATTGGACTAAAATTCGATTCAAAACCGAACAAAAAATTATAATTAAAACATTGCGATTCTTTTTATTAAACATTAAAAAGCAGACGTTGTTCGATTTGCAGTAATGAGAAGAGGCCTAGCCTTATTAAGTGCTTGATTGGAGAAATTCCTAATCTGATCAATACGCTGCGTTCAATTAAAATATGGAATATTTAATGGAGTAAAAAAGAGTAGAAAGAATAAAAAAGCAATATTAATAATATGTTGTGCTTGACATGTGTACTGAAGCAAGTACATGCTTTTCCGGTTTCGCATTAATAAAAATGGGATTTGGATTTGTCTTCATTTAAACAACTGGAAAATAATTGGGAGAAATGAAGAAAGGACAAGGAAACCATTGAAAGGGGCTGTATAAACGAAAGGAAAGAAAAATATAGGAAACATAAATGGATGAAGAATCCAAAGAGAACATTAAACTGACAAAAGAATTTAGATAAACAACGATGTATTCCGCTTAACAAATTGAACTTGTACCGCACCCTGACATGAATTTAGCTAAACAAAAGAAGCTGAAGAAATTTATCCAGGTGTTTCTCTTATAGGGAATAAATGTCTTTACACAAAGATGAATCCAAGCTAATATACCAGTAATTACTCTAAATACAATTTACTATTTTTATCTTTTTATTTGTATTAAGAGGACACATAGAATAGGATTGCCCTTTATACTGCTGAGAGAAAAACAGCAAACCATCCTATTTTACCATCAATTTATTAACAGTGCATGCATTATTCCATTCATTCTAAAACAAATTTGTTACAGCATGCAATAATCCCAAATGCAGTTTTAAATAACGCAGGTGTACCTACATTACACATTCTTCGGGAGCAACCTTAAAACAAGAAAAAAGCCCAATGGATAAACCAAAAGGCAAAATGGTTCATTCTATTAATTAGCAGTTTATTGAAACAAAGTTGTGCTTTATAAAATAATAAAGTATATGGCATTTTTCTTGTTAGAAAAATAGATGATTTTCGACGGCACAAAATTTGGCTCATGGCTTAATTAGTACAATTCCAAATCAGGATCGAAATCCCTAGTAATGGCTTATTAGACTTGAACACTAATTAGCGTTCTATGAAAAATGTGGTAGGTATTTACTAAGCTGCATTCCACTAAACAAATTGAACTTGTGTCATATCCAAAACATGGCGGAGGGGTTGAGTAAATGCATACAATCAGTATTTTTTACTTATTCAAGAACGCGTTTTACCCGATGTGCAAAATCTTTGTTGTTGACTACCGAAAGTCATTTCGTCCCCTGGTTTAGTTGAGGAGGCGCTACTTATGTATCCTGTCTTGTGCACAATCAGCATGAGGGGCCTATCCATTTGCAGGTCTATAAATGTTTTGAATTCAGATTTCCTTCTTTAATGGTTACCATATTAAAGTTTAAAAAACCCAATCTGCCATACTATTTACCCAGATGGGATGGAAAAAATTTTTATTCATACCTTTCCCAAGAGTAGTAACGCTATATTAAATGCAAATAGCTTCGTTTAGGATTAAGAGTCGACCTTCTACAACTATATGCGTTACACAACGTGTGCCTCTTCTATAATCAACTTTAAATTCTAGTGAAAAGTATTTATATGAAAACATTATTGTTTCTTTTGGTGAATTTCATTTCTGTAATAGCAAAAACCTTCGTTTTCCAGAGTTATCTACGCTTAAAATTATTCAGTATTTAAGAAATAACAGATTCATTCATCTTGTGTGTATATTTAATTGTATGTGTCATAAAAGCCTTTGATATATTGGAAGCAAAAGAAGAGATCAATTCATTTTGCTTGTGTGGATTGCGTTTCGTGTATTTGACTCCATTCAGTATTTTTGTCTTTATTGTTCTTGTTCATTTTATCTGTCTATGAATATATTTCTTCAGTGAACTGCAACACGTGATTTGTCTTGAATGTCTGCATCGTCGAAGTCATTTAGCAGAGATTTATGCTTGCTAATAAAATTAGCATCCAAATCCGGATGTTTATCATGAGTCGAACAGAAGTTGTTCATGGATATATATATATATATATATATATATATATATATATATATATATATATATATATATATATATATATATGAATATACATCGGTACATCAATAAGGCTGTAGTCCCATGATAGAAATAAGTATTTATTTTACGCAAATAAATATTTTGGCACAACTTCTAAAGAAAATGAACATCTAACAAATTAATGAATGTGTGTCTGGTTTTGACAAAACTGATTGGTTATGTATGGTATGAAAACATTTCCTTGAAGGAACACACACGGACACACACTCAAACATTATATATATAGAAATATATATATAGAAATATATATATATAGAAATATGAATATGTGTGTGTGTGTGTGCGGGTGCGTGTTTTTGGGGAAATTTGGTTGTCTTAGAAACATGGAAAAAGTAAAGATCAGAATCAAAATGATGAATATTGCGTTATTAATGGTTTTTTTCTAATATTTCGAGATGTCTCCCTTTTACTCAAATGTTTATTCTTTAGATTGACTGTTCCTTTGCTTTTCTGCATTGTATGAAGCACAGCCAAAAACCCTCACTTCTCCATCCCGTTATTTACAACAGAGCGAAGAATCCAGAGACAGAGGTCAACACAAAGAAAACAACATCAAGGACAGCTGACATCACCTGACCCTTAAGTATTTTCTTAGGGTTCAGGTGGTGTCAGCTTGGTGGTCAGTTGGCTGTCTTTGTTGTTGTTTTCTTTGTGTTTACTCTCTTGATTTACTCGCTCTGTTGAAAATAACGGGGTGGAGAAGTGAGGTTTTTGGCTGTGCTTGTTTGTGGTGGACTGCTATGGGGGTGGCTGGGATTGGTGAAGTATTCGTATGGATTTGAGGTACCTTTAAACCTTTTTCCTGTGAAATGAAATGAATTATTCGTGTGGGTGTCAGCAAGAGAGTGATATCATAGTGTGTTTACCTTATATTAGTTCACCATTTCAGATTAAATATTTCTCTAAGTGAACGCTACCCTAGGCATTCTCGTGATAAAGAGACACATTCTTTGATCAAAGGGACATCACTAATCTTGGCAATTTAATGTTAATACTTGTTTTAGTATGACAATGTCATTTTTAAAACTTCACTATAATTAAAGTGTCCCTCCCGATCTTTGTAAAATGTTTATATTATCCACCAATCATTATTATCGTCAAAGGTCGATGAAAGCCCTTCCCACACGTTTTCCTCTGTTCCAGTATGCTATGAAAAGTACATGATTCCTCTTCCAGTCTCTCAACCATGTACTCATGTCTCGTGCCAACCTCTTTCCGACAGAGAACTTCATCATTGTCGTGGCAAACTTGGCTCCGAATTTTATCATCCACAGTTATTCAACTCATTGGAAACTCCGAAAGGCAAATAAGAAGTGAATTTTTTTACATATTAGAAATTAATAATCAGATTTACAGTCATGGTTGCTAACTTGAAAAATCCGCCCTGGCAATAAGACTTAGAATACGCTCATTGTATTAACTACATAGGATAATCTCCCTCCCCAAAAAGTCATTCCCTATGTATGTCACCAAACTGCATGAGATAGTAGGCCTCAAGTTCTAGAGTTCTGGGTAGTCTGGGTACTCCTTCTTTGTTATTACTACCAGGTCCACTCGTGCCAGGAGAGATCGTACCTGTTAGGGTCCCATGTATGTGTCATATCTGTTTTAAAAATGATACGTATTTGATAGAAATACTTGATGCCATATGAATATAAATTATTTGTATTAAGAATAGTTACTTGAAGCTATAATTATTTATTAAGGGTTATTATTATTAATTACTTGAAACCATATAATTCTGTGTAAACAAATGACTATTATTAAATTGAAATAATTACTTGAAACTATATAATTAGAAGTACTAGATAGGAATACTTGATAATCATATAACTGCGAGCAGAAAACCCGAAAAAACAACACCACTATATGTAAATGTAAATGTACAATGAAAGAAATTCCCTAAACTCTAGACATAAAATAACCCTTAACGAACTGACATGCAGTTAAAATCTATCAATCAATCAATAACCTGAAAAAAACGTCCTACCTCGATTACAATATTACTTTTTAACTTGTTGAGATAAAATTCATATACATATAAAATTTAATACACAGTTTTACAGAATTATGATATGATTTCGTGAATATGATAATGATTAGCATGTATAAAAAAAATTAAAACTCTTTATCAATGTTTTTTTCTCTTCCTGTATATAGATACCATTAAATGGAAAGCCAAAGACGTTAAACAGAATTTAGAGCTGTTTTACACATTCTGTTAAAACTTGAGATTATTTGAACAAAAACTCGTCAAGTTATTAGATTGCGAAATGATATCAACTTTTCTGAAACACCCTGTATATGATCACATAATTCAAGAGATAACTAACAAAAAGTCACATTTCAATCTATCCATATCCCCTTTTGTTAAATGAAACATCGAGATATGTTTCAGTTGGAAAGGTTCCTAAATGTGGTCATCGAATCTTGTTTTCTGAATCCCACATTATATGGAGTCACGCAATATTAAGAGAGGTGATCATAAATAAAACCTGGCAAAATCTCAAACATTTCGTTCTCTCTTCGCATAAAGCCAAATTGCTTATCTTACATTTTCTACAAAGGCCGAATTTTATCGCTGGCCGTTTTCATGTAATTGCCCCGCGAAATCCATTGTAATGTCATTTCATGACAATGTTATGTTGCCTACAAACTTAGATGGTAATGGGGATGTTAGTAATCATCCGGTGTTTAGCAAAAGTAAATCAACAACAACGACAGTCATTACTATGACATTACTCCCAGGTTCACTCTTACATGGAGTGGTAGTACCTGTTAGGGTCCCATCTACGTGTCAATTAGATCTGTTTAAAGATCATTCGTATTCGTTAGAAATACGTGGTACCATATAACTATGAATTATTTGTACCAGCAAGAATATGCACCCTCCGGGCATAAGTATTTAAGTTTTAAAATAATTAGATATGATAAATTAGAAACACTAACGAAATTGAATAATAATGTATATAAGAATATCATACTTATTTTAATTGTATTTTAATGGGTTTCTATATAAAATCATTCATGTGATACATTTTAATACGCTGGAGAATAAAACAATAATATTAGTGATCATTAACACAAAGTAATTATTTAGTAAACCTGGTTTTATTAAAACTATTATGCAAATTAACCACGCCGTATATTATGTAAACCTTGGCTTTCTAGTAATATATAAGACACATTGCAAGATTTAAAAACACAAATAATAAGGGCCGTTTTGAGGCAAATCTGATTTTCATAGAGACATCTTTAATAAATAAGATTCATCCAATGTCTTAATGATTTTGACTATAAATTAAATACTCATTGATAAATTTACGCAATTCCTGGGGGCATTGTGACGTAAGCAGCGACGTAGTTTCGATTATAGACAGACAGACGCCGAATCCCCATTATAATAAGATTAGAAAAACTAATGAAATTACATAAGAACACAAGAAATATTGTATTATTTTTACTTTATTCTAATTGATTTCAATTGGATTGTTTTAAATACGTTTGAGAACAAAATAATAATATTAGAAATTAATAACATCAAGTAATTATTTTTTAAACACCATTTTGTTAAAATTGGTATGCAAATTATTCACACCATATACTATGTAAACATGTATTTCTTAAAAAGATATAACACACGTTGCAGGATAATATTGGCTGTTTTGAGGCAAACATATATCAGCTAGACTTTTATAGAGACACTTAATAAAAAAGATGATAATTAAGATTAAATAATGGTTATTTAATAACCATTGAGAATATAATATAAATAACTAAGGGAATTGTGATATTGTTGGTGACGGAGTTTCGGTAACCGACTGACAGATACATAATTTCCATTATAATAAAAATTTAAAATAGTTACTTGAAGCTATGATTGTTTACTAAGGATTATTATTAGTTACCTGAAACCATATAATTGTGGGCAAACAAATGACAATTATTAGATAGAAACAATTACTTGAAATCATATAATCATTTGTATCAGATAGGAATTCTTTAAACTATTAAACTGTTGCAAATCATTTGCATTAGATAGAAATATTTGATACCATATAACTGTGTACAAAAATTGTAAATATAAATGTACTATTAACATAATTCAATAACCCTAGAAATAACGTGTTGACATGCTGTTAAAATCAACAAATCCGTCCTTCAAGTAGCATACGACAGAATGTACTAAGCTATATGATAACAGCAGCAAGTAACAATCCCTGAGATAACCTTAGTACGATACAAAGTCAAATAGCAGAATTTTGAGGTAGGAAGATTTTGTTGCGCCAATCTTAAACATAGGGACGGTCTACCATTTTTAATAATTAGCATTCAAAAATCAGAAGCTCCAATTCGAAGATTTTCACAGTGTCTCGCTGCCAATCTGAGGACAGTGCTAGGGATTCGAACACACTTGAATGAGTCCAATGGTGATAACGAAGGTACGGTTGCTCGGATGATTCACTCTTACGTTCCGATAAGAAGAGAACTCCTGTATTTGTTGGTGAGATGCAAGGCAAGATTGACAACAAATGTCAGAAAAACGACCAGGTCCATAGCCAAGAACATGGGTGTATCTAAGTTTCTTATTGGACACGTAGTACATGAAGACATTCGCTATTTCTTATAAGATAAGAAAAGACCAATGTTTATCATAGACCATGAAGAACAAAAAGAAAGAACGCACTACAAAGAACATGCTATGTTTTTTCTCAGATTATATATATATATATATATATATATATATATATATATATATATGTGTGTGTGTGTGTGTGTGTGTGTGTGTGTGTGTGTCCGCATGCAAAAAATGTTTAAAAACGAACAAAAAAAATAAATATAAGCCTACAATGTATGTATTTCCTTAACATATTGGCATGAAATAATCCCAGACGTGTTGACATGTCATTAAAATCAAGGCATCAATCATAATTTTCAGTTCGAACATTGACCAATGTCGCCAAGACACCACTACTTCAGCGATCACGTAAACCTCTTTTTACTGTTTGTTTTGTTATATTTATATTCACTATTCTGCAGTAACAACTGATGTTTTGTTCGTTACCCACGTGACGTATAATCAAACATCGATTTTGTTTTTCTTTTTCATTGTCGGTCGAGTTGTTTTAGAAATGTCAACTTGTGCTTTCCATCCTAACTCTTTTTGTGACAATCTTCAATTTAATAGTAAAGTGTTTTAGAGGGCGTATTTCAGTTCGCGTCTTGATTGGACACGAGTGCTTTTGAGTGTGCAACATGTGTTATGGTCGATTAATGTCAATTTTCAAAACACTGGCTATTATTCCTCAACAAAAGTGCAACATATAACTTTTCCTGACAAAAGACGGCCTTGTAATTAACTTATGCTGGTCTACTTAAACATCATTAACTTTTCATAGCAATATTCACTACTTTCCAACATTTTAACAGACTTATTTCCCCAATTAGAATATTGTCGGTGGCTTTTTCTGGGAAATGCAAACATACTCAAATTCCTGTCTACCCTATCGGTTAGACTTTGAATACATTGACTGTACCCCTGCAGAGAGATAATGCGCCCCTGCCTAATAGAATGGATGTCATAGGTATGACAATAAACTGCATCTGCCCATGAGACTTTTATTTGGAAAATTGTTAACTTCCTGATATCTATCAGTGTGTCTATAATAACAGCAACACTCATAAGTCCACCTCTGCAAATTCTTTTTATATAAAGTTAATTTATTTCTAAACCAATTTTAGAAATTATTTTTAATTGAACATTATACATTCAAAAAGGGAATTTTATTATTTTTAGTGTAATATCAGACAATCAAGACAGTTATTATTAGCTATTATCTATTACCAAACACAACAGCATTGAAACCATGAACAAAAATGAATTTTGCAAAATCTTTGTAACCGAAAATAAAATTGCATAATTTAAGATAAGATGTAGAGTTGTAGAGTTTAGCATATTTAATTATATCCATTTTGACAATAGATTTTCTCAATCAAAGAATAAAAAGATCCTGGTATGTTTGGTTAAGAAAAAGATGAATTTTCATTCAGATTTGAAACCATATTTCAGCTCATCTAACGAGTATTGTATTCATTTATCTAAAAAAGGTGAGATATCCAAGTAATTTCATCTACTATTAAAAAGTGTTAATTCGACGTAACGAAATATAGCATTTTACTTAATATCATGTAAATAAGAAATATGCTGAAAAGATAATTCAACTGAGGATACACAAAGCTGATTTTATATAGAGCACATACAACTATACAAACCCCATATATATATATGTATACATATATATACAAAGAAATAGACATAAACACACACACACACACACACACACACACACACAATATATATATATATATATATATATATATATATATATATATAT
>CM042137.1:81535779-81565779 GCA_023376005.1 Doryteuthis pealeii
TTATTTTCTAATACTCCGCACGCACACACACACACACACACACACACACACACACACACACACATATATATATATATATATATATATATATATATATATATATATATATAACCTAAAATATATTATCTACCCTGATTGAAAAAATACACAAAACTGTTGGTAATGAAGCTGACATTTATTTTAGGGATTATCCAGCTCTACTAATCAGTATTTGTGTACTTTTTGATTTAATACAAAAACGTTTTAATAATGATTTGTCCATCTATTTTATTGTTAGTCTATTCTATGTATATATATATATATATATATATATATATATATATATATATATATATATATATATATATATATATATGTGTGTGTGTGTGTGTATATATATATATATATATATATATGATTAAAATTGCTAAAGTCATCGCCAGATAAATTCTAGAATGTTTGTTAATATCTAAAACGGCCATACACCCAAAAACAAATTACAATGTTCTATTTTCTTTAAATTTTAAACAAATTTTGTGCTGCTGTTACATTGATATTTTTTCCATCTCTAGTCAGGCGAATATTTCGTTCGTAGCTTTCATATATAATTCCTCGATGTGTTTTACTGCTAATTCAAAATTGATGTACATGGCAAATGTAATCATTGACACCTGAAGAGATTGATTAAGATTTTCAATTTGTCTTGTTCATCATTGATCTATGGCTTTTTGTACGAATGGCGAAAGTATACATTACCAGTGTTCGGAGGTACAACTAATTCTCGGATTTCAAAATTATGTCGATTATCCTTTAATTCTCTTTCCTTATCAAATTCTAATAAACAACAAGACTGAAATAAACCTTTACGGAAACTTTGATAAACAAAGTGGCTAACACCAAGCAAGAAAAGAACACCAAACCAAAAAAAAAATATGTATATATAACAAGGTTCTAAGGGAGATAAGAATTATATAAGTTCCAAATCAATGGAAATAATGCACAGGATAAAACCAAGTTAAATTACCGAAGAATCATAAAGAAAATAACCTTAATTATTTATCTTTCTATCTCGTAACAGGAAAACATACTTAAAATCAGATTTTCCATATAAAGGCGTGTACCAAATTATTGGTGGATACTTTCGTGTAAGTTTTTTTTCCTTCGGCCGAAATTACTTAAAAGCATATTTAATATAACATTTGATGGAATAAAAGCATTCTGAGTAGTTAAAGGTAATTGTTCGGATTAAACATAATCAATAAAGCTATAACATTGATAATGTACGCAAAGTTCCAACAAATAACTCATATCACCTTGTATCAGTAGCGTTTTTCTTTTTCTTTATTTTTTATGTGAAAGAAAAAAATCCTTAGAAATGTAAAGTTTTAATTTAAAATCCCAAAAGCATTAGGGTAAATAAAATATAAACACTTAGGAGAAGAGTAAAACGTTTTAAAATATAGAGTGTGTAGACATCTTGAAAGCAGTTACGTAATAGTATTATTACAAATAACTTTTATAATGAGTCTCAACTGTATAAATAACACATACTAGGAAATAAGATTGATACAAATATTAAAGGACATAATATTCAATTTTTAAAAGCCTATTTCTTAAAGCCCTTTACTGAGTTTTATTAGAATAAACATATTTTAAAGACCCTTTAAAATTTAAACAAAATATTATTTTTTTAATTATTCTATTGCTTGTTTAGTAGAGAAGACTAAACATTCAAATAAATCAAATGATAACTACTTTTTTAGAATTAACCATTTTGACCTGGTACTTCGAGGTGGCTGGTACTTTAACATATACCATAAGTCTAATATTTTGGTTGATTGATTGATTTTAACTACCGGTCAACAAATCTATGTTTACTTTATGTCTATAGGTTATGAACAAGTGTTCATTGTACCTTATATAGTTGTTTCTTACGAATTTATTTGCTCACAGTTAAATGATAAAATTATTCTTATTCAACACCATTAATTTATACTTAATTATATGGTTTCAAGTAACGATTTCTATTTAATAATAACCATTTGTTTGCATAAAGATATATGGTTTCAAGTAATTAGATAATAATAATAATAATAATAATAATAATAATAATAATATAATAATAATAATAATAATAATAATAATAATAATCCGTAATAAACAATTGGAATTTCCTGAAATTATCCTTAATCCTAATAATTTACAGTTATATGGTGTCAAGTATTCATATCTAATACTAATACTTTTTAAACTGATCTATTTGACTCATAGCTGTGATTCTAACAGATACCGCTACTCCGGGTCAGAGTGTACATGGAAGAAATGGCAGACCTCGAGCATCGCCATCATATAGTTCAGTGTTATACACAGAACACCCCTTTTTGGGTGTCTCAGTCAGCAATTCTCAGCTTAAGGTGATCACGTCTGATACTATAAATAAAAGACAATCTACTTCCTTTTAATGGATAGTATAATCAAATATATTTGATTTAGTTTCTTTGTTTTTAATAGCATATCAATGCCCCTGGGTTATTTAAAGTCAAAACAATCCTTGTAGAAGAACAGTGGTGGTACTGTTCGACATATATCTGAGGGTTAGGGGATTCCTACCTTTCTCAAAGTCCTAAGTAAACGTAATACTGCGTCTAGAGTTCGAATAATACAACGATGGTGCAATCCATCGCGTTTGCCAACCTAGAGCAATATTTGGACATATTTCAGATTGAACTATGTCGAACTTTGCTCGAATTCCCAGATGAAATTCACATTCATTGTCTTGACATTCTCGTCAATCAAAATATTACATCACTGAATTAAAACTTTATGACTTGGTTCATATGCACTGACTGGAATATTGAGAATACAACAAAGAACTACAGAATGTGGCCTCATTTTCATCTGGTATTTTCCCAATGTAATGGGAACCCCACAAAATCTGGTGGCGTTGTAAGGCAATGCTGGGATTCATCGTTTTTAATGGTATGTCAACCCGTAAGGGTTATTTTATGCCTAGAGGTTAGGCAATCGCGCACATTGTTTGCTGAAATCTACATTTTATTGTATTGTTTTGTGAGAATGTTCTAATACATTTGTATGTTATCAAGTATTGCTATCTAATACAAATAATTTGCCCAGTGTTTTGAAACCGTGCCTGACCCCAAAGTCATCACACTGATGAAAGCTTTGTTGGTTGTGAAGAGATGAAATTAAAACAAATATTCTTTCTTTCAATAGATGTCTGCACACTGGAAAAGTTTAAATGTGCACTGAACACAATATTTTGCGATTTTTGTGAGCACAGGTAGAGGGCTAAGAATGTTTTCAAAAGATTTTTATCGGAAGCCAAAACTGAATAAAGTTCCATGCCGGAGATTCATCTAACAGATGATAACTACCAATTCTAAAAATATGAACAGTAATAGCAAGGGAAACATGCAATCTTGGAATTATTTTTAGAATATGTCCTGGAGAATGTCAGGCATAATATTCTATGGGATACAGACGGATCCCTTAATCCCGACCAGAATACCAGACTTAGAGTTGATTAACAAGAAGAAAACTTGCCATCTCGTGGATTTTGCTGTCCCGGCGAATCACTAAGTGAAAGTTAAAGAAAGCGAAAAGATAAACAAATATTTGGACCTTGCCAGAGAACTGAGAAAACTGTAGAACATGAAGGTAAAGGATGTACCAATAATAAATGGTACCCTGGAAATGGTCCCCAAGTGTCTGAAAAATAGTCTTGATGAACTGGAAGTTGGAGGAAGGATCGATATCATCCAAACTATATCATTGTAAAGTCGGGTAGAATACCAGAATAATTCTAGAGACCTGAGGAGATTTGCTATCAATCAGTAAACTATCTGCTAAGTCGGGTGTAAAAAGAATCTCTAATATACATCGTATTGGTTAACAGGAAAAAGAGAACGTGTCAACAGGTAGATTTTGCAATTCCAGCAGATCATTGGGTGAAAATGAAAGAAGTCGCAAAGATGCAAACATAGACAAATACCTGAACCTAGCAAGAGAATTAAAAAAAGAAAGCTGTGGAATAGGAGGGTGAAAGTGATACCAATTGTAATTGCTGCACTTGGAACGATCACCAAAGAGAATAGAGGAATTGGAATCAGAGAAGAAAGGAGACCAACAACACGGTTAAGATCGGCTAGAATACTCAGAAGAAATCTATAATCACTCAAATAATAAGACTAATAAAATAAAACCTTGTTGTGTGAGTTATCATATGGGTATATTGATTTATACATATTAAAAAAGACTTCATATTATTTCTGTCCTTAGGTGGCAAAAATGATCCTTACCCATTAAGTAAACACGTTTTCCTTTTACAAAAAGTATTGTTTAGATTTATTTAGCCTTATGAGTTATTTAATACTAACATTTGATTAATTTGTTAGTGCTTGATTATAACAATAGCTATATTTTGTCTTAAATAAGTACGCAGTTAAAAATTATCAAGTACTCTTATATAATACTAATAATTTGAACACATTTATAGGGTATCAAGTATTCCTATAGAATACTAATAATTTTTAAACAGTTCCTTTTACTCATAGATGAGAACCAAACGGGTACTACCACACCGGGTAAGAGTGAATTTGGTAGTAATGGTAACAAAGAGGTACTCCACACTCCCCAGAGTTCAGGAACTGAAGCTTCATCGTCAAATAAAGTTTGGTGTCATGATCAGGACACATCTTTTTTGCGGGTAGGTCTTAAACCTCTGGAGAGGGTACAGTCAGCATATTCTAAGTTCCATCGACAAGGTGCATAGTTATATGGTTTCAAACATTCCTATCAATTAGTGATACATTCCAGACATATCTATTAGATACATAGATGGGACTCTATCAGGTACTATCACTCCGGTCCAAAGTGGACTTGAAATAATGACAATAATCCACATAACCTTGAGCTCAATAACTGTAGCCTCACCATCAGATTCTGTTTATTGTCATACACATGACACGCAATTTTGGAGGAGGGTCTTACCCTTCCTTAAAAGAAGGAAAGTAATACCACCTACTACCGAGAGTTTTCAGTTTTGTGGTTTCGCTCGTGTAAAGCATTTTAATTGTTATACCCTGTCACATTAAATATCTTTCCTAACCCCGCAATCCCCCCGAGATCAATTTTGGATTGCGAAATAAACACTGATGTCTCATTAGCCGACATAAAGTGCACCATTTTAGTTTAACAATGACAATGACATTATCTTTATGATAGTCAATATTATTTTCAACTGATACTTTCACGAAAGGGTTTAATCAATATAAATCAATTTGTTATTGATTATTCGAGTCAAATTAGATTAAGAAAACCAGGTCTCACCAATTGAACATACAAAAAAACTATCAGTTGATTTGAAATAGGCCAAATATGACATAAAACGGCATTTATGGATTGCATATGAGAATAAAATTCACCATTATTGAATTATTTGGCATATCTCTGTCTACTATCGTATAAAAACAGTTTACGTATGAACTTGTTGATAACATGACGTTTATATTTTGAGTTAACAGTGTCATAAGAGTTTTATATCTAAATTAGACATTTACTAAGTTTAGGTTGGCACAAGACTGAAAGTATGAAGTGCACAGTGAGAATCAAACTCACAAATAATGATCAGCTAGTTTAACAATTATACTAAAGAGGAACCCTAATGATGTGCAGATATTTACTAAGTGCAATTTAAGTTTGGTATTAGGCAACCAGTATAGGTTACCTAGTGAGAAAAGAATTCACCACAAAATAGTAATTCATCTACGAGATAAGCTTTTTAGCTATTAAACAACAAGGTGCCAAAATTGTATTTAACTAACCATTCCGTCACGGGCAGGATGCAACACAAGTTCATGTTTTAACTGCAGTATACCTGGTTTGAATTCAGATTGTTCCTTCTCCAAGTCTGGTTGCCTAACAAAGGCTAAATAATCCAATCTACTATTTACGCATAGCTGAGGGGGAGATGAGAGTTAATACCTTTCCTAAGAACTTTAGTGCGAAAGGAAATGCAAATAGTCTAGTGCAGGATTTGAACTCGTGTTGCTGATCCTATTTGATACGACGTTAACCGTTATGATATAAACAAAGAAAAACTCCGTATCATAATGGACATGAGAATAATAGCAATGAAGGTGTACTCAACACTCCCTAGAACTGGAACCTCATCATTAGATGCAGTTTAGTTCCAGACTTCGGGCACTCCTTTTTGAGGATGGGTCTTACCACTCTGCAAGGGATACAGTCAGCGTATTTTAATCCCCACCGACAGGGCGGAATTTTTATCAATGAAAATGATGAGTTTGTTGCATCTTAGCAACATTTCTGATGTTATAACATGAAAGAGATCAGGACCAAGTGGGACAGTGATGTCATATGACATAGGCCTGCGATTTTAAGAGGACATTACTAGATCACTTGTTTATGTCTTTTGTCTGGAAGACTGAAATACTGTAGTTGTTGCTGTTACCACAGATTAACACTTGTTATTTCGTGCCGAGGTCAGTCTTTTTTGCAAGGAATTATGCTTTTAAGCAATGTTAATAATTTGAATTATTGCTACAAAAATATTCTTAATACAAATAGAGTATTGCAAAGTTATATGGTTTCAAATATTTATTTCTAATATTCATACTTTTCACACAATTATGTTTTTCTATCGTATTTAATAATGATAATCATTTATTTGCACAAACAAACGCACACGCAAGCTTTCACACACACACACACACACACACACACACACACACACACACACACATATGTGTGTGTGTGTGTGTGTGTGTGTGCGTGTGGATTCAAGTATATTTAATAAATATATATAACATTTCATAGTAACTAATAATATTCACTTGTAAACAATTATAGCTAAAAGTAAACGTTGTTAATACAATTTATTGATGCCCAGTTACATTGTTTCAAGTATTTTTACCTAATACTAATAATCTTAAAATATATATATTTGACCTATAACAGATACTACGACTCAAAATTTACTAAAGTAGAGTATCTTTGCGATGGAATGATACGTTTCTCTAATGGAAACCCTAAATATATCAATACGTAACAGTTCATGCTTTAATTCAAGTCCATGAAGGCCTTATATAGAATACAGTTCACAATTTAAAACAATTATCTTTTGAAGTTGTTATGAAAGGATTTTGCACCCAGTCATAATCACATGTGTTTAAGGATTTTTAAAATATCCGACAACAATATGAGACATTTACTTTTATGCTAGTTTTGAAAGTACATTTTTAGCGACACGCATATCTACATCGCGCAATCTCGTCGCAAATAGTTTGGGAAACACTGGTTTACGGTTGATAAAATAATTTTCTAACATATCTATTTGATCTGTAGATGGGATCCTAACAGGTATCATCACAACGGCTCAGAGTGGAGCTGGAAGTAATGATAATGAAGAGGTATTCCGGACTCCCCATATCTCCGGATCCCGAGTCTCACCATCTGGTTCACTTTAGTCATATTCAGACACCCTTCTTTTTGGTGGGGTACTCTCCTGCAGGGCATACATTCAGTGTATTTTAAACCCGCTGACAGGGTGGTTTAAATTTTAAATAGAAATACGAAGTAAGACATTACAAAAGAAATCAATCGTGGAACCTAAAGTTTCTGATATGTAGGTGAAAAAAGACTGTTTAAATTTTCTTTTTTTGTTATACTCTTGAGTTGTTTATTTTCTTTCTCTTTCGTCCTTCTTTGCTCCCTATCTCTCGCTCTCTCTGTCTCTGTCTCTGTCTGCCAGTCTGTCTGTCTCTCCGCACACAGAGGTGAGAACCCAAACAGGTATCACTGGAGAGTTAAGGTTCTTGAATGATTATCCTTTTATAGAATGTTCTATCTAAGCTACACTACGTTAAGCTTTTAAATCTAAGTAACCCAACGTGACTTTGTCAAATACTTCGTTAAATTGTAGCGATACTCTGCAATTGTTTTCTCACAGATTCCCTGATAACTGACATTGGTTGGTTCCAGAGGCCCATGGCTAACACAAATCCCAAACGCAATCGACACCCTCAATTCTTTTCACACATCCTCAACAAGACAAACGAACAATAGAGGAAGGAAAGTGTGTGCAGCGTGTTATCTATTTCCATTTTAAAATATTTTTGGTGTGCGTGTGTTTTTTTTTGTTTGTTTCTTTTTGTTTGTTTTTTAATCGAATTGTGCGTGTCGATTAACAATGAACGGCAAATTTAGGCTTCGCTCAAAACAGTGAGAAGATCGATAGTCAGATGTGACACGACAGATAAAGAGGGATCGATTCTCTGTGGGTGTTTACTTAGAATTATTTTATTTGATGATTAAACCTAAGTAATTGGTCGATAGCAAATTATATTATCTTTGTTCGTTTCTTATAAAAGCACAAAAGTAGTATTAGTAGAAAAATATGCGGATGAATGATTAAAAGATTGCTGTGTTAAAAATAAAGATTACATGTGCTTACTTTACGAAATTAATAAATGTTTATAGATTCAATAAAATTCTCAAGACGTTTGAAAGCCAATGATAAAATGTTGAAATTTATTCAAAACATTTTATTTTTATTTCATTTTGACTTGCTACATTGATTAAGAGATAATCCGCTTTAAAATTGATCTTGTGCCATATCCTGACCGGGTCGGAGGGGTTTGGTAAATTCATACTTTTATTAAATGCTACTTCCAGGACTCCGAAAACACATTGTTAAATAGGTTTAACAATTGATCAAATTCACCTAAAAAATGGAATAACTATTTTACCTTTATTCTTAATCTTGGACTGTTTTGTCAAAGAAAATTAATTTTCAGATAAATTTTGAATTTGATCAAAGACGTTGAAATTTGATTGAACCAATAATGAGGTTGTAAGAAATTATCTTTGAATAGTTTCCATAATTTTGAATTATTTAGGTGACAAAAGAAATGAAACCACACAATATATACTTATTCATAAAATTGTAGATAAACATGGATATTTAAAATATATTCGATACATGAGAGGAAACTCGTGTGAAGTTTAATTTAATCCAAAATTCGTCGTGTCATTAGTCATTTATGAAGTCATCTCCCCCGAGGAATTCCGGGTATTCCTACTAGTATATATATTTCTTGGTATAAACCAGCTGTTGGCTAATGAGATTAATAAAAAAGCAGACTTGTCTTGCTTCAGTGGAAATAGTGGTAGTGTGTGTGTGTGTTTTCTTTTTTCACTTTTTGTTCATGCCTAATCAATAAGAAAATAAAATAATTGAAAGTTCTTCTTAGATATTTGATAAAATAGACGGCATGGAAAATACGTTTTATTCAAATTAAAACAATTTAAAAGTCGTTGGAATTTAATAGAATTCGATGAAGTATTCAGGATATGATACTAAACTGCATCCTGAGTTCCGGGAAATGTGGAGTCAAACTTTCATTGCCATTACTGCCAGGCTTCACTAAGACCAATAATATTATTACCTGTTAGGGTCTAATATGTGAGTCAGATTGATCCGTTTTAGAATCATTAGTATTAGTTATATGGTTTCAAGTATTTTTATGTGCATATTATTTGTATTAAGTATATTAACTTGGAGCTTTAATTGTTTTCAAATGATTAGAATAATACTAAATTATTTGGAATTAAATAATTTCTTGAAATATACGAAACCATATGCCTCAGTAAATAAATGATTGTAATAATTAAATAGGATTAGGTACTTGAAGCTATATAATTGTGCATAAATTATAAGTATCGGATGGGAATATTTGAAATCATATAACTGTGAAAATTATTTATACTAACAATATTTACTAAAGTGAAAATTGTTTAATTATGATTATTATCATTAGTTATGTGAAATCATAGTTCTTGAAACAAAACAAAAAAGTAAACTACTGACTTCGGCATTAAATTAAACAACAAAGGTTGGCATGCCGTAAACAAAAGAACCAACAAACCGTAAATATGTTTATAGTATCGAAAAGAAAAAAAAATTCTTAAATCTAAAGTTTATGCACAAAACCAAACTAATTTTACAATATGATGATCATCTACAAATCAATTTAAAAGGCAAGAATCACTTACCAAACCTCCGATTGATCGCATCCTCATTGAACCAGTCAGGGCGTTGATGCTAGCTACGGTAAAATATCCTTGCAGAGCTGTGGTTAGTTGGTCATCTGTGCAACTGGTATCATTTTTAGTTTTCCACCATTCTTTAGTGAAACTCCCACTCAACATCCAAACATGTCGCCTACCAAAAAGTTTCAATTTGTAGGCCTGAAAAAAAGAGGAAAATTCTTTATTTAACATTTTGATTGATTACAACAACAAAAATATAAAACTGCAAACCATCTATGAACAAAACCGAAGTTACAATCATATATTATATATATATATATATATATATATATATATATATATATATATATATATATATATATATATATATATATATATATATATATATATATATATATGTGTGTGTGTGTGTGTGTGTGTGTGTGTGTGTGTGGTGGAATCTGTTTGCCTGTCTGTATACGAGTGTTATTCAATAAATAAGGTGAATTTTACCTAAGGAGTTGGAAATAGGACTCACTATTTACAATTGTACCTTTTTCAAGGGATTACAAGGTTCCGGGTTCGACACCGACCTTCACCAACTCAGCACATAAGTACCACAGCTTGGATCTGTGTGGTAAAATGGGAAGCTGATGTTAAGTGGGGCGCTCTACCTCCGAGAAAATATCTCCCTGGTCCAGTGCTAGTGAAAAGAGGATAGACTCCCTCGCTGTCTGGCTGATACCGAAAATAGGCAACTCTCCCTACTTTATTTTTAACTTTTATTTTAGTACCTACAAACAATATCAAAACATGTTTTGTAATAAAGATAATTTTAAAAGGATTTAATAGCTAGCCTCTATTTGTTCACACTTCCTGGTGTTATAGTTGTGCACAATAAATCAACGTGACAAGCTCATTTTAATTTACGATAACCAGATTCTGCTGCACACGTAGATTATAAAATTGTTTCTCTTAATCACGATGGGAAATTCAAGAACTTGATGTTAAACATCTTAACCCCATTTTCTAAAAGGGTGATTGAACAAATGAACTGCTTTTAACCGTTTGAACTCGTATGGTTAGTGTTTCGGATGTGTGCTATTTTATTATACACCATAAGTCAGATGATTCAAACCCAGGAAAATCGCATCAAATATAACTAATGAAAAACTTTATATAATTTTCTAATGATGAAATATCTTTAAACAAAGTCATCTGCGCATTGGGGTGAAGTTTTTAGTAAGAGCTGGGCTATTTATTTCGTTACTCCCTTTTATGCATGCCAACAAGCAAATCAATAATCATTTAACGTAAGCATTTAAAAATCAATATTTAAGACCGATATTTTTACATATTTCAATAATTTTGTTTGATATTTTATTTTCCAAATTAGATATTTAAAATAACCAATTAATAAGAATTTATAACTTTTTTTAAGAAAATATTTTTTATCAAGATTTTAATAATGATGCAAATAATTTAACAGTTATACAAAAAGTATAAATAATTACTCAGCTGTATATATGATGGTTTATTCTTGCGTATTTTGAGCATTGTTGGTGAGTATTGTTCGTTGGTTAGTTGACATTAGAGAGTGTCAACACTTTTTGGGTTATTTTATAACGAAAGTTTCACAAGCAATTATATGTTTTCAAGGCGTTAATGACAATCATTTGCAAATGGTTATAGCTTCAAGTAATCATTCTTAATACGAATAATTTTCATGCAGTTATATCATTTCAAGTAACTACAAATGATAATCCTTTGTAAGCAATTATGGTTTCAAGTATTCCTTTCTAATAATAATAATCGTATTACAGATCAATTTGACACATAGAAAGGACTCTAACAGATAGTATCACTCCGGATCAGAATGGATATGGGTGTATTGACAACGAAGGGGTGACTATACGTTCTCTGGAGCTTCAAAACTGAAGCCTCACCACCGTTCACCTTCGGATTTATATCCTTCAAAAAGGTATACACCCCTTAACCCCCATCTATGTGTAAAACAGTACCACTACTGATGGATTTGGAATTAAATAACCCACAATAGCTTATATGCCATTAAACAAAGGAAACAAACCAAATCCTTTTTCTGGAGATTTTGGGTGTAGTCGATGGTGCAGTAGAGGGGATTATTTATAGCGATCACACTGACTTGTAATTATAGTGCCGTAATATTGAAGATAGTGTATGGTGTTCATTAGAATTATAGTGGATTTGAATTGATCACATTTGATTGTAATCTGTTATTGTGTTAGGGTGGCGTGCTAACGTATATAAAACGTACAACTCCATTCTATCGCTCCGAAATTCGACGAGATTCTTGATTTCTTTTTAAAGAAGTTGCTGTATTCGTAAATCTATGATCGGCTCTGCTACCCAGAAGACAAAGTACGGAACATTAATGTTAAAACACGTGAGAACAATAACACTTAGAAGATAAAGTGTACGTGATCCCACGTTCCCCACTGTTGGGAACTCGCTGACAAATTTTACCACACATTATCTTGGCACGAGAAAATTTATCCACGATTCTAACTGAGAATAAGAAAATAGAAGAAAATCAGTACTGGTTGATCAACTTTAAGATAATTAAAAAACGTGTTCAAAGAAGTATTCAAGTTGGTTTAATCAATTAAAAAACAAACGAACAAAAAGAAAACGGTAGCTGC
This sequence comes from Doryteuthis pealeii, assembly GCA_023376005.1. Taxonomy (NCBI): domain Eukaryota; kingdom Metazoa; phylum Mollusca; class Cephalopoda; order Myopsida; family Loliginidae; genus Doryteuthis; species Doryteuthis pealeii. The sequence continues at coordinate 81,548,511 of CM042137.1, forward strand.
ACTTCGAGACACCGTTGGAATTAAAGTAAGCTAAGATTACCATTGATTCCATAAGGTGTGAATGATTGATTGAATTTAATGGCAAGTCAACCTAACGAGGCTTTCATTAAAGGTTTAGATTTACATTTATTGTGTAGTTATTTAAAAGAGTTTTTGCACACTGTTATATATCAAGTATTCCTGTCTAATACAAATAATTTTTATGCCCAATCATATGATTTCAAGTATTCATTCTGTTTAATAATAACCATTTCTTTGCATAAAATTATATATTTTCAAGTAACTAATAATAATCCTTAGTAAACAATTATAGCTTCAATTAACTATTCTTAATGCCGATAATTTACAGTTATATGGCATCAAGTATTCCTATTATATACTAATGATTTTAAGGCTGATCTATGTGATCTGTAGATGCGACCCTAATAGGTACTACCTTTCCGAACCAGAGTGGACCTAAAATAATAGCAAGGGGTACTCCACACTCTACACATCTCCACAACATCATCAACAGATGCATTTTAGTGTCATAGTTGGGATAGAATGATGAATCCATGTCTTTTCCAATGAAGTTAGCACGAAGTGATAAATAAATAGCCTCAACAAGAATTTATACTTGATTCACCGAGTTTATTTTTACAAGACTTTCGATTTCGCAATTTCGATTACAGAATAGCTGCTAAATATGGGATATTCAGTACAGAACAAAAAGATACGAAGAACTACACGTAAAACATTTTATTTAAAAAATCAAGATAATATATGAATAAAAGATTAAGAGCAATTTGTGTTTCAATCAAGGATCAACAAATATATTCCATGGCTTTTAACTGAGAATACTTTACATTTCCCACAATTAATTAAAGCAAAAATGTTATCTGTAGACGTTGGTTAAAATAATATACGGAAACGTTCGAATGGTCATTTTATTCTCGACTAAATAATTATAAATAGAGAATAAGATCCATAGACTATGATCAACTGCTACATAGAAAACATTGCCCCGTAATGGATCATGAATTAGCGATGCAACATTTATATATATATATATATATATATATATATATATATATATGTGTGTGTGTGTGTGTGTGTGTGTGTGTGTGTGTGTGTGTTTGCATTTGTTCTAGTGTACAATAAAATGAAAAGTCGATTGTTACTATTGGTTAAAAGCAGCGTACTAGCCACGTATCACCAGGAAAACGCTCCCTGAAAAACATTACAACGAGCTGTAATTCAGTTATATATGTATATACATATTTAACTGAATTAAAGTTTATTGTAATGTGATAGGCAATTAGTATACTGCTTTGAAACCAATGGTAATTTGATTGCAATGTACACTAGAACAAATAAATATAGCTCTTACACCAATAACCAAACACTTTATTTTCATTTCTCCAATAAATCCAATGCAAACTACCTACACACACACACACACACACACACACACACACACACACACACATATATATATATATATATATATATATATATATATATATATATATATATATATATATAACCAGTTGCGATCCAATCTTAACTTTTAGTACTTCAGCTAGTTATTATTTTATGTTGTTATTTATCCTTGTTATATTTAGTATTATTACTATTACATGAATTTATTTCATCTGTATAAATCTAATTTAATCTAAGGCGCTGATTGTGTAATGGTTATGGATGTAGTAAATGAACCTGGCGACCAGAGTTCAAATCCGGAACATGGAAATTTGCATTTCCCATAGCGGTAATACCCTTTTGAAAGTTATGGATCCAACTCTCGCCAAAATTATAGGTAAATTGCAAGACAGAGTGGCAACCTGTTTAGTATTTTAAAAATTCAATTCTAACCAGCTGTATTTACTTGATATTTATCTTATGTCGCATCCTGCTTGTCATGGAGGATTTGGATAGATATATAAATTAATCTAATTAGCTAGTACAATTTTCATGAAATTGAAAAACATAAAGATAAAAAAGAATGCTAGCTTCTGCTATAAAGGAACTTCATAAGAACATCGAAGGAGAAGTATGTTTGAGAAAATAGGTCAGTGTGCAGTGTGAGAAGAAAGCATAATGGAACTATAAGGCTTTCGTCATCATCTTATTACGTTCAAGTCTTATTGCTAACGTCTTTATCTCCTGTTCTTCAAGTTACATCAATATGGCTTCTGATAAAAAGTTAGGATTAGGCAACTTGCTTATCTGAAACATCTCGTAAAAATGTAGGTTCATTTTGAGAATCCTTCTTAGAATATTAAATTAAACTTGTAACGACGTATACATTTTTGTAAGTGTACATTAATAACAAAGTATGTAAGTAGTTTTTAAAAAATGTCACTTAATTTCATTTTTTAATAAACATCCTTTCTCTAATCTGTCCTTTTAAGAGAGGAGGGAACGTTCTTTTCTCGAATACCGTTTCAGCAGTAAAGTGTATTCTATTAAAATTTTAGAGTCTGAAAAAGACTGTTTTCCAAATGGTATGAAATATTTAGTCCCATTGTATCATATTTCAACTAAAAAGTGTTTTTATTAATGATAGATAAATAGCGTTTTTTTGAATGCCATAAAAAAAGAATGAAATTCAGTTATCTATTCCCAGAAACAATTTATTCGTTTTTTCGAATAAAAATTTTGTGTGGAATATTTTTTCATGTAAAAAATTTAGCTGTATAAAATATAAGATTATTTAAAAACTATGATTCTTTGTTAATAGAAATTAAAATTTAGTATTTAAAACATAATTTAAAACTTTAATAAAAAAAATTCACTGTCAATGACCTGGTGTTACTGTTGTATCGTGTCTTAGAAAAGAATAGCCTGACAAAGGTCATCGCTTTCTAGGTTTTAATATAGAATGAATATCATTAAAGCTCCACTAACGGCTCTCTTATCCTAATAATTATATTTGATGAAAACTGCATTGAAAAAAATGTGCTTAACCCCTTTACAATTTCGTAACGTTATATATATATATATATATATATATATATATATATATATATATATATATATATATATATATGTTATGAATTCTCTCGTCGATTTTCGACGCATGAGAGTTCATACATACATATGGAGGCGTGTGGGCTAATGGTTAAAGTCGTGGAAAATTGACTCGTCGATTTGAGTTTAATATATATATATATATATATATATATATATATATATATGGTAAAGAAAAAGACTTTAATAAATCGGCCAGTTTGCAGTTATATATCTATTTCTACCCACAGGTATGTGTGTATAGCTGTGAGTTTCATCGGACCGCTAACTTTATTGAAAATGGACTCTCTCTATATATGTATGTATATATATATTATATACATATATATATATGTATGTATATATATGTATATATATAACAGCATTGAAAGTATCCAAACTGAAGTACGCACGAAACAATTATAACAAGCAAACGAGAAATAGAAACATAATATACTTTAACTCTCACCCACAGAAAAAAACTTACAACAAATATCTTTTCCAATTGATAAGAGAACACTATGAAAAATATATTCACTAAACAATATATATATATATATATATATATATATATATATATATATATATATATGTGTGTGTGTGTGTGTGTGTGTGTGTGTGTGTCTGTCTGTCTGTCTGTATATGTGTGTATATATGTATATATATATACATATATATGTTTATATAAACATATATACACACATATACAGACTGACAGACAGACAGTTTATATATATGTATATGTATACATGTGTACATATGTCTATGTCTATATATATGTATATATATGTATACATGTGTATTTATATATGTGCCCATGTATATATATAAGTGTATATATATATACGTATACATATATATTTATATATGTATATATATATGTATATGTATATATATTCATAAGTATATATGTATATGTATGTATATATTTGTATGTAAATATATATATACGTGTATGTATGTATGTATACACACACACACACACACACACATATATATATATATATATATATATATATATATATATATATATAGTAGTAAGAGGTAATATCGCTTTTATCTACACTTGGTGAATTGGGTTGAACATCACATTTCGGTTACATAATCAAATCAACATGCTCTATTTATTTAAACTTACAAAATACAAAAACATTAAATCTATTTGTAAGTTAAATACGAGCTCAGATATAAATATGCTTGAGTAAGTTGCATTATGTATCAAATCCTAATGAAAAGGCGCTTGAATTTCTTTCTTCTGTCAAGGCAGCCAATTGTTCACACTAGCAAGCCCTTTGGCTCAGTAATCAAACATCTTGATAACATGAAAACGGATGATTTTTTGGCGGACATCAACCGATCGCACGCAACGTTTATATATATATATCTAAAATGTGTTCAACATACCGTTCACAATTCATCCGTGCTGTTTGATTCAAATGTCAGATGTTGTGGCTAGATAGAAAAAGATATTACTTTAAAAAGACTCTTTGATACGAAACACAACTAGCTTCTACGATGAGTAGATTGGCTCGTTGATATTACAGCAGCGCATAACTCTTGCCAGTTTATTTAATGCTGAAGTTAGTTTTGTTCCAGATGGTTTCAAGTAATGATGATAATCATTTATAAACATCATTCGTTCAATTAACTAGTCTTCAAGCTAACAAATGACCAACCTTTATATGGTTTCAAATGACTATATCTATTTAATGATGATAATCATTTGTTTGCGCGCAGTCTTATGGTTTCAAGTATTTTAAGTAATTATCTACTTTCAAGTAACTAAGCTAAAGACAAAGGAAAAGTTAGAAATAGCTGACGCGGAAAATGCAAAATTGAAAGCGGCTCAGAGTCACGTGAGTTGTAGATGATAACCGACTTCAATTTTACGTTAAATGATATATATATATATATATATATATATATATATATAATATATATATTATATATATATATAGAGAGAGAGAGAGAGAGAGAGAGAAGAGAGCATCACCCATGATTTTTCAAAAAGATAATAAGTTACTTTTCTGATATATCAAAGATACCTGAATTTCATTATTTATAGTGAAACATTATACAGTAAAAAGAGACCTTTGTGTGTTATTTATTACCAGACTTTACAGCATTCAGACTGTGACCAGAGTAAAGTTGCATTAATATATATAAGGATGAATATGCGATTTTACTGCTCTGTACACTTATGAGTATTAAAATATTACAAAATAAAATTTATTACACAACTCTTTTTCCCTCTCTTCCCCCATCTCCCCTCTCTCTCCCCTCTCTCTCTCTCCCTCTCTATATCTCTCTCTCTCTCTCTATATATATATATATATATATATATATATATATAATATAACACCGTATTTATATTGGTCACTGAAATGTTTCCTGATCTTCAATAGACGATTAGCAGATTGATTGCTAAGACTTTGGAAATAACTTTAAATTTGCAAGATTCTGTATTCAATCATAAATTCCCCTCAATTGCGAGGAATATTTATTGTGTTAGTACAGATTATAAGGAAGGAAGTGGCGGTGTAGCAATGACGTCAGTAGACTTGACTAGCTTACGAATTTTCAATGATGTAGTCGATGCTAAAATACAACAGCGATTATTGTTTCATAATTTCTCTTAGCGCCAGAATTTTTATTAACACTATACAGAGTCTGATCAAAATTTGTCGAGGCTGACGCTGTATTCACCACGATAGAGATGAACAATGAATGAAACCTATTCTTTAAAATATTTCCCTTGGGATATACTTATACCTTTGAGTGAAACATCTCTGAATATGTATTTGCCTTGCCACTTTTTCAAGAAAGGACAAAATATATATTCGGTCAACATATTCTCGCAACTTTCTACATGGTAGGCATTCTTCCTGTAAAGGGGATATTTAACGAATAAAGATTATATCAAATGATAGATTTCATTATTAGGGTTTCATATGCAGGACACACAGTGATGATCGAGGTAGTAGTGATTTGCGAAACTGGTTTGCTTACTCAGATTGTCTAGTTTTAAATAAACATTTCTGTCTAATATATTCGAGTGTTTAGAACAGCCTTCTTCAGACAGTAGTAGTCAACCACTATATATATATATATATATATATATATATATATATATATATATATATATATATATATACAAGGTGTTCGGGAGAAATTTGACAGTTTCATAAGGAAAAAGAAAAGTGTTTGGTAACTACAAAATTTAATGGATTGTAAGGAAATTCAACAGGCATGGACATTACATAACTATCAAGTTTCACTCAAAATAACCGCCATTAGCGTCGATCACAGCCTCAATCCTGCTCCGGAACCTCGAGCAAGCTGATGTTACAGTTTCCCTGGGAAGGGTCTCAAAAACTACCATAATTCTGTCGATTAACTGGTCTTTTGTAGTACTGACACAGCAATTGGCGTCTTTCTCAACAGCACCACATACATAATAATCCATGGGGTTAAGATCTTTGGAGTTCGGAGGTCAAAAATTGGGACTATTGTAGTTGTAAAAATTCGCCGACAACCATTTTTTACCAGCAGTGTGACAGGGGCCGAATTCTGCTGCCATACATATGACCTACCATTAGCTACCCTTGTTATCCAGGGCTTGACTATAATGTCTAGCAATTCCAGGTAGGCATCTGAGGGTCCGCAACACTTTTTCCTGCAGATTTTTTAGGAATTCTGCAGTACGAACGCAATCAGGTCCTCTGTTATGTTGGTTTCTTCAAGCCACAGCCTTGTATTCTCCAGTTCATTCCTGATTGTTTTTACAGTGTTCAGGGAGCATTGGGCAGCAATCATAATCTCCTTATTTTTATGGCCGGCACCGATCATCATGATAAAAGTTATTCTCTTCGATGATTCAGGTGGGTTCCAGTCTATTTGTCATCACGTATATGAATTAAGAAGGATCCAAGATTTTAAATGATGCGTAGTGTGCGTCTATACCTCTAACCTATGGTGAAAAATAACCAAATATGTATATGTCAAATTTATCCCAAACACCTTATATATATATATATATATATATATATATATATATATTATATATATATATATAGTATAAAACCAGTTCATTTACGAGTTTTGACACATAAACAAATTCCAGAAAACTCCGCAATTAAAATTTCCTTACGTACAGAATATATAAGAAAACGAATATAATCGAGATCCCAAATTTTTTTAGATACGCGCATAATCCGTATATTTTTGGAATATTAAACTTAAGAGAAGAATCTGTTATTACATTGATAGCGACATTATTAGAATACGTTTCGCTCAAGCAAAATACGAAATATCTTTTATGGTAAACTTCAGTTATTTTCTTTTTGTTTTTAAAACATTTTTTTTTACTTATTTTCTTTATTTCGGTATAAGCAGAAATTGAAATTTATTTTATGGAATGAAAACCTAAACGAGGAAAATAAATTTCCACAGCAAATACTATAAAATGTGAAAGGGTTTAAAGGATTTTTATATGATTTACGTATCATAGGAAACATTTAATATTTGGTTACGTTTGGGAGTATGATTGCTTTTATTTCCTTTGGGAGAACTATTCATGGAGTTATTATTTGATTATTGGCTAAACAAACATAATGACGAAGGAAATATACCCACACAATCAGAAAACCTTATATATAGAGATATATCATATATGTTGTTATGCATTAAACTCATCATCACCACGCCATTGATATCATTTAAGAAAAGAATGAGAATTTACACAGTTTGGCTTCAGTAACTTTATAAAAGTTGACAATCATATTGAAGACAGCGTCGAGCATCCTTAAGCAGTCTTAGGATTATGCAGAAGTGAGCCTAATAGCAGTGTAGCGAAGATTTTACTTTAAAATTATAATTCTCCTAGACAAGTTGCCAATCAAGGCTAGATAACCTAATGTACTCTGTTATTTAACATATATTTGAATTGTGTATTAAATTAATAATACTAAACAGCGTTATGGTACTTACTTAGAATTAATGTTTGTTTATGAATATGAATATGCGTCTACAACAATGTATGACATGACGCAGAGTCGTGTATAATATGAAACCCGATATTTGAACTTAAATTGAATTAAAAGAACAGATTATTACATTTTCAAACACTTTATCTTTTTAAGTGTAGGATGATTTCATTTAGTAGAATGTATTTTCCGTAGATTCTATACTTTAAATTTAGGGTCAGGGTAAGAGTTAGGGTGGGTAACACTTTAAACTAGAACATTGTCACATATTTTAATCAACGCTGTATGGCATATTGTATTCCTAAACAGACACCAATTCAACATAAGTATTCAATATAATTACAATCAAGCAATTACAAAATATATCTGAACAAAATTTTATACACACACAGACACACATATATATATGTGTGTGTGTGTTTATATATATATATATATATATATATATATATGTGTGTGTGTGTGTGTGTGTGTGTGTGTATCTATCCATATATATATATATATATATATATATATATATATATATATATATATATATAATAAAGATTTAATGCTAAAAATGAATAGCAATATCACAATATATTTCAAATATCGAATAAGGTAATATAATATTTGTTCTAATAAGCTTGCATATCACATTATGTAGCTCTTCATAAATCAGTTTGACTGACTCTAGAGTACAAACTCTCCCTGTAATTAATATATATCAATACAGGTAGATATACTGATCGAAGTAACACTAATAAAAAAGAATAGCCAGCTGATAGATTGGTTTATAAACAGCGAGACACTGACGGAGAGTCAAACAAGCAGACACATAAGTCAAAAGATGCCCATACTGAGATAAATATCAATAGTCCGAAAGAAATAAATTGAAAAAGAAAGAGAGGAGCCTGAATTGGTTAAAATGGAGGTAGACAAAGTAAGTTGTTTTCTGTGGAATTTTTTGTAAAAAATTGCCGGATACATCCCAGAGGATGTAATAAAAACAGATGTTGGACGTTGTAATTGAAGAATATTACAAAATAAACCTCATGGTGCACAAGTGGTCGAACATTATGTAAGTGGAATAGAAGAAACAGATCCTCATTTAGTGTGTTTATACCTTGCTGGCTCTAGGGAATGAGATACCTTAGCAAGAAAATTGAAGTCTGAGTCAATATTAGCGCCTAAAAGTCATTTCTAAATTGACTGGATACGCGACTTTTTGTTCTTACCATATAGATCGTATTGTTAACTAAACTCCAGACACAACAATGTCTTACGGCTATTGTTCGTCCATTTTAAACCAGTTGAAGTATGTTACAAATAATACCAATCAAGTTCTTAGTAATTAGAACCTCCCATCTATTCTTTTATACTGTTTTCATTGATTGACACTCGATGTACAATAACCAGCAAGCAACTCTGATACGAATATAAAAATATACGAATAATAATAAAGCTCAGGTTCACCACCACGGAAATATTTAGTATTGTTATTGTAAATAATTTTAGCGATGGTTTTACTCCTTGAATGTTTAGTTCAAAGTTACGTGAAAAAGACGAAACCTTACAAAGTAATTTATGAGTTTTATCATTTTGCAATCTGCACAGAGTCTATATTCTTACGAATATCAATTTGTCGCGTCCTTCCTATGGGAGTTATACCCAAAGAGCCAAAAGCTATAGACTGGTGTGTTATTCTCTAATACATGATTAAGAAAATATTCATAACCCACCAGAGTTTCTCACGGTCACTTTAAAAAAACAATCCCACAGTGTTAATGAGAAAAAAGTTAGAGATAGTCGAATGTGAAAAGTAGCGGGCTAGGTTTCTGGGGTAGAGTCATATTTTCCTTTAAAAGAATAAACGTACGAAAGAATTGTAAAAGGGATTTTCCTAATAAATACAATAGAGTACACAAGCTCACGTAATGGCATATCACTTAGTAACCCCAGAAGATAGTATGTGTTCACATATAAGTGGTACGGTCTCCATTGTCTATAAGTTACTTAGATAACATACAATTGATTATTGAAATATCCAAGATAAATGGAAACATTCTGAACTCGAGATAGATAACTGACTGGGATATTATAAATACCCCTCAACACACACACACACACACACACACACACATATATATATATATATATATATAAGTAAAGTAAAGTCGTCGGGGCGGCCTAAAGTCGCTATCAGCCAGTGTGCGAGGGAGTCTATCTCCTTTTCAATAGCGCTAGACCAAGGAGATTGTTTTTTTGAGCATCTGAGGTGGAGCACCACACCTTCCATCTGCTCCTTACTTTACCGCACATATCCTGTGCTACTCATACGCTGAGTTGGCGGGGACCGGTATCGAACTAAGAACCTTGTGGTTTCTAGCCGAACGCTCTACCGACTGAGCTAACCCGGCCCCAATACACACACTTATATATATATATATATATATATAAACAAATACAGTTACACATATGTACATATTTACATATATATGCACGCATACACACACACATATATATATATAAACAAATACATGCACACATATGTACACATTTACATATACATGCACGCATACACACTCATGTATATATACATATAAATATATACATGCAAACATATATACGCATTTACATATACATGCACACATGCACACACACACACACACATATATATATATATATGTGTGTGTGTGTGTGTGTGTGTTATTCATTGGATATAAGAACTCACTCGAGTATTACTTAATATTTAAAAAAATATTCGATCAAGAATGGAAATAATAATCAATATTTTAATATTTTACTGTTTTTCAGTTGACACCACATGACATGACACATGATAAACACATTTTTATTCTCATTTATAGATTTTAAAACACACTCAAATTATACACACATATATATATATATATATATATATATATATGTGTGTGTGTGTGTGTGTGTGTGTGTGTGTGTGTGTGTGTGAGAGAGAGAGAGAGAGAGAGAGAGAGAGAGAGAGAGAGAGAGATGACAGACAGACAGACAGATACAGTTATCTGCAGTAAGAAAATTTTAGATATTTTTAAATAGATTCGTACGAATTTAAGTGCGTATAATTATTGACAGCCTCCGATGTGCGGAGTGATATCTAATAATATATAACAATATCTATTTTGATTGTGTAACATAATGCGCTATTAAGAGAATGTTTATTTTGAGTGTTGACACCGAATTCCACATCTGCGGAAACTGATTAACAGTTGGTCTGCTAGGTCATCCTTCTGGTGCATGGACTAAATATGATGTTACATTTGCCTTAATTTTGAGATGAGGCTTATAATTTGTATTTGATTCAAAAGATTTGTAATCCATATGACATCAAGACCACATTCAGAAGTGTTTCTTCTCTTCGTAAACATCATCTCCGAGTCAAGCCTCCAACAGAATAAAACATGAACCAAGAATTGTGTATATTCCATACCATGCAGCAGTGGCAAAGTATACAAAGGTGAAATATGCTGCCCACTGAAAGTAAGACTTGAAGAGCACCGAAAGCAGTGGTACGAGGGAAAATAGAAAAGTCGAGTATGGCTGACCATATATGGGACGAAAAGGGAAACGATCTGCCCTTATAGGATCAATATCGGTAAGAACATTGGAGAAAAAGATGTCTCAAAGAATCAGCTCATATATTAGGCTATAGTAACCTCGTATGAGGCCAAGTATAGATATAAATACAATATGGGAACCAATAATTAAAATGGCCAGATTAGATATTGAAACACACAATATGACTCAATGTAAGAGATCATAGATAAGTACAAAATTGAATATTCTTGGTAAAAAGAAAATTAGGTTTATAATTTTACTCTGAATTGTCCAGTTGGATACGCTTCACTCTGAATTGTCCAGTTGCAATGTATATACGAGTTGAATTAATGCAGTTCTAAGTGACAATCATCTGTACGTTACAGGTTCAATCCTATTACGTAACATAGCTTATCACGTGTACCCGGTCATGATTAACGGAATGAGAACAGTCTAACCCTATAGATTGAATAAAGGTTTCTGCTCGAAGTTCCGCAAAGGCTCCCGATTACGACATGAAGGTTCCCGAGTTCTAGAAAGTTACCGAGTTCGACAAGAAACACATGAAGAAGGCCGGAGGGTGCATTGGCCGCAACGTTGTGTAGATAACAATAAAGATGAGGACAACAGTCCGAAAAGTCCAAATAATACAAAAAGGCAGAGTTATGTAGAGGACTGGTTATTGATTCCCTGAGATATAAAATATAATATCACATGATGGATCAAAATGCAAAAGTATTGACTTTGAGTTTGAGTCACACAGAATCCCAGCATATAGATTTTAGACAATAAAAATTATTTTCTTACCGAAGATGACACTTGGAAAGACATCGATTATTGAGAGTCTGCTTGAAAATGGAAATATGTAAATAAAGTGGGAAAATAAAACATATATGCTTGCTTGTCAGTTTCTTCCGTTGCTATGACAGATACGACGATTGACGGCTTTTGAATTCTGTCCAGGCTTCCTCCTTGACATAATTCAAAAACTGAGGAGTGTTGTTCGGATGATTCTGTAATAAATTAGTGCACTGTTCTTATGTTATCAACTTATCCAAGGATGTTTGGTTCAACATAAACGGTTTCTACTTTAAACAAATCACCTGCAGCCAAATCCGCTAGGGATGTTATAAATTTTCCAAAATGAATTATAAAATTCTGGTATCGTTGGCTTAGAAGAAAATTAAAAAAAAAAAAAATTAGAGATGTAATCGTTTTGGGGGTGATAATATGCTTTAGATTCCTGTATTTCTTCTGATGAGTGTATGACACATGAAACATTTCGTAATGAAATTAACATAGGGATATGGGATTTTAATTTTCTTACTTTTTTCTTACTCTGCTGAGCAGGATTTGAGCACTTTTTTCCTTTATTTACTCACAGACAGAGGCAAATATATATATATATATATATATATATATATATATATATATATATCACCAATCATCCCTCCTATATGTCATTGCCTCCTTGAGGTCCTCTGCGCAGCATTCAGAATCGACACAGAGATGATCCATGTAGGTCCTTGCTGGGCGTGCCCATGGGTACGTTTCTACAAGAGAGCGTCGCTTATGAGTTTGTCCTTGCTTCTCCAGCAGTGTACAGCATGTTTAGTTTGTCTTACTCGAATGGTTTGTGTTATGGGACGACAAGTAGCCGTATAGCTGCTTTCCTGTGGGATGATGTTTCTACTATTTGTTTAAGACTGCCCGCAGTATCTATCCTGTTCCCATCTATCATATTATCTACTCACATCTATCCTATTCTCTAGACGCTTTGTAAGTGTCCAATTTTTCCAATCATACAGTAGCACTGACACAACTACTGCTTTAAAGAATTGTCGCTTTAATCTATCATAGAGATCAGATTTCCATATGATTGATAATCTATCTAAAGTAATCCATACCTTCCCTATACGAGCATTAATATCGCTTTCCGTGGATATGATATTACTACATAGGGACTACCAATTTTAGGGACTTACCAGTGTGGAGATGTCTCCTCATCAACTTTTTTATCGAAGTTCACATAGAAGCCAATGTTTCTTGTTGCCTTCTCCAGACTATGCAGCAGTGATACAGCTTTTGTAGGTATTTTTGAAAAAACGCTAGATCATCTGCGTTGTCCGCATCCGTAATACTCTCTGTGGAATATCGCCTGCGTCTTGCTCCTTTTTTGTGAAATTTTTTCCTTTCATGAGATTTAGTAACGTTCGGATTTCGTAATCTAGACATATTATAAATATATATGGCGGTAACGTATCTCCTTGTAGAACACCAGCGACAATGTCAAAGAATGTATATAATATATAATATATATATATATATATATATATATATATATATATATGTGTGTGTGTGTGTGTGTGTGTGTGTGTGTGTGTGTGTCTTGAAAAGTTACTGGATCATGTAGTTTAAAATATCTGTATTCAGGCAGCATTACTTCATACAGACACATTTGACTATCAATATATTAGGTTTATCTTTATCATTGGCTTTACTTAGGTATTGAGCACTTTTTACTTATTAACTTTAGTTTCCTGACGGTTTTGTATGAATATATATATCTTTGTATGAATATATAACAAGTTTGGTATATCAAATTATATATATATATATATATATATATATATATATATATATATATATATTTTGATAATTGAAAAACAAATGATGTTTACAAATGCTTGGGATCATCAGGAGAGAATGTGCACCGTTTCGGTGTCTTCCTCTCAACGGTTTTAACTGCAGATCGCCCCCACCCTCACTGATGTAAGGTCCCTCGGAATATCTGTATCGACCGTATGTAATAGATCGCTCTTCAACAAAAGTAAAAACGGGATGGAATGACCGTTAGAAGAAGAATGCGCAAACAGAACGCTGTTAGTCAAAGTTGGAATTTTTCAAAAAATGCGTTGTCTGTATTAAAAATAAAATGAATTTTATTTAAAAATAAAATGAATTTTATTTTTAATATTTAAAAATCAGAAGCATTACAGTTTATAATAAGACTCAAAAGAGTCTGATGTAAAAATGTTTTAAAAAGTGTATAATTGTATAAAAAATGTATATTAAAATATCAAAATTGTTCATAATACACTCCAACTATTAAATAAGTAACCAATAAGTCCACAGCACAACTGAAAAAGATGTAAGGTTCCAGAAAGTTTGTGGTGTTGGTAAATCCGTGGTGTTTGTGAATAATTATCTTCAGAGGAGTAAACATCCATAAGTATTGTTTTTTCGTAGACAAGTATGTGAAATAAAAGGAAATTAATCCGACAGTGTGAATTTGATATATTGAGAGGAAGGCCCGAAACGGTGCACATCCTCTCCTGATGATCCCAAGCATTTGTAAACATCATTTGTTTTTTCAATATATCAAATTCACACTGTCGGATTAATTTCCTTTTATTTCACACACACACACACACACACACACACACACACACACACATATATATATATATATATATATATGAGAGAGAGAGTGATGGTTTAAGATCGGTATGAAGGATTGATGATGATAAATTTGGAGAAATTAAATTAACTACCGAAGGACACATCATGTCTATATGTATATACGTCTGTATACGTATGTATATGATTGATTCTTCCGTCTATCACAACTTATGGAGGTCAAATAGTTCACTTAAATATGTGAGGTGTTGGACATAAATGATTTGTTTAAAGTGGAAACGGCCTATGCTAGACTGCTATAATGTATTACATGATGTCCAGAACAACACTCCTCAGGTTTTGAATTTACAGGTTTTCCTTTTTCTAGACCGTTTGACCATTTGACCTGCTAATGCTAGAGAGCCCTGTCTATCCAAAGATTTTATCCATAAGAAGAGAAAGAATAGTTGAATTTATACCTTTACCGACTGAGATTGGCCAGAATACTTATAAGATCCCAAGAGAACTGAATATATTTGCTGTCACTCGGACATCTATTACAACTGGAATAAGAAAACTAGTAAAGATAATAATAATAATAATAATAATAATAATAATAATAATAATAATAAGTGTTGCATAATCTATGGTAGCATAGATTATTGACAGCACTGTGTAGTGAAAATGGAAATTTACCGACCGTTGGGGATCTTTGACCCCTGGCGGGAAAAACACAAATCACGTGAAGTCACGTAAGAGCTAGTTAGCTCCTCAGTTCCAGGCAAAATGTTGGCGGAGACAGACGTCTCTGGCTTAACTGGAACTCATCACATGCTCCCGCGCTGTGCTAGTTAGTTAAGATTAGGAAAAAAAGTTTAAACAATAACTTGGCGTTGTTGGTCATTAATGTCTTAGCTAGAAAACGAATCAACAACAAGATCGGCCAACAAGAATTCAACATGGCGACTAGACGATTACACGGATGTCCAGAGAAGAGGAAATAAGTAACTAATGCAAATATGCATCTCACCTCTCTGATACCTCTCACCTCTCTCATTTTCCATATCACATAAAATGAAATGGTTTATCACATAAATGAATGCGGCAAACATTCACAAAAGGAGCACAGAGTTAGGTACGATAGGGTGGGAATGGTGATTCACTGGGAATTGTGCACGGTATTACAATTTGAACATACTACCCAAATGGTATATGCACAAACCAGAATCCACACTAAAGAATGAGACTCATAGAATTATCTGAGAAGTTGAGATACAACCGGATCACTTAATCACAGCCAGAAAAGTAGATTTAGCAATAATTACCAAGAACATCTAGTGGACTTTGCCGTTTTCAGAGTGAAAGTGAAAGAAAGCGAAAGGATAAACCGATACTTGGACCTTGCTAAAGAACTAAGAAACTGTGAAAAATGAGAGTGAAAGTGCTATTAATAGTAGTCGATACACTTGAAACGGCCCCGAAAAAAGAACTGGATGAATTGGAAATCGGTGGAAGAATCAAAACCAGCCGGACAAAATATTGTTAAGAATGGTGCGATTACTCAGAAGAATCCTAGATATCTGAGGACAGTTGCTGTCACCGAAACTCCGGAGAAAACCTCGATGTCCCTCAGACTCCTGGTAAATACTTACTGTCAGTCAGATTCCAGCTAATGCCAGTGTAAGGGGAAAAAACTCGCAAGGAGTAATATAAGTAAAAAGAAAATTATTATGGATTTCCCAACTGTATTATCGAGAGAGGAAACGCATACTGCTTCGTTGTCAATTCCTCACGGCGATAATTTAGCGTAAATTTAAAATAAATGGGATGATGATGCAGGGAAACCATACTGGTCGACAATGGAGGATATCAAAGTCTCAGGACAAAACCCTTAAAGCAATATGACTTGCAAATAGAAAATAGGCAAACTATTAACTGACAAATAAATCGGCAGAAACAGGAGTTTATTTCATTGATGGAAATGTTAGAAAGAAACTTGATAAAATGGGGATTAAATACAGAAAGGTCAAACACAAAATCAATCCTAACAGCTAAACATAAGAAAACAAGACTGTAGTGGGCTAAAGTGAAGAAGTTATAAAATATTGTTTTTTGTTAGTTAAATCCAATTTTCTAAGAACTGGGGCTATTATAAAAGACAGAAGGCAGTATTGACTTACTTTTAAGCTAAATAAGCAACAGTTTGGGGTCACATTAAAAAATATATTATTAGTTTTTATTCTTTAGCACTAACACACACACACACACACACACACACACACACACACACACATATATATATATATATATATATATATATATAGATAGATAGATAGATAGAT
>CM042137.1:81570779-81588279 GCA_023376005.1 Doryteuthis pealeii
ATCTTATATTTATTCATTAAGGAAGGAGTAAAAAAGATATTAGCACATAACCATAAAGATGGTAATTTTCCATACCTCACAAATAACCTTTCGGGCAACATCTTCTGAAAAGCCTCCAATGATAATTCGAGCATCGTTTTCCTGCAAAAGTAAAAAAATAAAAATAAAAATAAAAAAAATTGTATTATTAATAACGTAGATTTTTCTTAATTTATATTTGTATTTGTTCCTAGTAATCAATCTATATTAAAATAATCCGTTTTTTAAGTTGCAATAACAAAACAGAAATAGCTAATATTTGCTAGAAAAAGAGCCATGAGATGATCCACTAGTTTTTCTAGATTAGTGTGTTAGCACGCTATACATACGTCCATCAAAATAGCTATCTTTTATTTACCACTTTATATATATATATATATATATATATATATATATATATATATATATATATATATATATATATATATATATATATGTATATATATAGATAGATAGATAGATAGATAGATAGATATCATATATGTATACACAAATAAAAAACATATATGGATAGAAAATATATCTTAAGGTAATCACAAGAACATGACTCTTACTTAAGAGTCATGTTCTTGTGATTACCTGAAGATGCCGTATTAATACGGTTGAAATAAATTATTGTAATGAAGCAAGTTTAGAGTTTTTCTTCATTTACTAAATATATATATATATATATATATATATATATATATATATATTCGAATGTCTGCATTTCAAGGGAAGCTTTATGCTTTATGTCGATGTGACTACGCCTATCAACTAATGCACAAATTCATGAGCGTTTCAATAGTAATTGAACAACCACAGAGGAACATATGTTCAGACATGGGTAGTAAAGTCACCCCCTGATTCCTAATGAAGATACGTTAAGGCAGCGCAACTGATTCTAGAGATATCAAAACTAGCTGAATACATTATATAGAGAATGTATCTAAAGGATATATATATAATTCTCCTTCATTACGTACATGATTCCAATTAAACAGACGCACACACACACACACACACACACACAAACACACATACACACAAAACACACACACACACATACATATAAGATAGCGGTGGAGTAAGATAGATTGTGTGTGTGTGTGTGTGTGTGTGTGTTACTTCAGACAAAGCAAAATCCGTATAGCCAATAGTGACCGGAGACCAAACGATCAAATAACGTAGAGACAAACAGGTGTGGCTGATTGATTGGGTTCAATTTCCATCGGAATTAACATCTAATCCATCCGGTCACTCCCAAACAGTACTGACTAATGTCCAGTATAGGCACAATCCATCTTGTTACAAAACTCATTTAATTAATCAACGAATGTTCAGTCTTCCGGATTTTGAAAGCCAATCATATGCCATCGGTCTGATTCCACTGATACTTCTTGGGAGGTTGGAGGATTTTCAACCAGAATACAATTCAGTTCAATCTGGTCCTACGACAAGAAAATGCTGATACGTTGACAATAATAACGAATATTACTCAAAATAATCAACTTTCTCTGTGAGAACTATAAAGTTTGGGTATATTTGCGGTGAGCAGCAGTCATTAAAAAGTTAATGCAATCAGCTTTGCAAAAAACAAAACAAGTGTTTGTTTTGGTTTACATTGACGTGGCAAACATTATCATAATATTAATAACTAGTGAGATCAGAACATTAGATACTACCTGTTCGCACCCTGTTGGTGGAGCTTAGAATATGTTCACCGTATCCTCTATAGAGGGGTAAGACCACCTAAAATGAGTTGCTGTGGGAATGATACTAAACTGTATTTAATGCTGAGGCTCCTGTTCGCGAGATCTTGGGAGGGTTTAATAGCCCTTCATAGCCATTACTTCAAGGTCCACTTTGAAATCATTCTTATTCGACAAGAATACTTGATTCCATATAGCTGAAAACTATTTATACTTAGAAACGCTACAGTTGTTTAGTGAGGATTATTTATTTTATTTACTTGAAACCAGATAACTAGGTGTAAATTATTCCAATAAGATAGGATTACTTGATATCATATAACTGTATAAAAAAGCTCCCAGGAAACAACTACACAAAAAAGTATAAATTATTACTGAATAAAACTTTCTCTGTACTATAGTTGATAAATCAAACTTATTCCAAAGGAGCGATACGAAGGTAAGATTTTAATTTCTATTAGTTGTTTTTCTACTTGGACACTTTGAATACTGAACGTATTTTCTTCAATGCGATTGTTTATTTTTATATATACAGGCATGAATACACATACACACACAATATATATATATATATATATATATATATATATATATATATATATATATATATATATTAACCTTCCTGTTCCGTCTTTCGTCATCAGAGACATATATGTTTTCACGTTCATCAAGGTCAACAAATCTGAATCCAGTGACTTTACAGAGAAGGAATTCAATGAACCCCCTTCAAGTTACATTATAAAATAACTATGTATCATGTCTCGATAGATCTTTATGTCTTTTTTTTAAATTACGTGTATGGATGCTTAATTTGACTGACCATGTAACATTCTAATATATTGAGGTGTCACTTAACAATTGTATAATGGCCTCTGTGGTATATGCATGGTATCACACTTTGTTAAGAAATCCATGCTAAAGCAGCGAACCTTCAACAATTCACCCTTATATTCATTAAAGTTAGCTGACGAAGCCATAAAATGCATGTAGCTATCTATTTCAAATTAAAGAGAGGGTCACCGAAGAATGAGAAATACTGGCGCCCATCTACTTCAAAGTATTCAGAGAACCTTGTGCATCACCATATAATTATGCACACTGCTCTTAATTATAGAAAAGTTGATCACCGGTTTATTGGCTGGATCTATTCCAAAGAATGAAGAACTGGCATCTGATACATTAATGATGACTAGCAGCACTTTGTGCCAAATTCTTCTCCCTCATGAATCTCATCCACAAGGGATTTCTAATGGATGTTGTCTTATTTAAAACTTTACAAGTGCTGTTTAAAGTACAGTGTTAACAGGAATCAGTTTAGTTTATTTCTTGTTTCCATTGTGAAGTCATCTAAATTTTAGGGAAAAAGATTTCACTTTTGTCAGAGTTGTTTCTTCATAGACATATGTATTAATATGCAATCTCCATGGTTCTTTATCCTTGAGCAATTTAAAAGCTTATTTGCCATTTTGTACAAGGTATTTTATTTGGTTAAGGAACCTCAGTGTACCGTCATTTCATTAATATTGCCAGACATGACTACGTTCTCGAATTTTTCTTTTCTGATATCCAACACATTTCATTTGTCGAGATTGTATCAATTAGGAAAAAGGTATTTCCACTTTGGTCATTCTTAAAATCTATTCAGTGGTCTTTCGAGAACTGTTGTTATTTCGAAGTTCTGCGAACAGGATTTTATCTATTGATTGATCAATAGATTTTAACAGCGTTTCAAACCTTTTTGGATTATTTTATACTTAGAGGTTTGGGAATTAAGTCAATTTAACGTATTCTAAGCTTCATTGACAGGGTTGCATCCAGGATTTCCAACCTTCCATGAACTCGAAATTTTGTTTCAACTTTCAAATTTATTTGTGAAGAGGTATTTTCTGATTGGACATTCTTACAATACATTTTATAGGTCTTTTGGAAATTTTTGTTATATCTGAATTCTGCGTTCAGAGTCCAGAATTTAAAATATTTCTTGAACACTAGCAATAAATACAGGACTAGAAATTGCGTTTCGAATTTTTATATTGAATAAAATGGTTTAACTTTTTAAAAGTCTGTTTAGTTTCTTTATATATTAAATATACTAAGAAAAGAAATTAGAACTCATTGGTACGGAGAATGTTGACATCTTATGATGATGGATGTTGACCTTTCTTTAAACTGAAGCCGTGGAATAAATAATATAACGCACAAGATATGTCAATTGTCGGCCGGAAGAAACATGCAGGTGTTCGAAAAGAGAGAAGTGAAATAAACATCAATAAACAAAGACAAATAAAATAGTAATTTAGAATGTGACAAGTTTAAAATGCATTAATTCTTCAGGAATTCAGAAGGAGAGTTTAGAATAATTATAGGACAAGGAAAAAGGAGAAGTATAAAATGAGTGAACAAAAAAGAAGAAAAATAATGAAAAGGAATAAAAAGTCGGAGAAAGTTAAGGAAAAATCAAATTTGAACAACTAGAAATTTAAGAAAAGAAGTAAGATAAAACCTTGTCATTTATTACTATTAAGGGGATCTAAGAATCTCTTGATTAAAAAGAAAAGGAGAGAGAAAAAAAGAAGAAAAATAAGATTAAAAAATAAAGTAAAAGTCAGGCCTTTGAATGCTAAGTGTCTAGACAAGTAAGCCACCAATAACTTGAATACTAGCATTAAAAAGATCTTATATGGATGACATTGGGCTGTATTAAACTACGTTAGAGAAATATCTAGAAAAATAATGAAAAATTTTCAGACAAATACAAGTATTTATTCATTAAGTCTATACTTACAAAGAAAAAATGCCCAGTCAGAAGAAAGCGGATTCAATATATATATATATATATATATATATATATATATATATATATATATATATATATATATTGTTGAACATTGCAGCCATTTTTTGTCTGTGATTTTTTCTTTTATCCTTTCATATTGTTTTAATAATATCTGGCGAAAATTGGCTGATGTATTTGCCATAGTGATTGACCTAGTATTTTTTGCAGACAAAAATGGCTGCAATGTGAAGTTCAGGTTTATGAAGCATGCGCACATTGTATGATTTATCATATTTATTTTTTGGACACATTTTCAATGTTAAATCCAGATGTCCACGAAACAACCAATTTTTCACAATGTGCATCAGCATCATATTGCGTGTAATTAAGAAATATTCCTTTCTGTTATTCAACTAATACCTACATAATACCTAATACAATAAATTACTACAATATCTTACGTTATATAAAGTAACTGAATTCCATATAGAAATAATACTCCAATTAGAAACAACTAGAAAAGTATTGAGTTTATGTCACTTGGAGACTTTCCGTTGATTCTGCAACAAAATGCACATTGTAATATCCTTAAAATATTGTTTTGAGGTTCCTGTCTCCGTATTTCAATCCGTCTAGACAAATATATTCTCATCTAAATAAATATTAACTAAATATTAATTTAAATTCACCTCAATTCGATTCCCACAGAGGTTAGTAGAAAATAGACTCGGCTGACGGAGTTCAAATTCTGAACGCGGCTGTTTGCATTTCACTCCTCACCTAATACACGTAGAAAAGATATGAATCCAAATGTACTTTCTCCCTCTATACCATAGAGAGAGAAAGAGCCCAGTGTGCCCTAATACTTATCCATAGAGTCTATAGATAAATATTAGGGCACACTGAGCTCTTTAACTTTGATATTGCAACCAATTCACGAGAAGGATAACTGGATTTAAACTAGTTATAGAACTGGAGAGGGATGGGTTCCACCAGCTTATTCCTGATCAAGACACGCTACATGAAATTGCCCACACAACCAAACCAGGTTTCGGGATAAGAGAGAGAGAGAGAGACAGAGAGAGACAGAGAGACAGAGACAGAGACAGAGACAGACATTCGTGATTGCTAAAATGAGTATCTTATTTGATAAAAAAAATGTACAGAAAATGAAAAAAGTTCATATGCTCAAACAAGAACGAAAAATAAATTATTGAATGAGACACCAAGAAGAAAAAGACGGTTATCTGTGCATGCGGGTGTAGGTGTGTATAGATACGTTCTAGGTAGTTATAATTAATAAATAGTAAGTCAAACCACATATATGTATAAATATGTGTGTGTGTTCAGGTAGATAATGTGTGTATATATATATGTATAGATAGATAGATACATATGTGCGCATGTATACATACATGTGTGTGTGTGTATGCATATATATTGTATGTGTAAGTAGGTGTATTGGATGTGGGTGTCAATAGTTCAGTCCACCCATTAAAACCTAAGGAAGATCAAGAAGGATGATAATCTCTTCTTAGGAGACAGACAGGCTGGGTTTTGACCACTTTGAAGGTCAACTATAGTTTAGACCGACAATAAAAGGTGACCCATATTCAACACAAAGAAAGACTTTTTCAAATTACGCGGGATTAGGCACAAATCTCGTAAACGAGATTTGATAGCGAGAACTGGGACCGCTGGGAGATTTTGAAAAGTTAGAGAGTTAGATCTTGGGCAGCGAAGAAGCAACATCTCCCTTAGAGCCTTGTAGCATAGAAGTCAACCTTAGCAGAGGTCCCAAAAAGGAACGGCGGGTGTCCCCCATCCCGACAAGCAAAGGGAGCAGATGAATTAGAAGCTGATGGGAGTGACTGATATGGATGAAGGAAAGTTTATATACCTCTCTGCCATTTGTTTAATGTTCACCTGACTGATTTTGTCTTGTTTTTTGTTCTCTCTTTCTCCTTTGTAACACTTGTTTGTTGTGCACCCCTCGGCGGGGGCCCCTGCGAGATATTTTGAGCATATATGTACAATGTAGTGATCTAGGGAAATTGCTAGACGAGACGAGATGAACGGCGAGAAGGAAGCAGTACAACAAAAATGCAGTGAATGCAGGATGGGATGCAGAGAAATGTGCAAAGAGGCCTCACAGTGGTGTTACACGGTGTGTTTTGTTTTTTTTTTAAAAGAAAAAGAAGGAAATTGAAAAACAAGGAAAAATATGGAGAAAAGTGAGAAAAATTCAATGAATTGGAAGGAACGACATAAAGGAAAAAAATTAATGGAGGAAAAGCTTAAAAATAGATAGAAAATTAAGGATAAAGAAAAATAGAGCAAAGACATATATTTGAAAGGCATATTGAAAAAGAAAGTTAGTAATTGCAAGGGGAACAGAAAATGACGTCTTATTTTTCATTTTGATTGCGAGTAAGGATATCATTTACTGTATAGGCGTCATATTTTCACATTCCCAGGAAGTACTTTTTTTTAATTCTAGAACACCTCAGGGATGACATATGTTAGACATATTGTTGAAAGACAAAATTCATATTGCATTGATTAATTTTTAATCCACGGAATAACATCAAAGCTACAATCCAATGAGAATATCAAAAAATTTCGATGTATTTTTAATTTTCCTTTAAGTTCGTAACATTTTTCTTTCCTTTCTTTTTCTCGCTTTTACTTTGTTTTTCAATATTATTTGACCTTTTTCCTAGATTTATTTCCTTTTATCATAACAAATCTCGACAAAAACATTTAGAATATGATGCATTTCCTTAAAAAAAATATACACGATTACGATAAAATATCATAGAACTCTCTCTCTCTCTCTCTCTCTCTCTCTCTCTCTCTCTCTCTCTCTCTCTCTCTCTCTCTCTCTCTATCAATCAATATATATATATATATGTGTGTGTGTGTGTATGTGTGTGTTTGTGTGTGTGTGTGTTTGTGTGCTCCCCAAATATGTTAAGTTGCGGATAACAGATGTCAGAAATCAGTGGTTACTAAGCTGTCTAACGTGGATCATGTTAAATTAGAATTAGAGAATACTGACGTTTTGATAGTAAGATTATATCTAGTTTTACTGTCACCTCATAAACAACAATTAAGCCATTGGATTACAACTTTCTATGCTTTTTTGGTTACTAAATAAAGTTTCATGAATGAGAATTTGATTGGTTTTATAAAATGTCTAAAGATGTTTACATATATGACTGAACGTGAAAGATAGAAATGTTGAATCATCGATGGTGATGGATGAGTTTGGCTGATTTCAGTTGTTTTGATCACTCTTGATCCCACGATAAGAATGGACAGCAAAGCACATGCTAAACTTCGTTTATCCTCTCGGTGAACGCTTTATGAACGGTGTTCTAGTAAAAATAAGTGTTTATTTTTACTAGAACACCGTTCATAAAGCGTTCACCGAGAGGATAGACGAAGTTTAGCATGGGCTAAAAACAATAAAAAACAAACAAACGTAATCCTGACGTATACTAAAATCATGTGACATGTTCATTTAACAACGTGGAAAACTAACGTGTTCTTTCTAATAACACCACAGTAAAGTTGCGTAAATTAATTCCTGAGTTCAGCAGACGGGTGTACTATTTTTTTCCTGCGATTGTTATAATTGGATAAGCTGAACCCATGAAATGATACACGTTATTGATCATATTATGTATCTGATCTTTCGTTTGCATTTGCCGGAATCCTTTCATTCTCTACCCTTATCGTGAGGGAAAATTCGTGTGGTGACATGCATATTTCCATCATAATGATACCCCACATTATATTTACGATTGCCATATCATTTTTCTAACATTTCCGTCTGATGATTGTGCACGCCTGAAACTTCAAATAACGAACATCTAGTGTATATAAATATATTTCCTTACGTTTTACACCTGTTCTGTCATACTTTTATAAGAAAAAACATTTCAAGGTGGATTTCATTCATATATGATCAAGTTTTTACGTGGTTGCATTGGTTTACAAACAGTTAGAAAAATGTCATTATTAATAATGTTTCACAATCTTATTAATATATAGAATGTAGTGTGTACACTAATTCATTGAGAATTGGTCTACACGCTAAGTAGAATGAACCCCTCATCTATATCTGTTACGAATATAAATGTTTAGGTGAGATTTAAATATTTATGCGACAAACTTAAAACAAAAGGACTAAGACAGTTACACAAATTAGGCCTCACGCCACAAAGTGAAAATATAACAACCACAAAGTAAGAATATAATGATACCAAGACGTGTCACACGGAGGTAAAAGCATTTTGATATATAAATGGTAGATGCTTTTCTTAATTTTTTAAACGTTTTTCTTGCATATATTTTTCATTTGCGTAAATTCAATGCATAAATACAATGCGTTGAATTGGATCTTTTCAACAGAAATTCATCGTGTTTGGAGCCTATTTTATTTATCTGCTATCAATTACTTCCCACAGATATTGTACATGTTTACTAATTTATGACAATAATCAGCGGAGCTTAAATAAAAGTAAAATGTAAGATCTACTAAAGGAATGACTATGGAGATTAAATTGATTTTAACATTCCATGTATGTATTTACCCAACCCATTCACGATGTGAGACATGGTAGATTTTTAAGTGGTGTAAATCTGGTTGGAATTCAGAGTGTTCTTTCTCCTATACTGATTGCCAAACCAATTCGACTTTTCTGTTTTTCCATCCTTCTTTTCTTGTATTTTTTATCAGTTTTTCTTTCTGAAATGTTATTTTCACTTTCTTTTTTATCCCAAAACTCTTAATATTCTATTTATTTATTATTCATCGTAAAGCAAAAGTAAATAGATTTTTTTAAATTAAGTAATAGATAATAAATAGATAAATAGAATGTAAATTAATCTTTTAAATTCAGATTTCAAAAGTTTCTTGACGAAAATGTCAGCCATCAGATTCATTTATTAGACCTAGTTCTAAACTTCGTAGGAACTAGTTCAAAACGAGGCTATACGCAAAATCATGAATACCCGCCCACAATACTGCTCTGTAGAAAACTTGTGAAAAATAACCACGGTTCAATAATGGATCAAGGGGAAAAAGGCTGTTTAAATAGAGATCCTCTGAGACTAGACAGTTCCCAACAACAGAGAAGAATCATCAGATACTTTTCTTTTCATTAAGCATCCTTATTTTTACAGATTCCTTATAACGATATTATCGAACACTATTTTATATTGGGGATTTTCATGCAACATTATGTAATATCTTATATATTTAGATATACTGTATATAAAAAATATGTTTGACAAGCGTTCACATTTTAGAATATTCTTCTTCCGGAAGAGCATACTTTGCATCATCTCTATTTTTCAGCTTCTCAGGACAGTTCTAGCAGTTTTATTATTAATAGGCATGATGGTCTTTTATTAGCATTGTTACTAGCACAGTACCCGTAAAAAATGAATTATGTTGCTGATGAGCAGAGTGCAGCAATCTAGACTGCCAAAACCGAAACTTGTCCAGAGGGTTCAAAAATCCACCCAACACCTTTCCATTACTCTAAGAGATGGTTAGAGTAGTCTAATTTTTTCGTAACACAGGTCGCTGAGACTGGGATTTTTTGTCCTGGTCCAAATGAATCATGTTGAATCATGATCAGAGTGGATACATAATTTGGTGTTTATATTCCATCCCACTACCACGTTCAGGGTACGACACAAGTAGATCTAATTTGAAATCATACATTTCCTTCTCGTAGAATGGTTTCCGTGTCCAGGCTAAAGAATCTAGTCTGTCAACTATTTATCCAGAGCTTGAATCTTCTATAACACGCTTATAAAATGTGGTGCCCCTGAGGCATATATTTCTGAGAATGGGTTGGTCAAACCGAGATGAGAACGCTACTCCTTTTAAAATGGATGTGGCACAATTCCTCATTTTCAGTGTAGAATCTGTATACCATAGGAGAATGCTTAGTATATGGATTAAACCAAGCAGTATTTCTTTTCTGCTGGATAATACGTTAGGGTATTAAAAGGCTCAAGATTAGTAGGTACAACTTAATATTTGTGGTAGTAAAGTGACTGAGAAATTTATTTCACTATCGATATACTACTGAGTGTGGGATCAGAAACTTGATCACGTGTCAAATACAAACATTTTCAGGTTTTGCTTGACTAGCCCGAATATTTCGATATCGGCAATTAAACTTGTCTTATAAAATATAACTAGGCAGAATGAAATACACGAAAGATCTAGTGACCGAGGAACCGTCACCAGACGGATTCATCCTATTGGATGCAAAATATTAGCATTCGTGGTACATATGTGGTAATGTGCCGAGAGACATTTGATTATTTAACGACATATCAATCTCTTATAGTTATTTTAATGCCAGAATCTAATTCCTACATGATCAATTCTAATCATAATTATTGATATTTTCAAGGTTCCATTACATTTATTTTTACAAAAGTACTTTTTATTTGTCAATAATAATTATCATCATTTGTTTGGACACAGTTGTATGGTATAAAATATTCCTATCTAATACTAGTAATTTTCAAACAGATCTATTTTCCGAGAGATGGGACCCTAACAGGTACTGCCACTCCATCTCTGAATGAACTTGGTAGTAATGGCAACTCCACACTTCCTAGAAGGTCTAGATTTGAATTTCTACCACTTGATTTTCTTTAGTGTCGTACTCACAATTCCCCTTTTGGGGAATTGGTCGGTGTATTCTAAGCCTCGTCGAGAACAATGGCTTTATGTGCAAAACTTATTGTAGTTAGAACTCATGTTATATTGAATGATTACCCTGCATCATTGTTCGCCTTTGTGTCGCGGTGAATATTTGGTTTGCTGGAAAAATATCTAGCTACCTTTCAATATAGATTTTATATCTAACGAATCACCTGCAATGAATCGACGTAGGGATAATAACAAACGAGATTATGACAAATAGTTCAAACACATCTTTGTATGATAAAAATCCATCTCCAAATTACAGAAGATAACGTTAATTTACTGATTGAATTATCCCTGAAAGTGTAAATTAGGAAAAACGTAGACCCAATGAATATGTTAAATATCGCCTTTTAAAAAGAATGAATTTTCAAATTCTTTAGTTGGTTCTTCATGAACTGTATTGAAATTAAATTAGCTCGATTGATATGAACAATTGTATAACACCTAAAATGGCGATAAAAATGTAGTTATTCATAATTCATATTTGTAGATAAGGCTCTCAGATTATCATGTTCAAGCAAGGCATGTTTAAAAGACTTAACAGAGGTGTGTATGTATCTACCCAACACCAAGACCAGGATCTGACACATGGCAAATATCTAAGCCAAAATATGAAACGCTAAAATTGTTAAGAAATAACATAAGTTCTTCTCATCTAGGGTTTAGTATACTTAAACATAGAAATACACTCATAACTGCAAGTAAAAACCAAATTAATTTTTTAAGAAGACAAAACCTGCGTTATCTTTGACGCATATATTACTCAATGTTTTTTTAGGCCTGCATATATGTAACCGTAATCCAGCAAAATGGTATATCATAGCGAGATTTTTATTAGAACAATACAATTTGTAAACTTTTAGAGAAAAAAGTAATTTATGTTCAATTTACAACCAAATGATAATTTTGTGAGGTTTATTTTCGCACTGAATGGCATTTTTAATTGCAACATTTTTGATACAACGAGGATAACTATTAAAGGTTAATTATAATCCTTCACTTCATTAATATCGTTATGGACTATTACTAAAACCGGAAACAACGTGTTCATGGGTCATTTAATATCATTATATAAGGAAAGAGAGAGAGAGAGAGAGAGAGAGAGAGAGAGAGAGAGAGAGAGAGAGAGAGAGAGAGAGAGATGCATATACCAAACTCCTCCTCCACAGGCAAGATGTGGCTAAAGATCAATTTTTAAGCGGAGCAAAGATGGTTCTAGATTAGAAGGCTAAATAACTCAATATTTGCCCCTAATTTGAACTCGCTTCACTGATTCCATTTCATGCTACGATAATCGTTACGCTAAGAGCAAAACCGTGTGTGTTTGAGGGATGTTAGAAAAGTAAGGTACAATCATTTAATAATCTAACGTTTATTTCTATAAAAATGAAGCTCAGCTATTTTCCCCCGTATTACTAATATTTACAAAGCTGCACTCTGATTCCTTATAAGATGATAAGTAAATAAAATGTTTGCGTTTGTGGGAGATCGCGCACCTGGCATCCGTGGCGGATGGTATCTGTGATAACGCTACACATGTTCCGGGTTTTCATCAGACACCACCATCCCTCTCCCCAAAACGGGTAAGGTCTGGGTTAATTGGGAAGCGACGGTACTGAGCAATTTTCGTAAAAAGAAAAAAATCAAAACATAACAAATAAAAAACACAAAGAATATCTTGAAAACTGCATGTAATCAATAAAAATGCCATGTTTTATATTTTGTTTATATGATGCGCAGGTAGCGTCATATTTATTGTCGTAGAAAATGGATACGACAACCAGAGTTAAAATCCTGGACAAGGCTGTTTGCGGTTCACTTGCACTAATGCTCTTCTTCCCCAGCCTTTGGTCAAATAGTAAGGCAAGGTTGGATCTCTTGTCTTTGTAAGGCTACCGGTAGAGGAGAAGGAAAAACTTGAATTAAAAACGTGTGGAGAGTTTTTCGAACAATCTGTGGTACAATGGGGTACCGTTATTCTTTTATCAGCTCAGCTAAAATATGTGACTAGCTCAGCAGAAGCCACTATAAACAAAACGCCTTCTAAACAATCTAGTAGTTTACCTCTTTAACTGGACTAGTTTTCGCCCAATACAAGCGCAGCTTTATCAGAACGAG
Source organism: Doryteuthis pealeii (assembly GCA_023376005.1). Classification (NCBI taxonomy): domain Eukaryota; kingdom Metazoa; phylum Mollusca; class Cephalopoda; order Myopsida; family Loliginidae; genus Doryteuthis; species Doryteuthis pealeii. The sequence continues at coordinate 81,584,149 of CM042137.1, forward strand.
TAATAGTAGGGAAGCGATGACAGTCATTTTCTAAGCTTAGGTTAGCACAAAGCCAGAAATATGGAGAAACCAGTTAGATGCGAACTCATTAAAATAGTCTAGATTGCCATTCATTAACATCACACAAGGCACCTACGGAGGATATTGTAGTTATATCTTAACCTGTGTCAAAGAATACAGGCTGACACATGGTACAAAAGAAAACTTGTCACTTTTGTTTGGCAATTCCATTCTCTAAGTAACGTTTGAATTTAATAAAAATACAAATAAGATTGAAAAATACATTTCCAAAGTAATGAGTTCCTATTTAGCTTTGATCAAATTGATTCCCAGTGTGCTGTATATGGAGATAGACATATAATACATTATGATATCTTATCTAGTAGTTTAGATCTGGGAAAGTAAATGGAAGTTGATAATTCTATGCCATCTCTAGTAAAAAAAAAGCAGCGTATTTTTCAATAAGAAACAAGATTACAGAGCTAACTCTTGAGAGTTCTACAGAATATTGCCCAAGGAAGCAAAAATGAGCCATGGATTCGGGAATCATAATTACATGGATGATTGGTTGTAAAATACATTTGTTCAAAGCGGCTTAATATATATATATATATATATATATATATATATATATATATAATATATATATATATATATATTATATACACCAGCATACACCGAAGTTTGTAAAATATTTAATAATCCTTGTACACCATAAGAACATTTGATTTCCTCTCTCTTTCTCTCTCTCTTTCTCTCTCTCTCTCTCTCTCTCTCTCTCTATATATATTATATAATATATATATATATATATATTATATATATATATGTGTGTGTGTGTGTGTGTGTGTTTATGTATAACTACTATTACTATTACGCACTATCAATTTATGCTTCTCTCTGTATGTGTGATAGATTAATACATTTCGTGTCAAATATTGGCTTTCCTGAGGACTGTCAACATAAAACTCAGTCGTGAGTTTCTATCGTTTTTTTTATTGTTATTGTGTTTTGTTGTTAAAAATTCTGTAATAATTCTCTGTATTATTTTGCATAGAACACTGTAAAAATTTCGCCGATTACAAAGTTTTTAGTGTTAAATTTAATATATATATAATATATATATATATATATATATATATATATATATAATATATACAATATCGGGAGGTACGGAAAGAAAAATATAAATATGTGATGTGTTCAAAATTATCGAGACTGGAGCTCTATTTACCGAGATTTACCGAGATGGAAATGACGAATAAATGATTATAATTTTCTTCAAAATATTCCTCTTGGTATCCAACCCATTCACTGTGGTGAATCTTGGATTGGAATTCCTATGCAATTCATCTTTTTATATTGTGTAAAGCTGTCACCCCCCCTTCTAAATATCTTTTGATTGTGATGAATATTTACGAACAAAGAATAGGCCACACAGACATAGGTCTAGTCGTGTATGGAGAGTTACACATAGAGATTGTTGTATAAAAAAACTCAAGTCTAGATAACAGTCTTGACATCTCTGATTGAGTTTAATGGCATATCAACCCGATTAGGTTATTCTATGCTAAGAGGTTAGGGAACATGTATATTTGCTCTTTTTGCGAAGTTATTTAAGAGTTTTGGGTTCTTTTTTTGCACACGGTTATATGATAGCAGGTATTTCTAATACAAATAATTTGCTAAAATATCAATGTGACAAATAGATGCGACCCTAACAGGTACTACCACCCCGAGTCAGAGTGAATCTGTGTGTAGTGGCAATGATAGTGTGATTCCACACTCTGCACAGAGCTCCAAAAGTGTAGCCTCAACATCAGTTGTAGTTTGTGTCATACCCAGGGCATCCATTTCTGTGGTTCTTACTTCTTTTTCAGGGAATATAGAAGGTATATCATTATCGAGACTGGAGCTCTATTTACCGAGATTTACCGAGATGGAAATGACGAATAAATGATTATAATTTTCTTCAAAATATTCAGAACAGTCTTAACGTCAAGAAATTATCACTTTATTATATAAGTTGCTCAGTTGGGCTCTCGTCTTCATTTAAATACAAATAAGATTAAAAATTCGGTTTGGTGGTTTTTTCATCAAACCTTGTATTTTTCCGAATATTTTTGTCAATTGAAATTTATGAATTGCTATAAAAATATCTGTTTATTCTCGTTTAAATATTCATAATTTCATTGTAATATTCATAAACGTACTGTCAGTGTATCCTAAGTGACAGATTTGCATTGATATCAAATAGCAAAATTTAAACGTATTAACCTTATTTTCACACATCTCATTGTTCATTCAGACAATATATCATCTAAGCTAAAATCGGTGGCTGTTCTTTAGTTGCCCATTTTAGATCAGAAAGACTTTTATTTCCGTGGAAAGTTTTCTTTCGTGTATTTTCCCCAGGTCCTGAATGAAAAGAACCAGAAGTGCATATATAAGCGAAAATGTAAGGTGGATCCTTGTCTTGTCACGCTTGAGGATACCGGGGAGAGAGATTTTCTTGAAACTCCATGTGTTGTATGCATCTACAATCAAGTCTTCTCATAAATAAAAGAAAACATCCTCTCAGGCAAAAAAAAGCTGAGGAGAAGAAAGAAGTTAGACAAAACAAAAGAAGAATTATATATTCAGGATAAATATTCATGTAGATATTTGCCCGGTGAACAGGATGGGGTTATTTTATGTGTCAATACAGGATAAAAGATGAAAGTTGGCAATCGATATTTTTCAAGCGAAAAAAACAGGAATTACCTTTAAAAAAAGATAGAGACATTCCTCCAAAAAGCAGTTAGATAGAAAATTATATATACATAATATATTATATATATATATATATATATATATATATATATATATCTTGACTTTCATAAATACATACATGCACACACTTTTCTAAATACACATGCACACGCACATATATACGCTTTCATATCTCCAGCAAAAGATTAATGTTAACATCTCAATATTATCGTCTTCTTTCCGTAGTTTCCATATCTAGAATATGACAGGTTCAGTTCTTATTTCACCCAATGTGAGTTTTTACCACCACATTTAACTGGTGATTCTTCTCTAAAGTCTGAACGACAGCAAATCTCTGTAGGTCACCAGAACTCTTCTATGTATTTTCACTTATTTCATCAGTGCTGTGGTCTGTATGGCCTCGATTCTTCCGCTGATCTCCAGTTCTTCAACCTTTCAGGCCTCTAAGAACCGTTCCAAGAGCACAAAGTACAATTGGCATCACTGTAATTCCACAGTTTTTCCAATATTATCATTATTGAACTGAGGCACTTCATTGTTTCAGTAGATCAAAATGTACAAATAAAGAAAAGGGAAAAAACTGGTGGAATTGCTGGATCTTTTATGCTGGATTTTTCCAGAGAGCTAAAAAAGTTGAACATGAACATGACAGTGATACCAATCATGGTTGGAGCTTTTCGAACAATTCCAAGGAACCTTCGAAAGGCACTAGAGAATCTGATGATCTGAGGAGGATTTGAGGCAGTTCAGATTATAGCACGGAAAAATACTATAGAAGAATACTGAAGAACTGGAGAGACTGAAGAGACAAGACTAAATGGTCTAAAAAGGCTCAGCCCGTTGCTCAGAATTTTATGTGTTGCACACAATACCCAACAGAAAGTGGTGATAATCTTAAAATTTCCATTGTGGGCAAAGGACGAATATCCAAGTTACTAGCTGAAATCAGAATGAGCATCGCGACAAAGTTGAAAATTAACAACTGCATAGAAAAGGTAGCAAAACGTCTTTTATAACGCTCAGAATCCACACACAAAAACACCCGGACTATACCAGAGTGTAAGCTTATTAATCTCAGCAAGAAGAAAATTGGTTGATTCAGCAAAATCGTCTAAGAACGAATTTGCAATACACTGGAAATAAACCAACGCAAAAACTGGAAGCAAACCAATGTAAAAATAAATGGTCAATAATTAGCTGGTTTCAAAACATCGGAGACAAAATTAATCTAAATTGATCTCAAGTGATTTTATCCTTTTACATTTGAAAATCTCTTCGTAATAACAAATAAGGGGGGGGGATATTTCTTTCGTTGATCAATAAACCCTTTACAAAATCAAAAACACTTTATAAACCCAC
>CM042137.1:81593279-81594597 GCA_023376005.1 Doryteuthis pealeii
AATCGTGGTTGTCATTTGTAGTACATCAACTGCATAGAGGTACTATAAACTTCGTGAACCAATGTTTTTAACTTATCCGTCCATTACAATGACACCATAGTTCGAGTTAGAAGTTGCAAGGTGGGTTTTCAACTCCAGAATGATAAACTTTTTTTCCCCTTTCTGTCAAGAATTCTCTGAAATAAATGCTAGGACAAGAAAATAAAAAAAGACAGTGGAAAAATAAAACATTTTTATTAATTGCTAAATTCCTAATGAAACTTTATGTTTATACACACAAAGGAAAGTGATTATTTTCCTTGATTATTCAAAGTTCCCTTAGTTTGTGCGAACGCCATGGAAACTTTTTTTCAGAAATACCAGAAAAATAGGCGCTATTGCAAGAAAACGAATCCGCCATCATTTCAACAATTGATGTTTTCCTCAGAGATTATAAGAAAAATTGGAATTATCATTAAAAAGAAGATTGTGGTCGCAAATGAAAAATACACTGTTGTTAAGATTCAAATATTTCTTACAACATCACAAGTAACTCAAATTGGACTTTAAATTTTTTTTAAAAGATGAAACTGCTTGCTATGTTTCGGTTTTTCTTCTCTCTTCTCTCCTCTCTCTCTCTCTCTCTTCTCTCTCTTCTCTCTCTCTCTCTCTCCTCTCTCTCTCTTCTCTCTCTTGACCAAACTTTATATAAACAAAGTATTTTCTAACATTCAGTAACTCTATAACATTTTTCTGTTTGCATTAGTGAGTTGTTTCTTTCTTTGGATTTCCGATTATGATTGGGGATCGGAAAAGTGTCAAATACCCGTTAATCCGATAATTTACAATTGCACAAAGAATGGGTACAACTGGTATGTAAACACCTGAAACCTGCGTGCCAGACTGTGTGAATGATTCCGTAAATAACAAGAAAAACAGTTATTATTTTTTCAAGAAGGAAATTTTAATGTTCATTGTTTTTGCAATATTATCTAGTATTGTTCTTAATAGTTTTGTTAGATAATAAATTACGATATGTATTATTTGAGGATAGTGTGGATGATTTAATCACATTTAAATGTCGTGTGATGTCAATTTAATATCATTGGAGGGGGTGACTAAAATCGGACTAACTACAAGGAATTAGATTGTATGATTAATAGATAGGTAGGGAAGTTGGATATATGGGCTTTTACTGAAGAGGTAGCCTGTATGGATAAATAACGATGGCTTGGTAGATTGCAGATTGATTGCTAGAAGGTGGGTAATATATCTTTCGCAATTATTTTTGAACTTTTCATATATAAAAGCTTTCCTTTTTAGCTATTGTAATGTTTTC
>CM042137.1:81594697-81607197 GCA_023376005.1 Doryteuthis pealeii
GTTGTGGTCTAAGAGTATCCATATGCTTACTAGTAAGCCTATATATATTTTGATTATTGTTCGTATATGTATCCATTGTGGGAGGTACATATATTCAGATTTGGGCACAACAGCTAGTGTGCTGGCTTCACTACTGTCCTTACACAGTGTGAAGAAGGCGAGCATAAACACCCAGAAAATTTACTACTACTAAATAAACGAAGGCTCTACTAAAAAACAACCGAGTTCTGATATTTATTAGCTTTAATGCTTCAGTTACAAATGCCCAAACCTGATATATGTACCTCCCACAAATGATACATAATACCAAAATAATCACAAATCATATTAATATATATATATATATATAAGAGAGAGAAAGAACAGAGAGAGAGAGAGACAGAGTATAGAGAGAGAGAGAGCGAGAGAGAGAGAGGGCGAAGCAGAGAGAATACAAAAATTCGAACAATCTGAATCGGTATTTAAATTTACATACGCTAATATTGTGGGAATACAGGATATGATTCTTCTCAAGTCTTGACCACAGCGCGGTTTATCACACAGACTTAAATACCATATTAATATACTCTATACTGCGCCTGAGGCTAACGTAGCGTCTATTATCTCGCATGCCGACACAAATGCGTGTGCTTGATATAAGTGTTCCAATGCTTCAAAATGGCGACGACTGTACATTTTTTCAGTATATTCCTACCCACTCGCAAAACCCGAATTCTAACTGCATTCCATCGCTTCATCGGAAAATCTCGTGTGGAATTTGAACGTTACAACTAAAGCTTAAAAGCCAAATTACACGCCCTCTGCAATTTGACATTACTGACTCACTCAAAGTAGCACAAACTGCTGAAATAGAATGCTTGCTTGATCCTAACATGTCACTTTTAATAAACGAGCACAATTATCTTTACGAGATGGCATCTGCTGGAATTTACTCAAGTGCTAACTTTACAATAAGAAAATTAATTGTTTTTTTAATTTTTACTATAACTATTCGCACATCACGGTAGTATGAAATTATTACAAATGTGTGCTGTGAGTAAGATAGAAGGGAAAGGAGAGAGAGATAATTTATATATTTACATATTATTAAATTATAAATAGATCTGTCTGAATTTACACACACACACACACACACACACACACATACACCACAACACAATACACACACACACACACACACACACACACCCACACAGCATATATATATAACACATAATATATATATATATATATATACATATGATAATAAATGTGGACTACTATATACTATTATAATCATGAGCATATATATATACTTTCTCCACATACTGTCTGATTTAATTTCTCTCACTCTACTTCCGATACTTATATTAGTAATAGTATATTATATATATATATCATATATATATATACTGTATATTATATATATACTATAATATATATAACTAGGCAATGATGAAGATGTTGGCTGACCAGTTATAATTGCCAGTGCATTTTTATAAAGATGTTTCTATTTAGAAAAAAGTGAAGGATCCTTAAATTTTCATTGATTAAAAATGTTCAGCTCGAATGCCGAACCAACGCCATTATCCATTCAATGCCAGATCGGACTCAAAATACTTTATTCACTATAGTTAGAATATCTTATTAAGACTGGTACCTATTATTCTTCTTAAGTTAGAATATATTAGTTTACTGCCAGCTCAAAAGGTCACTCATAAATATGCCATGTAAGACACACACACAAACATTAATTCGCCTTCGCGTCTGCTTGAAGCGATTGTTACGTAGCCTAAAGGGTCAATCTTGGCCTTAACACTTGCGTGCCGTGATCTCTTGTTAATCAAGAAGTGAATTTCAAGATAAGCGTCTGCATTAAAGGTGCACAACTAAATTTCATTTGGTGACACCCTTAATATAGATAAAGTAATAACTGAAATGTCTCAATTATATCATCATTAATAATAGAACGATATTTGTATCTATCACTTAAACCTTGTATAATAACACTGCCCTCAAATACTTGTATATAAATGATTGCCTAAATAGTTGCTCATTAAATAAACATGCCTAAATGCATGAAAAACCTGTGGGTTATAAAGTGTTTTTGATTTTTTGCTAAAGGGTTTATTGATCAACGGAAAGAAATATCCCCCCCCCTTATTTGTTATTACGAAGAGATTTTCAAATGTAAAAGATAAAATCCACTTGAGATCAATTTAGATTAAATTTCTCTCCGATGTTTGAAACCAGCTAATTATTGACCAGTTATTTTACATTGCGTTGCTTCCAGTTTTTGCGTTGTTTATTCCAGTGTATGCAAATTCGCTTCATTAGACGATTTTGCCTGAATCAACCATTTTCTCTTGCCTGAGATTATAAGCTTACACCTCTAGGTATAGTCCGGCGATGTTTGTTGTGTGGACTTCTGAGCCGTTATAAAAGACGTTTTAGCTACCTTTTACTATGCAGTTGTTAATTTTCAACGTTCATCGTCGCGATGCCCTCATTCTGATTCTCAGCTAGTAACTTGGATATTGTTCCTTCTGCCCACAAGGAAATCATTTAAGATTATCACACACTTTGTGGCTATTGTGTGCCAACACATAAAATTCTAGAGCAACCCGGGCTGAGCCTTTTTAGACCATTTAGTCTGTCTCTTCAGTCTACTCCAGTTCTTCAGTATTCTTCTATAGTATTTTTCCGTGCCTGATAATCTGAACTGCCCCTCAAATCCTCTCAGATCATCAAGATTACTCTAGTGCCTTTCGAGGTTCCTTGCGAATTGTTCGAAAAGCTTCCAACCATGATTGCGTATCCACATGTCATGTTCATGTCAACTTTTTTAGCCTCTGCGAAAAAATCCGAGCCATAAAAGCATCAGCAATTCCACCACGGATTTTATCCCTTTTCTTTATTTTGCTACATTTTGATCTACTGAAACATGAAGTAGCCTCAGTTCAAATGATAATATTTGGAAAAACTGCTGGAATACAGTGATGCCAATTGTAACTTTGTGCCCTCTGGAACGCCGCTTCTTAGAGCCTGAAAGGTTGAAGCTTAACTGCAAGATCAGCGCAGAATCGAGGCAACCAGACACAAGCACTGATTGAAATAAGTAAAATACATAAGAAGAGTTCTGGCTGACCTACAAGATTGCTGGCGTTCAGACTTTAGAGAAGAATCACAGTTAAATGTGCGTGTAAAACCACAATTGGGTAGAAATAAGAACTGAACCTGTCATATTCTAGATATGAAACTACGGAAAGAAGACGAAATATTGCAGATGTTAACATTTAATCTTTTGCTGAGATATGAAACGCATATACATATATATGTGCGTCATGGTATTTAGAAAAGTGTGGCGCATGCTATGATTTATGAAAGTCAAGACTATATATAATAATATATATATATATTATATATATATATAAAAAAAAAAAAAAAAAAACAAAAAATATAATTTATGTATATATAATTTCTATCTAACTGCTTTTGCGAGGAATGTCTCTATCTTTTAAAGCGTAATTCCTGTTTTTTTCGCCTTGAAAAATTATCGATTAGCAACTTTCATCTTTTATCCTGTATTGACACATAAAATAACCCCATCCTGTCACCGGGCAAATATCTACATGAAATTTATCCTGAATATATAATTCTTCTTTTGTTTCTGTCTAACTTCTTTCTTCTCCTCAGCTTTTTTTTGCCTGAGAGGATGTTCTTTTATTATGAGAAGACTTGATTTGTAGATGCCATACAACACATGGAGTTCAAGAAAATCTCTCTCCCCCGTATTTCCTCAAGCCGTGACAAGACAAGATCCACCTTACATTTTTCGCCATTATATATGCACTTCTGCCCGTTCTATTCTTTCAGGACCTGCGGCGAAAATACACGAAGGAAAACTTTCACGGAATAAAAGTCTTTCTGCATCTAAATGCGGCAACTAAAGAACAGCCACCGCATTTTAGCTTAGATGGAATATATTGTCTGAATGAACAATGAGATTGTGCAAAATAAGGTTAATACGTTTAAATTTTGCCCTATTGATATCATCCAAATCTGTCACTTAGGATACACTGACAGTACGTTATGAATGATTACAATGAAATTATGAATATTTAACGCAGATAAACAGATATTTTTATAGCAATCATAAATTTCAATGACAAAAATATTCGGAAAAAATACAAGGTTTGCCATGAAAAAACCACCAAACCGAATTTTTAATCGTATTTGTATTTAAATGAAGACGAGAGCCCAACTGAGCAGCTTTTATATAATAAGTGATAATTTCTTGACGTTAAAGACTGTTCGCAATATTTGAAGAAAATTATAATCATTATTCGTCATTCCATCTCGGTAAATTGTCCTCGGTAAATTAAGAGCTCAGTCTCGATTAATGCATATACCTTCTAGCTCATTCCTGAACAAAAGAGAACCACAGAAATGGAGCCCCTGGGTAATGACAACAAACACAACTGATGTTGAGCACACTTTGCGCTCTGTGTCAGAGTGTGGAAACACTCCATCATGCCACTACACACAGATTCACTCTGACTCGGGCTGTAGTACCTGTTAGGTCGCATCTATTTGCTCACATGATATTTTAGCAAATTATTTGTATTAGAAATACCTGCTACATATAACGTGCCGCCAAAAAAGAACGCAAAACTCTTAAATAACTTCGCAAAAAGAAGCAAATATACATGTTCCCTAACCTCTTAGCATAGATAACCTAATCGGGATTGCATATCCAATAATACTCAATCAGAGATGTCAGACTGTTATCTAGACTTGAGTTTTTATACAACAACTCTATGTGTAACTCTCCATACACGACTAGACCTATGTCTGTGTGGCTATTCTTTGCTCGTAAATATTCATCACAATCAAAAGATATTTAGAAGGGGGGTGATCAGCTTTACACAATATAAAAGATGGAATGCCATACGAATTCCAATCCAAAATTCAACCCACCAGTGTAATGGGTTGGATCACCAAGAGCGATATTTTAAGCAAAATTATAATCATTTATCGCCTCATTTCCATCTCGTAAAATCTCGCGTAAATAGAGCTCCAGTCTCGATAATTTTGAACACATCACAATTTATATTTTTTCTTCTCCGCTACCTCCCATATTGTATATTATAATATATATAATATATATATATATATATATATTATTATATATATTAATTAACACTAAAAACGGTTGTAATCGCGAAATTTTTACAGTGTTTCTATGCAAAATAATACAGAGAATTATTACAGAATTTTTAACAACAAACACAATACAATTAAAAAAAACGATAGAAACTCACGCACTGAGTTTTATGTTGACATTTCCTCAGGAAGCCAATATTTGACACTGAATGTATTAATCTATCACACATACAGAGAGAAGCATAAATGATAGTGCTAATATTAAAAAAAAAAAAATAGTAATAGCTAGTATACATAAACACACACACACACACACAACATATATATATATAAATTATATTATATATATATATATATATACATTATATAGAGAGAGAGAGAGAGAGCAGAGCTAGAGATGAGAAAAAGAGAGAGCAAGAGAGAGAGCGAAATCAAATGTTCTTATGGTGTACAAGGCATTATTAAATATTTTACAAACCTTCGGTGTATGCTGGTGCTATATAGTATATTATATATATATATATATATATATTATATTATATATATATATATATATATATTATAATATGAAGCCGCTTTGGAACAAATGTATTTTACAACCAATCATCCATGTAATTATGATTCCGAATCCATGGCCCTCATTTTTGCTTCCTTGGGCAATATTCTGTACAACTCTCAAGACGTTAGCTCTGTAATCTTGTTTCTTTATTGAAAACAATACGCTGCTTTTTTACTAGAGATGGCATAAATTATCAACTTCCATTACTTTCCCAGATCTAAACTACAGATAAGATTCATAATGCTATATATGTCTATCTCCATGATACAGCACACTGCGAATCAAATTTGATCAAAGCCTAAATAGGAACTCATTACTTTGGAAAGTATTTTCAATCTTACTATTTAGTATTTTTATAAATTCAAACGTATTACTTAGAGAATGGGAATTGCCCAAAACAAAACCTGCACAAGTTTTCTTTGCTACATGCTGTCAGCTGTATTCTTTAGACACAGCGTTAAGATTATAACATACAATTACTCCTCCGCTAGGCCTGCCTTGTTGCATGCTTAATGAATGCAATCTAGACTATTTAATGAGTTCGCCATTCTAACTAGGTTCTCCATATTTCTGGCTTTGCTGCCTAAACCTAAGGCTTAGAAAATGACTGTCATCGCTTCCCTAATACTCGTTCTTAGATAAAGCTGCGCTTGTATGGGCGCAAAACTGTCCAGTTAAAGCAGCGTAAACTACTAGATTGTTTTTTAGCGCGTTTTTGTTTATAGTGGCTTCTGCTGTAGCTAGTTCACATATTTTAGCTCTGACTGAATAAAAGAAATACGGACCCCCCCGCCTACCCCATTGCATACCACAGCATTGTCGAAAAACTCTCCACACGTTTTTAATTCAAGTTTTTCCTTCTCCTCACGGTCCTTACAAAGACAGAGATCCAACCTTAGCCTTACTATTTGACAAGCTGGGAAGAAGAGCAGTAGTGCAAGTGAACCGCAAACAGCCTTGTCCCAGGATTTTAACTCTGGTGTCGTATCCATTTTCTATACGACAATAAATATGACGCTACCTGCCGCCATCATATAAACAATCAATATAAAACATAGGCATTTTTATTGATTACATGCAGTTTTCAAATATTCTTTGGTGTTTTTTATTGGTTTTCGTTATGTTTTGATTTTGGTATTTCTTTTTTACGAAAATTGCCTCAGTACCGGCGCCCTTCCCAATTCTACCCAGACCTTAACCCGTTGGGCGAGAGGGATTGGTCGTGTCTGCATGAAAACCCGGAAACATGTGTAGCAGTTATCACAGAACCATCCCGCCACGGATGCCAGCGTGCGCATTCTCCCACACAACGCCAAACATTTTATTTACTTATATCTTATTAATCGCAAATCAAAGTGCCAGCCTTTGTAAAATCATTAGCTAATACGCGGGCCGAAAATAAGCCCTGGAGCTCATTTTAGAGAAATAAACGTTAGATATTAAATGATGCTACCTTAGCTTCACTGATTCCATTTCATGCTACGATAATCGTTACGCTAAGAGCAAAACCGTGTTGTGTTGAGGGAATGTTAGAAAAGTAAGTACAATCATTTAATATCTAACGTTTATTTCTATAAAAATGAAGCTCAAGCTATTTTCCCCCGTATACTAATATTTACAAAGCTGCCACTCTGATATCCCTATAAGATGCATAAGTCAAATAAAATGTTTGCGTTTGTGCGAGCATCGCGCCACCTGGCCGCATCCGTGGCGCGATGGTATCTGTTGATAACGCTACACATGTTCCGGGTTTCATCAGACACCACCATCCCTACTCCCCAAAAGGTAAGTCTGGCGTTAATGGCGAAGCGACGCGTACTGCAGCAATTTTCGCTAAAAGAAAAAAATCAAACATAACAAATAAAAAACACAAAGAATATCTTGAAAACTGCATGTAATCAGATAAAAATCGATGTTTTATATTTTGTTTATATGATGCCCGCCAAGGTAGCGCATATTATGTCGTAGAAAATGGGATACGACAACCAGAGTTAAAACCTGGACAAGGCTGTTTGCGCCGTTCACTTGCACTAATGCCTCTTCTCCCAGCCTTTGTCAAATAGTAAGCAAGGTTGGATCTCTTGTCTTTGTAAGCGCTACCGCGCTAAGAGGAGAAGGAGAAAACTTGAATTTTAAAAACGTGTGGAGAGTTTGTGGTCAGCAACAATCATGTGGCTACAATGGGGTACGCGTTATATTCTCTTTATCAGGCTCAGCTAAAAATAGTGACTAGCTCAGCAGAAGCCACTATAAACAAACGCCTTCCTAAACATCTAGGTAGTTTACCTCTATTAAAAAGCTGGACTAGTTTTCGCCCAATACAAGCGCCCCAGCTTTATCAAGAACGAGTAATAGTAGGGAAGCGATGACAGTCATTTTTCTAAGCTAGGGTTAGCACAGCCCAGAAATATGGAGAAAAACCAGTTAGATGCGTGAACTCATTTAAAATAGTCTAGAAGATGCCATTCATTAACATCACACAAGGCACCTACGCCGAGGATATTGTAGCTTATATCTTAACCTGTGTCAAAGAATACAGGCTGCGACACATGGCTACAAAAGAAAACTTTGTCACTTTTGTTGGCAATATCCATTACTTACTAAGCTAACGTTTGAATTAAATAAAAATACAAATAATGATTGAAAAATTACATTTCCCAAAAGTAATGAGTTCCTATTAGCTTTGATCAAATTGATTCCAGCTGTGCTTCTGTATATGGCAGATAGACATATTAATACATTTGACTCATTTTATCTAGTAGTTTAGATCGGCCGAAAGTAAATGGAAGTTGCATAATTCTATGCCATCTCTAAGTAAAAAAAAAGAGCGTATTGTTCAATAAGAAACAAGATTACAGAGCTAACTCTTGAGAGCTTCTAAGCAAATATTTGCCAAGGAAGCAAAAATGCAGCCATACGGATTCGCGGAATCATAATTACATGGTATGATTGGTTGTAAAATACATTGCTTCAAAAGCGGTATACTATATATATATATATATATATATAATATATATATATATATACTATATATATATATATATATATTATACACCAGCATACCACCGAAGTTGTAAAATATATAATAATTCCTTGTACACCATAAGCAAACTTTCATTCCTCTCTCTCTTTCTCTCCTCTTTCTCTCTCTCTCTCTCCTCTTCTCTCTCTCTCTATATAATATATAAATATAATATTATATATACTATTTATATATATATATGTGTGTGTGTGTGTTGTGTGTGTTTATGTAATAACTACATTACTATTAACGCCACTAATCAATCTTATGCTTCTCTCTTGTATGCTGTGATTAGCATTAATACATTTCGTGTCAAATATTGGCCTTCCTGAGACTTGTCAACATAAAACTCAGTCGGCTGCAAGTTTCTATCGCTTTTTTTTATGTTATTGTTTTTAGTTGTAAAAAAATTCGTCAATAATTCTCTGTATTATTTTGCATAGAACACTGTAAAAATTTCGCCGATTACAAAGTTTTTGTTGTTAAATTTATATATATATTATATATATACTTATTATATAATCATAATATATATATATACAATATCGGAGGTACGGGAAAGAAAAATATAAATATGTGATGTCTGTTCAAATTACTCGAGACGGAGTCTATTTACGAGATTTACCGAGATGGAAATGACGAATAAATGATTATAATTTTCTTCAAAATATTCCTCCTGGTATCCAACCCATTCACTGTGGTGAATCTGGATGGATTCCTTATGCCAATTCATTCTTTTTATAATTGTGTAAAAGCCTTCACCCCCCTTCTAAATATCTTTGAGTGATGAATATTTACGAAACAAAGAATAGGCCCCACAGAACATAGGTCTAGTCGTGTATGAGAGTTACACATAGAGATTGTGTATATAAACAACTCAAGTCTAGTAAACAGCTGACATCCCTGATTGAGTTTAATTGCACTATCAACCCCGATTAGGTTTAATTCTATGCTAAGAGGTTACGGAACATGTATATTTGCTCTGTTTTGCGAAGTTATTGAAGAGTTTGGCGTTCTTTTTTTTCACACGGTTATATGATAGCAGGATTTCTAATACAAATAATTTTGCTAAAAATCAAGTGTGACAAATAGATTGGCGACACCTAAACAGGTCTACCACCCCGAGTCAGATGAATCTGTGTGTAGTGGCAATGTAGTGTGATTCCACACTCTGCACAGAAGCCCAAAAGTGTAGCCTCAACATCAGTTGTAGTGTTGTGTCATACCCGGGCATCCATTTCTTTGTTCTTACTTTTTTCAGGAATTAGAGGTAATTCATTATCGAGACTGGAGCTCTATTTACCGAGATTTACCGAGATGGAAATGACGAATAATGATTATAATGTTTTCTTCCAAAATATTTCAGAACAGTCTTAACGTCAAAGAAAGTATCTCACTTTATTATAATAAGTTGCTCAGTTGGGCTCTCGTCTTCATTTAAATATACAAATAAGATAAAAATCGGTTTTGGTGGTTTTTCATCATGTATACCTTGTATTTTATTCCGAATATGTTGTCAATTGAAATTAATGAATTGCTTATAAAAAATATTCGTTATTTCTCGTTAAATATTCATAATTCATTTAGTAATATTATAAACGTATGTCAGTGTATCCTAAGCTGACCAGATTTGCATTGCATAATCAAATACAAAATTAAACGGATTAACCTTATTTTCACACATCTCATTGTTCCATCAACAATATATCATTCTCAAGCTAAAATCGGTGGCCTGTCTTTAGTTGCCCATTTTAGATCAGGAAAGACTTTATTCCGTGGAAGTTTTCTTTCGTGTATTTTCCCAGGTCCTGAATAAAAGAACCAGAAAGTGGCATATATAAGCGAAAATGTAAGGTGATCCTTGCTGTCACGCTTGAGGATACCGGGGAAGAGAAGATTTTCTTGAAACTCCATGTGTTGTATGCATCTACAATCAAGTTCTTCTCATAATAAAAAGAAAACATCCTCTCAGCAAAAAAAAGCTGAGGAAGAAGACAAGAAGTTAGACAAAAACAAAAAGAAGAATTATATATTTCAGGATAAATATTCATGTAGACTATTTGCCCGGTGAACAGGATGGGGTTATTTTGTGTCAATACAGGATAAAGATGAAAGTTGGCAAGCGATATTTTCAAGCGAAAAAAAACAGGAATTACTTTAAAAAAAGATAGAGACATTCTTCCAAAAAAGCAGTTAGATAGAAAATTAGATTTACCATAATTATATATATATATATATATTATATATATATATATTTATATATTATATCTTGACTTTCATAAATACATACATGCACCACACTTTTCTAAATACACATGCACACGCCACATATATTACGCTTTCAATATCTCCAGCAAAAGATTAATGTTAACATCCTCAATATTATCGTCTTCTTTCCGTAGTTTCCAATATTCTAGAATATGACAGGTCTCAGTCTTTATTTCACCCAATGTGAGTTTTTCCAGCCAACATTTAACTGGTGATTCTTCTCTAAAGTCTGAACGACAGCAATTCTCTGTCAGGTCACCAAACTCTTCTATGTATTTTCACTTATTCATCAGTGCTGTGGTCTGTATGGCCTCGATTCTTCGCTGATCTCAAGTTCTTCAACCTTTCAGGCCTCTAAGAACCGTTCCAAAGAGCACAAAGTACAATTGGGCTCCACTGTAATTTCCACAGTTTTCCAAATATTATCATTATTGAACTGAGGCACTTCATCTTTATTCCAGTAGATCAAAATGTACAAATAAAGAAAAGGGAAAAAAACTGTGAATTTGCTGGATCTTTTATGCTGATTTTTTCCAGAGAGCTAAAAAAGTTGACATGAACATGACAGTGATACCAATCAGGGTTGGAGCTTTTCGATACAATTCCAAAAACCTTCGAAAGGCACTAGAGAATCTGATGATCTGAGAGATTTGAGCAGTTCAGATTATAGCACGGAAAAATACTTATAGAAGATACTTGAAGAACTGGAGAGAACTGAAGAGACAAGACTAAATTCTAAAAGGCTCAGCCCGTTGCTCAGAATTTATGTGTTGCACACAATACCCAACAGAAAAGTGGTGATAATCTTAAAATTTCCATTGTGGCAAAGGACGAATATCCAAGTTAAACTAGCTTGAAATCCGAGAATGAGCATCGCGACAAAGTTGAAAATTAACAATCGCATAGAAAAGGTGAGCAAAACTCTTTTTATAACGCTCAGAATCCACACACAAAAAACCCCGGGACTATACCAGAGTAGAGGCTATTAAATCTCAGCAAAGAAGAAAATTGTTGATTCAGCAAAATCGTCTTAAGAACGATTTCATTATACACTGCAAAAATAAACCAACGTCAAAAACTGGAAGCAAACCAATGTAAAAATAATATGGTCAATAATTAGTGGTTTTCAAAACATCGGCGAGACAAATTAATCTAAATTTACTCAAGTGATTATCCTTTTACATTTGAAAATCTCTTTCGTAATAACAAATAAAGGGCTGGGGGGTATTTCTTTCGTTGATCAATAAACCCTTTACAAAATCAAAAAACACTTTATAAACCACCAGGTTTTCTGCATTTAGGCATGTTTTAATTTAATACAACTATTTAGGCAAGTATTGTAATACAAGTATTTAGCAGGTTTGATTTAATAACAAGTTTAAGGGAAGATAACATAATATCTTCTATTAGTTAATGATATATAATTGAACATTTCAGTTATATTTTTCATATAAAGGTCACCAATTAATTTAGTGTGCACCTTTAAATGCAGACCTTATCTTGAAA
>CM042137.1:81612197-81750145 GCA_023376005.1 Doryteuthis pealeii
ATGATATTATACCGAATGTATACACCACAGAAGGTAGTTCCTCCAAAATTACAGAAAATATGATTATCGCAGTTATTGAGTTATATAATGGCAGAGGGACTGACAAAAGGTTTATAAATACCTGTACCTTGCTAGAGAGATATAAATGCTCTAAGATGTAAAGGATACAGTAATACCAATCATAGTTGGAGTCCTTGGAACAATTCCTTAGAGACTGGATAGTTTATTTGTTTAAGAATATATCAAATCCTTATAAATTGTTTAATACCAAAATTGGGTTAATTTGTAAATGTTTGATGACAATCATAACAATTTCCTCGATACTCTCAATAAAAATGAGACGGGAAGAACTGGAAATCAGAAAAATAAACGACACCATCTAGACCAGAACACTGTTAAGATCAGCTACAATACTTTGAAGAGTTCTTGAGAACTGAGGAGATTTGCTGTCCCTGCGATTTCTGTGAAAAGAGTAAAATAATAAGAGTTTTGAGCAGGCTATTTACAATTTGTGCTAAAGAGTTTGCCTTTAATGGAAGGCCCATTTATCCCATAAATCTCTCAATTTACCCATGTTTTATTTAGAATTTTATTTTTATTTTTCTATCGCTTCACTGACGAAATATTCGATTAAGTACAAATGCAGTAAAATATTGGATCCATTAACGAAATGCAATGACGTTAGATTGAATTGAAAATACTGGCGCCTTGGAAATCCATCCTTCGAAATGTTGCAGACACTTTTATTCTGCTTAAATAGGCAATGAATTCACGGGCTTCGACATGTAAATCCTGCATAGAACTAACTGATCTGGGATTTATAATTATGAGCTTTTATTTAAAGGTGAATGAGTGACACTTTGTAAATCTAAAAATCTAATTCTATGGGCATCTATCTATCCATCTATCTATCTAGCTCCGTCGGTTCAATTATAATCCTCAGAATCAGTTCTTATCTACCAATAAACTTTTATACGGTTCCCATTTAACCGCATATCTATAGATCTATCTATCTTCAAATATGGATCATTTGGATTGTCATATTCTACATTGGATTCATACATATATTTCTGTATTATAATTATTTGATTTTGCTCGAGGCAGTGTGAGTTCTCGTTACAAGTTGAATCCACTTCTATGAAAACAATTGTCCGAGTTCAGATTTCAAATACCATGGGACATACATGAATCCATCTATTCTCCCTACAACTATGTTAAGATAGTAGAGAATACAAGGATCTTTAAGGGGGGGCTTTCGTAGCGTAATGGCTAACGTGCTCGACTGTGAAATAGAAAGCAAATATGAACTTCAGTTGCGCCATTGCTTTCAGTTACAGACTAATACCTTTGGGAAAGGTATGAACCTTCTCACCAGCTCCAGATATGGGGTAAATAGTGGCACTACCTTTTCTCTACAAGGAAAGCTTTGGCATTCAATAACTCCCGATGTTGATATGCCATTAAACAAAGACATCAGACCATGGATCTTTAAACTTAAGTAAAGCAACCGGTCAGGGAGAAAGACAATTCTTTCTAGTTTATATAAATATACATACACAAATATACATGCACACAAACTTGCATTTGTGTGCGAATAAGCACAAATCTGCGTATCTGTGGTACTGATTACATAAGGGAGATTTTTTTACTATTTTACTATAATCTAAATACATTTATCTATCTATTTAGTTATCAAAACATTTATAATAATTATGCAATAGCATTTAACATGAATTATAACAATAAATTCAAAATTCTGATCAATTAATTGCTTTCTAAATGAACAAATGAAGGGAAAACGATGCCACTATTTGAATGAGCATTTACAAGGTTACTTTCACTATGACTTTTGTGTTTAGTGCAGTTAGTTCTAATTTCTCTTTTCAACACAGTTTTTTAAAGATCAAATGCATATGGTGGTTTTTAACTTCAGTGTTTAAATGATAAGATCAATCTGGATTATTTTACAATTTACCCAAATACTTCTATTTATTACGGTATTTAAGTATAATGTTTGCAAATCAAAAAGTCTATCGGTTTTGCAGAAGAAATATTTCGCTTGCGATATAAAATGCACTTAAAATTTTTTGATATGTAGAAAATCGATATTTATTAAACTCATCAGGTAAAAGGCTACAGCAAATGAGTTCTCACTGGAAATCACCGTATACAGGAATGTTCAATTAAATATGTTTCGTAATATTTGCGCTAAGTGAAAGCTTTTTTTATCTAGTTCTGTTGTTCAGCGAAGTGCTAACTGAAGCTTATCATGCAAGTTCAACACGGGTTTTTACATACTTGATTTGCAGTATTCACTAAGAGGTTACATATGTGAGCACCTCAAGTGTTGTAATGATTTGCAAGATCAATTAGCAAACCATTATTAGTGAGTTCGATCTTCACCAAACCGTCGCATACTTCCGCTTTTTTTACAACTAAGCTAAGTTTCATAAATATCTATTCATTTTACCCCACATTACACCGATCTTTGGCGTCCTGGGTAGCCGAATATATACCTCAGAGGCTCAATATGCAGTGATCATTGCATTGAAACTTATCAAACCTCTAAGAATGATTTGAATATGTTCTTCTCAGCATTACAGAATGTACTAAGTAATTGAAAACAAATTATTATATAAAAAGAATGTTATTCAATGTAACCGTTCAAAAGCATTCCAAAATCAAATTTCCCGTTCATTTTAGCCATAAAATCCGCAATAAAAGTGTATTTTGTATTATACGGTCGCTGTTAGCTCTCCCTCTTAACAACACCCAGACGTGGTAGTTCAGATGATCCATTTCAGAAGAACTATGAGACTCTCTATGTATCGTTGTCAGCAACGACCACGACACCGATAAAGGACAAGTTGTCTTAAATCAAGGACCGTCTGTTATTTATTCTCTTCAAATATTGAGGTCATGAAAATACGTGGGAACGGATAAAGGACAAAATGTCCTTTGTTTTAGAAACCATATATTCTCGGATCTTTGGGTGGAACTTTCTCTTTCAGTCCATACTAGGACTTTTCTCGCTCATGCCACTAGCGACAAAGAGACAGAATCGAAAGATCTAGCTTTTTTTATTGGATTTCATTGGACAGTGAACTCCCACTTCCTTTCGTATGCGTGTTTTGCTTGACCCGCGCTCGCAACCACTTAGATGACCAATGAAGTCTGGTAATTTCGCCAACTCTCGATAATTGGTGTTTTCACAGAGGGGTACAAGATTAAGCATATCTCAATGCTTTTAGCCTACCGGACATGCCATTGAATTATTTCAACTCGGCTCTCTTCCAGTTGCTTTAAAAAGTAAAGTATCCACTTTACAACTTACTTATAATATTCTATTGACTTGGTCATATATATTCTCGGGGTTCCATTTTTGCACTACGTAGGTTATGTTGAAAGAAGACAAATCCTAAGACTTGTTGCCGATTTCCCCGTGCACAGTTAACTAGGTCACCATGAGCTGCTGATTGATGGCTGGCCGTATATTATATATTTTCTCTTGGCCGGGGATGACACATCCCCACCAGAGGTATCCAGTGCATTGCTGTACAAGAACACAAAGGACCTGGCCATTTTCATGCGAGTAGCTATAATAAAACTGCTCTCTCAAGACATGAATACAACGTGCATATCATGAATACAACGGGCCTTTTTACTACATGTTAATACTCTTTATACATCTGAACGAGAAATGATAATGTTAAACTTTGGCGCATGCCGCAGAATTTGCATTATGTCAACTTCTACATATCGTCTACTAAAGATATGTAATCAAATATGATATATTGATTTGGAATGTTTGTAAAGTGGCTTCATATGCGGTGATCATATTTTCATTATTATATCATGTGCACTACGAGGCTTCTGAATGTAGTTTGTATATGTTTTCCTTTGGAGTAATGCTTTTGCAATGCAGTAAATTTCCTTGTGGTCACCTATCTACTCATATCCTTATGAGCCGGTTGTATTTCAAAGGGTCATAAAGCAATATCTTATTACATCTCTCACGATTGCCTTCTTTATGTCATTGCTTAATCTGAACTTTCTAATTTCTATCTATTTAGAGGTTATCCTGACTTTCCTTTGACCGACCGACCGACCTATTTCCTTGCTTGCTTTTTTTCTTTTTCTTTTTTCTTTTACTCCGTAGATATCACTCGTACAAGAATCTTATTGAGAAAAAAAAACACGGAAATGATTGACGAATTTTATTAAATGATTGGACAATAACTGGTTGATATCGCTTACCAGTATTCAGAACCTAAACAATCATCAAGTACATTGAACCTCACGGAAAAGAGAAAGCATAGAATATAACACAGTTGGTTGGTTTGATGGCCTGTCAATCCATGTGGGATAATTTCATGCCAAAATCATTTTAGAAATTATGGACTCTCATTATAACGGTACAAAAATATCTTCATAATTATCTTAAACAAATCATTATCTAAAAAAAACAAATATATTTGACATGTAGATGGGATCCTACCAGGTACTACCACGTCGGGTCAAAGTGGACTTAGGTGTATTGGCAACAAGGAAATGACTCTAATGTTCCCGTATCTCCAAAACTGTAGTTTCACCAGCGGATACAATTTAGTATCATACCCACGACATTACTTTCAAGGGATATATTCGGCATATTCTTCACTCCAACGACAGGGATGGAAATAGACAGGAAGACAGTTATCTATAGTTGGTATTTACACAGAGAGAAAATAACATAATAGATTGTAATAGGCTTAGGAATATTTTAGATAAATAGATATGGAACAAGTATATTTATCAAGAAACTAAGACAACGAGGAATATATTCATGCGCCAACCCACACAGGTAACGATATATAAATTTATAAAGGAAAGGCAGAGAAAAACTGAGGTAATATTTCAAGTATGTAAAAAGTCACACAGTAATATGGTTTCAAGTATTTCTAACTAATGTCGATAATTCTTGAATAGGCCTATTGAATTCATAGAGGGGACCCAAACAGGTACTATAACTCCGGCACAGAGTGAACCCGGGTGTATCTCTTTTAAATAACTCTCTTGAAACTTAGTAAAATTTAGAATTCTGGTTTTCAGTTGATTTCAAATTGATACGATTATTCCAACTATTCCAGCTGTCTGTTACATAAGGACAGATTGATAAATACCAGAGACTAATAAAATCCTATAAAGCAGAAAGTATGCAAACTATTGCAAAATCAATTC
This sequence comes from Doryteuthis pealeii, assembly GCA_023376005.1. Classification (NCBI taxonomy): domain Eukaryota; kingdom Metazoa; phylum Mollusca; class Cephalopoda; order Myopsida; family Loliginidae; genus Doryteuthis; species Doryteuthis pealeii. Next base: position 81,617,418 of record CM042137.1, read on the forward strand.
ATAGTTCCAAAACTGTTCTTCTGCCTGTCAGTAGTAGATATTTTTCATCTGGACAAATTGACAACATGCCATTCTTACTGCCCATACTTCAAATTACAAATCCGTCAGTTGGGAATTAAAGTGTCAACATGTTGCTTTTCAACGGAAGGAAACAAAGAATTAATGTGATGAAGAGGTTGCAAATATGGCGCCAATGGAGACATATCTTTACAGGAAGATTAAAAACAAAGATCATGGATTCATACATTATTTAATGGTCACCGACAACTGCTATGTCAGTGGTAGTGATCGTCTGGTGGGTGGGGGAAAGCACAACTCGCCTCAAATGTATGTATTTACTCAATCCCACTGCTACGAGTAGGAAGTGACACAATGCCAATTTTTAAGCGGAGTGAAACTGGTTTGAATTCAGTTTTGCTTCTCCTGGATTCATAACATTTCCCAAGTATATCAGCGCTATAGACTCGCCAAGTATTTGAAATTGGGTCGCAGATTCTATTTCCTAAGACAATGAACGTTATGAAACGTGCGCCTCCAATGTATGACCTTTTGTTGTTTTATTCCCTTCGGAGTTCAACTGGTTTGAACTCAGAGTTTTCCTTCTTCTCGACTGAGGAGAAAACAGATGAATTCATACCTTTTTCAATGGCATTAGCATGAAGTGAATCATGAAAAGCCTCGTCCAGGATTTGAACTCGGGTCAAGATTTCCATTTCCTATGACGATAAATGTTAGAGTAACCGCACCCCCGAAAGCGTAATGTCACTTTTCTAACCATTTGCAAATTTACTTGGTCTGTCTGAAAATGACACAGCTATTAAATGTTAAGGAAGAAAATATAATAAAATAATGGGACCTTAATCTTCTTGGGGCATCAAGCTTATTCCTGTGACCCTTTAAATTTTCAAAACGCACTGCAAATTCATTTTTATTGACCGTCATCAGTTACCGCAAAGCGTTCTCCTTAATCTTACTCATTCACCAGTATCAGCGACAATTCCTAAAAGTTTCTGCTGACGAATATCCAAGTTTCAAGGACATCTTTATACATATTCCCGCTGATTTATAGATTGATTGATTTTAACGATATGTCAACCGGTTTAGGTTTATTCTATGACCAGTTAGATAATTCTGTTCATTGTACGTTCACATTTAAGTATTTTTAAAAGTTTTTTTCTTAAGAGATTTTTTCTCATGTCCTATTGAATACGATTAATTTAAACAGATCTATTTGACCCAGAGATGGTAATATGTCACCGGGTTATAGCAGACCTGGGAATAATGGCAATGAATGGTTACTTCACACTCCAAGAGCCCCAGAATCGGAGTCTCGCCATCATATACAATTTAATGTTATACCCAGGACTGCATTTGTACCCCTTTGTAAGAGATACAGTCAGCCCCTAATAAAGGCGGCTATTTGCACTGAATACGTATGTGATGCAAAATACGAGTTCATTCAATGTTGTTTCTCAGCCGACTGAATAACCTTTTTTTAACAAGAAATTGTTATTTGTTACTAAAAGTCCATATAACTGATTTTTGTGATAGTGGAAATTGATAACCATGAACGTTAATTATTGAGAAATGTTATTTATAAATATAGGTTTGTGAACCTTTCTCTGTCTTTCAGACAGTGATAATTTTTGAATGGACAACAAAGATAGAGATATTCGATATTTCGGTGTTGAAAGCCGAGTTGTGTTAATTTGATTGTATTGGCAGAAAACAGACGTGTCTTTGTTGTCTGATAAAAGAAAGTCTGGAGGAAAACAGATTTTTAAATCAAACGAGTGGAAGTTTAATTGGATACAAAATGGGAATGATTGGCAAAAACTGACGGCGAAAATTTGACAAAGAATCAGATAAACGTGTAGATAAAATTAATTTTCTTTTTTTTTTAAGATTTGATTCAACTCCATCAAATTCTTCGCTTTACCAGAATTATTAAATTGAAACGTCGAATGTGGACAATAAGTAAAACTACTTTTATGTGCGAAGCGACTGGGTTATTTCAAGATTAAAAGATATCTTTGTCTGAATTATACAAACATTTAAACCAAATGAGCTTAATCGGTAATAAAAGTAAAAATGTAATAGTAGGCAAAATAAAAATACAAAAATACAAAAAGAAAAGTGGATATCTGAAAACTGGAGGGAGGAGAAAGCAGCCGGATGAGGAGAAAAATATTCGATAAAAATAAGAATAAAAGAAAAAAGGAAAAAAAGAAAAAAAAAAGAAATAAAATTCTTGCAAAATAAAGAACGCAGAAAAGGGAAAAAGAGAAAATGAATATAATCAAAGAAGGAAATAAAAAGGGAAGAAATAATTTCTTTTAAGGGAATGTCAAGTCGTAGGGGGTTATCTCTAGATGTTTGAGGACTGCTTTTATTAATATTTTTGTGTACTATTTAAACATTTTTGCATACAGTTATTCCCATCTAATACATAATTTGCACACAGTTGTATGGTTTCAAGTGTTCCTATCTAACACTAATAATTATGTGGTTTCAAGTAATCATTTATCTAGCAATGGCTTCCCGGCGAAGCCTGGGTAGAAGAGAAAGAAATATGGTTTAATAATCGTTTGCAGATCTATTACTACTGAATAGCGAGTTGGATTCTCCCAGGACGACCCATAAAAATCACCACGTAAAAAGATCTTATTTTAATCCGGCCTGGTGGGAGGTCAGGTAATTTTTCTTCGTCAGAGTAGAGGAAATGACATCACATAATGATATAATGAGAAATTTTGACTCAATGATTAACTATATTTTTGAATAAAATATAAATGACACGATTTGCAAAATTTAAAATTAATATTTCAAAGCAAAAAAAAAATGAATAAATAAATAAATAAAGTAATCAAATTAATGTAAAACGATAAATAATCTTTAAAAAAAATAACATTATTAATTCAAAGCGTAGCCGATCGAATACCAAATTATTATAGTATACTATACTATAATAATTTGATAATAATTTGATAAAAATAATATACTATAGTATAGTATATCATTTTTTTAAATAGAAAAGAGCACTGACATTACGAAAAGAAAAGAAAATTAAATGTAAAAAAAGAAAAAAAGAATTAAACATACTTTTTAAAAAAGAATTTTGAATGAGCTTCAAAGTTAAATATCAAATTACAGTACTGATTTTGGTACAAATACAGAATAGCGCACAATAGATAATATCATTAGAATCGCATTTTACGAATAAATAACATTAGATTACGGAAACTCCAGAAGGCGCCTAATTCTAACCTACTTACTCGAGTGTCTAAAAGTTTTCAGGTATTTCTGTTAAATAAGTAATCTAACGGTATTATCTCTTGCGCACTATTCTGCATTAGTTTCATGATTTTATTTTTATTTCTAATATTAAAATAAATGAATTAACGCGATTATGTACGGGAGTCCGTCGTTCGAAAATGTAAACAAACCCGTTTTTTCATGTTAGACACTGTTTAAAAAAAACAATGGCTAACATGAAAAAAAGGGTTTGTTTATATTTTCGAACGACAGACGCCAGCACATAACTATGTAAATTTTAATTTTTAAATAAAAAAAGTGCACAGGCATGAAACCTCTGTGAAAAATTATTGATTCCTTTTTAAAATATTAAATGAAAAAAAAAATCATACCTCTTATTAGAAAGAATTTTCTAAAAGTTAAATATCAACTCACTTATATTGATGTCAAAAGTGTAACTAAGTGATTAATTCTTAAACTGTCCTTAAAAATTGTATAATCATAACAAAAAATAGATTAAATAACGATTGTTTATCCTGTACAATGAAATTTTTACTACAACTTTGAATCAGTAAAAATGTAGATTTAATATGGAAAAAAAATGTAAAGAAAAAATGATCGAGCATCCGTTAATCATTTGTTTACTTTTAGAAAGAAACGCCGAAAAATTGCAGAGTATAATTTTAACGTTATTTTATAATGCTGTTTAATTTTTAGATATATTCGAAAATATAAATCAAATCATTATTTATTTTCTAAAATCGAGCCCTGGTGATATCTAATGTGTATAAATATTTACTTTGTCGATAATTGTTTTATTTTCGAAGTTTCCTCCGGACATACAGATTCAAACAACTGCCCTTTATATATGTATAGATGAAATTGATTTGTTTGCACAAAGTTATTTAGCTTCAAATAACGAATAATGATAATCATTAGATCAAGTAACTATTTTTATTTAAAATAATTTACAGCTACACAGCTATAAGTATTCCTATCAATTGCGAGTAATTTTAGACAGATGGGACTCTAACAGGTACTAGCACTTTGGATCAGAGTGGACCTAAGAGTAATGGCAATGAAGGCGTATTTCACACATCCTAGATCAACAGAACTGGAGCTTTATAAGAGTACACATTATCGTCGATATATTATATATATTTATATATATATATATATATATATATATATATATATATATCGACGATAATGTGCACTCTTTTAAGTATAGCAAACTATATATATATAATATATATATATATATATATATATATATATATATATATAAGAAAAAAGTAACATGGACAAGAAAGGAAAAACAAGAATATAAGAGACGGTTAGGGAAAAAAGAAAAGAATATCAAAATATGTATTATAAAAGAGAAAAAAGAAAAGAGAAAAAATGAAAAGAGAAAAAGATAATTCTGGATTAAAATAAAAAAGACATAAATCATTGTATTCGTTGAAAGACAAAATAAAAAAGTAGAATGTGCGAATGAAAAATTGAACTAACTAAAAACTGACAGTTGGTCAGATAAGAACAGAGCAGGTTGTGAGCTGGGCTTTTTGCTGTTGTCTCATTTCATTTATTTTGTCTATTTTCGTTTTTGTGATTGTTGAACCGACAGACCTAATAAAATCGGCAGCACCCTTTCATGTGATTCTATTTTCGTTGAAGAACAAAGGGTGTAATTTTTCAAATATACTGAAATGTGCTCGAAGCGGGAATGGGGAAAACAAGACCGAATTAAGTGGATATCTACAACAAAAGAATTATCTTGCGACTGTCATTTCACTGATAAGAAACTTTATTCATGAGAACAGTTCATGTTCTCATGAATAAAGTTTCTTATTTTCTTAGAGAAAAAGCAAATCTTCAGTGTTGAAATAAGTTTAAATTCATAAGATTTGTCAGAAAATATCATTAGCAAATATATATTACTGACATTCATTTGCCCAATATACAGGATTAAAATAAAGTCCTTGTGAAATCTTAAATTTGTATAACTTTTGATGTTAATATGATAAAATCGATCCGAAAAGATCTAGAAACACAATACATCTCTTTTAGTATTGATATTCAAAACAATGATTATAATTTTTACCATTTTTTCTTCAATATTTTCTTCTTTATTTTAAGAGTTTTTGTTAATCCATGTTTACACTTGAAAAGAAAGTAAACTATGCTCTTTGGTTAGCTGATATCTCTCTTAGAAGGGCTTATAATATGCTGGCTGTATGTTCTGCAGAATAGTACCCTCTAAAAATATGTCTTGGGTATGACATTAATCTGTATCCGATTATGACCCACTGGAGCTCTAGGAAGTGTGAAGTACCCCTTCATTGTCATTACTCCCATGTATACTCTGACTCGCCGTGTTAGGGTCCTATTTATGGGTTAAATAGATATGTTTAAAAATTATCTCTATTAGATTGGAATACTTTATATCATATAACTGTTTGTGAAAGATTCTTAGTAAATTACATACAAATATGAATATAAATGTAAAATGTATGCAATACCCTAACTTCTATGCATACAATCCTTTGGTGGCTTGACACGCCGTTAAAATCATTCAATCAATTGGTTAATTGAGTTAAAATCTGTCACCGTTATCTAAAAAAAGTTTAGAACCCATTACAATAAAGATGCACCAGAAAGGCATTCCATATCTATTTGAATATTTTAGGAAATAATAAGCCATTTTTTAAAAAGACAGGTGTCAATGAACAAAGAGTAGCATCATTAAAACAGTCATTTGGATTAAGAAGAATATTCTTTAAATCATAAGAAATATTTTCAGATATTAATTAAATCATACATACCTCCAAAATTTTAAAAATTGTACATGGATTTTTATAATTATCATATGCAAGTTAAAATTGTAAACTCTCGTTTTCTTGCCTAGGCGATCATCGGACCAAGCAGTTGACAGTCACCAAGCACCGTTGGCACTGTCTACGCTATCGTAAATTAGATATACGTATGCTCTATGACCGATATTAAGAACTCATTAGTGCCACACATTAATGTAATCAATTAATACATAATAACTCCTCTATAAACAAATTGTATATTTCCCATGAATACGTATTGAATACTAGCCCACCTAATATTTCTCTGCATTTTCTTGCATTGAATACTATACAAATTTTACGGTTGAAAAACACATTTAGTGTTAAACTGTACTCGCAATATATATATATATATATATATATATATATATATATATGAGAAAGAAATATAATATTTTAAAATTATCTTTAGTATGATATACATTATCTATGGTAACAATGTTTAAGATACTTTAATATCTAATGAGTAAGCATTTTCATTTTCATAGCTCTTTTATTTCCTGACACTACTATTGGAATACCTGACTAAATAAGGCACAACTGATAAAACCTTACAACAATGTCAAAATCAAAGTTTGAACTACTGATCATTGGTCATTTGTAATACAATGGTTTTACATGTGACATATCCAAAGCAGACGAAAGCTGACCAAGTGATCTGTATAGTAATTTAAACCCTGGTCACTTCGGTCTTAGAAGGTTATCAGCAAAATGTCAGGTCATCTCTGATTCTATTGCGAGAGTGTCAGGTTGTCAGAGGCATCAGAGGTTATTAGTAGACAACCTGCCACTTGCAGGTTTCAGGTGAGAAGTAGTTCACTTGCTGAAAGAGTCAGTGCAACTGGAATGGGGAAAATACGAGAAGATGCTGCTAAAGTTTACTTTAGAATTATTCGGATTAGAACTATCTATGGCTCTATTAGTCAGTTCGAATTTATCTATATTTATCTAATCATCTCTCACACGGTTTGTTCGAATCTAGCCATCTCACTCACTCGTTCTATTCGAATCTACCCATCTCTCTCTCTCTCTCTCTCTCTCTCTCTCTCTCGTCGATTTTTCTTATATTTTCTTATAGATTGAAATTTGTTATTATGTTAGTTTCAATATTTGTACTTTCTATACAGACGGCTTTTGGTTGATCTTATTGAAGTCAGTAAGTCTACTGTTGGTTTGAATAACAGCAGCTAAGTACAACTTAAGCAGTATCCAAGACAGTTAGTATATATAGAAATCAAGAATGACCATTCATGAATTTAGGTGATTTGGGTGATTCCATTCCTTGAGTTCTGATTGGTTGCTTGACTGCTTGATTTGAATGACATTGTGGAGTCTTATAAATATCCTGTCCTTCTGCAGTAGACTTTGTGACTATTCGGGTTTGTATTTAAGTTACAATCGTTTGTTGCCTTGTCTTCCCAGTTCAACGATAATTGGAACTTTAATTATTCTTCACCACCACCCCCATTGCGCGGGCGTAGTGGCCTTTGAGGGGAAATTAGTTCCTTTCGACCCGGCCGATTACAGGGGAGTAATCTTGATAATGCACGGGGTATTTTTGATGGCATTGGCTTAGGGGTTGGAGTGACACTGGGTGAGGCTTGGTCCCGAGTTGAAGTTATCATTCTTTTGGTTTGTGGGACATCCCCAAATATTGGTTCAGGGGACTCAGGCAAAGCGCTAGAAATAGAGACAGGGGCCACTGGTGCTTGGAGCTTCCTGAGGAATCGGCGATTCCGCAATGTGATCCTACCTGATCCATCAATCCTGATTCGGTATTGGTGATTGGGGAGTGTTTCGACAACTCTGCCTGTTATGTCCCACTGATGGTTGTTTGGACGTTGTACAGACACTGTGTCTCCCTTTTGAAGTGGATACAGTGTATGTGCTGTGCGATTGTATCTCTCTATTAGCAGTGCATTCCGCTGAGATAGGCTAATTTCGCGGTTCTGAGCCGCTGTTATCTACTTAGTATGCGGTTTATATAGTGCAGGTTGGGATGGTATGAAGTCACGCAGTCGTCGGTGGAGAAGGAGTTGTGCAGGGGATAGTCCGATGTTCTGAATGGGTGTGTTCCGATATTGAAGGATTGCCCTCGCAGCCTGGTTATTATCCAGAGATCCCTGGGGTCATATGTTGCCATTTACTATCCTTTTAGCCGTCTTGACGGCTAACTCCGCCCGACCATTGGATTGTGGATAGGCGACAGATGACAGTATGTTTTACCGCCCAGTCCTCTAGGAACTGCTTAAATGGTAGGGATGTAAAGGGTGGTCCGCCATCACTGCTGAGTTCTTCCGGGGCACCTTAAGTCTGGAATATCTCTCGACAAACTGAGATGATCCTGGAGGCGTTTGTTTGTCCGTGACTCAAGTGATATAGGATGAGCCAGCCAATCAATCTGTCAGCACATACAAGGTATGCATGATTCCCAACATAGAATAAATCCATGACGATCTGTTGTCCTAAGTCATTATTTCCCTTTATGCAGCTAGGGATGACTAAGTTTCTGAGAACTCTCTTTGAGGTGTTAATGTTTTCACACGCGTAAGATTTGCATTTTAAGTAGTGGGATTTTTTTCATTTTGATTAGGTTTTCGGCATATTTCTTGCTGTCCACTCTACAAGTACATTGCTGCTTTTAATTTCTTTTCAAAGTTCTTGCAATCAAAAAAGGGGACAGTTTAGCTAAAGGAGTTTCTTCTAGGGATTCAATTACAATAAATCTCGGGAATTATGCTAATTCATTTTCTGAATCGGATCCAGAGAGATTGCACTTAGGTTTTTTGTTTGTATTTTCTATATGCGTTTTTTTCTCATTCGCTGTTCCAAGGACGATACTCATTCTCCTTGATTGAGACGAGGATATATCTGCCAGTATACTCGTGCTAAGAGGGAGGTTTCGAGCCTCTGCTAATTAAAAGCATTAGGTACTTAAAAGGTAGTGCCTCAAAGTTAAAGATTGCTCAAAGTCTGATTACTCTGGACGTTGTTGATTCTCAGTCACCGCTTTCGATCATGTATAAGATAAAAAAGGGTTGAGTGTTTGTTTGACATCAAAAAGTTTCATTAATATTTAACAATTATCCGTCCATATCTAATTCTAACCAAACTTTCAGAAATATTTTGGGTCTTCCCTGAAAAGGTTTCAAATTATCTGACCTAGATTACTTCAATTAAACTACTTGTTTTGCCAATAAATGTTAAAATAATTCCAAAGGTTAATGACATGATTTGTAGTGAGATGCCTGTCATTAATTTTATGGATGCGCTCTTTACTACATACGTTGTCCGAGAAATGGACATGAAATAAGGGTCCAGTTTATCATTATACATACATTGTAAATAGAAACCTAACTTTAGAGCCGTTTCACATTCTTCGACTTTTAAACATTCGTTTTCAAGAAATAACTATAATTTCCAAAAGAGCAGCTAAAACTACATCGAAAATAAATTTTCTCATACATATTACTGATTTTTAGAATTTTTTCATTAGACAAAGATAACATATATCTTACATGGAATGTTGTTAATTTAGAGATCCTTTCACAATGAAAACACTTGCGATAGATTTTGAAAGTGATTCATATGAGGCATAAATAAAAGATTTTAACATAAAAATAATTTATAAACATTAGTGACCATGCTATGGGGGCAAATACTGCTACTCATGATAAGGTCCAGTTTACAGCTAAAACAATATGCAGAGAGTCGTTTAACAGAAAAGGAACATGATATATATATATATATATATATATATATATATATATATAGAGAGAGAGAGAGAGAGAGAGAGAGAGAGAGAGAGAGAGAGAGAGAGAGGGGAGAGAGAGAGAGAGAGAGAGAACCAGAAAGAGAGAGAGAGAGAGATAATACATATCAAATCATGATTTAGTTGGATAAAATGAACACCTGTCATCTTAGTGGACCTAGTGTCAAACAAGTTAAAATAAGTAAAGTTAAAATAGAAGACAAATTATTAAAAAAACAACAACAAAGACTTACTTTGAGGTTCTCCAATTTTGCAGCGACATCTGTGTCAAATGCTTCTGCAGTTTTGGGGGAGATGTCGTTTTGTTCAAAGGTTTGAGCCATATCAGCCATCGCCTGTGAGAAGAAAAACAAACAAAAAAAAAAAGAATACTATTAACAGCAATATATACCCATGTATATGATAAAATATAATATTCCTGAATATAAATCTAAACCACGTAAAATGATAGATTTGTCATGGCGAATCAGTATATCTTTTTATTAATAAAGTTCAAATTATGCTATAACTTAGAGAATATAGCAATTCCCAGTCACCCCTGCACTTGAATAACCATTTTGTGGGGTCTTTGTTTGTGCATAGCATCATATTCTAACCATACACATTCTCGATATAACAGACATAATAATGAATTGCTAATTATAAACTTTCATTCATTCTTAAATAGAAGTAATGATATAATTATGAATCATATTTACGACCGGAACACAACGAGACTATGAAGCATTTAGCAAACCATGATAAAGCACAATTAAAAACGAAGTAGTTTCTCATGTTATGTGAAATATGTAGTTGTGTATTTTTTCATACATTTTTATATTTGGAAAATAAGAGTCAATGGAAACTCAAACGTTTGCTGTAAAAAAGAAGAATAAGCGGGGAGGTTGAATTTTCTAGTCAAAACTTACACAATTTTATCAAATATTCATGGGTTTAACATAATGTTTTCAAGTATTTCAATAATTTATATAATTTTAAATAACAAAAATGTTCTTGTCTAAACGATTATAGACACAAGTATGCATTTAAACTACCCCCTCTGACGGGCAGGATGAGGCACATCGTTGATACTTAGGGAAGTACTGCTGTTTTGAATTCAGATTTTTCCTTCTCCCAGACTGGTTACCGTACCAAAACTAAAGAGCTAAGTCTGTTCTACTATTTACCCATAGATGGGGGATAAACAGATGGATTCATATCTTACCCAATGGAATTAGCGAAGTTAAACGTATATAGCCTCATGTATGATTTGAATTCGGTACGTCAGTGAAAGAGCGATTCATTGCATTTACTTTCTGACAGTTCTTTCACACAGACGATCATACAATAATTGAGGAAATAGTTATCCATTCAGATAAATGGGGATTATCTCTCAACTCCACGACAAAGAATCCTGATAATCTCTCACTGTTATTTCGCCGATGTCTCAAATGTTTAACTTGAAAAAAATACTCCCTTTCAGAAATCTCTAACACTGGAATGTCGACATTTCTGCGACAATACATTCAAAATGGCACCTATCTTATAGACAAAACCATAACTAGAACAAGAACCTGAATTGGACAAATTCAGTTAAAGAAATCTGGACAGTATGTCTGTTTTTTTCTTTATTCTTTATTCTTTCCTCTTTCTATTCCTTTCTTTTATTTCCTTTTCACTTTCTTCTACCCTTCTTTGTATATCTACTTTTTTTGTTTCTCTTTAAGTCATTGACTTTCTGATTTTATTTTTTCTCTATTCATTTCAATCTTTCTTTCTATTTCTGTCGTCTTTATTTCTCCATTTCGTTCTATCTTTCTTTCACACCATTTCTTTCTTTCCATGTTTCTGCCTTCCTTCTTTCCTTCATTTCTTTCCACATTTCTCTTTCTTTTATATATTCCTCTCTTCCCCCATTCTCTGTGCCTTCTTCCTTATTGTTCTCTTTTTCTTCCTCTCCTTCTTAGATTTACCTTCATCTTTTCAATTTAAATTCATTCTTTTATTTTATCAGATTACTTTCTTTCTTTCTTTTTTATTTACTGAATTTATTCTTTTTTCAATTTTTCTTCTTCTTCTCTATTGCTAATTCTAAAGAAATCTAAAAATTAAATAAACTTGAACAATATATCACTAGAAATATAACCATTTGTCAGTAAAAACTCGTCATTGGAATATAAAACAAAATGAAAAATAAAGGAATTGAAAAAAGTAAAATATAAAAAAAATGAATAAAACTTATAATTTCCGGTCTACTGCGAAAAGTGTCTAAGCATCTGGAAAGTCAAGTTTCGACCCCGAAGAACAATATGGGCAGATTTCGCACTCAATTGCTTTTATTAGTTTTTGTTATTTTTCCACAATCATTTCGCGTAGACGGATTAGCTAGCAGTTGAATCACAGACAATCGCATCCACATTTTTAATCCAAGAATCGTGCTTGAGTGTTTAGTTCCGAGGTTTCATGAAACAATTTAAGATAGTGACCATTGTATATCAGGCTCTAGTCTTTCTCCGAACATGCCGCAAACACAATCTAGACAGCAAACAAAACGATGCCATAAAAATGTAAGAAGAAAAATCTAAATAGATAAAACAAACAACAAAGAACAAAAATACGTAAATACGTCAAAATTACAATTGGAGAAATTAAAAGACTTTTGCTTGAAGCCTTAGGTTATTGGCGTTCATTTAGAAACTCAATTGAACATTTTAAGAATGAGAAACGATGAATAGCATCTTGAGGGCTTTGTTGAAATAGAGGACAGTGAAGCCAGTTAGCATTGGATTTTTATGACCACTAGCCACACATACGTATTAAGAATTTAAACCTATTCAGTTTTAGACAGTATTTTCGGTCGATCAGATAGAAAATTGAAAGTATAAGTCACTTGCTCCAATGGTAAAGGAAGCAAAAATAATTCGCTATTCAAATTGTTTTACAGAAGAGTTTAAAATCTATATTGATAACTAAGAAGAGTTTATTTGTACTCTCTAGACAATCAAGCGGTTTGATGCATACATTTACAAAACTCCTCCACCACAGAATCGGGATCACAAACAGTGTTGACCAGTATTTGAACTCTGGTTGCCAATTCCATTTCCTACGATGATAACCGTTACGAAAAAGCGCGCCACAATTTGTATATTTGTCTAGATATATATTTTCTGACAAAAGAGTTTATATATATATATATATATATATATATATATATATATATATATATATATATATATATAGGTAAGAGGAAAAGTGAACAAAAATAATGACTCAAACAAGTCCAAGTAGGAGAGAAATATTTCATCCTTCTCCTTCTGACGCAAAGAACATCCTCAGTCTGACTTTATTCAATGCAAAATACGTACATTTGTGTTTATAGAAGAGAAAGTGAGTTAGTGGTGGAATTGAGGGGTAGGGAGGTTATGGAGAATTGAGAATAACATCATATAAAATCAAGGGGAGTTCAGAGGATGCTGGTAAGATGAAAAGAGGAGGCTGCTAGGGGCTTGTTGGGAGAAGTGGCTGAAATTCATGGTTAGGGGAGAGTTTTATTTATTGCATGGGGCTGATACGGAGGAAGGTGGTGTTGGTTGTCGTTAGATAAGGCCGTCAGTTTTATGGTGAGTTAGGATGGGAATTTGGATTCTTAGTGAGTGGAGGGGGAAGAAACGAAGAGAAACGGGGTAGTTAGTCAATATTTATGTCGTTGGCTGGGGAATTTTTTAAATTTCGGTGTAGTATTTTTTAACCATATTCATGATGGATCTTGATTTTATTTTCGTGAATTATAGTTTTTTCCATTGAATCAAAGAATCAAAATTCCCATATATATATATATATATATATATATATATATTATTATTATTATTATTATTATTATTATGCTGATATATAATTAATTGAATGTATCAATTTATTAGCAGCATATAAACAGTTACAGACCTACACATAAACATTCTTTCGATAAGGAGTTCTAAATGTATTTAAAATTAACATTTATCTTTTTATAAATGGTTGTGTGACGTTAATTTGGCGCGAAAATAGCCAACCTTGTCTTCGTTAATGAGCTACTATATGCCTATTACTGAGGAGAAAACAGAGGGATTAATGTTTTTACTAAGAGCATTAGCGCGAAGTGAAATGCAAGCGGTTTATTGTAAGTCTACCAAATCTGAGATTTTAATTAACGGGAAGCCAACCCTTCTGCCATGGTCAGGATGCGACATAAGGTTAATTTTACGCGGCGTGCTACTGGTTTTCCTTCTCTTAGAGTGATTGCCCAACTAAGGCTAAATAACCCAGTTTGTCCTACTATTTAACGATATTAGAGGACAGATTGATTTTAGCAAGGGCGCTTGGTTTATTGCATGCGTTGATATCTTCATTCAAGATTTGAACCTAATCACTGATTCTGTTACCAACGATGATACCCGTTATGCTAAGCGTGCAACAAAATAGGTCATTGCAAATCGTAATTAATCACACAGGTATCCTGGTATGACCAAACCTCAAAAAGGAAAAAACTAATGATTTACTCTTTTTGATAAAATAATCATTCACATTTGATTTAGTTAGGATCAACAATCCAGTTAAAGAAATAATTTTAAAATGTCATTGTCTATAGCATTTGTATATAATATATCTTCATTGTCAACAATGCTGAAAAAATTATCGAAAATTAATTGTTTGGAGACCAGAAAAATGATTCCAAACAAATGTCTCCAATAATTTTTCACAACAATTCCAGTAATTTATGGCTGTGTATATATAGTTATTTACTAAGCTCAGCTTAGTTGTGACACAAACCCAGAAGTATGAGGCATCTACCGAGAATTGAACTCATTAATAATAGTCTGCTTAGCTAGCTAACGATTAAACTACATGAAGTGCTCAGGGCTGTGTATCCAGCAGTTTTATAATAACTTCCTCCGACTGAAACAGCACTGACTACCTTTTTCTCAGTATGTAGGAAATATTTTATTGTCATTATAACCAGCTGCGATCTTGATTTTATTCTGAAGACGGATACTTCAGTTAGTATTATCTATTTTGTTCAGGTGGCCTACTATAGAGAAATGTAACGTGTTTTATCATTTATCCGAGAAAAGTTATTATTTGCCATATTGTTTTCTTTTTCTAACGAAGTTGCGATTCATAACTATTGTGTTCGATTGATTGTTTAATTTTTAAAGCATGTCAAATCGTCTCGGGTTATTCTATGTCTGGAGGTTATAGAATCGCTTTATTGTACGTTCATAGTTACATTTTTGTTTCTTAAGTTTGTTTTTGCACACAATCCTATCGAATACGAATATTTTTCAAACAGATATATTTAACCCGTAGATGAGATCTCAACAGGTGCTACCACTCCGTTTCTGAGTGGACCTGGAAGTAATGGCAATAAAGAGGTACTCCACACTCCCCAGATCTCCAGAACTGAAGCCTCACTATCAGATGCAGTTTACTGGTATACCCAAGACACCACCTTTTTATGGGACGACTTACCCCTCTGCAAGAGGAATACAGTCAGTGTATTCTAAGCCTTGTAATTATATTAGTTCTTTTACAAAGATAACAATACTATTCTTATCTCATCAGAATTATTATTTAAAAAATAGCAGTTACGTCTTGAAGAATTTGAGTCAATTCTTTTTCAAGATGGTATTTTTGAAACTTCTTCACAAATGTGATTTTTCTATTTTTTTAATATAAAGTATAATTGGAAACACCTTTTCAAAGATCAAATGGAGAAAAGAGCAATTATGCATAAGATCCTGGATACTTAAAATTATCTAATGCCCCCCCCCCCCATTTTAAATGTAATTATTGCCTTAGAATTAATATTCAACTCCCAACATTTCCCTCAACTTGATCTGACACCAGGAAAAGCTTAACCATCAAGTTAATCAAGCATTTCGCATTTAATTAAATCACAAATTTCGTACTGAATTCTTAAAATAATTAAAGAGAGATAATTCTTTTCTTTTTTGTTTTTCATATAATCTTTATGCTGTCATGAGTTTCGTAATTTCCTTCACCCCTCGTCGACAATTTTGATCTTAAAGATAAGCTATATTAAGTGTTCGTTTTGGATATTATTTCAAGGTTTATAAAATGAGTGAAATTTATTTACGCGTTTCTTATCGAATCAATTAATTTCAGAGAGTGAAAAAAAGCTATTTATGAATATATTTTTCAGAGGTTTTTGAGACAACGCAACATTGGATGTTGATGTTCTTATCTTTGTTTCCCTTTTATTTATTTTAGTATTATTTCCATTTCCCTCTGTATATTTTGTTTTTCCTTCTTTTTTTCTTTTCGCATTTCTTTCACTGTATTTTGAAAATTTACTCGGAGTCTTTTTCTTTCTATTTGCTTTTATTCATACATATTCAATTGTATTTGTTCATTCTTTCTTTATTCATTCTTCCTATTTGATTTGTGCCTGTATGTTCTTGTTAAATATATGAACACGCTGTCCTTCCTCCTGTGTAATAGAAAGGTTATATTCTTTTCCACTTTCACAACAAAGTCAGGCAAAACTCGTTTTCTTGTTGACACCACTTGCTTTCGAAACTTATCTCACCCAGCCAAAGATCGCATTGACTTTTATATGGAATTTGGTCACACAGGAAATTTGCGTAATTCGCGCACCTCTTTCAAAGATAGTTGCACGGCGCGGGATCTAACCTACCACTGCCGTTTGATCTTTCGCTGCAGTTCCTTTTTAAGTTACTTATTCTTTTTCTGTTCTTTCATAATTTTCATTTTTTCTAACTTTTCTTGTTTTCTTGCAAACTTTCTTCTTTCTTTCCCTTCTTTCTATCCCCCTTTTCTTTCTTTACCCTTTACAATTCTTCGTTTTTCTTTCATTTATTTTCATTATTCTTAGATTTCTTTCTTCTGTCTTTATTTTCAACTCTCATTTCTTTCCAACAGATAATTTTTCTTTACTTCATTTCTTTCTTTCTTCCAATTCATTCGTTCTTCATTATCCCCTTCCTTTTTCTTTATTTCCTTTTTTCTCATTTTTTCCTTATTCTATTCCTCTATTTCTTATTTCCTTTATTTTTTTTTATTCTTCCCCTTTATTCTATTCCTCTATTTTCTTTATTTCCTTTTTCTCATTCATTATTCTATTCCTTATTTTCTTTATTTCCTTTTTTCTCATTCACCCTTTCTTCCTTATTCTATTCCTCTATTTTCTTTATTATTATTTCCTCCTTTCTTTCCATTCACTTTTCTCCCTTATTTCTTTCCTTTATTATTTACTTGATTTATTTCTGATTACATATCTAATCCATCCCCCAAAGACGAGAAGAAACTACTGAGAAAAACATTCGATTTGATGTGCCGTTTAAATGAACTTCAAAACCTCAAAACTATATTTGAGATATAATCAACTTAACAGATTGTGATAGTTACACTTATTTATATATCAAGATAATTGATACACCCATTTTTTTCTAGACGGCAATGTCATTATCTTCTTCTATTCCGTTTCGTAGAAGATTTGGTAGTATCAGTTGAAAATCGAAAATGTTAACATCGGCAGGTGTTGTCAAAACAATGGAAGATAAGTTTAAGCTAGGAAGATGAATAGAAATAGGCAGTGTCTCTGATATGCAACTTTACGATATAGAAGTATTGAAAAGGCGGAATAATTTAATTTCTAATTGGCTTTCAGTTTACCTATTCACATTTCCTCTGTCCTTCTCTGTCTGTCTGTCTGTCTGTCTGTCTGTCTGTCTCTCTCTCTCTCTCTCTCTCTCTCTCTGAGGCAAATGAATTGATTGACCGATATATCTTAACTGCATCAAACCATCTAGATGTTAGATAATTGTGTTGATTTAAATTTATATTTACTTTTTGTGTAAAACAATATGAATTACTTTCTTTTTAAATACGGATTTTTAATACAAACGAAATATAAACAAAAACAAAAATCTGATGTATTAAAAAACATTTTTAATCAAAATAAAAACACGTGTATATTTATTTTGAGTAAAAAATAATTGTCACCGTTACGTCAGACTCTAGGGTAAACATATTTTTTTCTTTTTCGGTTATTGTAACTTTAGCATTGGAGATATACCTCTCTTAAATCTAACATATTTTTAAGAGGGTAAATCGCAAGCTTAGGTTAATTGTGGCACAAGGTCAGAAGTATAGGGTATCCAGGGACAAACGAATTTATTAACAATGATCAGTCAATCTAGCTTGCCAATCATCACGGGAGGTACCCGGGGAAATGGCTAAGTTAATTGCGAAGTTTACTTTCGTCATTTTAAAAGCATCTACCATGGTCATATATTCTATTTAGAATTAGTAGGTCTTTAGAGTGGTAGTTGACAAGCCAGTTACTCAGTTTATTCGTTAGTGAAGTGAATTGGATCCTTACTGTGTAGTGTTCTATAAATTTGCATCAGATTAAAATAAGCTTAACTCTTCAGGATTAGTCAGGTAATTACTCTAACAAAATTTTTTGCTGATATGTACGACCAACCACACATTGCTGCTTTAATAAAATATTGCCGGATCTGAATATCTCATCTGAATGCTAACTGTAAAACTGCGTACACATTTCTTAATTATCTAACAATTGTTTTAGAAACGCAATTTTGCATGAAAGCTTTAAGGAAATTTGAGCCTTTTTGTCAAATGAATCCAAATTTCCCACCATTTTATTGTCATCCCGAGACAATTGTTCTGCGTTTTATAAAATCTAGAAAAACTCCCCGAATTTCTTGTTGACATTTGAATGAAAAAACTAGAACGTAGAATTATTATTAATTCCCAATAACTTAATTAATTGTTGTACTTTAATTGAAAATGAAAAGAATGACGATGTTCCTGCTTTATTAAGTAGGCGACCATCTTATTTAATAATATTTCTATTTTTTATAAAACACTGGAAAAAATGAAATTATCATTTTATCATGAAATATGAATTTACAGTTACATTTTACTATTCTGTCCCTTTATGTTTTTGCAAGGTTAATTATTCTGTTTTGATTTAATTTTAGTTCTTGCTGTTTGAAAGTAATTCATTGCTGGGGACATTTCATCGAAATAAATTGTATTTTTAAGGAGCAAGTTATAAAAGAAAGAAAAAATAACGGATGTGGTCAAAACATTATTACAATTACTAACATTAGAAATAGTAGCGGTTAAAGTTGTAGAAAAACTGAAACAGTGAGAAGAATGCAATAAAGAATGAGTGGACAAATGAATGAATAATTAAACGAAAACGAAGTTGAACCGAAAGAAAAAGGAAGTACAAAGAGTGAGAAAGGAAGAAAGATTAAATCTTACTAAAGAAAACCTAACAAAAGGGAAGAAAGAAAAACAAAAAAGTGATACAAAATTTAAAAAATGAAGGAATAGAAAGAAAAACAAAATGAAAGAAGTAATAGAAAGACAAAAAATCAAATGAGAACTTCAAAATGAGAGAAAAATGAAACTGAAAGGAAGAAAGAAAGAAAGAAAGAAAGAAAGAAAGGAAAGCAGGGAAATATTTTACGTGCATAAATATAAAAAAGAACCCTTCGCCAACCAGCTTAATCAATTCCCCTCCTTTTATATCGATTGGTAACTCAAAAGAATATCTAACCGAAGGAATGAAAAGATTTGGAAAAAAGAAAACGTAGAAAAGATACCATACTACGAAAAATAAAAAAAGTAACGAAGTAATTAAGGAGAAAGTAATTTTTCCTGGGTTTAATCAAGTAACACTTGGACCCCTAAGTCAGAGATACAAGTATTAATGTTTAATTAAAGTAACGTCAAGACTCCCCCACCAAAAAGCAACAACAAGAAACAACAAACTAAAAACAATTCATTAGATGAACCAGAGGGAAGTTCAATTGAGTTTTGGACATTAGAAAACAAACAAAAAACCCCAAATATTTCCAGTTAGCTTCTTTTCTTGAATCGTCACGTGGTATCATGCGAGAAACACCGTGCGTATGCGTAGAGAAATTTATTCATTGATGTAATTAAGTATACATACACTCAGGAGCTGCAATAAATGTGAGAAAAAGGATTTCTGAATCATATAAACGCATCTGCTTATACACACGCAAAAGCTGTTTACTCAAAATTAGATTTGCTTCGACTGAAATCAAGTGTAAAATAGTAGTCATAAATTTTCCCGTTGTATGGGCTTTGAATACACTGACTGTATCCTCTAAATAGGGTTTAAGACATCCCCCTAAAGAAGTTTCCTGGGTATGACACTAATCTGCATCAGGTGTTGAGGGTCCAGTATTGGAGTGTGATATGACTCTTTGTTGCTCCCAGGTGCACTTTGAACAGAAGTGGTAGTACCTGTTAGGGACACTTCTATGGATCAAATTGATCTGTTTGAAAATTATTTGTATCAGATAAGGATACTTGATACTATAATATTTGCATTAAGAATAGTTACTTGAAGCTATAATTGTTTACAAATAATTATTATTATCAGTTATTTGAAACAATATAACTGTGTGCAAACAAATGATTATCATTAAATAGAAATAGTTACTTGAATCCATAAAAGTATGAATAAATGTCAGAATACTTGAAATCATACAATTGTGTGCAAATTATATGTATTAAAAAGGAATACTTGTTGTCATAACTGTGTGAAAATCATTTTTATTTGATAGGAATACTTGATTTCATATAACTATGTAAAAAAAACTCTTAAGAAACGACTGCACAAAAATCATAAATTACAGCAAACGGTCTTTCAATGACATATCCACTCATCTAGGGTTATTTTATGCATAAAGGTTTGACAATCGCATTTATTGTACGTTTATATTTACATTTGTGTATTTTTTCTTAAGATTTTTTGTATATATATGATATCAAGTATTCCTATTTAATGCAAATTATTGACACGCAGTTAGTTTTTTTCAAGAATTTCGATTTAATACTAACTTGTATATAATTATATGGTTTCGAGTAATTATTTCTATTGAAAAATAATTTTTGTACAAAGTTATATGGTTTC
The DNA here is from genome assembly GCA_023376005.1 of Doryteuthis pealeii. Classification (NCBI taxonomy): domain Eukaryota; kingdom Metazoa; phylum Mollusca; class Cephalopoda; order Myopsida; family Loliginidae; genus Doryteuthis; species Doryteuthis pealeii. The sequence goes on from CM042137.1 coordinate 81,638,281, forward strand.
AAGTAACTTATGATAATCCTTAGCAATTAATCATACTTAAAGTAATTAGTCTTAACACAATTTAGCTAAATATAATCAAGTATTCCAATACAAACCATCAAATCCAGTATTCCTATATACCATCGTATTGAGATTATATCAAAGATAAATAATATGCATTTTTCTGAAAGAAAAAAGCTGAACAAAACAGCAACAATACTATTGAGCAAAATGCTATATAGACTATTAAACAAAGCAGTATCAAGATTATTGTGCAAAGTAGTGTTTAGAATATTGAACAAAACCGTATTCAAACTATTGAGTATGACTATTCAGTATGATGGCTATTCAGCAAAACGTATCTAGAATTGGCATTGACTCGTCTAGATTCTGTCACTTTATATAAATTGTTCAGATGTACACACATTTTGAGAATGTTAATATCATATAGAAATTGTGTACAGTTATGACCATATCATAATTCAAAATGAATTTTTTTTAATTAAATACACCCCACAAGAATCAAATTTCTATCAGAATGAGTACTGGTAATAAAATCTGCAGTTTCACATGGAAATCTCACGAGACACTTTATAGAAAAATAGATATTGTAAGCTTTCCTGATATTGTCTTTAGGTCACCATTTTTGGAACAGATATTTATCTAAATGTTGTTAATATCGAAACAATAACGTCTTAAGGAAATAGGAAAACAATGTTCATTCATACTTTACAATTATTTTAAATGAAACAAGTGTTCGTTATTAAAACATGGAAAACGTGAAGGATATTTAAATATACATACAAAATATTTACATACAAAGCGATGTGAGTATTAAAACAGTTAAACTTCCCGTTGCATTCTAGCTGTTAAGGTGTCTGACTGACACTCAACCGATCGGATTTCAATCCCGGCTGTAGGTAGCTTACAAATGTCTAGCCACACTGAAGAGACTTGATAAGTCGGAACACGTGTCTGTGGATGAGTTTATATATATATATATATATATATATATATATATATATATATATATATTATAAGGGAAAATAAATAAAGGAAAGAAAATGTTGAGTAGATAAAATATATTTACTAACATGTGTTTTGAATATAAAATAAAATAATAATAATAGAAAATTATAAAATCTTTATATTTAGATAATGTGGTGCTGTTGGCATACTGTCTGCCAGAAACTGACATTTACCAAGTGCTATTGACTATATCTATTCTCCCTTTAGATATATATGCTCTATCACCGATATAGAACACTGTTCAGTTATAAATATTCAAGCTATCTTATATATATATATATATATATATATATATATATATATATATATGTGTGTGTGTGTGTGTGTGTGTGTGTGTGTGTGTGTGTGTGTGTGTCTGTTTGTTTGTTTGTTTGTTTTTGTCATATGTATACATAGTGTCTACAAAAGAAATAGCTTAACAATCGTTGACCCCTGGTATCTTTGATAGAAATACAAAAACATATATTGTATTTATTCAAATATTTATGATCAGTATAATTATTTCCATAAACTACTGAAAATCAAAATTAAGAACTTTTGGTACCAGTGCGTCTAAATCATCTTCATATGTGAGCAGCTCTTTTGAATAACCATGTGATGATGCCTTTTTAATCTCCTTAGTAATATAGATTATTTTCATCGGAACTTCAAATGTAAACTTGCGATAATACTAACAAGACATTAATAATCACTACAACAGGACTATCTTCAAAGAGCACTTGGTACGTAATAATCTCCCGGGTAAGGTCTTTCAAGACAAACCTATTAGCCACACCAAGCGTAACAATATAGATAGATGAAAGTATTTAACAAGAATATTTATGCTATGATCAATAATATTATGAATGTTATAATTTTTACTAGTGATCTCTTGAAGAACGCCATTTATTGTTAAAGAATTCACTTCTTAATAAAAAAAATCACGTTCCTCATTATCCACTCGCGTCTTTTCTCACTTCTTCACAAAGTCGATATCTGACATCATCTAATCAGTCAAAATCACTTTCAGGAATTTTAATTAAAAATACACTTTCCTTCTGTTCCGATAGATGAGAATAAATGTGGACGTGTTATTTTGAAGGTTTCACATATTCCCCCGTCACGAATATTTTTGTTCATCTAAGAGTGAATGAGAGTTTGGTGATACGTTAGTACAGATATATACAAGGTGAACTTGGTAGTTATTGGGTTAAGGCAAAAAAATCACCATATTTGTACAACGTTAGGAAAATATTGGAAGTTTATTTAAAATTTACTCTCCTCTTTAGGTTTATACACACTTTAAGTGTTGTTTTAGGAATTCACTGTAATTTTAATGAAATTTATAGCAGGAATGGATCCCGCTCTGTCGTCGGGGCTTAGAATACATTAACTGTATCTCCTGCAGGAGGGCTAGAACCCCTTCGTAAAAAGAGGACGTGTCTTGGGTATTACACTAAACTGCATCTAGTGGTAGGGCTGCCGTTCTGGAGCTCTTGAAAATGTGGAATACTCCTTTATTGCCATTAATCCCTGAGTATCACGTATAGATATTACAATTTGATTCCAGACAGATGGGCAGAAGGATTCAATTCTCCTAAGCCCGTCTCTGTAGATCCATATTTACTAAGCTTATCTTCCTTGGGGAACAAAACCAGAATTTAATGTAACTAATGAAAATTGAACTCATTAGTAAGGGTCTGCTAGTCTAGTTCACTAATGATTATATCACGTGAGGCACTCTTAAAAAAGCTTAGATTTGGCACTAAGCAGCAATTGTTGGGCAACAAGTGGGGATTTATCTCATAACTAGGAAGTAATTGATCTTTAAGACGAGTTGGTAAACGTTACACCATAGCGTGGTACGTTTAGAAGCTCATTTAAATGCATGTTCATTTTCATATACATATGTGAAAAGGAACACAACACGAAAGGTTGAATTGGATTGGTTTCATGATAATTTATTCCCTAAAACCATTGTCTACACGTGTCATGGAAGATGGGGATAAGCCTTTCTATACGTATAGATTTCGTTTTGGAGAAATAAAAATTTGTTTATGAAGAAGCTGTCCTAATAGCTATTTGATTTTCTCTGTCGGATTTTATTCCAAACCTTAATCAAATCCATAATTACATACATCATAGATTATTATTTCCCTCCTTGTGAGTTTTTTCCCACCGACGTAAGCTGATGATCTTTCAGTGGAGTCTGAGTGACAATAAGTCTCCTTAGGTCTCCGGAAATCCTCTGAGTATTCTAGCCGATTTTAACATTGCTGTTGTCAGGGTGGTCTGAATTCTCCCTCTGATTTCCACTTCCTTTTGGTATCACTATCACCCTCATACTCCACAGTTTTCCAGTTCTCTAGCAAGGTCTAGGTATTTGTCTATTTTGTAATTTTCTTGCATCTTCCCCCTATGATCTGCTGGGACATCAAAATCTACCAGTTGAGAAGATCTTTTTCTTTTGTTAATCAATACTAGGTCTGGTTTTTTGGCAGGATTAAGGTGATCCGTCTTTATTTTAAAGTCTCGGAGAATTTTATGCATTTCTTTTTCAAGAACAGATTCGGTTTATACATATACCATTTTGTTGTATGTTTAAAATTTAGTTTCTTGCACATTTTCCAGTGGATCAATTTTGCAACCCAGTCGTGACTAGCCTTATATAAAGTTATCCATTTAGATTCAAATACTTTTTAAGCTTTGTATAGTTTCTGAGCGATGAAAATCAGAAAGCTAATTCCATTCAGAAAGTTTTTCAATAAAAATGCCTACGCACAATCACGATAGCATCTATATATATATATATATATATATATATATATATATATATATATATATATGCATGAGATGATTTTAAATATTTGGAATAAAACATTTTATTTATATGGCTTGCAAACAAGTATGAAAAAGCACTATATCTTTAGAAGGTTGGTTATACTCTGCATTCAGAAAAAAGAGGGGATTACATATTTCATATAATAAAACCGTTAATAATTTTCATTTAATCCTTCAAGCATGTCACTGAAAGATTGTATGAATGTCTTTTTTTAATTTGATAATGCAAATTTCTGTCATCTCTCAGGACATCGAGCCGATTTCAAGTTAATATTGTCATCAATGTATATTTTCATCCGTGTGCATGCATATTAATATACAGCGCACATGCAATATAAGATTATACGTATGTATGAGTGTGCGAGGAAGAGAGAGAAGAGATTATCATGAAAAACTGGGAAAGGCTATTACAATTGGCCTTTATTAGATGATAGATATATTGAAATGTTCGATATAATGGTAAAGTAAAACATTTTAGAAAGATTTAAATGGAGAAAGACGAATGACAAGTAAGAGAGACCAACAGACTAAAAGATCGGTCACTAATATTAATGCCAAAAGAAGCAAAAAAGAAAGAGACAGAGGGATCGGTGAAAATGAAACATCTCCAAAATATTGAACTGAATAGTCGCACCTAGATAGATTCCTTTACTAAATAATAATATCCTCTGGAAAATATCACGTATACTCATGTATAGGTCGATTTTGAAAACCTAATTTTGGGGTAAAAAAAAACCTCGCATCGACCGATAAGAGATAATGCTGAATAGTTCTCCTTCAGTCTTTTTTATGGCATAACATTTGTTTTCTTTACATTTGTTTATGCTTGTACAAAATCACAATTATCTATGTACTGGAATATTCTTTAACAAATATGTAAGTATTACTAAGCTCAGCACAAAAACAGAACAGTGAGTCTTATACCAGACTAAGTTAGCTTAGTAAATAACAATTATTACATATTAATTATGAATAGTATATTTATCTTTTCCTAAATAGTTATTTTTCTAAGCCTCTGTAAGAATTTATCATTTACCACACCTCTTCACCTTACTACTACTACTACTACTACTACTACTACTACTACTAATAATAATAATAATAATAATAATAATAATAATAATAATAGCAGCTGTCAGAGCAATTCCATAAGAACCAATTACGGAAAAACTAGGATATATACAAATCCGATTTGGAGATAGAGATGAAACAGTCAACTACATAAATAAATGCAGCACGCCGGCCAAAGAGGATCATAAAATCTGGCTGGGAAAAGGGGGTCCACATGGGATTGTGCTTAAATAACAGTAATATATGCATATACCAGAATATGTCATGGAAAATAAGAAAATTATTTTCGATTTTGAGATAAAGGTGGATTACTTAATCCAGGCCAGAAGACCAGACATTGTAAAATAACTAGATAGTAATTTTTCAGCTAACAGCCTAAGCTGATCCAGAATACCAGATCAAAATTAAAGGAAAGCAAAACGCTGGATAAATACCTGAACCTTATCAAAGAACTGAAAAAACAACAACCATGAAAAATGAAAGAGGCGGTGATACGAATCATAATCGGAGCCATTAGAAAAATCACAAAATAAACTGTCAAAGAGTTGGAGAGATATAGAGTTCCGAGTTATGTTTAAGATCATACAAACTATAGTACTGTTAAGATCAGCTAGAATACTCAAAGAATACTGCGGAGCTGACGAGAGTTGTCAGTCAGGCTTCAGTGAAAATTACAAGTTACTACTGGTGTAGAAACTCTCTATCCCGAGAAAATGTAATTTATAAAATCACAAGAAAAGTTATTCCACTACTTATACTTGAAAGATAATTTGCCAAAAACAAAAAGCAATAGAAACGGTTAACAGTGGGGATGGAGTTTGGTATTGAGAAATGCACAATGGGGATGATGAATAAAAAAAGAGAGAAACAGCAATAAGAAAGCATAAAAATGTTCGGGGGAAAAAGAAAACAATAAATATCTGGAAATCCTAGAAGCAGACACCATCAAACAGAGATGAAAGAAAAACTAAGAAAAGAATACCACAAAATAATAAAGAAACTACTGAAAACCAAACTCTGTTGCAGAAATTTAATCAAAGGAGTAAATACATGGTCAGTTTCCCTTGTAAGATAAGACAGGTTCTTATTAAACTGCATAAAAGAACTCAAAATTCTGGAGCCCTCTCGTCTGAGGCTTTAGAATACACCGACTGCACCTCTGCAGTGAAGGAAGACCCCCACAATGGGACCACCTGTTGGTCGTTGGTGACTACCCATGATCCTTAAGGATTGAACCCTGGTGTATGAACAGTTCATGACATACAACCCTCCACTTTAGACCTTAGGCTAAGCAGACGATCAGAGAGCCCCCCTCTGATCTATCGGCTGATCAGGTCAATCCCTAGCATCTATATTGTCCCAACTCTATTTGCCTTATAGTAGAACCCAATATTTTTATCATATATGTGCTAGAAGGCGGTGGCTCAGGGTCTTGGTGGCTGATTTTCCTGGTTATGACGTTAAACTGCATCAACGGTGAAACATGAGCCCCATTCTGAACCACCATTCACTTCACAGATGAGGAAACCGCAATAAAAGTGAGGAGGACTCTAACCAGATTGATCGTCATTTCACGGTGTGAATGATTGGCGATGAAACAGCATTGATCAATGTTGATTCATTCTCTAGGAACTAACAAAACTTTTTTTTTCTTTTCCATTTCGGTAAAAAAAAATTGTTACTTTCTAGAGACACATTCTGTAAACGAGATTTTGAGCAAAAAATTTTTTCTGTTGTTCAACTGAATAGATTATTGTATATGAGAGTCAGGGGATAAATTTATTTGCGTATTGTTGTAACTCTAGTATCAGAGTTAACAGAGGATAAGAAGAAACACAACGAGTATTTAGATATGGAAAAGATACAAGGGGACAGAGTTATTAGCAATTGCTATGTTGAATTAAAAAGTCCCAAGAGATCTCGTTTTCTCTCTTCTGAAATTTCGCCAGACAATTCTATTCTCATGATTTAGGTACTATATATATATATATATATATATATATATATATATATATATATATATATATATATTACACACACACGATTATGATTCAAATTTAACATTAATAGCCTTTTTTTAATTTGCAGAGCAATAAAATTATAATATGTATATAATTGTTTATCTTGGATGTTTGCAGGTGGATAGGGGATCTTAGTAGGTTTGCTTTTTGATGGGACAGTCTTTGCAGGTGTTTCCACTTTATTCTCTGTTTTTGCTTCATTGTTTGGAGACATCCGGCTGAGTGAACTATACATTGATGCCCTTTTCCACCGATTCCGCGTGTTCTTCTCTAATATTTTTATTAAATTTTGGCCAGTCCCCTGGTCTAATCTGCAGCAGTTCTAGGACAAAATTTTTATATTTGCTCTTCGCTCTGCAGCGGTCGCTGAGGACACCCTTTGAGAGTAGGGCCTTTCTCTATTTCTATTGTCTATAGTATTTCTTGCTTCTAGGAAGGAGATGTCCCTGTTGTATTTTACAGACAGACCTCCTTCCCTTTCTTCCATTTTTCACAAATTCTACCTTATACCACGTGTTCTCCATCACAGCTTGTATCTCTGTGAGTTCTTTGACATTCTTCTGTGGAGTGATTAGGGCCTTTCCCTCCACATTTTGCACATACATTCCTTCCATTGCATTTGTTGGGTTGTCTTCCCTTTGCCTCTGGGTTCCCGTTTTTACCAGCAGGGGTTTTTAGTATTTAAGCGCCTGTTTTGAATTCTCTAGCTCTCTTTCTTCTCGGGACTTGACAACCATGGGTTAGACACTTGTCTACACCCTCCCTGTGTGGGCTCTCACCCCCCACACAGGCATTAGTAAGTGACTTTCTTATGGACTCTCCATAACCCCTCATTACTGCTATATTCTAGATATATCTACTTTGTACGCTTCTTTTTATGTGTCATTCACATGTACATTATGTATCTTTGTCACGTATATGTATTTCATGTCTTATATGTTTCTCCATGTGCTGTACTTATATTAAAGTTATGTTATGTTTAACAACCCTGGTCGGAGTTGTTTTTTTTCAACTTATTATATCCTTGAACCCAACACATTTATCTTCGTGGTGCCCGTTCTGCTGGCACCTGTAGCGCCGAAGGGATTGGGGATAAATTGTTCCACCCTTTGTATAACCATTTTTTTTATTTTTGGTGGGGTTGTTGGCAAATCATGTGACGTTATGAATGTTGGTTTGGATAATTTTATTATCTCACTTTAATGAGATTCTCTTGACTTCTGTCACTTGTTGTGGTCTCAATTCTTTCTTATTTTCTCTAGAGGACCTAAAGAGAGTTATTGACTTATCACCCCCACCCACCCCATTAGATGTATAAGGCTTTGGTGAGAGCATGCTGTTATTTTCTCTTTCTTTGTTTGTTTGTATGGAACATCTTAATTTTCATCAGAAAATCTGCGTTTTTTCTTTTCTACCTCCACTAGGAGGTTTCCGCTGTTTAGATTTTTAACTGTTTTATCTTTCAAATTTGAGATATTATTTTTCCTATCATAAACGGAGACAGTTTACTTACTGAAGAGTCATCTTGAGCTTTTAAGACAATGAATCTTGCAAATCTATTGAATTCTTTATCTTCCCTCTCTGGCCTTGCTTCTGTGTGCAGTCGTTCTGTTTGTAGGACCCATAATTGTTTGTTTTTAGATTTTCATCATTCCTGCTCCCTACCAACCATGGAGTCCATTTCAAAAGATTTTTTGTGGGAATTACCAAGAGGAAAACCTATTCGCCTTGGTAAGACAGTGCTACAGATATGTTATACTCAATTTGATTGTAACCACAAGTTTTTGCTACCCCCGTATAGAGAAATGCCAGGGGCACACAGCCATGTCGCGATCACGAATCTCTCAAATTGATTGACTCTGACCACAACCTTCTAGTACTTATTTGTAAACTGGGGTGGGTATTGATGACTATGTGGTTTATCAATTTAACTATTGTAAACGATCGGGACAATTGATAGAATAAGAACTAGGGCATGACGTGACTAGCCGATTGATCGCATTGTGTCCCTCCGTAAGGGACAAAGTGGGATGTTTCAGCCACCAGAATCCCGTCGTCACGCATCACGAGTCGCCGCCCACAGCCAACAGGTGGCTCCATTGGGGGGAGATACTTACCTCATCTACAGAGGTGCAGTCGGCGTATTCTACAGCCGCAACCAACAGTGCGGACATATTGTAAATCGAGCCTTATGCTAAAACCTTTAAATCACCGTGTCAGCTACGCTGATTGTATCTCCTGTGGAGTGTTAGGACCCCCATGGGCCCTCCAAAATGGGTGTTCTGGGTATGGAACTAAACTACAACTGATGATGAGGCTGATGATGTTCTTGAGATTTGGGAAATGTGGCCTACCTCTTCATTGCCATTACTCCACTCTGACGCGGAGTCCAATCTATGGGTAAAATAGATTTATTTAAAAATTATCCGTTTTCGATAGAACCTCGTGGAAAAAGCTTTCAAGAAACAACCACTCAAAGAATGTAAATATGAAAGGACAATGAACGAGATTCTCTAACCATTAGGCATAAAATAACCATGGCTGATTTTTATGCCATTTTAATCAATCAATGATAAAGCCTTTTAATTTTTAATAACTAATATGCTAATACATTCTTTGGGATTCTATTAGCAACTACAGTAAATTTGGTAGTTATATGTTTATCTAGTCTTAACATATGCAATGACTAAGAAACGAGTAAAAAGGGGACATTTAGGGAATTATAATAGTTTGCGCATTGTTCTTATAACCATTATTATTATATTATTATATTATTATTATTATTATTATTATTATTATTATTATTATTATTCAAACATCGATTCCCACTGAAATGCGTTTAACTCCATGTATATACCAATTCCAATTCCTTGTCATACAGAAACTGAAGCCAAGAAAGAAAATAATATAAAAGATTATTAAAGAAAAACAAAAAAATAAAAAAATGCATGTATTAAAAAGGATTGATTTTTTTATCTCTAGGAATCCATTTATGAAAGCAAATGCATATTAGTCGTCAGGCATTTTCCCTGTTTCTTGAAAATAACACTTTTATGATATTACAGAAAGAGAAAAAATGCGATAAGACTTTTAGGCTTTCTTGTGCCTGTTTATAGAATTGCACTTTTAAACAATAATTGACATGTTCACCACCAAAGAGATATGTACAAGACAATAACTACATCCTTGGTCAATATACAGTATTTCTGGACTTTTTCACAAAAAAGCAATTCTTCTATTACATAAATAGAATAGTAAGCAATCTGCAATCGCTTAGAACAATGATTTGACCCAATCCACATGACTATCCTTATAGCGGTAAGTTTCTTTAGGGAGTAGTATTTCCTCCATATTTCTCTGTTTATGGACAAAAATGCCTTTGAGAAATTTACCAACAAAAGTTTTGCTCAAATCCCTTCTACGATTCGACGAATAGTCAGAATCTAAGAAGTTGTGGATCATTTTTCGCAAAACCCGTTTTGATATTTTCCTCGGTATTTTCTCTACTTCAGGTCATGTGATTATGAAGAAGGATATCATACATCTTACCAGATATGATAGTAAGATTTATACCTCTGTGGTTCTTAATGATTGTGAGGAATCTTTTCTTCAAAAACGAAAGGATGTAGACTTTTCGCACATTTAGCTATTGTTTTTGCTACAAAAAATATATTATCAAATGTCAGGGTGTATTTCGTCAAGGACTGCAGCTGTTCAATTTTTATTGATTTTAGGACTTTATAAAGTGTCCAAGCAGATTCTTAAAATTTTCTTTCTATTTCAGAATGCCATCTTCTAGGCTGGCGGCTTTTGGTTTTGATCTCAAGGTGCTTTTCCCATCACTAACTTCTTTTTCTGTCTGTCATGCTAATTGGGATTGTCTTATATATATATATATATAATATATATATATATATATATATATATATGAAACACATGATGAAACTGCATTTGCAATTTGATTTTACGGTATATGAAGGACATGCAACAAAATTTGTCAATTAAGTAATGTATTACTGAAACGTCTAGATTTAATGTAAATGTGTTTATAGCATATCTGAGTTTTTAACGAGATATGTATAAAGGAAAAACTGCTGCCTATATATATATATATATATATATATATATATATATATATATATGTGTGTGTGTGTGTGTGTGTGTGTGTGTGTGTGTGTGTGTGTGTGTGTGTGTGTTACTTTTGTAATAATATTAAATATAGTACACATAGATAATGATGAGAAGTCTGTGAATATGAATATTTTGATAATAGATTAAACAACAAAAACGAATATTTTTATGTTAAGGCTGATCTCTAAATATCCGCTTAATGTATACGCATGTGTATGTGTTTATGTAAATGTCATTGTGCATTTTTATGTCTGACATTGTTTCTTCACAAAAGATATCGAACATTTCTTGTCTGCACTCGGAAATAACTTTGTTCTTTGATGAAGATCGATCTTTTCTCTCTTGTGTAATTCGATTTACAGAATTGTGATCAAAGGATGAAATCCTGTTGGACATCTTCCTTTGACATATCAAAGTTTGGCTTTTTGAGTGAAAATGAATCGAACATCTTTTTAGGCAACAGTGTGAAAAATTATTTTAAACTACCAACATAACTGTTAAGAATGTGAGCCTTCGTATGAATTGGATTTTGTGATTAGTATACTGTTTGCTTTCTTGTGTGTGTTAAGTCTGATCTATTTTGTACTTTTTCCTATGTAATTATCCAGAATGCAACTTCCCTACCTATCTAGTTTCTAATGCAGTTTATACTCTCTCTCTCTCTCTCTCTCTCTCTATATATATATATATATATAATATATATATATATATATATATATATAAGTGTATATATTTATAATGTGATTTCCGATATTTATAGACTGCTCAATATCGGCTATAGAGCATATACATACATACATATTTACCAACCCCTCCGCATGAGCAGGATGTGACACAAGGTCAATTTCTTAAGCGGAGTTCAACAGGTTTGAATTCAGAGTTTTCCTTCCAGACCAAGGTTAAAGAGCCCAGTCTGCCCTACTATTTTCCCATAGCTGGAGGGAGAGTAGGATTCATACCTTTCCCAAGGGTATTAGCGCTAAGTGAAATGTCATTACCACGTCCAGGATTTGAACTCGGGGCGACGAGTCCATTTCCAATGACTTTAACCATTACACCACGCGCGATAGAGCATATAGGGTAACGTCACTCAAGTTATCATGGTCAAAAAGGTGTGAAACTGACAGTCACCAAACGCCGGCATCTTTATATTAACCACTAACTCTCTCTTTCTCTCTTCCCCCTCTCTCTCTTCTCTCTTCCCCTCGCTCTCTCTCTCTCTTCCCCATCGCTCTCTTCCCTCGCTTCTCTTCCCTCTCTCTCTCTCTCTTCTCCCTCTCTCTCTCTCTCTCTCTCTCTCTATATATATATATATATATATAATATATTGTTGTTGAGGGATCCACGTATGCTTCTAGTTGATATATGTGTGTTTATATATGTATATATATATATGTCTATTTATAGTATATATATTGTCTGGGCTTTGGTGTGAAGCATTAGGAACAGAATATCAGAAACTCGGTTTTGAATTGTTAAGTTTCGTTCTATTCGTTTAATTTTCGAGAGCGCTAATTTCTCTTCTAGAGAATGTTAGTATGAAAATTAAATGAATAAAACGAAACTTAACAATTTAAAAACGAGTTTTTGATATTCTATTCCTAATGATTCACAACAATATATATACTATAAATAGACACATATATATACATATATAAGCACACACACACACACACACACACTATGTATATATATATATAATATATATATATATAAATAATAATATATATATATATATATATATATTATATATATATAGAATAGAATATATATATATATATATATATATATATATATATATATAAATATATATATATATATATATATATATATATATATATATATATATATATATATCCTAACGCTTCAAAAAATATATATACTATAAATAGACACATATAATCTTCATACAATGACTGCTATTTACACAGTAGCATTGCAACCAACAAAGCCTTCATCATATGATGACTCCGGGTTCAGGCATGGTTTCTGGGCCGAAGCATCATTACCACTAACCCAGAGCGCCCCAGCAGTATCTCACGATACCACCAGACTTTGTCGGTTTGATATCACAATATAGAACTGCCATATCCACGCTGATGCGGTTAGAGCTTTCTCCTGAATCTATTTTAAGTATTTTCTCTTGTCTGGTAGATATAGATGTATAAAACACACACACACACACACACACACACATATATATATATATATATATATATATATATATATATATAAATATATCATCATCATCATGTCGCGCAATTTGCACGGATATCCATGACGATCTCTCGCCAACCTTCCTATCATTCATCGATGCTGGGAGCTTCTCCGCACAGCAGTCAGCATCCCTACATAGTTCGTCAATGTAGATCCTAGCTGGGCAGCCCACATTAGCGCGCCCATGTGCTGGCTTCCACAGTAGTACGTCGCTTACGATCTCGTCCTTGCTTCTCCAGCAGTGTCCTGCATGTCTAGTGTTAACATCGCTTTCTGTGGATAAGACACTACTACCTAAGTATGTGAATTTTACTACTGACTTAAGAAACTTGGCATCAAGTGTGGATATGTCTCCTTGCTTTTTGAAGCTCATGAACTCAGTTTTGTCAGAGTTCACATAAAGGCCGATGTTCTTTGCTGCCTCCTCCAGGCTGTGTAGAAGTGCTTCAGCATGTGCCGGTGTAACTGCAAGTGCGAGGTCATAGGCATAGTCTACATCTGTGACAGTTTGTGCGGGGTATCGCCTGCTTCTTGCCTTTCTTAGTGTGAAACCTTTTTCTTTTATGGTATCTAGTGAAGTTCGGAGTACATAGTCTAGGCACATGATAAATATATACGGTGCTAATGTATCTCCCCGCAGGACCCCAGCAGTGATGTCAAAGAAATCTGTGTTATAGAAAAAAATCAAAAATAATTTTTTATGTATTAATTTATTCAGATTTCATGAAATAAAATAGGGGTGGGAGACCTCGTAAAAATATTTCCGCTAATATATTTTAGAAAAAAAAACTATTTCAAACATATCTTCATCAACAGATGAATAATTACCGAAAATTTCGTGATCATTTTTACTATTAGTTGATTTTTCATAGAATTTTTTCAAAAGCCGGTAGTCATAACTTGTTTGTGACTACTTAAATTTCAATTTATTTAATGGTGTGAAAATGTAAACATTGTTTTCGTTCATAATTTTCATTATTTCCGTAAGCTGAACTTTTTTTTAAAAAATCATCAGGATTTTAAAAAATGTTTCTTCTTTTGAATAATCCCAAAATTTTGAACGTAATAATAACCTTTCATCAAAATTCATTGTGTTAAATATAGGAAGGGGTAAATTTAACGCAGCAGATTGGACGTCCCTAATGACATACTTTGTATAATGCTCAGCAAGTGTTATGTTGTGAATAGAATATTATTGTCTACCAAAAGTTTAACTGAAAAGTGAATGGTTCGGTTTCCAATCCAATTAGCAATTTGAAAATAATAATAGTATGTGATTTTTTTATATACCCTTTTTTAATCGCTAAGAATTTGCGAATTGTTTTTGTTTACATTGAGAATAATATTTTAAAAGTAACTCGAAAAAGTTTTTAAGGATTTTTCGTACAATTTTAAATTCAGTTTTTAATTGGTTGTTGTTAGAAATAAAATGTAACATTGTAATTTCTTTCTTTTTTGAGCCCTAAAACAAAAGTAACAAAGAAGCCAACTAAACATTATATTTCTCGTTTTAATTTAAATTTTGTTATTCTTCTTTCAAAAAACGTTTTGAGTTTCACTGATTAAAAATGGATATATCTAATCATATTTCATTCTAAGAAATATGAAAATAATAGTATGTGGGTATCCACTTTTTATATCCCTTTTTTTATCGCCTGAATGATTTTTTCTAAAACATTTCGTGCGTAAGACAATTTTAAATTTATTTTTTGTAATTGCTAATAACTAAACATTAATTTGTAGGTAGAATATTTCGCATATTAATTCAAATTTCATTATTTTATGAATAGTTTCTTTTAAAAGTGTTCTGATTAAAGATGGATATATTTTATTCTAAGAAATTTTAAAGTATTTGTAAAAAAATATTGATGAAAAGGTCTTCATTTTCTTTTTTACATTTGAAAAGATACACTTTTTTTTAGTTCTCAAAAATAAATTAACAGTTCGTAGTAAATTACAAAACAATCGCATTCAACAATATTAAATTCTTAGTAGAAATAGAGCGGACATTTTGAATGACTGCTGATACAGGTATCAGGCAAGCACCTGCTGATACAATAGCAGGGGCAGATTACTATTCTTTCCGAAAATCGTTCGATTTTTGTTTAATTGATTAATTATATCCCTTAATCAGTAAAAAAAACTCAATAACCAAATTTAGTGTGTTTCTTAGTTAGAAGAATATTAATCTGTATGCAATATTTTGAATCTGAGTAAATTCTCTTTTTGGAGTTATAGGTCGACACGTACATAGCAAACTTTCTTTTATATATATAGATATAATATATTGAATATTCGTTCGATATCTGTTGTAGTAGTGGTTCATGATTGTATTGATGCTTCTATTTAAGACGAGTGGAAGATTCTAATTCGAATTTCATAGTTTCTCCGTTATATCGAGAACTTGATTAAAATGGGGATCACTACGCAGATCCAACAACATTATCATTTACTAGCAAATTTAAGAGAGAATCTATTCATTCTAAGTGTATTGCTCTTTTATCCAATTCAAATAATTGAAAAACAGATCTATTTGACCCTAACAGGTACTAACACCTCTGGTTAGATTGGATATGGGAATAATGGCAATAAAGGAGCGATTTCATATTCCTTATATCTTCATAACTTGGGCCTCATCCTCAGATTCAGTTCAGTCATACCCATGACAACCATTTGGGTTTGGTGAAGTGGGGTCTTACACCCTTTGAAGAGGATACAGTCGGTGTATTTTAATTCTAACCGACAGTGCGATTAACCTATATAATGACAATTATTGTTTGTAAATATTCGCTGTGAAATTTTTATTGAAAAGTTATTTCTGTTCATCATGTTGTGTCTATAGAGAATGAAATAAAAAAGGGTTTGAACAAAACATCTACGAATTTTAGTTATGGATTTATGTAAACTAGACAACCGAAAATCCATTGGGTTGCAGTTTTAACAGCAATCCATAATGATACTGATGCTACTATTTAGGAAGTGTTTACTGATTTTAATTAACATATCAATGATAACAAACAATGTCGATCATTGCAAATACAGATCCCACAACAGTATGCTTTATTTTCGAAATGTAGGTGGATAAAAGGGTATAATACTAACTATACATTATGGCTAGGTTTATGTAAATTGTTATAAATTGAAATTTAAAAATGAAATTTACACGTTTTTTTTTTTCAAATAGTTCAGAGAACACATAATGGGAAATAATTTAAAAAAATGAAAGACAAATCATTTACCATCCATCTACTTTTTACTCATTCTGTATATAAGTTAGGATAGCGTAGGCACAGACTTGATGGCACTTCTACACAATCCTAACTTCACACACACACACACACACACACACACACACACACACACACACACATATATATATATATATATATATATATATATATATATATTTATCTTTATACGCCATATATATATATATATATATATATATATATATATGTATAAGCTCTGTAACCGATATTAATCGCTTTTTATTTTATAGATATAGCAAACTCTGTGTGTGTCTTCTCTCCCTCTCTCTCACTCTCTCTCTCTTCTATATTATATATATATATATATATATATACCTATATATATATATATATATATATATATATATATATATATATATATATATATATCAGCAGTATTGCATGAATGATGCAAACAATAGTTACCAATTTGCCACCAGGCTAAGGAATAATTTCCTGTTATAAGTAGCTGCGATTCAACATTGACTTCCTAATCGGCGTTGACAAGTACTTCATCTAGTATTTTATAAAGATTTACCGCAAGTGATTCTACATTTTTCTTATTTACATTCCTTGTGGCGCTTTGTCCGAATGTGATCATCTGATTATTTTAAATTGCTAAATTAGTCGCTAAATTCGTGAATTAAAGGATATTGATCTTCCAGCTGGAAAATAATTAAAGAGAAATCAATAATTTTTCTTGAATCTATTATGGATTTTAAAAAGATTTTAACGCTTGACATTTTTAAATTTAAAGAAAAGTGTGTTCGTATATTCGTATTCGATTTATTTAGTGTCAGTTGCATTACTAACACGATTTAATGTATATTTTCATCATGACACTCTCTCGTCACCCGTCCTATCACACTTAAAAATCTTTCAGACGGCACCAAGTGGCTGCACATGATGAATTTGTATTTTTTTTTTGGGGGGGGGGTTGTTTCTAGTCGGCCAACTGTGTGTCCATGTGTATGGATCTACAGGAAAACGTCGCTTGTGAATTCATTCTTACTTCCCAGCAATGAATAGCCTGTCTTGCTTGTATTACCTCCCATCTCATCATCCAAGTAAATAGCCATACAACTGCTGTTTTGTTGGCTGCTACTTACAGGATTTGTTCAAAACATTATGTAACATCGTTGTATAATTAACATTCAGCTTTTTCTCAAGCATTCGGTTAAAGTCCAGAGATCATATTTCCATATAATCGGTGACCTGCCAATAGCAGTCCACGCCTTACCAATGCGAATGTCGACATCGCTTTCAGTAGATGAGATATTGTTGCCGAGGTCTATGAAATGGTCTGCTATTTCGGAGAGTTGTGAGGATGTGAAGATGGCACCATCTTCATTAAAAAAAAAACAGGAACTGTTTTATCTGAGTTCGCCTAGAGACCGGTCTGCTCTCAGGTTATGCAACGGCTTGAGCAGGTGTATTTTCAATAAGGACATCATTTCGTAGTCTGCATCAGTAATTGTTTCTCTAAGATATCGTCTGCTTCTTGCCCCTTCTATTTTTTTTTTTTTTTTACTTTGAAACCATTTTCTTCCATTAAATCTATTTTCGTTCGTAGTACATAATTTGAAACGAAATGTTGCCAATATATTTCCAACGACAATGTCAAGGTTTTTGCAGCAGAAAATATATTTAACAGATCAAATCAAAATATGGTAAAAACGTTATTGATGAGCCAGCGTCTTAAGACGTAGAAATTCAGAAAAAAGATCCGAGGATTATATTAGATTTGTAAAGTAATATCAATTCGTTGTTAAATCGATTAGAGTTTTCATGTCCGGAAATTTTTAAAACAATCGATACAAGGACTTATCTCCAGTTTTGGCATTCAATAAGAATGAATTATTTCTCTTGGATGTCCAAAACCACTGCAGTCCTATCTTGACAAAAGCCTCAAAGGATTCTATATTATAAATTAAGTGTTACATTGTAACGGGCATTTCTTACAAGTAGTTGTGTTTAAATGTGTCTGTAATAATTCAAGCGTAGATAAAGTGGGCTCCTCTGTCTGGTATCATGTATGGCGATTTTACGTTAGCTCTTTGCACACTTAGCTCCTTTACTAATTATGAGTAACAACATAAGAAGGAAAAAGCAAAACTTTGCTTCAATGTATAAACATCTTTATTCCATTAAAAGAAATCCTGGAAATGTTTCTCTATATTAAGCCTTTTATTATCAATATCTGATGTACTTCACTAAGCTTGAAATATCACTGTCATGTCAAAATAGCACTCAGGCCGAAAGATTAGGTTTGTGTGTTCAAATGTTTAAAACATAATGTTTGATTGACTGATTGACTGATTTTGACGGCATTTCAACCCTTCTAGGCTTATTTATGTCCGGATGTTGGAAATTGTGTTCATGGTACATTTACATTTTTTGTCTAGTAGTTTCTTAACACTTTTCAGCACACATTTATATATAAAGTATCATTATCTAATACAAGTGATTTACACACAGTTGTATAGTTTCAAGTATTCCTATAGACTTTTAATAGTCTTATGGTTTCAAGTACTTATTTCTATCTAAGAATAGTCATTTGTTTGTACATCATGATATGCAACTATCTAAATATGGTTTCACATAACTGATAATAATCCTTTGTAAGCAATTATACCTTCAAGTAACTATACTTAATATAAATATTTTACACTTATATCGTATCAATATTCGTACCGAATAGGAATAATTTATATACAGATATATTTGACTCAAACATGGTACCCTACTAGAGAGGACCTGGCAGTAATGGCAATAAAGGAATACTCTACATTCTCAAGATCTGGAGACTCAGCATCAGATGCAGTTTAATTTCCTACCAGGATACCTTTTTTCGGATTTGGTGAGGTGGGTCTTACTCCTTTACAGGATATATAGTCAGATTATTCTAAGCCACACGATATGGCGATGAGGTATATTTCATATAAATAGTTTAAATTCTTCACAAAGTTCCGAACTGAATACATTTCAGAATTCATGGAAAAAATTGGAAAAAAACGTCTGAGAGCAAGAAAACCAAGTAACTTGAAGATTATAACATTGAAAAGTGTCGAAATATCCATACATGTGTAGGTTCTAATGTATACGTAGGTTATTCATAAATGATTGGAAAACGTCATAGCTAAGAACCAAAAAACGACATACAATTAACTATTAGTTTTCTCGTTTTATCAATCTTGTTACAGCTGGTAACCAATGGATTCACGGATCGTCTCTTTAGCAAAAATATATAGTGAGCTAGTTACTTCTAAATAAGACATTAGTCAACACATCTGAGAACTGAGGAAATTCTAATTTATTACGAAATAGAATAACTGTTGGTCGACCCAAGAAAAGCTAAATAGTTTTTCTTTCCATTTCCCCACGGGTTTATCAGTTGTATCTTTTTTCGTTTTATTTTACGAGTCTGTAAAATTTTATACAAGGAGAACAAAGATAGAATTTTGGGACTCTTATTCAAAGATGTATAAGATATAGTAAACTGAGAAGACGATTGAATGATATTCCATAGTCAAAACTGGGTTGTCTGTGTGGGGGCTCAATGATTGACGAAATGCTTCAATCAAGATACCAATAATGTGCTTTACACTAAAGCGGGTATTTTGTATAGATATTTAAATACGGTCGAGATTTGTTAAAACGATAAACAACACTTTAAGCAAATGTTTTTTATTTATCTATTTTATCATGAGCCCAACACTGTATTCTTACAACAAAAATCGTTTAGAATTTAAATTGTTATTCCTTCTTACAGACACTGTATCTGCGTGGGATGCAACTGTAACGTATTGAAATCTCTCTACAGCAAGATAAATTTTAATAATGTGTGAAATTACGTATTCTTTTCATATGAATAAAAGCGTCTAGTTTTGCATTATTTATTTTCTGCACGCATTTCCGATTAAGTACGACCAATAAGCTTTGTTTTCTTTTAAACACTTAAAAAAAATCTAATTTTAAATTAACGAAATGTGTCTCCACAGAAGATGGACCAAGTACAAAAGGAAAAGAAATTCTTTCTAAATTGATGAAAGGAATTTGGTTGTAAATTCTGTTGAAAAGACTAAGGCGTGTGTGATGAGAAATGCAACAAGGGTATGAAAAGTAAAAGATAATTGCATTTAAATTTTAAAAAAGAAAAGAATGTTAAATAAAGATAAAAGTAATTATATAAAGAAAAAAAAGATGAAACAGTGAATGAAAAAGGAATGAGTCGTACTAAGCTTGGCTTAGCAAAATGTCAGAATTATAAAACTTCCAGTGGAAATCAAACGCGTTAACAATGACTTAGCTAGTACTAACTTTCTAACCACCGCACCACACGAAACGCCCAAGAAATTAAGTAAGTAGATAAAATAAAAGAAAGTACAGAGTAAAATGAATACAGTAAGAAGTGTAGGAAAACTAACAATTCCATATTTTTAAAATTCAAGAAAGAAGTGAAAAATGAAGATGAAGAATTAAAACACAATTTTTAAAAGCTGAATAGAGAAAGAAAATATTACAAAATGACAAAGAACCAAAGAACTGAGAAAAAAGAGAAATAAAAAAAAATTAAAAAATAAGGAAAACATTAAAGAGAAGAAACAAATTTAGTGAAGTAAAATAATTTTAAATGAAATCAAAAAATGAAAATTGTGAAACATGAATAAGGATTTAATCGATGGAATATAGAAAAATGTTAAAAAAGAGAGAAAAAAAGAAGATTTTTAAAAACATCTTAAGAGAGAAAAGAAGCGGTAACAAAATAAAACTATTAATTCAAAAGAGCAATTACGTTAGTTTCTTTATTTAATGACATACAAACCTTCTTATATCTATTATTTTTTAGTTGCAGTAGTGAGCAAACTTTGGAGCTCGTTCAGGTATATAAATTCGACAATAGCAAAATCCAAATTGTGACTTGATTTCTTTGTTTGAATGGCATATCAACTTTCGCAGGTTATTTAATGCTAAATCCAATCTTGTAGAAGAAGAGTAGTGGTACTATTTAACACATAGATGGGGGATTAGAGGGTTTATACCTTTTCCAAGGCTATTAGTCCGAAATTGAACTTAATAGCATGACTGAAATTCGAACTCGCTTACTACGATGTCGCAGTCCAGCACGTTATCCACTATGCCACGGGTACTTCTCCTGAGAAATAAGGGTAACACACTAATCAGACAAAAGAGATAATCATCTGGCATCGTCAAGGAGTTATTAGAAAAGTCATTATGTTTAAATGAAATATTACTTGATTTATGATAAATATATTAAGTATGTTATTTAGTTTCTTCTATAAATAATAATCTCACAGAATTTCAAAGGATTTACACGATTAGATTTTCACGGGGGATTAACGAGGAAGATTAATAAATCTATATCCTCCATAATTTGGTAAAATTGTATATTCTTATTTTTTGCCCTTTGTCACTCCAAGGTATTTCTTCTGATCAAATTTCTCTATTCTTCCAACTTATTCTTTACTTACCTCTTCACATATTTTATTTCTCTCGTTTACTTGAGTAGGTTGAAAGGATGTCAGCATCCAGCGTTCTACCCCCTCTCTTTCTCTCTCTCTCTCTCTCTCTCTCACTCTCTCTCTCTCTCTTTCTATATATATATATATATATATATAGTGAGAGAGATAGAGAGAGAGAGAGAGAGAGAGAGGGGGGGGCCAAAATAAAAATAATAGAATACCAATATTATAGAACAAAACGATACTCTTAAAGCGGCTCTTTATTTTCTAGCTAATCATAGCAGAAGATAATAACCTTTCTAAAATAAATTCAATATATGGATTTTATTGTGAGGGTTAGAGTTATTTAACGTCCGTTTCTATTATGAAATCCGCTGGAAATATCTTTATTCGTCCCCTCGTTTGTACAAAAGTGAACATACAATACCCCAAGAAAAATACTTGATTATGAACCGAGTAATTAACTGATTTTGATAGACGAGGACTTCTTTCGTTGTTCTATACGAACGCACACCATAAATTCTAAAGCCTTTGTCTCGCTGATAAAGCCTTTCTTTTTAGGAATTGCCTGGACGAAAGATTATAATATCAGGGTTTTGACTGTATCGGGTCTTCAACAAAAGTATAGCCAGACAGATTTGCTTTTTCATTAATAATATTCAGAAGTCACCGTTTTAATCCATTGTATCATATCTAGTGTGCTGCAGTTTTAACTTTTTAATACTTTTTAAAGTATCCTGAACCAAATGGCTGAATTTGTGTTTTAGGGGATAAAGAATGACATTTATTTCAGTATGCATTACGTTCTCTTATAATCTTACGATAAAGAAATCATACCTAAATCCTGATATTAATAGCACATACATCTATCTTTTTCTGTTCATATTTATTCACTTAAACCAAAATTTTGATGTCTATATCAGTCTATTGAATATCCATCCACACACCTTACTTATTTGATGACAGAAAGAGCAGAGAGATTTTTCAAGAGTTGCCATTCGTTGTTATATTTATCATAAAAAGATTCCATCCAGTAAACCTCTGATTTAGGTTCACTCATGAATTCGGAGATTGGCGTCACTCGCGACACAAAGAATATTTTCTCCCTTTCTTTCTGTCTCTCTGTCTCTGTCTGTCTGTCTCTCTCTTTCACTCTCTCTCTCTTTCACTCCCTCCCTCTCTCTCTCTCTCTCTCTCTCTCTATATATATATATATATATATATATATATATATATATATTATATATTATCTGCCTTCTATCTAATATGTACGTGTATGCGTTTTTTGTGTCTTGTTTTTGTTTTGTTATCATTTCTAATATAAGTGTGTGTATATATGTATGTATTTTGAGTGTGTCAGAAGATTCAATAGATGTGTGTAATTGTGTGTATCCTAGTAATTCGAATGTATATGTGTGTGTATGCGCACATAAATATACAAGTATGTGCAGTGGTGTATATACACAACTGTATATGCATACATTTTCTGGGCTATTAAGAGGACTTACTTTTTATGAGAATATAATTGTTTTAATACATAGGCGTATTTTGAAGCTAATTGGTGAGTTATATGGTCATCATGGTCTCTTCTGTAGTTTTTGTTTCTACTAATCCGAATCTTTTACTTAATGTTATTGTGTATCTTCTTCGAAGGGTTTTTTTACGCGTGTCTGCTAAGCGGATTTGTCGGAGGTTTTTGTTGGTGACTATGGTGTAGATTCAACGTGCAAGGTCGTAAGGGATTAATTTTATGCAGATTTTATCCCATGAGCATTTCCAAAATATAAATCAGTCATCTAAGTATCTTTTCCATGATCTAATACAATTTAATATAATATTGTTGCCATATTTTTCCTATGTTCTCATAAACGTCTTTTTGTATACTAAGGTTAGAGTTGAGTATGCTGGAGCCATTTTACATGGCGGTTTCTTGTGTTTGAATGTAATTTTTATTTCTCGAATCGGAAAGAATCATTGTTTAGAATGAGTTTTAAGCTATCAGTGATAAATCTTTCGTTAGATCTCAGGCGTAATATCTTTGAATACTTTTCAATCCAAAATCTGCTTGCTTTTCTGATTCATGGAGACATTACAATATAACCTGATAACATGAAATTATGGGTTGAATACAAAAGAGCATGGTGGCGTAACCAAAGATGCAAGGGGGAAGGTGGGGGCATAGAGTAGAGGGGAGATAAAAGGGGCAGATGAGGAGAAAGGGTAAGAGATGGATAATGGTTGAAACAGTCCGATTCGAACACGAGTGATGTCGAAAAAGTTAAGTCAACCTATATATATATATATATATATATATATATATATATATATTATATATATATTTAATGAGTGAGATAATCACATATTTCAGACCGAAACAAGTGGTTAGTGCTCAAAATCAGATGAAAACAAGAGTTTGAATGTTCATTTTAAAATGTGCATAAAATGTGCATTACGTTCTACTCCGGAAGATTGGTGCATTACACTCTTCCATCTAAGTCTGGTCGTGTCTAATCTAAAATACTTAACCTTAATCCTAACTCGACATTAACAGGGTGGAGGGAATACTATCACATGGCATTATAGAAAGAAATATATTCTATGTTATATTTTTTATAAATCACTTTTTAAAAAATTATTAAATGTATAATTTTACTTAAATAAGTGCATCTAAGTAAAATTTATATCCAACTAGTTTTATCTCGTTGCAAAATTGACAAAATAGAAACGAGAAATGTATTTTCCCCGTGCAAAATTCTGTTGGAAAATTAAAGAAGTGAAGCGTAACAGATTGTAAAATATATCTTCATACAAAGTTTTGAAAAAAATAAAAGCGTACAATGTTTTAAAATGTTTCAGTTTTAATGCCTTTTTAATTTCATGATTAAAGGTATATAATCTGCAAGAGGGGATATCGCTTTTTAAAATCGTTTTACGAATTAATTTCTATGTGAACTTATCTTTATAAGAAATGTAAGTATTTTGCAGTCTCTAATTCGATTTCAAAAGAATGAATCACAAAGGAGACAATTGTAGTGACTTGTGTAATATGTGAACATTTTCCAATCTAGAATATCCTTTTTGAATATTAATTGTTAGGTTGACTATCATTTTCTAAAATGGTTTAAATCCATATTGAACAAATCCTGACGAAAGTAATAACAAATAAGCTTTATTTTATGAGCAAACCCAAAGTAATTCAAAACAGGATAGAGGAATCAAAAGAAGAGATTATATAATGTGGATAGAATAAATGTCTGAATAGTTTAAGAGTGTTGGGTGAATCTGAATACAGAGTAAAGTTGTCTCTTACTGGTTTAGAAAAGCTCTCGTGTGTCAGATAAAGGAATGCATGTGGCGGAGCAAAGCCCCCTATCCTGTAGACAAAAGATACAACTACTTCTGCGAAATCGGAAGGGGCACACAGAATATGTGAGGAGGGGGAAGCCCTTCTATCCTAATGGATAGGAGTCACAACTGGTGTGTTACCTCTGACGGCTTGAGTGTCTAAGAGAAAGGATTTGAATTTGACGATACTGCCGTTTATACTATCGATCGCAATAACACCAAGTTTCGAACTGAAAAACCGTAGAAAGTAAGAGAAATAATTCCAACACTCTTAACTTGACTACCGGTAGCCGATTCAACTCGAAACTAATTTCACTTTCATTCTTGATCTAACTGAGATTTATCTTATCATAGCAAAGCGTATGATGAAATATCACGTTTTCACAAACAGAGATTTAGTATTATACAAGAAAATCAGTTACCCCCATTATATCAAGAATTTGGATGATTAAATAATGACGTTCAGCGTGACAAATAATCTGAAGTATTTTAGATGTATTATTCGCATAAAACTCTCGCCTTTTTCTAGTTTCCGTTTACACGCAAACAATAAGAATTTAATTATATATATATATATATATATATATATATATATATATATATATGTGTGTGTGTGTGTGTGTGTGTGTGTGTGTGTGTGTGTGTGTGTGTCTGAGAGTAATACAGGAATTATGTGTAGTAAATGTAGAAATACACTAGTGAAATATATATTATATATATATATATATATATATTATATATATATATATATATATAGAGAGAGAGAGAGAAGAGAGAGAGAGAGAGGAGAAGAGAGAAAAGTGTAGACATCAATTTGACAGCAGAAGATAATACTCAAAATAAGTTTTGTACGTATCGACGTTTTCCAAGAATAATGGAAATATTTAGTCTGACGAAAGAGTAATATATATATATATATATATATATATATCGAACAAGAAAATAAACAGACGAGAAAAAATGATCCTGAAATGCCGACTCTCTAATCTGATAGATTTAATAAAGAATATTGAATCTGTTTCTTGTCGGCGTGACGCCTTTACTAAATAGAAATGACAAGGCATAATGTCGTTAGCTGAATTACAAAAGATTAATTTGCAAGAAGGATTTAACTAAGGGCGAATATAATGTATCAATTATGTCTATATTTTGTTGAATATTGGCTGGGGATGTTAAAGAAAATGAATGTCTATTGTTTCTATCATAAAAATAAAAAAACAAGCAAAAACCCAAAGAAGTTTTGTTTTTTCTAAAGATTTTATTGTGCAATGAGAAAGTAATGATTTCGTATGAAATGCAATCTAAACTACACAAACTTATTTAAGATTTGCGCTGTTGTAAAACATGTCTAGGGTTATGCTATGTCTAGAGGTTAGGGAATCGTGTACATTGTAGATTCATATTTAAGATTTTGTGCAGTTGTTTAAGAATTTTATGTTTTTGTACATGGTAAAACTAAATACGAATAATTTTCAAACGTATCTATTTAACCCAGACATGGAGCCCAAACAGTTACTATCACTACGGATCGGAGTGAACCTAGGAGTAATGGTAATGAATGGGTACTCCACACTTACCAGATCTCCAGAACTGGAGCCTCATGTCATACCCAGGACAAACCTTCTTACCCCTCTGCAGAAGATACAGGCGGCGTATTCTAAACCCCACTCATAGGACGGAACAATACTTGCTAAAATATCTTACAAAGTCACACAACCTGACAATGATAAAGCATACAATATGGTTTTTGCGCATAGGAATACTTGATATCATAAAACTATATAATGTAATTTACAAACTGATTTATTTGACCTGTATATGGGACTCTAACAGGTACTACCACACCGGGTTAGAGTTGATCTGGGAGTAAGGTCAATGAATAAGTATTCCATACACCCTATATATCCGGAACTGAAGGCTCATTACCAGATACAGTTTAGTGTCATACCCAGGATACCGGATCTTTGGTTGTATTACTACTTTGCAGGAATACAGTTAATGCATTCTAAGCTCCACCGATGCGGTGAAACTTTTGAGAAATCGAAAAGAAATCTATAGACATAGGTAATAGCAGGCTGTAATAAATTACATTTTTATCCCTATTTCGTTTTCTTTTTAAATTATTTTTCTTCTAATTCAGTGCTTTATCTCATCTATGTTTTTTGGTCATTCTATTATCTGTATTTATGACATTTTGGCCGTGTGTCCTTCTACATTTTGGTGACGTTGGATTTATTCAACTTGTAGCATTTGATACTCAATGACCATTGGAAATAAAATACACATAAGTTTGTTTCATTAGTTGAAAATTTATCAATCAAATATTTACTAGACTTTATGACAATAACAAACGCGAACCACATTAACATTGAATCGTTTTCATGAACAGATTTAAAAAATTCACTAATGCTATCTTGGTTGTATCACCTGTAATTTAACGAAACCCCCGAAGAAAATTCTAGATGAGAATTATACAAGGACTCTGAGGGCTCTTTTGAACAAATCCTGGAAGCAAAGAGAGGTTACACGGTCACTTATCCCCTATCTCACAACCCATCAAATGAGACGAACAAGACACGCTGTGTACTGCTAGAGAATACGGTCGATCTCATAAACAATGTTCTATATAGCAGTATTGGCTGACCAAAAAATAACTTATTCATAAAATCTTACTAATACCAATAGCCGATAGGAGTGAAAGACAAGAGAGTATCAAGCGAATCCATGCTGTCAGTACACCATGGAGTTAATGAGCATGATGCTTACATAACCTTTGGTTGTTTGGAAAATAATAGTCGATTCTATTATATAGTTAAAGTCAGAATCAGACATTGTTTTCTAAACAACTTTGATTTAACTATTTATATCAATATATAACAGAGATTCGGTATCTATCTCTCTGTAACCGAAAATACGTCACTGCATACGTCACAGTAATTTCAGGAATTAAGTAGGTTATCAATGAGTATCTAATTTATAGTCAATATTATTTATACATAAAATTAAGAACAACACTGAATTATATATAACTCAGAATGTATGTATGCAACATTTGACGGTCCACAGTGTTTTTTTAAAGAAGTTCTAATTTTAAAAAATGCCCAATATTATATATATATATATATATATATATATATATATATATATATATATATATATATATATATTCAAAGTTATATTACTTACAGAATTTTACAGGAAAATTATTTACAAAATAGAAATCGTCACATAATCTCATTCGACATTAAATTTGAAAATGTTTGTGTGCTTAACTTTATTTGTTTTTTTGCACATGCCCGACATTTCAAAGATCTATTTACATTTTTTTACGTTGTCGGCTGTCTTATACGGACAATTTGATATTTAAAATTCCCACCCCCTATATTTAACATTATGAAACGTGAATGAAGGTTGATATAATCCTCAATGTTTTTGTACCATTCAAAAGAAGAAACATATTTAAAAATTTGCAGATGATTTTTTAATAATTTTCAGCCTACAAAAATGATAAAAATTATGAACGAAAGCAAAGTTTACATTTTTTGCACCACTGAACCAATTGAATTTTAACGTGGCCAAGTTACGCATACAGTTTCAAGATTTCTATGAAAAAATCAATTAAGAGTCTGGTTTTCACGAAAATTTTGATACTTTTCACCTTTAGATGAATTTATGGTGAGGTCGACCTAGTAAAAAAAATATTTCATAAGAAATCCGAACAAAATATAACATACGATTCTTTAATTTTTCTATAACGATAAGAGTCTGAATAATTAAATCAGAAATTTTTAGAAACCTTTTGGAAGTCCCTACTGTCGGAAAAAAAACATCTCAGTGGAGTGGAGTGAATATGATGATTTTTAAGTCAGTAATTAATTTTTCCATCCCCACGCAATATCTTTCAAAAATCAATTTTACATCACCCCGGAGTGCTATTATTCTTAAATATATTTACTAAACTTAGTTTGTAGTACACGACTAAAAATATGGAAAACCCAGTGAGAACCGAAGTCACTTATAATGGTCTGCTAGCTTGGCTCGTTAAATAATAAACTTTGCGAGGTAAATTTTCTAATTGGTTACCAAGAAATAAATGAACAGTGCATTAAAAATATCAAACATTTTCGAAATACTCCCCTTAGCATTCAACACTTATTTCCGTGGATTTTCCATTGATCGAAATAACGCTGACACTTATTTTGATATGGTGTGAACAGATTTAAAAAAAAATATCACTGTTATCTATATCGATGATCTGTTTTCTAATGGAGTCACCCGAGTGAGCAGCTTCTGCCAAACGTCTTATTTCACCCGCCATTTTTGACATGAATATAACGTTTACGCAATCTCTGGCTTTTTGGAAAATATTAGAGTGAGTCAAATGTTTTGCAATATTTGGTGCTTCATTAGTTTGCAGTGTGTATATTACGTGACAAAAACAGTTAGAGCCGTTGAATGTATCCGCTGTGGTTGTTGGTATCGTGGTAGTTGGTGCGCCGACACGTTGTGATTTGCTTCACAACAGTTGTGATTGAAAGCCGCACAGATGAACGTGCAACTTAGTCTAATTCGGTTACTTATGCTTTACGAGTTCGAACTGGTCCATAATGCAGCGGGAGCAGCCAAAAACATTTTCTGTGGTAAAGGTGAAAGCGTGGTGATCAGAGTACAGTAACCAGTGGTTCATGAAATTTCGCGTGGGGTGCAAGAATCATGACGATCAGGCAAAGTCAGGTAGACCTAAAACCGTGGATTTCCATGCCGTGATCCCAGTCATAGAGGCAAATCCGGTGAGTAGCACTGAGAGTAACAGGTGAGATCGTCCAGTGTGGTTAGTCACCTTCACAAGTTAGGAAAAATTATCCGTAACTGTCAAATTATGCTTCACGTTACTAAAATATTGCAAAACGTAACTCACCATGGTATATAGCCCATTGTGTTATATATTTAGATTTAAAATCTGTCATTGTTTTCCAAAAATCATTAAACTATTCATATATTCTTAAAGTTATTAACTAAGCTAAGTTTAGTTTTATCACATAGTATGGCACACTCAGTGAGAACCTAAATATACACTAAGCCAAAATTGTTTGGCCAAGATTGAAAAAACTAGATACATGATAACCAGTTGATTTTTTTAACTTTTTAAAAGTACTTATTAATGTAACAGTGATAAACATTATGATATAAATTCTTCTGGACCGACATCTTCATTATTTAATATAATATATACATTTATTTATTGATTGATTTTAATGGCATGTCAAGGGTTAATTTATACCTAGATGTGAGGAAATCATGTACATTTTATGTTCGTATTTACATTTTTTGTGTAGTGGTTTCTTTGCCCATGCTCCCATCGAATGTAAATAATTAATAAACAGATCTATTTGACTCATACGTGGAACCCTAAAAAGTACTTCCACTCCGGGTCAGGGTGGATCGGATAAAGGGGTAAACCACACTCCCCAGAAGTCCAAACCTGTAACCTCACTCTCAGATGCAGTTAATTGCAGGAAATCAACATTTATATTTATGTGTATAAATTCTTATATCTTGCAATTATATACCAGGAAAGAAAACAACCAGTGAATAAACAAAACGCCAATGTTCTTCAAAACGCTCCTCTTAGTATTCAACAATTATTCCAGCGAGTTATTCATTTTTCAAAGTACTCCTGACACTTATCTTAATATAGTGTAAAACTGCGCCGTCCTATTTCTTTTAATGTCTTCCACGCCTTCAAATATTATGTTTGAGATAAATTTTCAGTTTATGAAACAAGAAAAGATAGCACGGGCTAGGTTTGGTAAGGAGGATACAGCGTACGCACACTCTTGAAATCACCAAAACCTGCTGATCAAAAAACATCGGAAATTAGCATAGACGCGTATAAACATGTAGACCCCATCACTTTATTAAACATGTTAATCTATTTTGCTTAAGGTGTGTTTTATGAAGCTAGACTGTTCAGCTATTAAAAATAATTTTAGTCTTATCTGTTATTAGTTTATTTACTGCGAAATAAAAAGTGTGCTAATTCCATAATTTTTGCCAGGAGTGCTATTGGAAATCTTATAAAGTGCAAGTGTCTTAAGCTGAACCAATTTTCGGAAAGGATACATTTGATTAAACAGAAAAATGGACTAAATGGAGAAAAAAGGATAAAATAAAGTAAGAAAATAAAAATGTAAGAAAATAGAAAAGAAGGGAAACGGAAAAATGAAGAACAATAAAAATGGAGGAAGAAAAAGAAAAGTAAAACATGGAGAAAGGAGATAAAAGGGGAAAAAAGAAAATGAGAATGGAGATAAAAAGAGAAAGAAGAGGAGAAAAAGAAAAGAGTAAAAGAAAATGAGAATGGAGATTTGAAAAAAAAGAGTAAGGAGAAAAAAGAAAAAGGGGAATGGGAAAGAAGAAAAAGAGAAAGGGATAAAATAAAAAAGGAGAGGGAGAAGGGGTAAGGAGAAAATGGGGATTAAAAGAAAACGGAGAAAGAAGAGGAAAATGGACGGAAAAAAAGAGAAAACTGAGATAGAGGATAAAAAGAAAAAAGGAGAAAAACAAAATTGAAGATAAAGAAAGAAAAGAAAAAAGGTAAAAGAATTCAAGAAAAAAGAGAGGAACAATTTGATATTTCCTAAATATTTAGTAAGCTTAATTTAGTTTGCTACAGGGCTAAAATAGCAGGGCATCCAATGATTATTAAACTCGTTGTACAAACTAAATGTTTCCAGGAAAAATTTGCAAACCAAAGCTTTAGAGGAGACGCCTGAGAAACGGATGCATTATGTACATTTATAACTCAAGTACTATAGGATTTTATTATAAGCGGGAACTTAAGCACTTTACCATGTAGCTTTTATTAAATAACATTACATAAATAATATTGACAACTTATTGACTTTTGATAGTGGCCAGGCTCCATAACGTTGAACGACTAAAATCTCACCGACTTCGGCCTTTTTGTGCCGATTAGTTTTAATTGATTTCATTTTGTACGGCCCGTTCTGTGTGATCAGCGAACTGAGTGCTCAACTTAGGCTCTTATTCAGGAAAATGTGTCTATCAATGGGTCGACATTTGATCTTGTCAGCAATGAAAACCACTGGATCGTTTGTGGAAAGATAAGATTATATATATATATATATATATATATAATATATATATATATATATATATATATATATACATATATATATATATATATACATATATATATATATATATATATATATATATAATATATATATATATACATATATATATATACATATATATATATATATACATATATATATATATATATATATATATATATATATATATATATATATATATATATATATATATATATATATATATATATATATATATATATATATAGACTATGTCTGAATTCTAAGTTTTACGGTTAGTTAGCCGACAGACGGCGGATAATTTATTTCTGACTTTAAGGAAATTATGTATCTATCTTATCCAGTTCGTAATTTAACATCCTTCATCGATCTATGCGTAGAAATAAAAGGAGACCTCATAGAAATCAATGATGAACTGAACACACATATATTTATATGTGTATGTGTGTGTGTGAGGGGGAGAGACAGACAGACAGACAGACATACAGATATCTATATATAGAGAGAGATGATCCAACAGTTGGAAGATTTTGAATAATTTGACTAATATTTCCATCTATCAAATTACCCAGAGTTTCTAGAGTCTCATTTCCCTTTTCGCGCCCTAAGTTTCCCGAATTTAAAGTTACACTATATGATGTGCGAAAACATAACAATCGTCCCATTTTAAGACTGATAATATAATTGCTATATTTAAAAATAAAGAGTTCTCAATATCATTGATATAGCATGTATATCTAAGTTAGGGTAGCGGAGACATGAAGTCAACAGCGCTTGATAACTGACAGTTTCTCGCCTTTACGATTTTCAAACCAAACACACACACAGGTATATATATATATATATATATATATATATATATATGTGTGTGTGTGTGTGTGTGTGTGTGTGTGTGTGTGTGTGTGAAAGAGAGCTCAGATGCATGACGTAGCGGTTACCATTGTAAAAAATTTGAATTGAAAACCTTAGAAGTGTTGTTTGAAAAATCTTCGGTGCATTGATATATACTTCTGTTATCAGTTCAACCAGAATATTATGCCTTGTCCTACATAAACATTCCCCACAATAACCAAAAATGTGCGGTAATACTGACCTTCGGTTACGACGCAAATATTCATGTTTCCTTATATTTATATATTGCTCAAAGCTTCTGTTAGGATAAGAGCAATGAAAAGAATAATTTTGATAATACACCTTTTCATTGAATATATATTCGTACACCCAGTGTTTCGACACAATTCTGAATGTTCATTTTATGTATTTCGAACACAGGGGCTTTATGTTTATTTGTGCATCAGATTTTAAGGCAGGAATATCAATTAAGAGTTCTGCGGTGATTCGCGTTTTCTGCACGATTACCGTTTGTTGAATTCTGTTCTAAACATGCAATAAATGGTATTTCGATTTCTGTCAGATTCTGCTTTATCCAGGAAAAACGTTTTGGCAAAGAAAAGACTGCCATGTTTGGCAGTCCCTTAAGCGTCGTTGATAAATGTATTGATTAGATTTGGTTAATGTGTGATTTTCAAAGAAGAAACGAAAAACCTAAAAGGGCATGAGAGTAAAAGACAAGCATGAAGATAAAATGATCGCAAGAGAATGCCAAAGAAGAAATCAAAATATGATCAATGAAAGGAAAAATACTGAGGAAATAAAGAAAAGAAAAGTATAGATAGATCGATAGGAACTTACAAAGATATATATACAATATCACCCAGAATTACACCCAGCCAGTTTATTATAATAAAACCTTACTTTTTTCTAAATCAAAGATAATTTTATTATTTCGGTGGAATATTATACTATCAAAACGGATTTTATTAGACATTATTTATCACCATAATCTTCAACATTCTATTTCTACAGAATCCAATCTTTCTATTTTGTATTGTTGGATAGTAGTCATTTTTCTTTTTTCCGTTAATTACGTTCCATAACTGCGACATATATAGTATTTTGGTTACAAGGTTTCAATGCTTTAATTTGAGAATAAATTATACTTGATAATATACGTTTTGATTGCATTATGTTCCACTAGAAATAGTAAAGTCATTCAGTTTAAAACAGCTTTTCATTAAAAAGTGTTATTTAGTTTGGTTTATTTGTTCAACGGCATATTAACATCTCATGGTTTATTTAATGCAAAATTTTGATTCATTTGTAAATGTTTCATCATAATTATAACTATTTATATTTTCAATGTTTTTTGCATGCTTTTTAATTGCATTTTTGTCAATAATAATTTCTTTGCACAGTTAAATTATATCAAACATTCCTACCGGAAACAAATAATTTGGACAGTTGTATAGTTTCAAGTATCTGATAATTTACACACAATTACATGGTTTGAAGTAACTATTCGTATTTAATGAATTTTCGCACATTATTATATGATTTGACATATTCCTATCCAACACCAATAATTTTCAAACATATGTATTTGATCCATAAGTGTGAAACTAATAGATACTATCACTTTGGATCAGAGTGGATCTGAGAGTAATGGCAATGAAAGGATGCACCATACTCATTAGAGCACCGGATGTAGTTTAGTGTCATACCCAAAACCCAAAAAGAGAGAATACTTATTAATGGTTGACACTATTATCAGAAACAAACTGAGATTATATCAGACTTACAAAAAGTGAGAGATACACACAAATAGATATATAGAAACAAGCTGAAAAAGTTGCGGACTGACAAAGAATGAGGGAGACAGATTGTAATGGAAAGTAATGTACGTGAAACTAATATATAAACACATAAACCATAAATGCATCAATAGTTAAAGAGATGGGTACTAAAATGGATTAAGACGGGAAAAACTGAAGTGAAAAGAAAAAACCAGAAAGAAAAGAGCTCAAGATCATAGAGCAAATAAACTACTTATATCTCGAAACAAAACATCATTAATGATATTTCTATGTTTAAACCAAATCATATTGCAGTCGTCTCATATACATTATTTGATTTTTCGTAAAGTGAATGTAACGAAATACACACATACAAAGCTGAAGGCCTTCTCTCTCTCTCTCCTCTCTCTCTCTCTCTCTCTCTCTCTCTCTCTCTCTCTATCTATCTCTCTATCTCTCTCTCTCTATCTATCTATCTTAAAATTATTAATCAAACTACGAGACTGATTGCAACGACAAACCATTGATTTACGATAGAAAGACACCAGTCGTATTGCAGGTTTTTCCATTTTTTATGCTCTTTTACTTAAGAAAATATTTCACATGTTCAGTCTCGTCTGTAATTTTGACTAACATTACTATCCATAGACTTATGATCAAATAATGCAGCATGAACCTGTTTATTACTAGATGTCTAACCACTTGAGTATCACCGAGTACTTTAAGCAACCCGGATCTATATGATGATAAGCAAAACGAAATAATGGACGAATTTCGCTTACCTGAAAAAAGAAAGAATCTGCTGCTTCTTGAATCTTTCATGGAACCGGCTATTTGTAATGAGTCGTGGGATGTTAAGTTTTGAGTCCTTATGCTATTATCAGTTATTAATATGCATGAGTTATTGTGTATATAAGGACTAGTCCAAAGTGTCAAAAGGCAGTAGTCAACGACCGTTAGAAGAGAACCAGAACGTGAGTAACACTTGGTTGTTGCATATAGAGCGGACATTTGTTAGAGAGAGGAAGATATAGAGCGGGAAGCAAATTAATTTGTATTTGCCCTTGTTGGTTAGAGTCATGCATTGTTTCAGTAGGGTGGGGGAGGCGAATTGTCATTACAACAAACCCAGGGATCCTTATCAATGCCTCACAATACCACCCAGCTTTATTCTTTTTCCATAACTTCTCAGAGTATCATTATCCATGCAGATTCAGCCTCTGTCTAAGCTTAGGGCCTGTTAATATATTCCACCTTTTTCTGTTTATAAACAAGTTTATAATCAAGTGTGCGGAAGCTGACCTGGTAATAAAACTGAGGCATCTGACTAGTAAATATAGTGAACGATCGATCATATTTTTACCCGAAACATAAATGTTAATATATAGCTTGGTACATATCTCATACATAGGTACTTAACTTATACATAGGTACATGTGTGAACATATTTATGCTTGTGCGAGGTATTCCAAAAGTTATTAACCCGGTCAGCGGCGCTTAAAATAAGTTGTATTCCCTATAGTGTGATGTCCAGGGTGAAAAATTAAACTGCTTTAGAGGATGAGGCTCCAGTTCTGTAGAACTGGAGTGTGTGGAATACACCTTTATTGCAATTACTTTGAAGTCCACTCTGGTCCGGGATGGTTGTTAGGCATGTTAGGGCCCCATCTATTGGTCAAATAGATACCTGTTTAAATAGGAATATTTGATATCACATTTTTTAGTCCATTTTTAAAAAATAAGATAAATAAAAATATTTTAGGAAACAACTACACAAAAATGTAAATGTGAACACGATTCTCTAACCTCTAGACGGGTTGACTTGCCGTTAAAATCCAACCTTGAGATTAGAAATTTGATAAATTTTCTGTTTTTTCATTATTCATTAAGTAAGTTTTAAGGAGTTTTGCTCCTCTTCAGGGCATGCAGTCAGCGTATTTTGAAACCCACTCACGAAGTATATATATATATATATATATATATATATATATATATATATATATATATATATATATATATATATATATGGCGGCCTTTAACTACATACAGATGTGTGTATTAGAACAGTTAAAATCCCCTTCGCATTCTGTGGGTGACAATAGCCAAGCGGTTAAGCTGTTCGACTGATGTTGATGTTGATATTGTTCGGGTCTCTATCCCGGCTGTAGATAGCTCACAAAATGTCTAGCCACACTGAAGAGACTCGATAAGTCGAAACACGTGTATGTGGATGACTATATATATATATATATGTATAGTATGTGTGTACTAAATCCGTTCTACTTACGTATTGAGCACTTTATATTTGTTATAACGCTGACTTATCCGAGTAACACTTATACCAACCAAATACTGAGACCAACCCAATATTTTTACCTGTAAGTCATTCCTTTACATGTATATATATATATAGTATTGATCTATATCAATCTATCTAAATCTCCCCCCCCTCTCTCTCTCTCTCTCTCTCTCTCTCTCTCTCTCTCTCTCTCTCTCTCTCTCTCTCTCTCTCTCTCTCTCTAATATGCTTCACGGCTAAGATATTAATATATGTCAATATCTTGCAATCTATATTAATATTGATCTCACAACAATTCTTGCAGCTGTCTAAATGGCGACTGCTTACTCCAAGTATAGTAGAATTGTTGCTACATTAAAAACTATGTCTAATTTTTCCCTTTTTCTTAATATCTTGGGAAATATATTAAATGTTGGCTATACTATAAAAACATTCTGTAAAATATTTGAATGTAGCTTTTAGATAAGGAATACGAAAAACATTTTCTAATGGCGTATACATACAAACTCACACAAGATAAATGTCCATATGTATGCATCTGCATGCTTATTTACATATTTATGCTTTAATTATGTATTACTTCGATTAACTTAGGCACAAGGTAAATTTAAATGGGCGCAGAATATGGATTCATAACATCACCGAATTGTTCATAAGATTAATTTTCCATAAATTTTTGAGCGGCAGGCATCCAGTATATATATATACATATATATATATATACACACACACACACATACATATATATATATATATATATATATATAACTAGCACCCTCATCAGACTCGCCTCGGATTGTCTGGTGAGAGGAGTGCAAGGACACCCAACATCACCAAAAAACACACAAACAACCCCCGCATATATATATATATATATATATATATATATATATATATATATATAGGCGTGCTTCACTGCGATGTTTTTTCAAGATGGAGTTTCAATTTTCACTCATGCTCCCTTCAAAAGAAATTCCCCAAATATTCTGATTAAGTAATGTTCAGACATTTGTATACAAATCTCCCCAAATATAATCTGAGTAATACTGTATGAAATTGAAGACCGTTACCATGTATCTATGTGTATATGTCTGGATATTTATGGGTTTTTTCATAGAGTCGTTACAAACAATTTGTTATTTATTTCCCATTTCGTGTTCGTTTCTTTACGCAAGCTTATCAATGGCATATTTTTCAAAGTCAACGAAAATCCAAAACATTAACATACACAGACAACTGCACCCCTTCATTAAAACTATTTCCCTTTCTTAAGGTTATAAACAAAAATATTGATTATATATAAATATAAAACAAAATTACAAATTATATCTCATGACACTGGCTGATGCCATTTGTTAGTACATATAATACACAGTGCATATGAATCATGAATATTAACAATTTAACATGATGTATGCTGTATTGATGTTAGAACAGGTGCGGAAACACGCACAGGAATTTTCAGGTATTCATATGAATAAGTATGTATATATTGCAAATTTTACATGTGCGCCTGTGTTTATGGCTATCACTAAATTGTTTCTTATAAATAAATATTATATAGTTTAAAAATAATTATGATAATTCGTAAACCATTATAACTTCAAGAAACTATTCTTAATACTAATAATTTATACACAGTTATATGGATTCAAAAAACTATTCTAAATGTAATAATTTGTTTGCACACAGTTATATGGTATCAAGTATTCCTATCTAATAATGTACAGTTATATGATTTCAAGTATACTCATCTAATTCTGATACTTTTCAAACTGATTTATTTGACACATAGATGATAACGACCACTTAGGGGCAGAGTGGACTTGGGAATAATGGCAACGAAGGAATTCGCAGAACTGGAGCCTTACTACCAGATTCAGTATAATGTCATATGAAAGACATCAGTTTTGCTTATTCTAAGCCCCGCCGACAGAGCTGCCTTTTATATATAACCATGCCTTTAAAAGTAAAGTGATATAATAATATAACCGTCTGCCTTAAAGACTACTTTCAGTTCTGTTCACCATTATTGGTACCCATTATATTTAATATCGAATAAAACAAATGTGGTTAATAGAATAATTTGGTATTGAACAGCATAAGTTTAAATGAAAATAAATTGAAGTAAAAAAAATAACTATAAAAGCTGAAAGATATCCATAACAGTGGTCTGGACAGTTTCATATCCGTTTGAAAAGATAATGATACTTGACTCTTAAGTAAAATCTGTTGTATCTGTCTGTCGGGATCTACATAAAATTATGTCACCAAAACAACCATTACAGCCCGTCTCGAAGATGCTTTTGAGTAGCCTGTTATTGCAAAAAATAGCTATTTCCTTTCTAACGGAATAAATTAATTTTGATATCTTGCGTTTATCAATAAAAACAAAATAAGAAAACAAAACAGAATAATCAAAATAAATTGTTTATTTTCAATATTTTTCCTTTCATATAAACGATTATTTTATCGATAACTATTATAACTATTATCGGTTGCAACTATCAACATTATCCTTATTGTAAATCCAACCAACTACCAGAAAAGAAATAATTTTTCTCAAAAATATGATGAATATATTATCTACAAGCTGACTACTTATTTCACAAGACCAAATCTTTAACATTTCCATTTAACTTTTTTACTATTTTTAAGTTATATTTAATTTTTGTTTGTTAAATTAATATCACACCAATTTAAAAAAATATAAATCGCCAATGATTTACCTCAGAATTTTACTTATAGTTTGAATTTATGCAATAACTACGCATTTATTTCTTGTGTATACTTAGTAATAAAAAATAAATTGTAATAAATGATCATAGTAGTCCGCATGATGACCTCTAATGGTTAGACAGTTATTTGTTATCCCCTCTTTCTTTTCCCAATGATGAAGACAAAGGTGATGTTTGGGAGCATCAGAATTTCTGTTAACAATAAACAAAAGAACTCTAAAGAGTGTACGTTCACCAAAAGACCTTTCTATTAACGTTTCAATCATATCCGATGCTATTAAGAAGTTTGTTAAGCACGCAACTGTCAAAAACCATCCCAGACATTGGGTAGGAATATAAAATCGATGAGTTATGTTTGGGACGAAGTCTGGAAAAATACCACGGAAAATGCTGACAAAGGAACATCTGAAGCCATAGTTTTAACGTATTTCATACGCTTCACACAAGGTGGTTTTTATCTTACGTGAAAGCCTAAGAAGAACCAGTGGCTAAACATGAATAAATGAATAATCAAAAGAAAATGAATGATCTTTTAAAAAATAACTGAACAAAGTACAATCTTTCAGGATAAAAAATATGTGAATAGATGGAATTGTGATACTTTTTGTCAATGCTCGATTTACTTAAATATGACGAGATGTATAAGGAAATAAATTGATTATAGTTAAGTTTGTCAATGATTCATAATGATGTGGAGCTTCTTTACTGTGTCTGATATTGGAAACTTTGATTACATTGAAATAAGGGTGTAAATGGTACAAGGAGTTTTACAAAGAACTTGCTACAAAATATCAAAAAATTAAGCATTTTCCATCAGAATAAATGCCCAAATCACACAGGAATGACGGGTGAAAATGGACAGTTTTACACTGGGTATCGATTAGTCCTGATAATTCTGTTGAGAGTACCCGAACAGCAACTTAATGTTTTGATTTAAGGAATGAATCCTGAAAGCATTCAAGAGCTTGAAAATGTTTTAAATAAACATGATTGATTGATTTTATGTCTAGACGTTTGGGGATTACGTACATTTTACATTTATATTTATATTTTTGTCAACGGAGGGGTAATCTCATAGATTGAACTGAAGATTCCACACCAGATGTAGTTTTGTGTCATACCCAGGACCCCAGTTTTTACAGAGGATACAGTCAGTATATTTTAAGCCCCACCGACAGAAAAAGAGCAACATAAACTATTTTGATAGATGAAAAATGTATATAGTAGGTGGAAGTTACAAATAGCTTTTAAAGTCAGTTATTTTTCACTAAGAGTGGGACACAAAATGCTAATTAGTGCCTTCATTACTGTCCAGATGATATAATCCTCTTGAAAATTA
Organism: Doryteuthis pealeii; assembly: GCA_023376005.1. Classification (NCBI taxonomy): domain Eukaryota; kingdom Metazoa; phylum Mollusca; class Cephalopoda; order Myopsida; family Loliginidae; genus Doryteuthis; species Doryteuthis pealeii. Next base: position 81,679,773 of record CM042137.1, read on the forward strand.
GTATATATAAGAACTTTCTTAGATTACCTTAGGTCATAAAATTCTGATATAAGTTTGTACATTATTCATTAATTTCTGAAAATATTTTCTACATAATAATGATTTCAAGTGTATATCTACACAACCCCTTCGTTATGAGTAGGATATGATACTAGATGAATTATCATTTAGAAATGGCCTCATTCTATATTAAATGGAAATAAACATACCCTATTGTTTACCCATACTACTAGTACTTGCACGTATCCGAATTCTATAATACTGTAATATTCAATGGAAATGAATGTAAAGTTAAAGTATCTGGTAGGATACTATTTACCCAGATGCTATAAGGCTAAAGAACTCAGTCTGTCCTATTTATCCATAGCTGGGAGAACATCTGTATCCATGCCTTTCCCGAGGAAATTAGCGCCAAGAGAAATACAAACAGCCTCGTATATGATTTGAACTCGTATTACCGATTCAATTTCCTGCAACGATAACCATCACGCTAGGGTTTTAGTATTATTATCTAATATCAAAGGCTTGAGTGAAGTAAATCCAGCTCTTAGAATGAATACACAAAACAATTAAAGTTTATAATCGTATTATTTTTTACTCTTCCAGAAATCCGATATAGATTATACAAATAGATACAAAAGAATCAAGGGTGCCAATAATGGTGGCTAGAACAATGGTTACATTTTTCTTTCTTTATGGGTAACAATTTGTAACTATTCACATTGTATATTATTATCTCTATTTTCCGGATCATTAACATTTTTAATGGCGTTAATCTATCATTTCCAGTAAAATGTTTTTTATAAAGAATAATCGCCAATTTAAAGAAAACAATCCTCGACCAACAGTCTATTTAGTAGCATAAATAGAGGCGTAGGGTGTAATGAATATCGTCGAATGAAAAGGACACGGTGAGACGAGTTCAAATCCTGAACGAATCTTTTTGCATTTTACATAGCGCTAATACCATTCGGGTATGTATGTATCCAACTATTCTCCCGCCAGCTATGGCTAAATAGTAGGGTGGACTGGGCTCTTTAACTTTGGTTATGCAACCAATCTTGGAAAAGGAAAACACTGAATTCAAACCTGTTGAACTCCGCTTATGAAGTTGACCTTGTGTAGCATCCTACTCGCATGGAGGGGCTGGTAATTATATATTTAGTAGCATAAGCATAGTTTTGATTTAAGGACTAATAGGAAATTATTGTGATTGAATCAGGTGTTCTGAATTTTTGTATATATATATATATATATATATATATATATATATATATATATATATAATATATATATATATATAAGGGTTCATAGGTTTGTAGGGCTGCTTTTTTGCTAAAATTCATGGGTTTATTATACAAATGCAGCATGTTCTAAGCCCAACCGATATGGCAGTATTAAGACCGACAACTACATCCTAAGCGAACTTGGTGTAAATATCTTCTTCCCATTTTAAAGCTGAATTGAGCAACAACGACACATTTGAGTTTACCTTACTTAGAATATAATTATCAAATATCAAACTAGATTTGAAAGATTAAATGTCTTCTATTTAAATAATGATGCTGAAATATTTTATCCCTCGACTAAATTAATGTCTTCTATTTAAATAATGATCCTGAAATATTTTATCCCTCGACTAAATTATTTCCCACTCGTCTCCTCTTAATCCCAGTTCTTATGTACAAGAAATTCCGTGTATAAACTGTTTGTTCTTTCCCTCGTTGTTATCTTTGATAATCTTTTTCTCTTTATAATTCTATACAGATGATCTATTGATTGACATTATCATTTTCAAATGGGAAGGTATAACATTTGAGAATTTGTTTCTATCCTGTTAAATTCTGCATTCGTAATGCATATTTATGCGAGCAGAAATCTTTGAGTCATTAATTTTGGTGAGTTATTCTGGATCATTTGAGCGCCGTTTGCTAAAATCTCGCGAAAGTTTTCATTATAGCACTTGTCTTGTTAATATTCGAGAAAACTCCTTCTGGACAAGCTGGAGTTTTGATTTGTTCGCTAGCAATTTTATTAGTTTTAGACGGATGTACATTATGCAAACAAATTAAATGTAACATATTTTTATGTAAAGCTGTTGTATGTCTGGTTGGTTGGTTGTCAGTTTCTATATGAAATCGTGTCACCATAAATAACTGTTCCTTCGAAAAAAGCGTCTGAGCAAGCTGCTAGATGAATTAACAAAAGTGGCTATTTCTTTCTGATGAGGCTAGATCATTAGGATATTTTCTTTTAAAATGCATATGTTTACAAAAAAACATGCTATTCAAAATGTCTACGGTTTTATGTCTAGAGGTTAAACATGCGCTCAATTAGCCATTGTTATGTTGATTGCTTTTTTCATTACAATTGTCTGCGATTGTGTTGTCACCAATCTTGGCTTTATGAACCTAATCGCAAATCAAACTACCTGCCTAAAAAGTTAACATTTTTTTAAACAATAAGATAAACATATTTACCTACAAAGTGAACTACAAGAAATCGTGTCTTCAGTTTTGTCATTCAAAAAATTTTCTAAGATTATAATTTATATAATCTGATTTTGTAGTATTAATTCACCGAATTCTAAAACAAAATTCAGGAAAGATTTCTCCCAGAATGTTATTAAGAGTTTAAATTAATGCAATTATTAGGCAAAATGTCAACAGGTACAGCTAGTTTATGAATAAAAAAGAAATGTTGTTTTGTTTTTTTAAATATTCGCGAACCCATGCAGCTCTGGGGGGATGAAGAGGTTCATATATTACCCAAGGGTATTATTAGGTGAGCGTAATTGCGCGACTGTAGTTCGAAATTGCTTACTGCAATGTCGCAGTCCAGGACGTTAACTACTGCGCCATGAGAGCCCCCCCCTGAATGAAAGTAATAAACAGCAAAGGTTCTTACATGTCATCCATTGTATATTACATATCTATGATACTTTAAATAACAATGAGATTTTAAAACTGACAAAATTTAAAAAAAAACAAAAAAACAAACAAAGGCTCTTGTTGACTTGTGAATCTATTGGCAATCTTGAACCAACTTGATATTTAGAATCCATTTAATAAGCAAACAGCTTTCTCAATATCAATGTAAAGTTTTCTAAATTGCTTTTAGAAAGATATCATTTAAAATAATAATGCTGCTATCATTTATATAAATGTCTCCGTCAAAAACTTATAAAATGCACCCTATTTATTTCAAGCAGCCTTGGCACACATCAATTAAATAAATACACATATGAGATTGCAATTTTCAAATGCACACACACACACACACACACACACACACACACACATGATCATTACCAGTACTGTTTAGTTGTACCTTTTGTTTGAAATATAATAATACAGATATAATTTTAATATTCTGGCAATTTTGATATATTATTTAAAATTATCCACGTGTTGTTCCGATTCTTCATGTTATTGGGGGAGTAATTCTGATATATATTTTATACATATGCTGTGCGGCTAAAAAGCTGCCATAATGATCTCGGCATGGTTTCGGGGCAGAAACATCATTTCCCCTCATTCAGAACGCCTCAGCAATATTTTAAAATACTCAAGGCGTTTTTTAGTTTTTTCTTCACAGATAAAAATTGTTTTTCTCAAATGAGAAATAATTCTGTTAGGATCAGATGGTGAACTCACTGAATCATCACATTTTGACTTATTATGTCCTCACAAGATGTAGCAATAGGGATGAAAAGCAAATAGTCCAGAGTAAGGCTGATGACCTTACGTCTAGCAACAGGTCTCTTCCATGCAGCACCAGCAAGGGAACCCAGTGTTGTCTGTGAGAAAATTTCTGCCCATCACATTATTGATAACATCTGAACGCCTAACTCCCCAGATTTCAATCCCCTTGATTATTGTGTGTAGTATAGGGTTGGGCAATAGAGCAACAAAACTTAGTGAAACATCAAAGATGAAATAAAAGCTAGGATAAGGGCAGCATTTACCAATTTAAACAAGGAGACTGTCGGAATGATTTTTGGGAGATTATAAAGTCGTCTAGAGGTCATGATTGAAGGCAATGGTGATGTCTATGAATGAATTTAATCTATAATATAGTATTTCAGATATTTTCATGTAATATTGGTAAATATATAAGATAAAGTGAGATGTCAGTGTTACTTTCATTATTCGCAATTTAGACGACAATTTACCCGCCCACCCTGCATAATACACTTCATTTAATTCAATATATTCAAATTGACCTTAGACTATTCTATAAATTACTATCACCTATGCGGATAGGATCTACCCAAAACCTTTTTAACGTGGGTGCCAATCTACAATAACTGTTGAATCAACTCGAATGATTCAGGTCTTCAAAAGTGATAAGCAAGAAACATAATGCTATAAATCCTGAGCCACCAATATTTTTCTTTCGCTTTTGAAATCGCTTTAAACACTACCTGAATTATCCAGTATGTTTACTCAAATTCTCTTAAGATTTTTATTGACTCATATTTCAATATTTTACGTATTTATACGCTTTTAACATAATCGCTAAGTGGTGCGTACACAGCGGACACAACTCATCCAAGATAAATTCTGACGTTTCCTGAAACGATTGGCTAAAAACGATGCTTTGTACACCTTTATTTCTTTTGTCGGTTGACTTTAATATTTTCAATATTTTTCTTCGTCCATTTTTCAGGTATCGTTCGTTTCTCGCAACTCAAAATTTCAATCCAAAAATCAATCTAATCAGTAGATAGGAAAATCCCCACTAAAACATAAAAGCACAAATAAAAAATCATTAGATCAATTATCTTTGATACACTTAAATATACCACTTTTATTAACATAGAAAACTCGCAAGTTTATGTGACATTTCCAGTTAGAGGTTCAGTGATTTAATATTATTTATACTTCCTGTTGAAATCTTTCTATCTATCCATATATATATATATATATATATATATATATATATATATATATATAATCAGAAGTACCCTTTAGAATTCCATCTATGTTTTACATAGATCAATTTGAAAAATATTAGTATAGGAATACTTGAAGTCATATGTGTAAACAAATGAATATCATTACTAAATATAAATTTTCTATAAACGATATATTTTTCAAATTAGACAGGAATACTTGAAATGAGAACATATGCAAATTATTTCAATTAAGAATAGTTACTTAAAGCTAAAATGTTTTCAAGAAATTATTATTATTTGAGTTTTCACATCAGTGTTAGCTGATGGTCTTTCACTGGAGTCTGAGTGACAGCAAGTCTCCTCATAGTATAGATTGTGCAGTGTTCTGACTGTTCCAAGTTACAATTGGTTCTCTGGCAAGGTCCAGATCCATTTTTTCATTTCCTTTAACTTCACCCTGTGATCCGCTGGCACTGCAAAATCCACCAGTTGACAAGTGATAAGGTGATCCGTTTTAATTTCAAAGTCCCAGAGAATAAGAACAGATTATGCAATACCATTTTGAAAATTTAATTTCTTGCATAAGCACAGATTCTCGTTGTGCTAGTTTGCTACATTCGCAGAGTATATCAGTCTCATCTCTATTACGCAAAGTCTACATTTACTATAAGTTTGTCCTTATGGCACAGCAACCCTTTCTTAACCATAAGTGTCGTTTGAAGCGTCCATATAATATAGTTCTGCCGTTTCTACTATTGTATAAGTAATTAATCTTCAAGTTGTCTACGCATTCCTCTATGTTGGCAATTATTATGTGAGTCATTCACTCAAGTCCAAGATATACTCAAGCCTTTAAAGTTGTCTTACTCCTCCGTAGAAGATGCGGTCTGAATTTCTACACAACTATATAGTTTCAAGTAACAAATAATAATTATTTCTAAAATATATTAGCTTCTCGTAATTATTATTAATACAAACAGTTTACAGAAAGTTATAGGATTTCAAGTGCATGCTGCTATATGTTTCAAGTATTTCTATCTAACAGTAATGATTTGTTTGCATGCTGTCAAAAACAAATAATTACTAAACAAATCTATTAACCCATACATTAATAGTGGATCTGGATGTAATGGCATTAATCCAGATGCAGTTTAGTGTCATACCCATGACACACACATTGAGAGAGGTCCCCACTGCTTTGCAAACGATACAGTCGATGTAATCTAAGCCACACCGACAGAGCTGTTATCCATAAATTTACCATTTAAAACAACATCAGCGAAAAAAGGTCATAGATTTTTTTCTCGTGTATTAAAGTCGCATTTGTCAATTGTTACGCTCATTATTCACAAGTAATGTATTATAGGTTTTGCCAAATAGTTTCAATTACTTTAAGTCATTATCTGAAGCTGTTTTCGTTATTTCTCATTTATTTTCATTTTCTTTGGCACTCATAGAAAAAATTCCATAACAAATCGGTGGACAGCAAACTGTGAAGCTGAAATGAAGTGTTAAAAAAAAAACAGCAACGCCACAACAACCCTAACCAACAAATGAAAACCCAATGAAAATAAATTTTGTCGTTATTTTTTAACCAGTTCACTTAGTCGAATAATATTTATTTTCTAACTGGAAGTTATTTGTTTTGTTTTGTTTTAAGTCAAAAGGTTGCTTCTGTTTCTAAGCAAATAATCTTAATTCAATAATAAAAGAAAAAAAATGTGGACGTTCAATATCGTTTGAAATATATCTCGACGTATATTTCTCGGCCGGATAATTTATTTAGTCGATTTTTTTCAATATTATGACACCCGCTATCTTTCTCTATCAGTATTTGTGTGTGTGTATATATATAGTAGTGCCTCGTTATAACGGACTAATATGGAAGAGATGGTCGGTAAAAACCGATAGTCTGGTTGGGCAAGGCATACCTTTTGAGGATTAAAACCACATTGTAGATATGTAAGTATAGGAAACAGATTTTAAAATAATTGTAATAGATATATAATTGAGTGTTGAAATAAATGTAATAAATCCAAATGAATTTTTAACATAAATACAATAAAGATGAAAAGTGTAACTATATCTTTTTAGGTTTAATTTATGTTGTATTTTATAGAGAGAAGTTTATATCTGTTGTACTCGTATAGTGGGCATTGGAGTGGTTATTTCTCGAAGCTCGAAAGCTAATTCTTGTCTGTTAGCAGTGTTGGGCCTCGTAGTTGATGTTGACGGCACGTCGTCTTCCACGAGTTTTGAAATCCATCCGGACATTTAAATCGTGCAGGTTTAGTCCATTAAATGTTAAAACAGATGCTTCGAGTTTCTATTACACACTCACCCATCCACACACACACACACACACACACACACACACACACATATATATATATATATACATATTATATATATATATATATACACATTTTGGCAGTTATATTTCCAAGTTAAATTTCGCCATGGTTAATGACTCCCCATTGGAGGCCCAAAAACTGGATAGTACACATCCCTAAACAACACCGGTTAGCTGATATTTCTACAGACACGCTGAATATCTAGTTGTTACAGGGATATCTCAACCACTTTATTTCCTTGCCACCGGCTAGGGCAGAGATGCGGATGCGCGCTCCCTACACGGCCATTTCTTTCGGCCTACAAGGTAACTCGCTCTTTCCTCTTCTCCCTCTACTTTTCTCACAGAAGCAAATAACATACTCGTGTTACATACATCGGCTGAGAAAAGATCCTCAACACTAACTTTACGCAACCTTTCTCAACTTCGTGCCATTGAAGGAGCATATTTCCCCGGCAAACCCCACCATTTTTCTCTGTCCTACATAACCAGAGTGCCGTGAAGAGAACCTAACTCCAAGCGGTCAAATCCCGTTCATAATATCTTCCCATATACCATATACTGAGAAAGCCTTTACTGTTCCCACGTGACTAACATCACGCGCAGCGAATAGAACCAACATAAGGACGCATCCCGCCACACCATTCTTCCCACATGTGCCGAGAAAGCCCATCTCTTCCCGCCTGACTATTAACACCAACTACAATTTTGCCCCTCCAATATCTCCTTCAATTAAGAACCTACGAATGGTGACAATGGCCAGGATAGATGTGGATACTATCATCTACATCTATCCTGACTTCCAATTCTATCTTCAACCGCAACTGGCGATAAACGCCCACTACCCACATCTCACCCTGACTACTAAATTAATATCGACGGTCAGTTACCGTCCACACTCACACAGAACTCAACCTTTTTACACGAATACATCTTTGTTTTAAATGATCTTTTATTGTTTTTCTTACTTTAACATTTACTATTTTCTCTTTTTTCGACCCCGTATCCCCATGTAAAACGAGTGTCACAGTCGGAACGAGTCTAAGGTAAGAATTTGAATTCTTTTAATAACATCCCACATGTTTCCCTTGCAACCATACGCTGGTCTTTAACAGCATTCAGATACGTTTACTTGAAGATCATGAATCTTTTTTTTCATGATTTTTTTTCTTTACAGGGTTTCTTGTAATTTTCTTTGTGTCGAGATCTAGTATAAAATGTTCCTTTGTTCTGTTCTAAAGGGCTTTCAATTGTATCCATCGATCGTCTTCGGGGTGATTATTTGTCTGTGGTATTGTTTATCAATGTTTCATTTGGGAGTAAAATTTATTCTGTTGGAAGGTTTTATCATGGCTATGGGTATTGTGGTTAACGTGTCAGTTATTAAAAATGTTCAATATGTTAATGTTGGTGTTAGATATTTTTGTATTTATGTTTGGTTGTTTTTTAATGCATATTGCCTGAAAGATTTGCAGTTTTGTATATGACTGTTGTGTTATTAGTGAGGGTTTTCAGTATTTGGCCGGATGTGAATTTATCAGTCCATCAGTTCATATTTTTAGAATATATATTCGGTTTAGTAACCTAGCAACACGTTTTTTCTTTCATTTCTATTCATACCAGGATATTTGAAAAAAGTAAAAATAAGGAATATACACATTTTTAAAATTAGTTAATATTAAAAAATAACTTTTCAGAGAAATATTCAAGTATCTAAGCTAATTGAGAATTTCTGAGTTGTGCTTAAATATACTAAGTTGGTTTTACCGCATGTTAAAGTTCGTTAATGTTGTGCTGATTGCAGTTTAATAGTCATATACGGTAGAAACATGTATTTTCACAATCATTTTAGACTAGGTTTATACTTAGTCACAATGTTTTAAGAGTTAATATATTTACGTAGTTCCAAATTATATCAAACTTTATCTCAAACTTATCTGTTTGAACCATATATGGGAACCTAGCTGAATACTACTACTCCCGGTCAGACTGCATCTAGGAATAATGACAATGAAGGAGTGACTCTACAGTCCACAAAGCTAATAGACTGGAGTATTTCATTTCTAATTTTTGTGATGCGTCCAATAAATTATTTTATATTATTCAGTTCTTTTTTTTTCTCTATTTCTGTTTTGCATTGCAAGCGTTTCTCAGTTCTAGAATCCATTTTAAAATCTTGTTAAAAATCCTTGTATAATAAAAGGTAACCATTAAAAAGCTTCATTCATATAAATGAGATGATTGAGTATAACGGCATGTCAACCCATTATTTTATATCTAGAGGTTAGGGAATTGCTTTCATTATACATTCATATCTAGATTTTTGTCTTGTTATTTCTTTAAGATTTATTCGCAAACGGTACTATAGAATACGAATAATTTTGAAACATGTCTATTTGACACTTATATGGGATCTTAACAGGTACTAATCAGTCCCGGTCAGAATAAACCTGGAAGTAATGTCAATGAAGTGGTTAATACACACTCCGTAGATTTCCAGAATTGGAGCCTCGCCATCAGGTGCATTTTAGTTCCATTTTTTTAGGGGGATGGGATGCAGGGGATATGGTCAGTTTATTCTAATGTCCACCGACAGAGTGGTGGAATTATGCACGTTTTTTATATACAAGTTGCAATTAAACGGGAGGTTTATGATGATGATGAAAAAAGAGTGGCTCTAGAAAATACTTCTGATATTGTCATCACTTAGGGATTTTATTTTTTGGTTATTTCTACTCTCCAATTTTCTAAACATTTATTGTGAATATTACTACATATCTTCGTTCCTTCCAATATCTTTTTACCAGAGAATTTGAATCATTCCTTGCGACTAAACAGTTGTAGATATGACCTTTATCTTCACGTTTAGCAATTTTCGCATCTCTCAAGCAAGGCCTATTTTTTTACACTTTAGGTTATTTTTACTCACTAGCATTCAGGAAGAGCAACATCCTCTATTAAACAGATTACTATCCTTATTATTCTTATATATTGATACTGTTTGTTTGTCACTTGGGGAGGGCTTAATATCCGGTGAAATCGGAAGTGAATATGACAAATTACGGTTTTCTGAAAGGCCCTTACACCACGGCGGTCAATTCTGCTATCGAAGTCGAGTGTTTTTATATCGATTCTATATAACTTCCTGGTTATGATTGATGAAATATAGAAATTAAGAGGGAAGAAAAAACAGATAAACAACATTAGATAAGAAGCATTAGACGATAAGCTATTAAATCGGACGCCCTCGAAAAATTCTATTTTAGAAACAGAATAATGAAGACCCTCAGCAAAAGGAGACACTTTAAAATAATGTCAAATATGAGATATGGATTCTGAGAAACGATTACCTAATTTATTTTAAATGTAAGTTCGAAAACACACACACACACACACACACACACACACACACACACACACACATACACACACACACACACATATATATATATAAATATATATATATAATATATATATATATGCATATATACACACATATATACATATATATATTTACATGTATATACACACATATATACATATAAATTGACACACATATATATGTATATATACATATATATATACGTATATATACACTCATAAATATATATACATAGACACATATATATATGTACATTATATACATATATATAAACACATTGCAAGTATATATGAAATATGTGTGTGTAAACTTGCAAGAAGAGTACAATGATAAATAGTGATCTTATCGATTTAAAGCAGTTAAATTCTTGACCAATAAAAAGATGAGCAGCTACCCATTTAAACTTCAAAACAATTTCCTGATTTATATTCAATGATTAGCAAATATTATCTTTCGAAAGAAAAATAATGTAGAAAATGTAAATAAAATAAACGAGTAAGAAATAGCAAATTCACGTGCGATAATTTTTCCAATAGGTTGCTGAAAACCTCCGGCCCGACCAAAAGAAATACTATTTTTATTTTTCAATTGGATAGTTATATCCAATATATAAAGAAACGACGTGACAATTGTTTTTGAACTGCACTATGAACACCGAAATTTATGTTCTATGTACACTGGAATCTATGTTCTATGGATTGAGGTCATTCTCTTCTTTATCAATGCAAGAATCTTTCAGTACCTGCTCGTAGAAACCATTATTATATTGAAAAGAAAGAACAGCAAATACTATTATGGGGACGATAGGAATCAATATCAAAATATTAGAGAATGGATCAGAATTAATTTACACCAAACCTTTTATTTACGGTACACATCTAAAGATTATTATTATTATTATTATTATTATTATTATTATTATTATTATTATTATTATTATTATTATTATTATCTCCTTTTGAGTCTTCACACCAGTGTTAGCTGATGGTATTTCACTGGAGTCTGGGTGACAGCAAGTCTCCTCAGGTCTCCAGGACTCTTCTGTGTATTCTGTCAGATTGCAGCAGTGCAGTGTTCTGAATGGTTTCAATCCTTCCTTTCATATCCAAACTTTCCAAACCCATTTCTAATTCTTTTGGGACTGTTCCAAGTGCACCAACCACAATTGGTATCACTTATTATTATTATTATTATTATTATTATTATTATACATACATACATACATACATACATACAGGAGATATCGGGAGATGTCCGGAAATTTACCAATCCAACACATTTATTACTATACAATTAAAGCATTATGCATACGTTGCTACCAGGTAGTTGCCATCAAGATTGATGAAAATTCTCCATCGATGCATGAGTGCATAAATACATTCCTCAAAGAATGTGGCATGAAGTGATTGTAGCCACTCTTGTTCCACTGCAGCAACATCTTTATCTCTGGGGAACCGCTTTCAGGAAAAATGTTGTTTGATGGGCCAAAAATATGATAATCTGAAGAAACCAAGTCAAGACTATGCAATAAAACATTCCTATGATATATGTTTATGTGTTGGACCTAACGTTCAACAGTCACTTGCTTAAGGCCTGGGGAGATGATACTTTCAGATATCCTACAGTCTGATATTGCTGGGGTGCGAGGAGACAAATGTGTGCTTGAGCAGAGAAAGAGAAACGAACCAAAGATACGAGAAGAACCCGGTTCTTAGAAGAACGAAGAAACCAGCCCGCAAGTTGTTACCGTCATACATTTCTTTTATCGAAATTAGCCATCGCCAATATAGCAGTCGTCGGTGACTACGCTTAAATCAACATTTTTTTTAATGGTGCACAAAAAACTGCCAGCTTTGCAACGCAATTTGAACTTTATTCTCTGGCACCATTTCTCAGAGTTGTTATCAATTACACTGTTTCGCTCGATGCCGGACGTTACGAGAAAATATTATTTCAAGATTCATGTAGATATGTTATATTTAGAAGATTTTCCAAAGTATAATGTTAGACTTTATTAATGTTCATGGAAAGAAGACTAGACGGTACTAAAAATAACTACCCAAAAACCCTAGATAAAAATTACAATAGATAATAATATCCACTACTCCAACAACATTTAATACTAAAACTACTACTATTAATAATGGGTTTTAAAGTTCAACCTCTTCAAATAACTTTTTAAATTTTAACATTATAGCACTGTTTCAAGAAGAAAAATTTCCCAGTCATCGCAAATGAAAGACTAAAAACATAAAACAAAAGAATGTCTGGATGATTTAGAAGGCAAATTTATCATAGTATTCGCGTCAATTCTTGCGTGATCAGATAAATATAGACTTATGAGAAGCAAGATTATTAATACGTCTGATCATGAGTTACTGTCAGAGCGTAATTTAAAACTTAAAATCTTTTTTCTGTGCATTCTTGATCGAGTTGAACAAAAAGAGAAGAGAATATATGTAATTAGATACAGACAATATACACAACAAAATAAAGATGTTTCTACTTAATCTAATGGATGAGAGGCTTATTCATCTACGCATTATATGTTAATATGCATGTTAAGTTAAAATGATTTATTGGTTAGGTTGCATAATCATTCTTATTGCATATACCTATAAAAACTATCCGATTTGTATAATTCCTAAATAAGATCCATCTGACTATACTTTCGACTTTGCAGAGCATATATATATATATATATATATATATATATATATGTGTGTGTGTGTGTGTGTGTGTGTGTGTGTGTGTGTGTGTATATGCTGTGCAAAGTCGAAAGTATAGTCAGATATATGAATGGATCTTATTTAGGAATTATACAAATTAGATAGTTTCCACACACACACACACACACACACCACACACACACCACACATATATATATATATATAATATATATATATATATATAATGATACTCGTTGAAATTATGGGTCTATCATGGTTTCGGTCAACTAAGACATCTTCAGAACTGAGTCCAGTAAAGAAGCTAACCGAACCTATGATAGGCCCATAGTTTTTACGATTATCATTATTAAAGCACTACATTTTACGAAGTATTGAGCACTGTTGGTTACATAACATAATACTACTCCCAAAAACCTTGAAGCGGTATTCGGATACTCTCTCTCTCTCTCTCTCTCTCTCTCTCTCTCTCAATCCTTTTTTATATGTCTTTCTTTCTTGGTATAGACATCCCATTCACTGGAAAAGCAAAGGCGGTCAAGCTTCAAGCAGATAATGTTGAGTTGTTTCTGCACATGCTGTTAAAATGTGATATTATTTGACCGAGAATTGTTAATTTTTTTTTTTAGAGTCCAAAATTGTATCAATTTTTCTGAAACACAATACTAATCTCAAAGGATATCAAATTTCTGAAATATTATTTATATATATATATATATATATGTGTGTGTGTGTGTGTGTGTGTGTGTGTATGTGTGTGTGTGCGTGTGCTTGTGTTGAGAGAATGAAAAAATTTAAAAATTCGTAACTGATTCATAATGAGAATCGTCCTTTTTAGAATTAAGCTGAGACCCTGTTTGCTACTTTAATAAATCACATGATCTCCCACTTTCTGATATCCCAACAAAAATAACAAGACTGACACGTCGCAATGGTTGACTGAGAAGAGGGCCAATGTGTGAATTCCTGACCAATCCATTATTCGATGTCTACCTTACATAATCTGACGCCACCAGCAGCAGGAAACTTTTATTGTCAAGGAAGCGTGCATGGCATAACAGATATTGTTGGAGGAAATGGACTGGGCTAGCCAAGTTCAAACCCTAGACAAGGCTGTTTATAATCGAGGAAAGATAGGGCTCTTTAGCTTTGGCACGTCAATCCAGTTCATATCGATTTTGCGCCGTATCCTGCACGTGGTGGTGTTGGTTACGGTGAATACATATTTCCATTGTCAACCTTGACAGGGAAATTAATAGAAATCTGAAAACAGGCGAAAATAGATATGAACATCTCTGGTTACATTAGATCGAAATACCTCATCAAGTGGATTTTCACTGGCTTATATATCCATATAGATATGTAACAGCGATTGTCCTTCAGTCCTCTATAGACGGCCAAACGGTTTCATGTAGAGCTACCAAATTTAGTATGCATACATTTCGGACCCAAAAGAAAGTTTGTAGCGTATCTATTTCTATAGTGAAAAGATAGGCTCTAAAGGATTTTGGGTTATCAGCAATAGAAATATTTAGTGGTAAGCCATGTTGCTGCACAACGTGACTGTTCAATTTTCAGAAAGAAATTACGGCTGATTAAACATTGATAATTAGTTTTAAAGGCAATTCTTTCACGGTGACTATATAAAATAATTACATTATTGTTTTGTTTGAACTAAGGATCTGGACAATAAACAATCATGTTTAAATCGATAAATCAATAACTCACCTAAAAAAAAATTCCCTACCGATTGAATTTTTTTTATGAAACATTGACTCTATCATGCAAAGATATAATTGCTAAATCACTGATGATGTGGACTAGCCCTTCATAGTAATAATTTGTAATGATTTGTTGTTCATTTTTAATTGACAACATAAGTTTAAAATAAACTTTATTTAAAAAAATGGAATATATAGAAAGTGTTTTTTGGCATTTGTCTGTTTAAAGACGTAGAGTGCTCAGAAAGAAAAAAGATTTTTAACTGAAATTCTATATCTTTTAAGGATTATGTATATCATTACTATGTTTAAAGACTGCAATATCTATAGAGAGTGTATTCGCTATCTGGAATAGAGTATATATATAGATCCTATAACAGAGAAATTAAGACCACAAATTGAAATACTTTAATCAGAAAATACTAGATTCTGAAGAATTACAAATGCTATAAGAGAGTAGTACATAGAAAGAATGGAATATAAAACGGAATTTGATTTACATTGCTGTTCATCTGAGGTATCTATAAAGTAAATTGTCATAAAAGATATTCAATGTGGGTTATAATTAACTAAAAAGCTTGAAATTTCTTAAAATTTCAAGAATTAAGATGGGAAATACGCAAAGATTATGTCTGGTGTTTTGAACAAATCTTATGAGCGGCACCCTACAAATTAGCTGTTGTACGGCCACACCTCCCATCAAAACAAACCATCTAAGAACGTCAAGCAAAACATGCTGGCTCTGCCGAAGAGAAAGGAATAATTCATGGGTGACTTTCTCTTATGGGCTCATTCACATGAACAAACCAGTGATGACCGACCATCAAGAACTTACATTCATCAGCTCCGTCTGAACACTTGATTGACATATCATATGTTGTAGCGTAATTATTAACGTCTACGGAGAATTTGGGGATTGAAAAGAAAACGGTAATTGGATTTCTGAAGAAAGAGAAGAAAAAGAAATAAGAACAAAAAGAGGTTAAAGTTTGGAATTGTAAACACTCAACAGGTGCCAGCCATGGAACAACCAATGACCCCTGAAATAAATTTAAAAATAAAAACAGAAGTTCCAGGTTTTCTGCAGAGGGTGGAAATGGATTTGTCCCTTCTCCCAACCCCGGGACCACAAACAGAAGAAGAAAAAAATCGGTCTTTTTCGTCTGGGCGTTCGTCGGAGGCCTACGTGGGTTTATTGGGGTCCCACGACGTGGGAAAAAATTAACAATGTTTTGTTTTTTTAGTGGTATTAATTTCTTACATGGGGGTAAACTTCTAATTCCAATGTACGGGTAAAAATACCATTCTTAATATACTGGGGTAAATTCCAAGTTCCAGTATATGAGTAAATAACCCTATCGTGTACAAAGGAAAGATGGTTAAAGAGAGGTGATTCCTGCAATTTCAAGTTTTGATGCTGATTGAAAAGATAAGACAAAGACACAAATATACTGAACAATTCAAATATAACAAAAATGGAAAGGAAATATAGAAGAAGAGATAGGGAAGTAAAAGGTGGAGGAGTGGAATGAAAAGGTGATTAGTTACAAATTTGTTATTTTTTGCGGGAACTCATCTTAAAGCCCAGTTAACGATTTCGTTGAGTCTTTTAAAGTTGAGTTCTTTTAAAGCCGAGTTGATTTCTGTGAAGGTTAGATGACTGTCGTGTATTGTAGAATTTCGTAGATTTTGAAGTATCTTGAGTCTTTTAAAGTTGAGTTGTGTTCTTTTCTGTGAAAAGTTGATTTTCTTTGATTTCTTTGAATTGAATAAATTTCGTATATTTCGAAGTATCTTTGAGTTGAGATGAATGACCCACCAACCTCTCGACAGAGGCGGGTTGATGTATTACTTTCGGTGGTGGATATCTTTTTATTGCCGTTCCGAATTATTTGAACAGTTTTCCTTCAAGTATTTCTTTCTAGTAGAATTTCTTAATTTCCAGGTTAGCTGCTAGGAGTGAGTGCTGACTTGTTATTAGTTCCAATTTGAGGGAGTAAAACTCTAAGTTCCTCATTGGACGATGTCGAAACCGAACACTGACGTTTTTGTTAATTTCTTGTAATTTGTCTCGGTAGCTCCCAACCATTTTTCTTTTATCGGCAGAGGGAAGCTGAGATATCCAATCCTTCGGAGAGTTATCTTTTTACTACTGCTACGACGCCCCCGAGTTGATTTCGAAGAGAAAAATCGGCCTTTTCTTTAAAATCTTTCCTGACCCCCAAGACTCGTAACGTCAGTTACATATATTGACCCCGTCCCTAACCTCGGACACCGAAGTATAGTATTGATGACGTGGCAAAACATGGTAGTTGCTGTTCATCCATCAGTGTCAAAATCTGGGACGAATAATTTTTACTGTGACGTCACAGATCCCTCGGAAGATTCTTTCAGATTTTTCTTTTTAATTTTTTTGTTTTTAATCATATAAATTTTGACAACGGTGACGTGTCTAGGCTAGCAACGACCTGCGCGCATGAACGTGATTTGCGATAGAACAGCTTGACTTTACCCTCTCTCTCCCCCTTCTTTCTGAAAAAAAGCCCACGAGCCTAGAAAGAAATAAACAACCATTTTTTTTACTATACGACTTTCGTATGTTGTTTCTCTGGGCCAATCACGGCTACTACTACTACTAGACACTGCTACAACTCGACTTAGCCCTACACAACAATGTGTCAGCCGTCAGGGATGGATGACAAGAGAGATTGTCAGAACAATCCATGATCCGTCCGGATCCCGTGATGATAATGATATATAATATTCATATTATTTATAATGGTGTCGTAGAAACGGAATAGAATGTTAGTGTTTTGTTTCATAAATCTTATTTTCGTACAAATCGGGATTTTTTTCCTATCTATTTTTCGGCGTTATAAACTTTTGATGATTGCTAAATGTTTTCATCGGTAACCATAGAAACGAAAGAGTTATTTCAATATATTATTGATCAGCGCTCATGGGATGGCCTTCAATGAATATAAATGTGACCCCAAAAACAAAAATATGCAAACAAAATCATAGAAAATAAGAACATACTGGACTAAAAGCATGACAAAGCGGGTATTCTTCTGTTTAGAGGAGAAACTAGCAAACATCCCAATTTCAAATCATCAAGAATTTAAGATAAAAATTAAAGCTTCTACCAAAATGAAGTCATGAATAGTTACGATTACGATATTTACCATCCATTGTCACTCGAATGATTAGAAATATTTGATAATTCAAAACTATTCAGTATTTAAACATTTAGCTTTAGCAAGCATCTGCAACGTCTATTAATTAAAGGGAAGAAAATACTAATGGATATTAAAAGATTAAAGAAAAGAAAAACGGAAACATGAAAATAGGTTGGTATTACGCATGTTATGAAACTACTATATATATATATATATATATATATATATATATATATATATGGACTCTCTCGTCGATTTTCGACACATGAGTGTTCATCCAGTGAACAACCAACACAGTGATTTGTTTATAGTGGTGAAGGCTTGTGTAGGACCATTCCACACTTTTTGGCACATTCGATAGGAAAGAATTGGTGCATCACGGAATGCCACGAACCCAATCAACGACTGACCTCAGGAATTTTGAATTCAGAGTTATCCCTCTCCTAGACTGGTTACCTACCCAAGGTTAAAGAGTCCGGTCTGCCCTACTATTTAACCCATAGCTGGAGGGAGAATATATGGATTCATACCGTTCCCAAGGGTATTAGCGCTATGTGAAATGCCAACAGCTTCGTCTAGGAATTGAACTCGAACCGACGAGTCCATTTTCCACGACTTGGTTCGAGTTCAATTCCTAGATGAATCTGTTGGCATTTCACATAGCGCTAATACCATTTGGAAAGGTATGAATCCATATATTCTCCCTCCAGCTATGGGTTAAATAGTAGGGCAGACTGGACTCTTTAACCTTGGGTAGGTAACCAGTCTAGGAGAGGGATAACTAAATATATATATATATATATATATATATATATATATATATATATATATATATATTCAGTGGCAACTCCGGGGGTATGGAATTTCGGGCTCATCCCAAAGAGATTCGCTGAAGGTTATATATTTCAAAACAATACAAATTCAATCAAATCAATTCATTTATACTTGATTTGATTGGACTCAGCGTCTTTACTCGAATTTTCATGAATAATTACTTTATAGTTTTATTTTATTTTTATGCCTTAAATGTTTGATTTACATGAATTTACTGATAGTGTTTATAATAATGTTACACGAAGAAAAGAAATAACATGGCAAGGTTATTTTGAACACATAAAAATCAACCCAAACAACAAAAGAAATTCTTCTAACAACATGATGCAGTCAAATAGATCTTTAAAAATATCAAATGTGTTTTACACTCCGTTTTCAAAGAATACATTTTTGTTCAACTTAACGGCTTAATTTTGTCTGTAAATGTGTTTTCTGTTTATTATATTATATGAGTGAAATCTAGTAATATCGCATAGGGACCAAAATGTTCGAGCCCATTTAAGTTATGTTAATGTGTGTGTCTGTGTGTGTGAGAGAGAGAGAGAGAGAGAGAGAGAGAGAGAGATGAGTGTGTGGAGAGAGAGAGAGAGGAGTGTATGGGAGAGAGAGAGATAGAGAGAGAGAGGGGGCGAGAGAGAGATCCGTTTCGCTGGCCCAGACAATCAGCAGTAAACATCAAAAGTTCTAGTGATAATTGGGACAGGCTTTTCTTTTGGAGCAAAAATAATTTGTTTTGAAAAACGCAACGGATAATGAGAAAATATCGTTTTGTTTTTTGTATAATGGTCAGTCGTCAGATATGTTATGCAAAACTACACAGGTACAGAGATATGAGAGACTGTATTCAGGAAAATGTTGTAGGATGCTAGAATCCTTTTTATATTCTAAATTATACATATAGTAAATTATGTTCAAAATATAAGACAAAGTAACACGGATAAGTCATCACTAATTACATATTATCTTTAAAAACGTAAGGTATTTTAAACTTTTAGTGAAATCTTTTTCCAAAATAGCTTTGTCGTTTTTATTTTCCTGTAGACTCATGGGGTCTTTTGAAATGGTAAATCGATACAGTTTTATAATCCCTGATCTCCTTGCACCACTTATATTTCTTCAGAATGGAGAATTGTCTGATGATCGTCAAGATTTGAAACTATTACTTGCAATATATGGATTTAAGATATTCTAAATAGCTTGATTTAGTGAAGACGGGTACCTCAGCTAGTATAATGTCGAATTGTTCAGCATATCGAAAAAAAATCAACTCAAGATATCATGTGTACATCGTTTTTATCCTGAGGTTAAATAACTTGAATCGTTTAGCAACAACAAAAGCGGGAGACAAATGATTGGCAGACTGATTGACACAAGTAAAAATACGAAATTTGATTTACGTTCTTAATTGATTTAAGGTTGATTCTATTATTTTTAGATATGATATTGTTCAATTCTGTCCGACATTTTGTGTGTATAAAGTAAAACTGAAATAGTTTTTTCCAAAACTTTTAGTAAGTTATTAAATAAGGATAGCAATGAATACAAAGAGGTAAAGAAATTGATTTTCTTTCAGAGGTGTTTTCAACATTCAATTCAAACCGTGTGTGTGTGTGTGTGTGTGTGTGTGTGTGTGTGTGTGTGTGTGTGTGTATGTTATTGTTGTTTTATGTGCTTTAACGCGTCTATTTATTTTAGGATGTTTAAAAAGGATGCAAGCCTCATTTAACAAGTTGTATTTAAACTATATTAAAATCTAAAGATATGCGAAATGGCTTTTTAATATGCTAAGAAATTTCAAAGTATTTTTAGCATGACTGCCTGCCATTATGTTTATATTTACTGAATGTCTTCCAAGCTATGTCTTTATATTTAATTTTTGAGATATTTACCAAAATTTATCATCTATCTTAATTATTTGTATTTTTCAATTCTTTCCAAAACTTCCTCTAGTTTTAGAATTGTTCTCGGTACGTTAGAGTTGACAATTTCTTCTCGTGCCATAATTCTGTTAATCTTTATACCTTTTTTTAAGTTCTATATTCAGGTCATTAAGCATTACTTCTAAATCATCCGATGATTCTGATATTATTATCTTCTCATCAGCAATTCTAAGATGGAATTCTACTCATATTCTCACTTTATATTTACTCTCAGTTTTCCCAGTTCATTATCCTGAATATCTTTTTTTAAATTAAAATAGATCACTAAGTAGGACTGAGACTATTCTAGTAGTGACCACCCAAGCAAAGATTTAAGAGGTTTGAATTCAGAATTTTCCTTCTCCTAGACTGGTTGCCTAACCAAGGTTAAAGATCCCAGTCTGCCCTACTATTTACCCATAGCTGGAGGGAGAATAGTTGGATTCATGCATTTCCCAAGGGTATTAGTGCTATGAATAAATAAATTTAGATGAAAGGTTATCGATTTGCCTCACTATTTTATTAATTTTATACTATTTATGTTTTGTGAAGTGGTATTATTGCAATACACTTTTCGTTTAAGTTCACTATAATGTTAACATGACTTTTCTTAATACTCTGATTAATACATCTTTATATGTGTAAGCATATGCAGAGGAGCGAGGCGCTCCTGACATAACATTTTGTAACGGATGACGTTGACTCGGCTACCTGAGTTCAAATCCTGAACGAGTCTGTTAACAATTCACATAGAACTAATACCCTTAAAAAAGATATAAATTATACCCCCTCTAGCTATGGCTAAATAGTAAGGTAGATTGTGCGATTTAACCATGTCATGGCAACTGGTCTAGGAGAAGGAAAACTCTGAATTTAGACCAATTGTCGCTCTTAAAAGCACTCCCATGACCAAACAAGGTTATGGGAGCAGTGATGATGATGATGATGATGATGATGATGATGATGATATACAATAGATGATATGCTGTCGCTTTCTCCAAAAATGTAGAAAACACACACACACACACACCACACACACATATATATATATATATATATATATATATATATATATATATAAACATATTGATAGATCTTTGTACACATATTCGGCAAATACATAAGTAGTTATTTTGTTATTTTGTTCAGTATCAGATACATACAGAAAACGATAGACATTGAATAAATATGCATTTATCAACCGTTAGTTAAAGGAATTATCGACCGACATAGTTAAAGGAATTATGCTGAAAAGATTTTGTATCAACTCAAAACAACTGAATATCTCAATCTTTTGAAAACAAATATTCTTTAAATTGGTTTCAATGGTTTGGTTTGTTTGTTGGTTGGTTGATTTTTACTATATGTCAATCTTTGTTGGGCTATTTAATACCGAAGTCACCCTCTTTGCAAGCAATTATAGGATTTCTAGTACCTTCCGATCTTTGATAATAATTATTTTCTTGTAATTATATATCTTCAATTAACTGTTTCAATCAGATTGCAATATCAATGTTTAAAGAGCCAAGGTTATAATACAGTTCAATCATTTTAAACTAGTAAAAATGTCAAACTTATTTTCAATGTTTTTTAGAATCATTTTAAACATTATATCAGATCTATTTGATCTATACATGATACGCTAACATATAATGTCAATTTGGTTAAGAGTGAACCTTGGAATAATAACAACAAAGGGGTGATTTTAACTTATTCATAACTATTTTCCGGCTTTTCCATCCTTGTTCGATTATTTGATGCCAAATTCAGTCTTTTATTTTTTTCAAGCAATTATATGATGATAAACAATTATAGCACCAAGTTAATACAAATAAGTAGATGTGTAACCTCGTGAGATCACTTATGAAGTGTTTATACTCTGCTACAACAATTATTAAAAAATAGAAGATTGAGTTGGCGCCAACTATAAAAAATTCTTCACAACAGAAGCACGTCTTATTATCAGAAAAAGTACATTAATAAAATGAGTGGGATAATTAAAAAATATTAACGGGGTTAAGTTTCATTTTCTTTTTATCCTCGTACACTCGGTGAAAATAATTAATTATGGTTTTGTCTCATTTTCTAATCACTCTTTGGTATTAAATGAGATCTAGCAATTAGAGTTAACATGTTTATACATTGCAATGACGCGCAAGGAATATCTGGGTGACAGGGTTATTACTATTTATGAAAACTCACATCTCATATTGAGATAAGTACCGGAAAGTTTCTATGACTTTCGTAATGGCTTTAATGCAAGACTTCAATAGTTCATGGAAAGGTTTCATTCAAAGATATCTACTTTAGACATACTGTTATAATTTATCAAATATCCATCAGTCGATAATGTTGCAATTCTATCGTATTTATTCTGGTTTCAATGAAACTTTCATGAGTTGCTAGAATCATACCTTTGCGTAAAGGTTATCGTTGTTGGAAATAGAATCATTGACCGTGTTCAACTCCTTTATGAGCTTGCCTACATTTCACTTCGTGCTAATTACCTTGGGATACGGATCTATCTGTTCTCCCCTTGTCTATGGGTAAATAGTAGGAAAAAATAATGTTTTGCCTGACAAGGCAATCAGCCTACGAAAAGGAAAATAGAAGTAAGACCACTTAAAATTAACCTTGTGTTACACCACCCGTAGTTGAAGAGTGTGTGTGAATACATATATTTACCAGGGTACGAATCGTATATAAATCACTTGATCTTTTCAAGGTTGAAACATCTCATCGACTTTTAACACGTTCACTTCGGTTTTCACCTACCTTTATTCTTTTTAATTAATTCGTTTGTCTAGTGGTGTTTGCCCTATTGTTATGTAACTATCATTCTCCCAGGCGATTCGTGTTTGGAAACTCTCCAGATTGCAAGGGTCAAAGACTACGTATTTTCTTTTAGATTATTAGAAATGAAAATAAACTTCTAGATCAGCTTAGAGAACAAGATTCAAAACTGTTGAATCACATTACAGTATACTTGATTGTAGAATACTCGAAAGTCGTCCTTTTGCGGAACTTAAGACAAACTAATGCCGATGGTATTTTCTCTTTGTTGTACAGTGTGTGTGTGTGTGTGTGTGTGTGTGTGTGTCCAGCAGCAATCATGAGCTGAGGCAGATGATTCGCAGACCGGAAAAAGGAAATGGAACTACTATGTTTGCTTCTGTGCAGCTTAGATAAGCAGTTCCCCGATTCTTAACATTGGAGAGTTATCTGATTTAAGCAAGTAATTTTGTCTCTCACACATTTACTTTATTCGGTTCCAGATGGTTTTGACTCAATATTTAAACTCACAAAAATTCTCGACGTGATCTTATAATGATGTAATTTAATTTTTGCTAAAAAAGACTAACAACTTCCAAACTTCCGATTCATCAAGACATTAATCATCCCCAGGTCAGCGGGGGTAGGGAAAGAGTGCATAGATGTGAGAAATTCAATTAGACTGGGGTTTACTCAGCAATACTGATTAACATTTCAATTTTTAAAAATATATAATTATCATTTCAAACTGTTTTCATTAAATTCTGATCGAATCAACCTTAGTAGTTTTTTTTTCTATTAAGCCATCCAGAAAACCTCAAATAGATCTTTTCAGAAATTGTTTGTATTAATTCGGATACTTCAAGCTATGTAACTGTGTAAACCAATTATTATTATTAAATAGGAATAGTTACTTAAAAGCATATGATAATTTAGAAAACACTGACTTCGGCATAGAATAATCCAAAAAGTTCAACAAATCATAAAACCAACCAACTTTGTCAAATATCAAAACATTATTAATATTTGATAGGAAGACTTGAAACTGTGCAAATAATTTTATTAGGAATAGTTACTTAAAGCTATAATTATTTAATAAGGATTATTCTAATCTATATAATTTTGTAAAATATGCGTATTAGATTAAAAAAAATAGAAAATATGTTAACAATTAAAAATTAAACCATATGTGAGTGCATAAAAAGACAATTTGTTGTCAGTCACCTGAAACTATATAATTAGCGGCATTGTTAAAAGTGTATAAATACACTAGTATATTACAGTCTTCCATAAAAGGGGTTTAAATAATTAGCATCTAAATCTTATATTAAATCTTACAGATTCATATGTCTAAGTATTTAAGCACATAGTAGTTTTTATATATTTACCTATGTCATTTTTTTAATCAATGCAAATAAGTCATCAATATACGAATAACATTTTCACTATTTTGGTGCGCAGGTTGAGCTGAATTTCTAATAATCAAATTAAGCGTCGTTTCCAACTAGTTCGCGTCTAGCAATCTCTATGTCGACATTAGTTGATGCACAAAATTTGGTAATGGCGGCATGAATATTAGCAGCATGTTACATTTCTTAATTAAATCATTTTCTCTTTAGATATTATCACGAACTAACTGTATAAATACATCCACACATGAATATACACACACAATGATTTAGAAATTATATGCCTATAATCAATAATTTATCACTAAACAAAAAAAAGCAATTTAGGTAACTTTTTGTCCTATTTGTCTGTTGAGATTTCAACATACATTGAATTATTTAGAAAAAGGAAGAAATGTCTTTTGTCAGGGAATTATTACATTTCTTAATTCATCAGATTCAGCGTTGATAAGTGGTGTGTTCAAAATATATCGAGAATAAAACTTGTTAAAAAAAAGAAAATACCGAGAATAAAGTTGTATTAAACAAAAGAGAATTAAGCAAAGAAGGAAACATATTTTCTTTAAAATATCCCCCCCCGCTTTAGCATTCCAGAAAGTTTTCTCATGGCTGATGCATCTCTGAAAACTTCTCTTTTGATATGGTTTCTTTTAAGTTCTCCACGTACACAAATCTTATCCTAAATTTTGACTGATTGATTTACGGTCTGTCAACTCATTTAGGGTTATTTCATGCTTAGAGGCTAGGAAATTGCATTTATTTTACGGTCATATTTACATTTGTGTGTATTCGCTTCTTGAAGGTCTTTCTTCCACACAATCCTATCAAATACAAATAATTCTTAAACAGATCTATTTGACGCATAACCCGAACAGGTACTAGCACTTCGGATCAGATTGAACCGCGCACTAATGGCAATGAAGATATTACTATATACTCCTCCTGATCTCTAAGAGGCCCAACCTCAAATGCAGTTTAGTGTCATATCTAGAAGACCTGTTTTGGGGGAAGGGTATTTCCCCTCTGCAGGGTATACAGTCAGGGTATTCTAAGCCCCACCGAAAGGGACTCCTTAATTTTGGGAACAAAGTGTACTGAGTATTAAGAGTGCTGCACTCGGAAAATATTGGTCATTGTCCTAGCTGATAATCAAAAAGTATGATACTGGCTCATAGAGACATCACTTTCTTATAAGTTGCCGAGTGCACATATTTTTATGTAAATTTTTAATTCTAAAAATTAAAGATTCAGTCTTGATACTTTTTGATTCCACCTCGTACGTATTCATCTGTATTTACAATGGAATGAAAGAATACATGTAGACACACAATCTTCAATATGAAGGAATACTGAAAAGTGTTTGATTCGACAAGGGAATATATATAGTATTCATCATATTTATCCCACAATTCAACACACTTGCTACATTGTTTTTCAAGTATCTTTCACATTTTTTAAATCCTGAGATCAGTTTCTTCAGTTGGATTGCTGGGTCTCGAAGAAAGTTGATAGAGATAAAATAAAGAGAGACAAATTGTTGATAGAATAGAAAAAAGTCAGACACGTGGTTTAAGTAATTGTGTTTCATCCTCCCTCAAAACCAGTTTCAAATCAACAAGATATGGAGTGTTATTTTTGTGTTAATGAAAGAACGATCTTATCTTCCCATAAATTATGGCACCGCTAATAGATGGGGCTGTTTTGCTAGTTCAGAAATTTAAGTTGCTTACTTGTCCTCTGCTAGTTACTGACTTTCAACAAGTCAGTAACTTTTAAAATGTTAGAATACCTTAAACCGTGTGATCGTTTCTCACACTTACCGCGAGAGTTTTCGTGGTTAACACTTCGTTTTAAGTCATCCAGGTTCCCCGGGGTGGGAAAGCACTACTACATTACACTTGGTTGGACTGAGAACTTTACAGCACCTGTTTAGTTACTGAAAATACAGATACTTTGCTTTTTGTATCAACGATCCTAGTTTAACCTTATTCTAAGTTCGAGATTTCGAATGCAAATTTTGAATATACTTAATTCATCTCAGAAATGTTGTACATCTCACATTCTTAGCTATCAGTATTTGGCAGATTCTTTTTTTTTTTTTTGAAGAGCCTTTACATAATCTTGATAAAAACTGATTACCATCCAGATCTGCGTATAGAATATACTATGCAGCTGCAGTAAAGAATACAAGCGTATGATTAATAACTTCCTCTTAAAGCAACGTCTAGCCTCTAATGAAATAGATTCATGATCAGTGAGACTATAATGAAAAAATAGTGAAGTAAAGGAATTGGCTTATATGCACTTAAATGACATCATAATTAAATTGAACGTAAAACACCGTAAAGGATTATTTACTCAGAATAAATCCCTGCTGGGTTATCTATTGCCGAAGTCAGAATTATTTCAAACAATTATATTATTTCAAGTAACTATCTATATGTTGATATATTTCGACACACAAAATCCAGTAATGTCGACAGGAATATATTATCACCATGTTCTATTTCTCAGTGAAATGATTTTCTCTTTAGATATTATCATAAACTAACAAATCCTCACCACCGGATGAAATTTAGTGTCATATCCAATAACCTTCTTTTTGGTGGGGTAGAAGTCATATCCCTTTGTGCAGAGAATGCAGTCTATAAATACAAAACCCCACCGATATAGCGGCAAGGCGAGATGGGACTGAACAATTATTTCAACTACTTTTTAAGTGGTGATTCGCCAACCTTGAACATCAGCATTTAGAATAATGGTTTGCATCTGTTCTTGAACCCTGATACATTGGAAATAAGTACCTACCTAAATCACGAAGCAGAATGGGTAAGGTTATATTTTGTCTACTGTGGAATTACAAAGTACGACTCTGAACCTAAACCGAATTTGTCATACTACAAAATAATCCATTTATTATGATTGATAAGATCCTGACAAATTCTATAATTGTAGATTTTACTGGATCTGATAGCAATAACAAAGGCGTACACCATATTCCCGTGTCTTTAGAACTGGAGCTTCACTACGGGATGCAGTTTATTTTCGTACACTTTTTAGAGGGTCTTATCCTTAGACAGCGTATTCCAAGCCACGCTAACTGAGTGAGGTACTGGAGAATCAATGAGATACTTTTTAATGAAATTAAGAAATAAAATAAAATTTCAGTAACAAATTCCTAGAAAATAAGAAAGAATCAAGCACAATAAAAAAGCAAAGGAAAACATTTCCTTTAGTCTGAATGAAATATCGCACTTTGTTAAACATTCTCTAAAGAATGCCAGACACGATATAAATTTGGAAGTGATCAAAACGGTGTATTCTTGGAACGTTGAAATAAAGAATGTAGGAGTAAGAAGGAGTTTCATTCAATAAAGCCACATGTTCTATCTCATAAGTGGCCAAACATGCTTAACGCCTGGGCCACATTTAAAAAATTCAGGATTTACAGTCAATTCCTGTTCAAAGTATAGATTCTCGTTAGATTACCGGAGTTAAGGTGCGAAGAGCAAGATACAAACATATATGGCTGACAACTAAGTAATAACTGGTACTGTACCCAACTTCAGACCTGTGCACTATTCTTAGTCAATCTACGTGAAATTCTTATACATTTAAGTTATTTCAGAGTCGCAAAATTTAAAACAAATTTATTCATGTCTTTTTTCAAATAAAAATAAACTAGGCAAGTCGGGTTTAAATCTTAAACGAAATTGTTTGCGCTTCACTTCATGCTAATTCTCTTCTCCCTTCAAATAAATACTAAGGAAGAATGAGTTCTTCAGCGTAAACCATCTCTCAGTTGTTTCATTACTTCTTTCAAGCGATGGTTATCAGTAAGAGGTAGCGAATAGCAATGCCCGATTCTCTTACTGCTTCTCTCACGGATTTTAGGGATTTCGTTTCCATGTGGCGATTCCCTGAACATTCCCTTTAACAAATATAACCAGCGATATTTAGAGAGCTTTATTCTCATGCTTACATAACGAAAATCCCCTCTTGCAGATGGATCATGATGTGTTTTATGCGTGATTTCGGCTCTGAAATTACGTCGTCCATAAAATACTTTATTGGCCGAACAATTTTCTTTTTTCATTATCCATCGTACTACCAAATATTATCTCTATTATTAATACGAAAAATAATAGAGAAATTACATACCCCATCATAATACCGGTATCTAATTTTTTCCAATCAGTGGAATATCTCATATTAGAAAATCAAAAAAAAGTACATAGATATAAGCCTTCTGGCAATCTGTGGAATTCAAAAGAACTCTATTGCCTTTTCTATTAGCGCATGCCTAACTTACCCACAGACATTTACACAGATTACAAGATACTGAGCAAATGTCTTGAGCTTAGCATGTTTTATGTTGTCCTACAGCACAGATTCCTGTACGAAACAACCTGGAAAATCGGAAATTTCAGTTTTCCACATGACTATTTCTTAAAATGAAATTAGTCACTCTTTTATCAAGAAAATAAAAATAATATCTTACTTTCGACATAAAATGAAATGAGCCGATATTGCTTTCAGGAGTTGGAATTCTTCTTCTTTGAAATGTGGATTCCGTTTGCTAAACCAAAAGCTCCTGTGATTAATTTTTCGATATGCATTTTTCACAAATGTTTCCAGATGAGTATTAAAACGTTGTGGGTATCTTTTATATACTTTCTAATACTTAGAGTTTATGCCTGGTGAACTTCTTGCCCTTAAAACAAAATCCATAATTTATCCTTTCACGTAATATTGTCGGTGAAGTGTTGAAATTTACTTGTGGTGATCTGAAATGCCTCTGAGGAACATCAGTTTTTTGGTCGGTAAATATTTTTGCGAATGTGCACTTCCGAAGTTTCTTCCTCTTCAAACAATTTCTATGGTTCCTTAATAAAATCACGACTGTTTTTTTTTTTTTTAAACTGTTGATGCTTATCTCTTGCATTTCCTACCCTTGAAATTTCAAGGACCTTCTCCTTTATTTCTTTTCTTATTTTTTTGTCATCTGATATTCCATTAGAGCATTTTAAAAGAAGTCATTGTTCTACTTTAAGTCTTCATTTCGTTCTATTTGCTATTCCTATCCTGCACTGCTTCTTTTCTTTGGTACGTTGTCAATGAGTGTTTGATATTTTTCTAGATTGATTAAGTTATCAGGATTACAAATGCATTTAAAACAAGAGTTCACGTTTATGAAAATTGAACTTTCTTTTTACATTACATTCAATAATGAGAAGCTTAGTTATTGTTTCAAACTATTTTTGAAATAATTTTAACAATATACATATGTCACTTTTATTGGTATTATATATATATATATATATATATATATATATATATATATATATATATATATATATATGGGGGGGGATTCCAGTAAAATAAAATGTTTTAAAAGACAAAAATAACTCAATCAAAAAATGTATTTTGTTCTAACGTCTTGATTTTGTTTGCAAACATTGAAATTCTATAACTTATTTTTTGGTTGATCGATCTTTTATCTAACAAATGCACAGCTAATATCAATTTGGCAATTAATAAATTAATTAGTTTTTCGGTTTTACACCTGCAAATCGGAGCTCAGAATCAAACAGCTTAAAAAGAAGAAAAACAGGGAATAAAAGCAATATGTTCAACCACGACCTACAACTGGAAAGAAATATAAATATATCTTCAAAATGGATTGTAAAGAACGAACGCACGGTATGTAGAAGTGAGTAAAGTAATTACACATGATCAACACTGTTCTTTTCTAAATACGTTTCTTTTCCCACTTCTTGATTTGTTATTATATGCGACGTACTTAATTAAAATTCAGAGCTTAAGAATAACAGCAAGTTTAGGCTAGGAAGAAAGATAGATGAAACTATAAACTTCAGTAAAAGTGAATGCAGCAACCCGTAGATAAAGAGTACAAGAGCAAATTGTAGTGGGTAAAACTATTCGCTGGAAATTGTGCAAATTAGCAAAATCTGACAATATTGACCAATGCTATCTGCAGAGACCAATATCTGATATTGAAAATGAGAGATAAAACTTTGGTGGCTTTCCAGATAAAAATTGAGTCCCACAATCCCAGCCGTAAAACCAAATCTCATTATAGTTAACTAGTAGAACTTGTCAGCTAGTGTTATGAGGTTACCAAGTAAGTTAGTCTGCAGTTTAGTCTCTTCTTAATGCATCAATGCAACTAGTTCTATTCCTAGGTCAAAATATACTAATCTATTTCTTTCACTATAACATCGTATGTATTCAAAACCACAGTCACTAAAATACACCAGTTACTCTGAGATCCTAAGTGAATCCAATATGTAAATACACTGTGGGCGAGGGGAGCTAATGATTGACATCTTATTTACAATAAGAATTCCCCGATGATGTGAAAATAAGCAGAACAAATATAAGGAAAAATATGATAAAAATGTCCTATTTTTGTACATCCCCTTTTCCTAGATAAAAATAGAATAGAATAGTGCGACTTAAAGTATCTGTTATATTTCTTCAATTGCACATAACCTACAGTCACTGACTAATATCACATTTAGTTTCTTTCCTCAGATTTAACAAAACTATATATTTGTGTTATATTTAAACTTGATGAATAAAATTTCATTATTTTGGATGGGTAATTTAGAATGTTCCAATGATGTATTACATTTTCCAGATACTTTAAACTTAACAAATAAAAGGTTATAATTTATCTTAGACTGATCTTGTTGCATTATTATTTTTATCTCAGACACAGGAGTTTGAAAATTATTAACAAATAACGATATAGACAAATTAGAAAGACAATAAGATAAAATTAATTACACATAGCTAAACGCACAAAGATATGTTAAGAACTTCAGTATTTACTTTCTAAATCAGTATCTATTTAATATAAATAATTATATGGTTTCAAGTAATTACTTCAATTCAATAATAGTCATTTGTTTGCACACAGTTATATTGTTTCAACTAACGAATGATAATTCTTAGTAAACAATTATAGCTTCTGCTAACTATTCTTGATAAGATTAATTTACAGTTATGCATAATGTATTCATATCTAATGCAAGTAATTAACACATTTGTATGATTTTAACTAATAATAGAAATCTTTAGTAAACCACTATAGGTTAAATAACTATTATCAATAAAACTATTTATATGGTATCAAGTATCCGTATCTAATACTAATAACTATTAAACAGATCTATTCAACCCATAAATAGGACCCTAACAGGCACTACCACCCAGGATTTGAGGGGGTCTGGGAGTAATGGCAACGAAGAGGTACTTCGCAATCTCCAGAAATAGAGCCTCACTCTCAGATGTAGTTGAGTGTTATTCCCAGGACACGCCTATTTTGTTGGAAGGGGATACAGACAGAGTATTCTAAACCGCACCAACAGGGAGAAATATAAACTGTAAGAGTTATATTACCAGTCAAAATTTTAAAGTAGCAATACACAGTCAGATTCTGAGAAGTTTTGCACGGACGTTAAAATCGGATTCCAGACATAAAACTTCAAAAGATTCAAAAATATATTCACGTGTCTTTTTTTATATGTTTCATACAAATATACATGATATGCACTTCTATTCTATTAGTTCTTAAGGTATGCATGATCAGTCCGAATCCACAGTGAAGTCTTCGACTGTAAATTTTGTGTCTGACCTTAATTTATGAAAATCCTAAACAGTCATGACTAGGCTTGGATGTAAACGTGGTTTTCTGACCATTAGACTTTCTAGACTGTCCCCAAATAAAAGAGATAATAAATATCTCTTAATTATATACGCCACCATTAATTCCGGATTTAATTCTCTCTTGCTTTTCATTTGTACCATTGAACATGGCCAATGCGAGATACGTGAGCTGCGGTAAGCGTAATAAATGGATTATTTCCTAGGAAGACAAATTTGGCTTATGTACAGAGTCGTACTTTCTAATGATGTAAGAAGACTATATAACCGTACCTACTCTGCTCCGTGGCTGAGGTAGATACTTATTTTCTACGTGTCAAATACTAGTGTTCAGGCATAGATAAAGAAAAACATTCCAGATAGTGATTTTCAAGATAGGTGGCTCCCCACTTAAAAGGTAGGCCTAATAATTTTCCAGTCCCATCTTATGTTTGTGGGTCTTAGAACATGGTGACAGCGTTATCTGCAGAGGGTACCCCAATTGAAAAGGGTATCTTGGGGTTGATAAGACTCTCAGAATTTTACTTTATAAGTCAGTATCAGTTTAATACTAACGATTATATAGTTTAAAGTACATATTTCAATTTAATAATAGTAATTTGTTTGAACACAGTTACATAGTTTTAAGTAACTAGTAATATCAGTTTAATACTAACGATTATATAGTTTAAAGTACATATTTCAATTTAATAATAGTAATTTGTTTGAACACAGTTACATAGTTTTAAGTAACTAGTAATTCTTTGTAAACAATTATAGCTTCGATAAACTATTCTTGATACAAATAATTTAGTTATGCATGAAATATTCCTACTTAATGATGTGAAGCTGTTACACATCTTTGGTTTTAAAGCACCGGGGCGTATAGAGTTCATCCTTTGTTACCAATACTCCTAGGTTTCCCCTGCCCAGGAGTAGTAGTACCAGTTAGGATCCCCATCTATGGGTCAAATAGTGATGTTTCAAAATTATTTATATTAGATAGAAACATTTAAAAGTATATAACTGTGAGAACATTATTTGCATTCGATAGAAATATTTGATATAATAAGTGTGTAACAAATAATTATTATAGATAAATCTAAAGTGGATTAAAAATACTATGGAACATTGAAGATATCAATAATCATGATGTCAAATCAAAATTCTTACAAATGTATCAAATTTCCACATTAAATAATCCATAAGTGGTTGATATACCATTATATAACCAAAACCAAATCATACAATATTGTTCCGTAATAGATAAGGATAGTACCTATATACAGCGTCATTTGAATTCCAGCACTTTTATTTCCATTCTAAGAAATAGCAAGGATATGAGCAATTTACTTCACATGGTCCCACGTCCTGAATACTCACTTCTTTGTTGACCTCAAAATATATGCTTCTACTAGAAATCGTTTTACTGGATAGGATTTTCAGCGGTTAATCTGATTGGTCTGGAAGAAACATTTGCTGCTCTTTTGTGTGTCTTGTGATATCCGGGTATAAAGAGCATTATATGAGAAAAATCAAGAAGTATGTAATTATTAAAACCATAAATGGCTCTGGAATATTTCTAGACTTAAGCATAGGGTTATTCATGAGGCATTTATTGTAAACTTTTCCCAGGGTAGTATTTCAAACCAGCGCAACTTCTGGTGGAATTAAAATAAATAATAATGCAATAGACAGACTATGAGCATTACCCTGGAGATAAAAGTTCAGTTTGTTTTATAATCAGCAAAAGTAAAAGCATAAATATCCTTTAAATCATGAGTACCAGCTACTTATAGAATATTTTTTCTCTAAAGCTCATAAACTAATTCATAGATTTCTATATAATTTTCTATGAAAGTGTTTAGCAATGTGATTTGTCAAAACTCTGATACCCTTTTGTGAGATCTCTTTTTGTACTGGCTTTGGCATTAATTCTCAGTCAAGTTTTCCACTATTAAGTTCATTTAAATATAAATGTATTTTATTCATTAATTTAATCTTAGTAAAGCAGCAAGACCAAATAAAAATTGTAAAGGTTCTTTTAAGTCAAAAAGTGCGGGTGTCTCGGCTTATGTTTGGTTTGGTTTATTTGTTTAGTGATATATCATTTCTTAACGGATTATTTGATGACAAAATTTGGTATAAATAATTTACGCATGGTTATATAGTTTCAAGTACATCTAATGCTAATAATTCATACACAATTATGCGATTTTCAATAACTATTTCTATTCAATAAGAATCCTTTGTTTGCATTCTATTAAATTGTTACAGTAGTATTGTATGGTTGCACCACTTGGATTTTAACATACTTTAACGCCAGGAGAAAAGACTAGGTAGGGACTACACAAGGATTCTGCATATTGTTTTGAAATACTTCTGGAAGCAGCAAACTAGAATATATCAGCTGTAGGGGCACTTATCTCTCATCTACTAAACTATCCAACAAGAAGTGTAAACGATGTTCCACTATGTGCCTCCAACATGTGAACCAACAGCCGACCAGCAATGAATTATATTCACAACCTATGTTCGGACATTGGGTGCCGTCTAGAGGACTTACTAACAGTGCTGACTGGTAGGACGAGAGAAAATCAACGGAATCCATGCTGTCTTACTCATTGATGATGATTTCTATCTAATTCTAATTTTTAAACATATGGAAAAGAAAATCATAGATGGGTCTAACAGACTCTGGATGAGAATGGGTCTGGGAATACTGGCAATAAAAAGGTCACTACATCCCACCAGAGCTCTAAAACTGGAGTCTCATCACCAGAGACAGTTTAATGGGATATCCAGGACATCCCTTTTTTGAAGGGGGATTCCTTCTTTTGAGTATACTGCCGGCATAGGCTAAACCCCACCAACAGGGTATTCCTCATGTCTGCTTTACTCACAGACCAATTACTACAAAGCAGTGATTCTATACTCACAAACTTGTACAAAAGCTTATTTACGTTTAGTTTTTAAGGGTGTCTGCACGTAATAATGTATATGAGCTAGGAAAATGCACTATTGATGTTGAGTTTGATTTTTACTGTGTGCCCCATATTTCTGGCCTTAGATTAAACTAAGATAAACCTAGTGGGTGGCTTCTCTAATCATTTGACTTTAATCAAACTTTTCTTTCTAATGATTTCTCATCGACTGTGGTGTAAAGATAATGTAGTCATTTATTGGTGAAACATAACCAGTTAACTTCTCTACTTCTCCCCGTAGTCTTTGTGCTGTGATTAAGAACCCCTACTCTACCCTCGTCGAGTTGTAGCAGCCGAAGTCTTGATACTTTGATTTCTAAATGTCTGATTTCGTATTCTCAAATTAAAATGTATTTTTATACATTTCCCAATTTGCAGAATTGTAATAAAATTTTACGTTGTAAATGAAATAGTCTCTACGGCACTCTAATCGCAATATAGTTAACACGAGTTCAAACAAATTAAAATTCCACGCTTAAAAAAGAATTGTTTAAGTATATTAAATCAAAACTGTTTCAAATCGGTTCATAGATTAATATTTGAAACAGGTTTAACAGAAAATTTCAAAATCTCAACAACAACAACAATCTTGAAATAGTTATAACCAGTTCAGATGCACCAGTCATTTTTATTTGGAGAGGAAACATTGAATTGCAGTATTTACTTTTTATTGATACTCTTATGCTTCAAAATTGTCTATCAGATTTTTCTGTCAGATGATATCGATTTAGTGCCCTCACGCCACAACAGAATGCACGTTAGAAGGAAAGAACAGTTAATTTGAGATATTTTTATGGATAGGAGAGGATATTAGTGAAATTAAATTGAAAATGTGTCAAGGTCGAATGCAGGGAAATTTGTTCACATGCCTTAATTAAAAATAAACAATAAGTAAATTGCACTGAAATCAGCTTTACGTAGGAATGCGGGAAAAAATAAAAACTGTTCGAGAAACGTTAATGAGAGCTTTTAGCAATATGTCGCCTGTTCATTTCTATTGGCGTATTTCTTTAACCCTCCGTCTAGGCCTGTATATCTCTCTTGTCATGCCTGCCTATCTCTCTTACCTCTATCTATTCCAGTCCATACCTGTTTATCTTCCTTGTACTATATCCATGCCTATCTATTTCTGTTTAAATGCCTGCCTATCTCATGCTCTCCACCTATGCCTGCCTATCTCTATTACCATCTATCTATGTCTATCACTTATGCCATGCATCCATACCCGTCTTTCTCCCCGCCCCATTCATTCGTTTCTATCACTTTCCCTGTTAATTCCTTCCTATCTATTTCCCCATTCACGCCTACCTATCACTTTCCCTTCACGCATATATTTTCGTATCTCTTTATATATATATATATATATATATATATATATATATATATATATATATATATATATATATATATATATGGGCGAATTTAATATTATTCTCTTTCTAAATGTTACATTCGAATCTATTCCTTAATGGAATATATACAGTGAACTATAACTGATGTTCTTCATTAGCGTAAAATGTCGTTCTCAGAGATCCAATCTCTCTCCAAATCAGAGACACTTCTACATAAACAGAATTACTCGATAAAAATTTCTAGTATTTGTGTTTCTCAGCATTTCTCATAGATTTTATGGAGACAATATACTGAAATGAAAACGTTGCAGTTGCGTTTGGGATCTAATTATATCAATATAAATGTATATATCATTTTGTTATATATATATATATATATATATATATATATATGTGTGTGTGTGTGTGTGTGTGTGTGTGTGTGTGTGTGTTTATATACGTTTTTTCAAGAAAGTATGTAGCCATGTAGTATAAGCGACCAAGTAGCCTACCATTGGAATCTCATGCGCTTATTCTGGTGTCCCTTCCACCTTTCAAAACACTATTTAAAGTATTCTTTGACGATTATAATACACTTCTTTTATGCGTTGTTATTAATTTCACCGACGGCCTGAAAAGACATTCATGTGTGAATTACTCATTTCGATATTGGCATATTATTGAATAACTATCGTATTGTATAACAATTACATTCCTATTGGCCAAAGGAATATATTCTTCGCATCTCATTCAGATATGTACATTTTTCTACAATTCAAATCTAGCGCCCTGTAATTTCCAGCTCTTTCCCGAGTTAAAAATGGCCATTGAAACGCAATAGTCGAGATTAAAGAGAACAGGACAAGACAGCTGATGACGATATACTATGGTGACTTTACTGTTGTCCCAAGGTGAAAACCTAAAAGGAAACTAAGGCACTATTGTCCTAAGTAGGCTATTTATAAAAAAATATTGGATAATTTGCGTACACATTCCAAATATATGATATAGGTTTTCTATACATATATCATGCACTTAAGAGTATTTATCTGAAGAAAGAAATATACAGTTATATACGATTGTTTTTATATTCGAGTATGTATGATTAAATATCCTTGTATATGAATATGTATGTATGTATGTATGTATGTGTGTATGTGAACACGCGTGTTTATTTAATCATTGTTGCAATCTGTGAGTATGTGAAGGTTGAAGCCAACGTGACGGCAACAAAATTGATAAGCTTAATAAGATTAAAAAATCAAAACTGGCAGAGAAGCAAAATGAAGATGTGACCTTCAATGAAATATTCCCTCTAAAATATAATACGGTTAAGCAAATAAGATATTGGGCTAATCTGGTGATGCTTGTAAATTGATGAAAATTAAAGGCAAGGGCGTTTACGGGCAACTAACAGCAGAGACAGTTGAAGAAGAAAACGATTTTTCTTTGTTAAAGATGATTCTGCTAATGATAAGATTTTTCTTTTTTTTTTCTGCCTCTAATTTCTTTCCTCTTGTTCCATCTTTCTTTTCTTTATTCTTGTCCCTCTCCTCTTGTTTTCAACTTTGTCTTTATTTCGTTTCTATTTATTTTAGTCATTTAATTTCAATTTTTAACGCTCCCTTTTCTCTCTATTCATGGTATTTTTCTTTTCTTTCATTCCCCCTTCTTTTCTTTTATTTCTTGGCTTTTTCTTTCTTTCTTTTTTTTTTGGTTCCCTTTCTTTAACTTTGTTTTTCTTTTTTCTATCGCTTTCCACTTCCCTTTCTTTCATTTATATAATTTATTTTCAGTTCCCCTTTCTTTTCTTTCTGTCATTTCTTTCTCTCATTCCCCTTCCTTTTCTTCCGTTTCTATCTCTCACAACTTCTTTCTTTACCTTTGTTTTTCTTTCATTTCTTTGATTTTCTTTCGCTCTCTATTTTTACTTTGGTTGTCTTTTTCTTTTATTTCTATTATTTCTTTCTCTCACATTACTTTACATTTTATCATTTCCTTCTCCCATTTCCTTTCCTTTTTCTCAACTTACTTTTTTTTGTTGCTTTCTCTTCCTGTTTCCTTATTTTGTTCTTGTCCCTTTTCTTTTTACCCTTTACTTATTTGTCTACTTATTTAAAGAGGTCACAAAAACGAAATTATATGCCTATGTTTATCAAGAACCATTTATTCCGTCTCGCCAAAGATTTTATACTAATTTGTCATATGGACATTTTTTGAATGCATTTATCTAATTTAAAAGTAAACAATCGAAATCTAATATAATTAAAGAGGCATTATCATTGCTGCCATCTAAACATTAAATTAGTTTATCAGACGATGAAACCATAAATTTCAATTCCTACAAAATGGCAAAATATTTCAGAGATTTCAGGTGTTATGAATTAACTTTTACCTTTAATTTAAAAAAACGTCATTTTGAGTAAATGGATTCATAATTCAATTTGTATTTGGGTCTTTACTTTCATTTAGGACAAAATTCCTTAATAACTGAGCACGCCTCAGCTGTAGATGTAATCTGATGAAATCTTCACAGGCACCATTGAGTTTCTCATCAGACATGAAGGCTGAAGGACTGCTATAGAACGTGAGTTTACAATTGTTTAATTGGTCACGACAGAGCATAACTAATGTAATGATCGTCTGATGAAATATGGCGAATTAACAACAATCTTCTTAAACGTCTTAGAGACCGTTAGAGGGATGAACAGGAGTTTCAATACACTTGTATTTTCAGTATTTTCTTTGTTCGAGTAATATGCTGGAACAGCCACAAATTTTTCTTCCGTATTGTTTCTTTTCAGGTCCTCACACCTTCCAACTAT
This sequence comes from Doryteuthis pealeii, assembly GCA_023376005.1. Lineage (NCBI taxonomy): Eukaryota > Metazoa > Mollusca > Cephalopoda > Myopsida > Loliginidae > Doryteuthis > Doryteuthis pealeii. The sequence continues at coordinate 81,719,740 of CM042137.1, forward strand.
TCTCCCTAACATATTGACTAACATGCCTGACCTTTGTTTAATATCCAATACTGTCTTTTTGTCATAACATACAGTTGATATGTTGTTACACATAACCTTAGGATATATTTAAGAACTCCATTATTGAGCCTCGAAATTCCTTTTCCAAATAAACACGACTGCTTATAGGAAATGGATTGCATAACAGTTATCGTTTAAGGAAATTATATCGGCAACCAAAGTTCAAATCCTTACCAAGGCTATTTATGTTTTTCTTCGCGTTAATTGCTTTGAAAAAAGTATGAATCCATTTCTTCTTTCTCTACTGGCTATGAATAAAGTTTATTTAAATAGCATGTAAACTAGTCCTGGGCTATTTCATACCTGAAGGTTAGTGAATTGCATTAATTCCACATCCATATTTACATTTGTGTGTAGCTATTTCTTTAGAGGTTTTTGTTTGTTTTGTACACTGCTGAATTATATCAATTATTTCTATCAAATGTCAGTCATTTTCACACAGTTATATGGATTCATTTAATTTATGATATTCTTAGTAAACGATTACAGCATCAAGTAACTACTCTTAATACAAATAATTTACAATTCTATGTTATCATGTAGCCAAATACTGATACTTTTCAAACAATTTTATTTGACCCATACATTGAAACTTTACATGTATTACCACCCAGGGTCAAAATGGCAATGAAGGGGTATTCCACATTACTCAGAACTCCATCAGATGCAGATTAGTGTCATACACAATATTTGCCCCAATACGAATTTGTTGAAATGCAATTTCATAAAACATCATTAATCGTAATGATAATGGAACTTTGATACATATCGAGCGGTAAATGACACACACACACACACACACACACACACACACACACACACACATACGCATATATATATATATATATATATATATAATATATATAGATAGATAGATAGATAGATAGATAGATAGATGTGTGTGAAGAAAACGTGGAAGTAATATTATGAAAAATTGAAAAAACACAAGTTCATAAAACGATTAATGTTTACGCTGCAGTGTTTCGATCTGCTTCAATAGATCTTCATCAGGGCTTTCGTTAGTTTGAGGAAAATGAATGTATCACAGATAATAAGAAATCTGCGAGATTCTTTTGCTTTGTCGGTCAGTCTATTTAAAAAATGCTGAATGAAAAGCGAGCGTTCTTGGATGTTTTAAAACGTAAGCGGACGCTGAAAACGGTTGCTGTAGATTTTTAAAAATGTAAACAAACGCTGAACAGACGGCTGATTCACTTGCGCTGTGTTTGTATGTGTGTGTGTGTGTGTGTGTGTGGAATCGCAAAGTTCCGGGTTCGATACCGGACCCCGCTAACTCAGCATTGGATGATCTTATCTGTTCGGTAAAATGGAGTATTGACGTTAGATGTGGCGCTCCACCAGAGAGAAAATATCCCCTGATCTAGCGCTAGCAAAAAGTGGATATACTCTCTCGCTGTCCGGCTTTTAAAAGTTAGTTTGGTTGGTTTGTTTTGGTTTTGTTTTACGGCATATCAACCTCAGTGGGTCATTTAATGCCGATAAAGTTTTGAAATAAATCAATTCTTAATAGATAATACAATTTTTTTATAAATACATTTTTCTATTTAACCCATAGATGGGACCCTAACAGGTACTACCCCTCCGGTCAGAGTGGACCAGGGGGCAATGGTGATGAAGGGATGCTCAACATTTCCCAAACCTCCAAAACTGGAACCTCACCATCAGATAGACCCTCAGCCACCGCATTCTAGCACCCATATGATAAAAATGGGTTGGGGCTTGCCATACGGGCGATAGGGTTGGGAAAATCATATAGGTGCTAGGGCTTGACGTGATCAGCCGATTGATCAGAGGGGGCCTCTCCGACCACCCGTCTAGCCCAAGATAGGGTCAAAGTGGAGTATAGCAAGTCATGAACTGCTCATCCACCTGGGCACTATCCTTAAGCATCACGGTCGCCACCCACGGCCAACAGGTGGCCCCATTGGGGGAGTTTTACACTTCTGCAGAGGTGCAGTCGGTGCATTCTAACGCCCCAGCCGACAGGGCGGAAAAGTTAGTTTAGCTTAATTTGGCTCATGACTACAGTATTAGTCATTTGCTAAGCTCACCTTTGTTTGGCAGGTAGCGTAATACATAATCACTTCACCGCGAAGTTTTAGATTATCTAGTATGAACGTAACTTACTGGCAAAAAATATTTCCTTAAAGGCTTTTTCTATCCGTTATGCAAATAAATAGGAATTCACTAACCATTCAAATGTACTTGCCTGTATAGGATAAATATTGTCTAAGAAAAATATGCAATGCTAAGACTTGCGTGGAAATATCTTACACTATCAAATAAATAAACATTAAATTAGTTGATAAGAAAATGAAACAGCTGTTAAGTTTGAAAGATAATAGGAAGCTAAAGAGAAAAAAATTAAGAGAATGAATAAAAGAAGAATTTACACGACAAAATATACGAGACGGAAACTGATATGAAAAAAGAATAAGACGACAGAAAATAGATAAAATAATGGCTAAGTATTTTCCTATAGAACCTTATATATATATATATATAATATAATATATATGTGTGTGTGTGTGTGTGTGTGTGGTATATTCGCATGTATATATATATATATATATATATGTTTAATTTTGTTTATATATATATTCGCATAATATAATATAATATAATATATATATATATATACGATACTCTCGGGTCCACTAATGGTTTAGTTAATTCTTGGGAGGTACATTACCCTTGCTTGCCTCTATGGTATTGTTTTACATTTGGTTTCTTATAAGTTTCTTCTAATTTTGGGGGTCCCTGGATTGAGATGAGTGTTTTGAAATTTTTTTTTATTCAGTTGTTGGTTGGGTACGACTTATTTAGGATTGAGGAAAGGGTTCGTTAATCTAGAGGTAGAGATTTCTAGATTTTGTTTTGCTTTGGTGCTTGGATCTTGATTTATTTTAGGAATTAGTGCTCGGATCAGGTATGTGTATGAGTTTCCCTTAAAGGTTCTTGTTTTAGTTGAAGCTTTGGGGTTTTTCTGTATATAATTTTTGGTAATAGTATGGGTGTTTATTGTGTGTTCTTTTTGTTTAATTTGTGTTTCTGTTTGATATATGTCAGTTGATTGTAGTTTCGTGAATTGTTCTTGAAACTTTAGCCAATCGTTTGGTCCAAGCTGACTAATTTTTTGATGTTCAGAATTTATCTGATTTATTGTTATTGTTGTATTGACTTGCATTCTCTGCTACATTAGCGTAGGTGTTAAATTTCATAAATGAATCCACTTTTGTTTTGTTTCTAAAATGTTATATTTATTCTATACTTCACTTCCATGATTTCTCACTCTCTTTTGTATATTTTGCAACTTCTTGAAAATGCGGGATGTTTTTTTCGACAGATTGAGTATTTTATTTCCTTGGACAATATTCCTCCATGTGGTAGGTGTGGCGAAAAAAATGGCCACACCTCCCAGATGTTGGATGTCCTCTGCATCTCTTCATTTGATGTCCATATTTTTACATTTAAAGCACCTTAAGGATGTATTGCTTTACCTTTGCAAGGCAGTATCCAATATTTCTTCCTTGGGAATTATGGATTTCTTGAATGTCAAAATGTCTGTGTGTGTTTGTGTTTCTTCACCACCCCTTCAAATACTTATCCTTTCCTATGGTTGTTTTTATATCCATTTCCATTAATATAGCTAGGTATAACTCCCTCTTTCTGATTACAACCTTTAAGGTGTTAAGCTTTTCATGCTGTTAAGTTTTGCATTTCAAGTTATGGAAAGTTTTTATTTTGATTAGGTTTTCTTCATGTTTCTAGCTATCCATCTTTACGAGTAGAGTGTCGCTTCTAAAAAGAAATTCACACTTCACGGGTTTACCCTGTTGGAGATCCCTCTTTCAATCAGGAAAGGAGACAGTTTGGCTAAAAGGGTTTCATCTAGTGATTCAATTACGATAAATGTTGGGAATTCGGTTATTTCATTTTCTAAATCGGATTCAGGGAGGTTTCGTTTCGTTCCGTTTTTTTTTGTATTTGTCATATGTGTTATTTTTGCTGATCCTATGCTCCATCACTCACCACTGTATCCAAGTCATTCGCCTTGGTTGAGACATGGATATATCGACCAGTATACTCGTGTCCAAATTTCAAGCCCTAGTTAACTTAAGACTTTCAATACTCAAAAGCTAGCGGTTTAAATTCAAACAGTGATTAAAGTATTGTTTCTCTCGACGCGGTTGACCCTCAGTCGCCGCCTTCTAGCACCTTAACGATAAAAAGGGTTGGGTATTTATTTGCCATAAAAATCAATTTAGAGAATACGGTCGTTACATAATCATATCGGTGCTAGGGCTTTATATGACCAGCCGATTTATTGGGTCGGACCTCTTTGGCTGTCTATCAAGTAAGGGCCGAAGTGGAGTGTTACATTTAAGTGACCGCTTAGCGACTAGAACACCGTCATCATGAATTACGGGTCGTCACCCATGGCCACCATGGGTGCACATTTGGGAGATCTTGCTTCTCTGGAGAGGCGCAGTTGGTGTATTCTAAAGCCATAGACGACAGGGCGGTGCGTTTCCCGGTTTTATCACAGTGTAATGAGAAATTTCCTTATATTGGTTAACACGAAACATTATTAGATATTTTCATGTGGACTTTTCTAAACGGACATACACGAACTCACATGCCCGACGTTTTTGTAATGTATTAGCAACTGGAACTTATCATTGAAAAATGAGACATTCTATTTTTATGGTAAGCTCGTTTGTATTTGCTGGATTATCGTTCAATCTTTAGTCAAAAGTTTGTCAGGTTAAAGTTGTATAACATGTCAATAGCATAATACGTTTATATTTTTCATTTAATTGGTTTTATTTTTTAAAGAACACCTAGTTTTCTACATGTACATACACTACACTATGATCCTTGGTAAAAGTGCCAGAAAGCAATACCTTGATCCTGGTTGAGCGCACAGATACGGTACTGTGATCCTATGCAGAAATGCAACTAATCCCGGCAGAAATGATGGAAATTATTATAGTTATCTCAAACAAAATAGCACATAGTAAGCAGGGGTGGACAGAAGAAAAGAATAATTGAATTGAAGAAAATGTTATACCACATTTGCTATTAGATTTATGAGACTAGAATTATGTTCTTTACAAACAGAAAATACATCGGTAATTAAGACAATAGCTCTAAAAGAGGAATTGTTGGCGAGTTAAAGAATAAGATTAAAGAGTTATTAAAGTCCAGATCTTTTAGACATCCTTTCAAATAAATAAATGCTTCTTTTCCTTTTGATCTTCCATATTTCTTGAAAATAATTCCCATAAACTTTGCTGTCACTCAGCTCTGAATTTAATGCATAATTTTGGGGTATAACATCTGTCTCTAACACTCTTTGTCTGTGATTGAACCAGCGACTCTTCTCTTGTGACTTTCACAGCTGTGATATCCTCCACTCCCAGTTCCTCAACTCCTCCGTTTTCTGTTCCACCTCTGCTTCGTTCCTCGTTTGATTTACGTCGATGCTCGCTCTAGTCTATCGACTGAATGATCATTTTTTCTCCCCTTCCTCTCAGAGAAGCAGGCGTTTTATCTCCCTCTACCCATAATGCCTTAGGCGCTTCTATAAAGAGGCCTTTCCTTCTCTCTAACTTTTCGATGTTGCATGCCTGCCTACACCCACTCCTTGTTCACCCGTTCCGTTTGATGTCTCAGGCAAAGTGGAATTGCACACAAAGCAAGTTCTTGCCCGGTTTGCACGATGTAAGTCTCTTCTCTGACTACAATATCGTTGAAATTTTCCCGGAGTGCTTCAATAAGGCGTAATGTTTTGAAGTTATTGAAAGTATTTACATCGTACTCGCAAACAAATCATAAAGTTTATGATTGTTTGCGAGTATGGTGTAATTTAAGGCAGTCATAGACTACTAATACATAAACGTAGTCTCATTCTATATTGATTAAAATAAAGAGGGCTTTATATACAAAGTTGAGGTATCTATTGTTTACCCAGATATCAGACTATCACTACTTGAACCAAGACTCATAATGAAGTAGATGTAAATGAAGAGGGTCGTATATGAACGTATTGGGTAAGCTAATATATACCTATAAGTCATAGACTACCAGAAATTGAAGGTAGCTTCATTCTAATTTCAGATATAAATAAAGAGGATCTTATATGAGAAATAAAGATATTAGTGGCTATTTTTAACTGAGTGTCATTGCCAATCTTTATTTGTATATAGCATCATTCTATAATACTGTAACAGTAAATGGAAATAAAGAGAGTCGTAGGTGCGAAGTGAAGCTATCTAGTGGTTTTTATTTACTAGGATGCCATAGACTACCAGTACTTGAACGTAGCTTCATTCTTTAAATATGAATGAAGACGAATATATCCGAAGTGGAGGCTACTGTTTACCCAGATTTCATACTAATACGTTTCTCCCTTATTTATTTGCATACGTATAAATATTCAATACGTACAAGAGTAATCCCCAAAAATAAGGTCACCAAAGCACTAGGGAAACTGTTCTTGTGGCTATTGGCAACTCTGCTGTATTTGTTGTGCATGCGCCTGTGATCGTCACTGCTCCTGTCCACGCAGCGCTGTCACGCTTTTTCTTGGCTTGGCAGTCGTTTCTGGTGGAGCTCCTTGATTGATGCTACTGGAAGTGTGACGTTCATGCAGTTATTCTGTTTTTGAACGCAAAAGGCATTAAAGCGATTGAAATTCATCGCCAATTAACGGAAGTGTATGGTGCTTGTATGTCAAAAACTGTTACAAAGCCGACAAAAAGGCATCAACCGAAATGCCGATTATGTAGAAAAATATATACAGGATCAAACTTTAAAATGATGTAAACATCATTGAAAATGAACAATAAACAATAAATCTCTGTGATTTATAAATATTTTGAAGACCTTATATTTGGGATTACCCTCGCATGAATATAGACAACTGCATTCACTCTGTTTTAATGTAAATGTTGCATTGTAGCTTCTACAATAATTAAAGTAACTTAAATAATACACACTTTGCATGTCGACCGTAATTTGATAATTACTCATTTCTAATTTCTAAACGAAATTTACCATTAAATATTTTACTATTCTCATTTATTGTTGTTATTTGCAAAAATTAAAATGAGTTGCATTCTACAATCCTCTAGCAAGCAATATAGATTCGAAATACTGAATAATTCTAACGACCTGTCAAACCGTCTTGAGTTTATTTATGCTTAGAAGTTAAGAAATTTAAGTTCAATGTACATTTTATATTTGGATTGATTCTTAAGAGTTCTTTGCACACAATTACATATCAAGTATTCATGTCAAAGAATAATTTGCTCACAGTGGTCTACACACGGCAGGAAAAGTTACAAAACGTTTCTAAAAGTTATTTTATTGTAGAAATTTATTGCATCATTTGAAAGAAATAAGATTAAAGAAAACTTGAATATTTTTTTTAATTTCATATCATTGGATTCCTGAAATTCTATTTTATGAAAATAATTTATTTATAAATAGATAAGTGAAAATTTGATTAAAATTAGACAATTACCTCATTTTAAATAGATCTTTTAAAAAGTAATATTTTTGGGCGAATATTTCGTTTCCTATTTTTTAATGATGATTATTACGTCCCCCTCTTTTTGAGCGGTCAAAATTCAACGCAAACATTTATTTAAGATATGATTTCAGGAATTCTATGATATGAAAAAATATTGGACTTTCAAAGGATACAAAGATTTTTTACGATAAAATAACTTTTAAAAGTGTTTTGTAACTTTTCCTGTCATGTGTACATATATCGTGCTAAATCGGTCAGACGTCCCTATAGTATTGCAATTAAAAATAAAAGATTCATTTATACTAGGATTTAAATACATTTTCGTAATTCAAAGAAATTTAAAAAAAACCTATTTTGAAATTTCAAAGAAACCTTGAATATTTATAAAAAGTATCAATTTTTATTGATTTTTTAAAAATAGAATTTTATAAAATTTGTTTATGAAAAAGTAAAAATATGAAATCTATCTGATTTTAATTAAATTACATATCTCTCATTATTTCTCCTTTTTGACTAGAAATATTTTAAAAGATAAATTAAATCATTTTATTTTAGCAAAAATTGTATAGAAAATGATTTTAAAGAATTGTATAGAATTGATTTAAAAAAATATTATGCGACCAATTTTTAAGTTGTAGATACGGTCGACAGTATACATTGAGATAGCCAAAGAATAAAATTTTTTAAAAAAGACCCCAAAATCTCTAAAAAGTACGTGGATTTAAATTGGCAATTGTTTTTCGAGTTACTATAAATGTATTTTAATTAAGAAATGTGTTTTAATTAATATTTAGGAAATGTATTACCAAAAAAAAAAAAAAAAAAAACACGTAGAAAATATGAATTAAAAGAAAAGAAAAAAAATAGAGAGATTATCTACATCATATTAACATGGATAGTACCTGTGGACTTTAACTAAGTTGCCCCCCCCCTTTTTCTCTCCCCTTCTCACTTTGCAAGAGATTTATGCAGAAGTGTACATGCCATAAAAGAATGACATTACAGGAAGCCATGGATAGCAGCGTGGTGAATGTGAGAAACGGCAAATTATCCCAGACTGGGACAATGGCGTTGCTTATATGATGCTGGGCGGAGGAACCCTAAATGGGTCAACGGCCAGGATCAAATAGTTCAGTTAGGAACTTACTGCTCCTCATCTCTAAGACTAGCCCTATTGATGAGTCAACAGCCACCGATAGATATCTATGACATCGAAACAATCCAAAATCCCAAAATCCCTATGAGAGAACGCAAATCGAAACGACATACGGATTACCATCCCTGTTAATACAGCAAAATGTGCGCGTTCTGTTGAGGCTCTAGCTCTGGCCTAATGTCCAAAAATAAGCTACAGAGCCCCAATAACAACACACCCGCTAAACACATATTTCTCAGCACAAAAACACACTTGCACACATTACGAAGACCAGCGTTCTGGCCACATCATCTGAAAATACAGACACAGAAACGTAAAATAATACAAACCTACTTAGATGCAAAAAAAAACTCTTAACCTAGCAACATTTAATTCGAACTCTAAGAACGATAAGCCAACTACCCGAGCTAATTGCGTCTGCAGCTGAAAAAATATAGACATCATATGCGTACAAGAACACAGATTTGAGCCTAGTGATCTAGAAATGAAATACCATGAATCTAGTAATGACTGGACATTGTCTCGGCATCAGCATGGAAAAACTCGGTTAACGCCACCATAGGGGGCGCAGGGATACTTCTCAGCCCTCGAGCACTAAAATCAGTGAACAGCATAGAAAAGATCCAACCGAGAATTATGAGTACTATGTTTAATGGAAATCCATGCCTGACTTGTAGTCTCGTGTTACAGCCCCACAAAACATCAGCACTGAAAATGACATAGAAACGTTTTACAACGATCTATCGCCCCTGTGTAGACACACTCCCAAACATAACGTACTTATCATTGGGACATGAACGCGCAGATAGGCAGAAACGAAAACAATAAATTCTGTTTACACGACACCCCAAACAGGAATGCGAACTCCTAGCTGAGTTCTCACTTGAGAACCGGCTTGTATGCCTAAACACTAATTCCAAAAGCGAAAGGCAAATTGTGGACATAAACCTACCCAAATAAACACAAAGTGCAACTAGACTACATCCTAATAAATAGAAAATGGACAAACAGTGCTATGAACTGCGAAGCATACTCCTCTTTCGAATGAGTATCCTCCGATCACAGAATAGTCACAGCCAAATAGGCCTAAGCCTACGCAAAAACAAAGGCAAACCAGTAAATCGATACGATACGACTGGTCCTCACTTGCCGACAGCGACATACGCAATCGCTACTCTTAACACTTAGGAATAATTTTGACATCCTCCAGGAGACCTCATGAACATGCACTCCAAATGAGGAATACGAAAACTTGTCAATGCCCACCTAGAAGCTGCAGCAGAATGCATACCGACCAAACATAAAAACAAACATGCTGCCCCCTGGGAGACATAAGCTGTTTAGATTAAAGAGAAGAGATATTAAAAAACATCCCAACACATTAAAATAACCCAACTAGCACCAAAAAAGAAAATCTTAAGAACGCACAGATAGAACTAAGTGAAACATACAAAAAGTATAGATAGAATACATACAAGAACAAATAAATAAAATCAGACAGGCAGTAGAAACAGACAGTCGCGTTTAGCATGGCAAACTGTAAACGAAATTAGTGGCAAGAAAAGTAGCACTAGATCAAAGCTAAAGGCAAACAGCCAAAAAGATAGACTTCAAAAATGAAAGACCACTTCCAGAAATTGCTGGGAACCACCCATAGAAAATGACATACAAAAATAACAAATAACGAACTACACATTAAGCTAGGGACTTCACGATGGAAGAACTTAATGAAGTACTAAGAAAGCTTAAAAATAGGAAGGCCGCGGCCTCGACGAAGTACCACCTGAGGTCTGGAAAATAAGGAAATTTGATGATATACTGCTTAGACTATGTAATGCAGTATACAGACAAAATTCGATAGAAAATGGACGCTGCATTCTCCCATTCTCCAAAAAAGGCGACGAGGAATCGCCAAGAATTACAGGGGCATTACTCTTACTGCCATAGTTGCCAAGATATATCATGCCCTTCGCCTTAATCGCATCCGACCCGAAATCCTTAGAAAAAACCAAAATGGATTCCGCAGAAATCGATCTACAACCACATAGATCCTGACCATCCGCCGAATCATAGAAGGGGTCCGAGCAAAGAATCTCGAGGCAACCCTACTATTTGTAGACTTCTCCAAAGCATTTACACAGAGGAAAAATGGAGCAAAAATGGAGCAAATACTGCTAGCATATGGCCTACTCAAGGAGACAGTTAACGCCATAATGATGCTCTACCAAAATACAAAAGCAATGGTACGATCACCAGATGGCGACACAGACTTCTTTGACATTGTCGCCGGAGTCCTACAAGAGGATACACTAGCGCCATATATATTCATAATATCCCTAGACTACGTACTCAGAACATCACTAGATCCATAAAGAAAAAGGTCTCACACTAAAAAAGCAAAGAAGCACCGATATCCCGCACATACTATTACGGATGCGGACTATGCTGACGACCTAGCACTACTCGCAAATACACCTGCATAAGCCGAATCCTTGCTACACAGCCTAGAAAAGGCAAGCACGAAATGTCGGCCCTATACGTAAACTATGATAAAACTGAGTTCATGTCTTTCAAAAACAAAGCGAACATCTCAACCATCGATGGCAAACTCCTAATCTCGGTAGAAACATTTAGATACTTGGGCCAGTAACATCCCCTCCACTGAAACGGCGTTAATGCACGTATAGGAAGGCATGAGCCGTATAAATAAATTATTCAGTCATATGCAAATCCAATCTCATAGACAAGTTAAAGAGGACAGTTGTTCCAGGCTGTTGTCGTGTCAGTGCTGCTGCATGGCTGCATCACCTGGACCCTAAACGAGGCGACTAGAGAAAAACTAGATGGAGCTGCACAAGGATGCTGTAGGTGATCTCTGAACAAAGACGTGTGAAATAGCACCCCACGAGAAAGAAGTGTACGGTCACCTCCACATATCATCCCAAACCATCCGAGTAAGACGGACAAGACACGCGGACACTGCTGGAGAAGCAAGGGAAGAACTCATAGCGACGTCATCCTGTGGAAGCCAGCACATGGGCACGCCAATGTGGGCCGACCAGCAAAGACGTACATTGATCAGCTCTGTGCAGATACAGGATGCTGCACAGATGACCTCCGAGAATGATCAGCGACAGAGACGAGATATAGAGAGATTGTCATGGACATCCGTGCCAACAGCGCGACCTGATGATGATGATGAATGATGATAGTGGTGAGATACGTTAAAAAACCATCAACAAACGTATTTTCGTGTTTACTTCTAATCATCCATATAACCACTACGTCACGTCGAATTGATGTATTTACTTTCTATTCTAAAGTCAGCAGTTATTTTAATTTTCAGTTATTCACAATTAAATGAAAAAAAATTCATGAATAAATGGTTTCTATTTAGATTAATTGATTTTTGAAGATTTTAAAATCTGGAGATTGAGTTTGTTTGACAAAATAATGGCGGGGATTTTTTTTTCAAAAAACGCCATTCTTATAAATTTGAAAAAAAGGTTCTTCAAATTTATAAAACTGTTTTAATTTGAAAAATATGCATTTTTCTATTAATTATGATTAATGGTATGCTTTATCTAGCAATTGAAGCTATGTTTTTATTCATGAAAGAATTTATTTAGAATATTTTTCAATCATTTTAACGTATCTACGACTTAAAAATTGATCCCATAATTATTTCAAAAACTGTGTGCTCTTGTTCGTGGACGCTACAAGTAACTAATAATAATTCCTCAGGAAACAATGATAACTTCAATAAACTATTCTTAATAAAAACGGTTTACATATAATGACACCAAGTATTCCAATCTAATACAAAAAATCCACACAGTTATATAGTTTGAAGTATTTCTATAGAATAATCTTAAACATATCCATATGAATCTATAAATGTAAAACTCTGAACGGGCACTCCGGATCAGAGTGGACCTGTGAGTAATGCAATGAAAGGCATGCCACTCTCCCCATATTTCAAGAACTGAAACCTCACATCAGATGCAGTTTAGTCTCTTACCCAAAAGCACTATCTTCTGTAGGGGATGCAGTATGCATATTCTAAGCCCCGTCGGCATGGCAGAGTAACGTTCTATTAGCATGTTAAACGGCTTCAAATTGATAATTTCGACAAAAGATTAACAATAATATAACAAATATAAAAAATATGTTACCATAAAAGATCAATGCCGCCGAGACTGGACTATAATTTTTTTGTTGTTGTGGTTGTGTTGTCGTAATCGTCCGTTAGAGAAGGTCACCTGGGAGGTCTGTGTTAACCGACCAAGTGTCGTATTCTGCCACAGTAAGGTAAATATCACATTACTAGCTTTGAGAAATGTCATATGTTCTTCTTTTTTTTTTCTCCTATTAAATGTTACTGGTTTTCCATGGCATTTGCTATGTAGCTTTTATGCTGCCTTTCACTAAAATCTTAACTTCCGCTGACGATAATTCCGGGCCTAAATGCTAAATTCTAAAAAATAAAAAACAAAAAATCATCGCTACAAGCTGCACTTGTGGAGAAAAACACGAAACAATACCGACCTCACAAATGAAGTTTACTATTTACAATCTTCACACAAAAACTTCGTTCAAAACTGATTATATAATTTACCCGCTCCAAACATTTTTTGTATATACCCAAACATTACTACAATTATAGATGTTTAAACTAACGGCATGACAACCCATCTGGGATCATGTTATGTCTAGAGTTTTAGGGAACGTGTACATAATATATTCATATTACATTTGTTTGTCTAGTTGTTTCCTACGATTTTTTGTTACACTATTCCTATCTATTTGTTGAATTTTATAGATGAGGCTTGATAATTTGTCTATTATTTAGATTTTTGTCATCACCTTTATTTTTATATGCACAACGTTTCGTCCAATATACGACTTCTTCATGTGTTTCTGTCAAACTCAGTAGTCTTCATGTCGTAATCGGGAGACTCTTCTCAAAAATTCGAAGCTAACATTTTATTTAATTTATAGTTAACCGAATAGGAACAATCTACTCTAATGAATTAAATAAAAGTTTCGGTTCGAAGTTCCGTGAAGGCTCTCGATTACGATATGAAGATTCCGAGTTTTGACAAGAAACACCTAAAGAAGGATGGAGGCCACGTCGGCCGAAACCTTGTGTATATAACAATAAAGATGAAGCAACTGTCAGAAAAATCTGAGAAATTACATTTCTATTTAATACATATAAGTATCTATTATTAATCCCAGTAATTCATATAATATATTAATTCAAGGAACCACATCTTTTTGTTTTTTGCGTACAGTTAAATGGTTTCAATTAAAAAACGATGATCCGGAATAAACTATTATAGCTTCACGTAATTATTCTTAATACAAAATTTCACTCAAAATATATCGTATCAAGTATTCCTATCTCGTACAAATAATTTTAAACACCTACTTGGCGCATATATTGAAACTTAACAGGTACTACCACTCCAGTTCAGAGTACTGATAAAGAAGGATTACTTCATACTCCTCAGAGCTAGAGTTCTAGTCATCAGATGGTTTGTCGTACACAGAAAACCCCTTTTCAGGGTCTCTTACTCCTCTCACATGATATAGTCATTGTATTCTGAGCCGCACTAATAGGTGGTACAACTATAGAATTATTTTAAAGCTATCATATATCTGATATTTTAACCACTGGCGACAATAGAACTCTAATGCCCTTTCACATTCATTAGAAGGAAAATAATTGATTGATTCATGTGTCAAACACTGAATTGGACTTGTTTTCATAAAGTATATTAATTTTATAAAAATTCATTTGAGAATTCATTTATCCATTATTCAGTAAGTAACTACTTGATATTTAGACATGATTATTATGCTTGTCTGTGTCTTCATATCCGGTTGGAATGGAAATTACCTGAGAACTGCATTTTCTGGTCTTTGAAAATAGCAAAAACAAGTTCTTACAAAACATAAAAATAATTTTCGGAACATTAAAGTTACAGAATCGTCTCACCGGTCTTTTAGTAAAGGTAAAGGTTGAGACATCGTATAGAGAATATGCACTTCAGAAACCTTCAATACAAAAGTTGTTAAACTTTTACATCTCTAAATAAAAAAAGACTATCTACGGTTACAGAGTACACTAATTTAAATATTCATTTTTCTTTCACCTTTTGCTATAAAAATGGGCATATATAATATATTAATCAGATACCCACATATATATTTATATATATATATATAGATATGAGGCAAAATGAGTTAAAGAAAAGTAAATGGATAAAATGAATTTAATTCGATATCACATGAATCTTACACATGTGGTTTCGGTCAGTTTATGTGTTGTGAAATATTTCGCACACATACAAGGAATCGACCTTCATCAGAGTGAACATTTATTTTTATTTATTTTTTTCATAAAAAATAAATGTTCAGCTCTGTGAGTCGACTTGTAATGTGTGCGAAATATTTTCAACACACATAATACTGACGAAACACATGTGTAATTGATATTCGATTAATGTGAGAGAGATTGAATCCGACAAAATGAGGAAAATGGGTAAATGAAAAGAAAAGTAACATGGATAAATGAATTTAATCGATATCACATTAATCGAGATTCATCTTACACATGTGTTTCGGTCAGTATTATGTGTGTGCTATTTCGCACACATAACAAGAATACGACACTTCATCTTGAAAGTGAACGATTTATTCTACTGAAAAAAAATAACATAAAAATAAATGTGTCTACTCTGATGAAGGTCGATTCTTGTATGTGGCGAATATTTTCACACCACATAAACTGGACCGAACACATGTGTAAGATTAATGTGATATCGATTTTAAAATTCATTTTAATCCATTAAACTTTTCTTTACTCATTTTTCCTCATATATATATATATATATATATATATTATATATATATATATATATATGCATTTTATAGCAAAAGGTGAAAAGAAAAAATGAATTTAAATTAGTGTACTTTCTGTAACCGTAGATAGTCTTTTTATTAGAGCATGTAAAGTTTAACACTTTCTGTATTGGAAGGTTGAGTGCATAATTCTCTTATACGATGTCTCACCTTTACCTTTTACTAAAAGACCGGTGAGGACGATGTCTGTAACTTTAATGTTTCGAAATTATTTTATGTTTTGTAAGAAACTGATTTTTTGCTATTTTCAAAAAACAAAATGCATCTCAGTAATTTCATCCATCCGGATATGAAAGACACAGACAAGCATAATAATCAATGTCTAAATATTCAAGTAGTTACTTCTGAATAATGGGATAAGATGAATTCTCAAATGAATTTTGTATTAAAATAAATAAACTTATGAAATACAAGTCCAAATCCGGTGTTGATCACATGAATCAATCAATTATTTTTCCTTCTAATGAATGTGAAAGGGCATGGTAGAGTTCTATTGTCGACCCAGTGGGTAAATATCAGATAATGATAGTTTAAAATAATTTTCTATGTTGCTACCACCCTATTAGGCGGCTCAGAAATACAATGACTATATCAGTGAGATGTGAGTAAGAGACCCTAGAAAAGTGAGTTTTCTGCGTACGACAAAACCATCTGTTAATGATTGGACAGGATCTACTCTGATAGTATGAAGTAATCCTTCTTATCAGTACCTAAACTGGGTAGTGGTAGATACCTGATTTAAGTTTCCTTAGATAGATGCGCAAGTAAGGTGTTAAATATTTGTACGAGATAGGAAATACTTGAATACGATATATTTTGAGTGAATTATTTGTATAAGAATACATTACGTGAAGCTATAATGTTTATTCCGGATCATCGTTATTTAATTGAAACCATTTACTGTACGCAAACAAACAAAGATGTGGTTCCTTGAAATTATATAATTATCTGAATTACTGGGATAAATAATAGTTACTTATATGTATTAAATAGGGGGAATATGTATTTCTCAGATTTTTCTGACAGTTGTCTCATCTTTTTGTTATATACACAAGGTTTCGGCCGACGTGGCCCCATTCCTTCTTTAGGTGTTTCTTGTCAACTCGGAATTCTTCAATCGTAATCGAGAGCCTTCACGAACTTCGACCGAAACTTTTATTAATTCATTAGCAGTTAGTTGTTCTATCATTTCGGATTAACTATAAATAACAGTCAAAAATGTTCAGCTTCGAATTTTTAGAGAAGTCTCCCATTACGACATGAAGGACTACTGAGTTCTGACAAGAACACATGAGAATCTCCGTTAATTGGACGAACGTTTTGATATTGCATATAAAAATAAAAGGGTGAATGACAAATCTAAATATTACATTTCAAGCCTGCTCATCTTAAAATTCAAACAAATAGATAGGAATAGTTGTAAACAAAAAATCGTAAGAAACAACTAGGACAAAACAAATTGTAAAATATGATATATTATGTACACGTTCCCTAAAACCTTAGACATTAACATGATCGCAGATGGGTTGTCATGCCTTTAGATTTAAACATCTATAATTGTAGTAAATGTTTGGGTTATATACAAAATGTTTGGAGCGGTGGTTAAATTTATCATAGATCAGTTTTTGAAGCGAAGTTTTTTGGTGGTGGCAAATCTGTAAATAGTAAACGTCATTGTCGAGCGTCGGTTATTTTCGCTGTTTTTCTCCCACAGTGCAGCTTGTAGCCGATGATTTTGTTTTATTTTTTAGAATTTAGCATTTAGGCCCGGGAATTATCGTCAGCGAAGTAAAGATTTTAGTGAAAGGCCAGATTAAAAGCTACATAGGGCAAAATGCATGGAAAACCAGTAACATAATAGGAGAAAAAGAATGAACAATATAACATTTCTCAAAGCTTAGTATAGTTGATATTTACCTTACTTGTGCAGAATACGACACTTGGGTCGGAGTTTAACAAGACCTCCCATGGGTGACCTTCTCTAACGGACGATTACGACAACAACACCCACAACACAAAATATTATAGTCCAGTCTCGGGCGGCATTGATCTTTTATCGTGTGGGTAAGCATAATTTTTTATATTTGTTATATATTATTGTTTAATCTTTTGTCGAAATTTAATCACATTGAACACGTATATACTATAATATAACATGCTATAAGATACAGTTACTTCTGCCAGCCCGACGGGGTTAGAATATGCATTACTTGCAATCCCCTACAGAAGATAGTTGATTAATGTACGTGGTAACGACTAACACTGCATCTGATTGGTGAGGTTTCAGTTCTTGAAATATGGGGAGAGTGGCATGCCTCTTCATTGCCATTACTCACAGTTCCACTCTGATCCGGAGTGCCCGTTCAGGTTACATTTTATATAGATCATTAATGGATATGTTTTAAGACTATTTCTTATAGGATAAATATAACTTCAAACTTATTGTCAACTGATGCTCGATTTTTTTGTATTAGATTGGAGTAATACTTCGGTCATTAATAGTGTAAACCGTTTTATTAAGAATGTTTATTGAAGTTATCATTGTTTGCTGGATTGTATTATTAATTAGTTACTGTGTACGGAACGTCACGAGCAGAGAGCACAGTTTTGATTACTCTATAGGGGCGCATACTCCCGTATCAATTTTAGTCGTAGATACGTGTGGATATCATGATTGAAAAATATCTCAAAAATTCTTATAGAAAAAACTAGCTTTGCAAGGTTGCTAGATTAAGCATACCATTAATCATATTAATAGAAAAATGCATCAATTTTCAATTAAACCAGTTTTATAAATTGAAGAACCTTTTTTATCAAAATTGTAACAGAAATGGGTTTTTGAAAAAAAAATCCCTCATCTTATTTGGTCAAACTCAAACTCAATCTGCCAGATTTTTAAAATCTTCAAAATATCAATTAATCTAAATAGGAAACCAATTGTTATTCATGTTATTTTTTTCATTTCAATTGGTGAATTAACTGTGAAGTTAAACAAAACTGTTGACTTTAGAATAGAAAGTTAAATACTATCAATCGATTTCGTGACGTGAGTGGGGTATAATATATGAGAGTGCATGTAGAAAGTAACACGTAGAATATCGTTTGGTTTTAATGGTTATTTTTACGTATCTCCACATCATTTTCATCATCATCATCCATCATCCAGTTCGCGCGTTGGGCACGCGTCTGTCCATGACAATCTCTCTATATCCGTCCCTGTCTGCTGATCATTCTCGAGAGGGTCTCTTGTGCAGCATCCGGTATCTGCAACAGAGCGGATCAAGTGTACGTCTTTGCTGGTCGGCCCACATTGGCCGTGCCCATGTGGCTGGGTTTCCACAGGGGACGTCGCTTATGGAGTTTCTTCCTTGCTCTCGCAGTGTGTCCGCGTGTCTTGTCCGTCTTACTCGGATGGTTGGTGATATGTGGCAGGTGACCGTACAAACTCTTTCTCGTGAGGGTGCTATTCCACGTCCTTGTTAGGATCACCTACAGCATCCTTGTGCAGCTCCCATCTGTTTGTTCTCTTGTCGCTTCGTTAGGTCCAGGTGACTGCAGCATGCAGCGCACTGGACACGACAACAGCCTGGAACAACTGTCTCTTTACTGTCTATGAGATTGGATTTGCATATGCTGATAATTATTTTATAGCGGCCATGCCTTTTCCTATACGTGCATTAACGCCGTTTTCAGTGGGGGGATGTTACTGCCCAAGTATCTAAATTGTCTACGAGATTAGGAGTTTGCCCATCGATGTTGAGATGTCGCTTTTGTTTTTGAAAGACATTGAACTCGGTTTTATCATAGTTTACGTATAGGCCCGACATTTCGTGCTGCCTTTCTAGCGCGTTTGTAGCAAAGGATTCGGCTTATGCAGGTTGTATTGCGAGTGTGCTAGTCGTCAGCATAGTCCGCATCTCGTAATTTAGTATGGTGCGCTTGTTGTGTTTACGCCGGGACAAAGAAAAAAAGCGGCTGGGATAATTCGGCTGCTTCTTTGCTTTTTTTAGTGTGGACCTTTTTCTCTTTAATGGTGAATCTAGTGTATTGTTGCAGTACGTTAGTCTAGACGAATATTTTATCGTTTAATTATAGTAGTGCGCTAGTTTGTATCCTCTCTGGCTGGTTGTTAGGACTCCGGCGGAACGAATGGTCAAGAAGTCTGTTGTTCGCCATCTTGTGTGATCGATACCATGCTTTGTAATTTTGGATTTAGGTTGATGCATCGCTTCACAGCGTTTCATTATGGCAGATTAAACTGTTCTCTTTTGAGTAGGCTCATTGCTAGCTCAGTATTTGCTCCATTTTTGCTCCATTTTTCCTCTGTGTTTCAAATTGCCTGTTGGAGAAGAAGTCACAAATAGTAGGGTTGCCTGAGATTCTTGCTCGACCACACTACTTCTATGATTCGTGCGGGTGGAGAGAGATGAGCGTCAGGATTCATGTGGTTGTTTTAGATCGATTTCTGCGGGAATCCCTATTTTGGTATTTTTCTAAGGATTTCGAGTAAATCGGTCGGCATCGCGCATTAAGGCGCAAGTGGCCATTGATCTATATCTTGGCAACTTATTGGCGAAATAAGTAAGAGTAATGCCCCTGTAATTCTTGCGATTTCCTCGTGTACCGCCCTTTGTGTGAGAATTGGCCGAGAATGCAGCGCTTCCAATTTAATATTTTTTATTCTATTCGACATATTTGTCTGTACTACTTGCCCGACATTTACATCATGTCTAAGCAGTATACTTCCCCTATATTCTCATCAACCTTACCTCTCGTATTATTCCAGACCTCGGTCCCACGCGCTACTTCGTCGAGGCCGCAGGCCACACACACACCCTTACCTACTTTTTTACAGCTTTCTTAGATACTTCATTAAAGTTCTTCCATCGTGAAAGTCCCTCCTAGCTTAATGTGTAGTTCTTTATATTTGTTATTTTGATATATGTCTATTTTCCTTATGGTGATTCCCAGCAATTTTCATGGAAGTGGCATCTTTCCATTTTTTTTTGATAGTCTATCTTTTGGCTGTTTGCCTCTTTAGCTTTGATCTAGTGCTACTTTCTTATGCACTATATTCGTTTACAGTTTGCCATGCCTTTGCTAAACGCGACTGTCTTGTCTAATCTAACTGCGTCTGAATTTTTATTTTACTTTGATTCTTTGTATGATATTCTATCTAACTTTTTATGTAATATTAGGTATCGTATTCACTAAATAAGGTTTTCTAAGATATTCTGTGCGTGTTCTTAAGATTTTCTTATTTTGGTGCGTAGTTGGGACTTATCTTCTCTAATGTGTTGGGATGCTTTTTTAAGTATCTTCCTGTTAATCTAAACAGCTTATGTCTCCCAGGGGCTAGCATGTTGTTTTATGTTTTGGTCGCGTTTATGCATTCTGCCTGCTAGCTTCTAGGGGTGTGGGCAGTTGACAAAGTTTGTCGAATTTCCTTCATTTGGAGTGCGTATGTTCGATGAGGGTGGTCGTGCTGAGAGGAGTCGTCTCAAAATGTTAGATCTAATTCCTAAGTGTTACGAAGTTAGCGATTGCCGGTGATGTCAGCTGCTCTGGGCAAGGTGAGGACCAGTCAGTTATTCGTTTCACGTATCGATTTACTGCGTTATATTCCTGCCCTTTTGTTTTTGCCGTAAGGGGCTTTTATTGCCTATTTTGAGCTGTGACTATTTCTTTGTGCCACGATGGAGGGATACTCATTCGAAAAAGAGGAGTATCGCTTCGCAGTTCATAGCACTGTTTGTCCCATTTTCTATCTTCATTAGGCATGTAGTCTTAGTTGCACTTTTGTGTTTTTATTTGGGTATGGTTTTCCAAATTTGCCCTTTTGTCGCTTTTTTGGGAATTTTAGTGTTTAGGGCATACCAAAGCGGTTCTCAAGTGAGAACTCACTAGGCAGTTCGCAATTCCTGTTGGGGTGTCGGGAAAAGAATTTATTGTTTTCGTTCTGCATTCCTATTACTGCGCGTTTCATGTTTCTTCCTGCGCACATTGATAAGTACGTATATGTTTGGGAGGGTGTGTCTACACAGGGGCGATAATCGTTGTTAAACGTGCTATGTCATTTTCAGTGCTTGATTGTTTGTGGGGCGTGTAACACGAGACTACAGTCAGGCATGGATTTCCATTAAACATAGTACTCATGAATTTCTCTGGTTGGATCTTTTCTTATTGCTGTTCACTGATTTTAGTGCTCGAGGGCTGAGAAGTATCCCGCGCCCCTATGGTGGCGTTTAACCGAGTCTTTTCCATGCTGATGCCGAGGAATCAAATGTCCAGTCATTACTAGAATTCATGGTTTATTTCAGATTTCTAGATCACTAGGCTCAAATCTGTGTTCTTGTACGCCATATGATGTCTATATGGTGTTTTTCTCCGCTGCTCAGACGCAATTAGGCTCGGGTAGTTGGCTTATCGTTCTTAGAGTTCGAACGTTAAAATGTGCTAGCGCGATAAGAGTTTTTTTTTTCTTCTGCATCTAAGTAGGTTTGTATTATTTTACGTTTTCTGTGTGTCTGTATTTTCAGATGATGTGGCCAGAACGCTGGTCTTCGTAATGTGTGGCAAGTTGGTTTTTCGTGCTGAGAAATATGTGTTAGCGGGTGTGTTGGGTTTATGGGGCTCTGTAGCCTTATTTTTGGGAACATCTTAGGCCAGAGCTAGAGCCTCAACAGAACGCGGCACATTTTGCTGTTATAACAGGGATGGTAATCCGTATGTCGTTTCGTATTGCGTTTCTCTCATAGGGATTTTGGATTTGGATTGTTTCGATGTCATAGATAATCTATCGGTGCGTTGACTCATCAATAGGTGCTAGTCTTAGAGATGAGGAGCAGTAGTTTCCTAACTGAACATATTTGATCCTGGCCGTTGACCCATTTAGGGTTCCTTCCGCCCAGCCATCATATAAGCCACACGCATTGTCCCAGTCTGGATAATTTGCCGTTTTCACATTCACCACGCTGCTATCCATGGCTCCTGTATGTCATTCTTTATTATATGGGCATGTACACTTCTGCATAAATCTCTTGCAAAGTGAGAAGGGGAGAGAAAAAGGGGGGGGGCAACT
This sequence comes from Doryteuthis pealeii, assembly GCA_023376005.1. Taxonomy (NCBI): domain Eukaryota; kingdom Metazoa; phylum Mollusca; class Cephalopoda; order Myopsida; family Loliginidae; genus Doryteuthis; species Doryteuthis pealeii. Next base: position 81,742,528 of record CM042137.1, read on the forward strand.
TAGTTAAAGTCCACAGGTACTATCCCTGTGAATATGATGTAGATATCTCCTCTATTTTTTTTTCTTTTCTTTTAATTCATATTTCTACGTGTTTTTTTTTTTTTTTTTTTTTTGTAATACTATTCCTAAATATTATTTAAAAATACACATTTCTTAATTAAAATACATTTTATTAGTAACTCGAAAACAATTGCCAATTTAAATCCACGTACCTTTTTAGAGATTTTGGGGTCTTTTTTAAAAAATTTTATTCTTTGGCTATTCAATGTATTACTGTCGACCGTATCTACAACTTAAAAATTGGTCGCATAATATTTTTTTAAATCAAATTTCTATACAATCTTAAAATCATTTTCTATACAATTTTTGCTAAAATAAAATGATTTAAATTTATCTTTTTAAAAATTTCTAGTCAAAAAGGAGAAATGGAATGAGAGATATGTAATTTAATTAAAATCAGATAGATTCAATATTTTTCTTTTTTCATAAACAATTTTTATAAAATTCTATTTTAAAAAATCAATAAAAATTGATACTTTTTCATAAATATTCAAGGTTTCTTTGAAATTTCAAAATAGGTTTTTTTAAATTTCTTTTGAATTACGAAAATGTATTTAAATCCTAGTATAAATGAATCTTTATTTTTAATTGCAATACTATAGGGACGTCTGACCGATTTAGCACGATATATGTACACATGACAGGAAAAGTTACAAAACACTTTTAAAAGTTATTTTTATCGTAAAATCTTTGTATCCTTTGAAAGTCCAATATTTTTTCATATCATAGAATTCCTGAAATCATATCTTAAATAAATGTTTGCGTTGATTTTGACCGCTCAAAAAGAGGGGGACGTAATTAATCATCATTAAAAAATAGGAAACGAAATATTCGCCCAAAAATATTACTTTTTAAAAGATCTATTTAAAATGAGGTAATTGTCTAATTTTAATCAAATTTTCACTTATCTATTTATAAATAATTATTTCATAAAATAGAATTTCAGAATCAATGATATGAATTAAAAAAAAATATTCAAGTTTTCTTAATCTTATTTCTTTCAAATGATGCAATAAATTTTTACAATAAAAAAATTTAGAAACGTTTTGTAACTTTTCCTGCCGTTGTGTAGACCACTGTGAGAAATTATCTTTGACATGAATACTTGATATGTAATTGTGTGCAAAAGAACTCTTTAAGAATCAATCCAAAATAAATGTACATTGAATTAAATTTCTTAACTTCTAAGCATAAATAAACTCAAGACGGTTTGACAGGTCGTTAGAATTATTCAGTATTCGAATCTATATTGCTTAGAGATTGTAGAATGCAACTCATTTTAATTTTTGCAAATAACAACAATAAATGAGAAATAGTAAAATATTTAATGGTATAAATTTCGTTTAGAAATTAGAATGAGTAATTATCAAAATTACGGTCGACATGCAAAGTGTTGTATTATTTAAGTTACTTTAATATTGTAGAAGCTACAATGCAACATTTACATTAAAACAGAGTGAATGCAGTTGTCTATATTCATGCGAGGGTAATCCCAATATAAGGTCTTCAATATTTATAAATCCACAGAGATTTATTGTTTATTGTTCATTTTCAATGATGTTTACATCATTTTAAAGTTTGATCCTGTATATATTTTTCTACATAATCGGCATTTCGGTTGATGCCTTTTTGTCGGCTTTGTAACAGTTTTTGACATACAAGCACCATACACTTCCGTTAATTGGCGATGAATTTCAATCGCTTTAATGCCTTTTGCGTTCAACAGAATAAACTGCTATGAACGTCACACTTTCCAGTAGCATCAATCAAGGAGCTCCACCAGAAACGACTGCCAAGCCAAGAAAAAGCGTGACAGCGCTGCGTGGACAGGAGCAGTGACGATCACAGGCGCATGCACAACAAATACAGCAGAGTGCCAATAGCCACGAACAGTTCCTAGTGCTTTGGTGACCTTATTTTTGGGGATTACTCTTGTACGTATTGAATTTTATACGTATGAATAAATAAGGGAGAACGTATTAGTATGAAATCTGGGTAAACAGTAGCCTCCACTTCGGATATATTCGTCTTCATTCATATTTAAGAATGAAGCTACGTTCAAGTACTGGTAGTCTATGGCATCCTAGTAAATAAAACCACTAGATAGCTTCACTTCGCACCTACGACTCTCTTTATTTCCATTTACTGTTACAGTATTATAGAATGATGCTATATACAAATAAAGATTGGCAATGACACTCAGTTAAAAATAGCCACTAATATCTTTATTTTCTCATATAAGATCCTCTTTATTTATATCTGAAATTTAGATGAAGCTACCTTCAATTTCTGGTAGTCTATGACTTATAGGTATAGATTAATTAGCTTACCCAATACGTTCATATACGACCCTCTTCATTTACATTCACTTCATTATGAGTTCTGGTTCAAGTAGTGATAGTTTGATATCTGGGTAAACAATAGATACCTCAACTTTGTTATATTAAAGCCCTCTTATTTTAATCAATATAGATGAGACTACGTTTATGTATTAGTAGTTCTATGACTGCCTTAAATTACACCATACTCGCAAACAATCATAACTTTATGATTTGTTTGCGAGTTACGATGTAAATCCTTTCAATAACTTCAAAACATTACGCCTTATGAAGCACTCCGGGAAAATTTCAACGATATTGTGTAGTCAGAGAAGAGACTTACATCGTGCAAACCGGGCAAGAAACTTGCTTTGTGTGCAATCCCACTTTGCCTGAGACATCAAAACGGAACGGGTGAACAAGGAGTGGGTGTAGGCAGGCATGCAACATCGAAAAAGTTAGAGAGAAGGAAAGGCCTCTTTATAGAAGCGCCTAAGGCATTATGGGTAGAGGGAATAAACGCCTGCTTCTCTGAGAGGAAGGGGAGAAAAAATGATCCATTCAGTCGATAGACTAGAGCGAGCATCGACGTAAATCAAACGAGGAAGAAGCAGAGGTGGAAACAGAACGGAGGAAGTTGAGGAACTGGGAGTGGAGGATATCACAGCTGTGAAAGTCACAAGAGAAGAGTCGCTGGTTCCAATACAGACAAAGGTGTTAGAGACAGATGTTATACCCCAAAATTATGCATTAATTCAGAGCTGAGTGACAGCAAAGTTTATGGAATTTTTTTCAAGAAATATGGGAAGATCAAAGGAAAAGAAGCATTTATTTATTTGAAAGGATGTCTAAAAGATCTGGACTTTAATAACTCTTTAATCTTATTCTTTAAACTCGCAACAATTCCTCTTTTAGAGCTATTGTCTTAATTACCTATGTATTTTCTGTTTGTAAAGACATAATTCTAGCTCATAAATCTAATAGCAAATGTGGTATAAATTTCTTTCAATTCAATTATTCTTTTCTTCTGTCCACCCCTGCTTACTATGTGCTATTTTGTTTGAGGATAACTATAATAACTTCCATCATTTCTGCCGGATTAGTTGCATTTCTGCATAGGATCAGTACCGTATCTGTGCGGCTCAACCAGGATCAAGGTATTGCTTTCTGGCACTTTTACCAGGATCAAGCTGTAGTGTATGTACATGTAGAAACTAGGTGTTCTTTAAAAAATAAAACCAATTAAATGAAAATATAAACGTATTATGCTATTGACATGTTATACAACTTTTAACCTGACCAACTTTTGACTAAAAGATTGAACGATAATCCAGCAAATACAAACGAAGCTTACCATAAAAATAGAATGTCTCATTTTTCAATGATAAGTTCCAGTTTGCTAATACATACAAAAACGTCGGGCATGTGAGTTCGTGTATTGTCCGTTTAGAAAAGTCCACATGAAAAATATATAATAATGTTTCGTGTTAACCAATATAAGGAATTTCTCATTACACTGTGATAAACCGGGAACGCACCCGCCCTGTCGACTATGGCTTTAGAGATACACAACTGCGCCTCTCCAGAGAAGCAAGATCTCCCAAATGCCACCCATGGTGGCCATGGGGTGACGACCGTAATTCATGATGACGGTGTTCTAGTCGACTAAGCGGGTCCTTAAATGTAACCACTCCACTTCGGCCCTTACTTGATAGACAGCCAAAGAGGTCCTACCCAATCAATCGGCTGGTCATATAAAGCCCTAGCACCGATATGATTAATGTAACGACCGTATTCTCTAATTTGCTCTCTTTATGGCAAATAAATACCCAACCCTTTTTATCGTTAAAGGTGCTAGAAGGCAGGTGACTGAGGGTCAACCGCGTCTGAGAGAAACCAATAAAAACCTTTAATCACTGTTTGAATTTAAACCGCTAGCTTTTGAGTATTGAAAGTCTTAAGTTAACTAGGGCTTGAAATTTGGACACGAGTATATTGGTCGATATATCCATGTCTCAACCAAGGGCGAATGACTTGGATACGTGGTGAGTGATGGAGCATAGGATCAGCAAAAATAACACATATGACAATACAAAAAAAAAACGGAACGAAACGAAACCTCCCTGAATCCGATTTAGAAAATGAAATAACCGAATTTCCCAACAATTTATCGTAATTGAATCACAAGATGAAACCCTTTTAGCCCAAACTGTCTCCTTTCCTGATTGAAATAGGGATCTCCAACAGGGTAAACCGCGTGAAGTGTGAAATTTCTTTTTAGAGCGACACTACTCTCGTAAAGATGGATAGCTAGAAACATGAAGAAAACCTAATCAAAATAAAACTTTCCATAAACTTGAAAATGCAAAACTTAACAGCATGAAAAGCTTAACACCTTAAAGGTTGTAATCAGAAAGAGGGGTTATACCTAGCATATTAATGGAAATGGATATAAAACAACCATAGGCGAAAGGATAAGTATTTGAGGGGTGGTGAAGAAACACAAACGCACACATACATTTTGACATTCAACAAATCCATAATTCCCAAGGAAGTAAATATTGGATACTGCCTTGCAAAGGTAAAGCAATACATCCTTAAGGTGCTTTAAATGTAAAAATATGGACATCAAATGAAAGAGATTGCAGAGGACATCCAACATCTGGGAGGTGTGCCATTTTTTCGCCACACCTACCACATGGAGGAATATTGTCCAAAGGAAATAAAATACTCAATCTGTCGAAAGAATCATCCCGCATTTTTCAAGAAGTTGCAAAATATACAAAGAGAGTGAGAAAATCATTTGAAGTGAAGTATAGATAAATATACATTTTAGAAACAAAACAAAAAGTGGATCGTTTATGAAATTTAACACCTACGCTAATGTAGCAGAGAATGCAAGTCAATAAACAATAACAATAAATCAGATAAATTCTGAACATCAAAAAATTAGTCAGCTTGGACCAAACGATTGGCTTAAAGTTTCAAGAACAATTCACGAAACTACAATCAACTGACATTATATCAAACAAAAACACAATTAAACAAAAAGAACACACAATAAAACACTCATACTACTACCAAAAATTATATACAGAAAAACCCAAAGCTTCAACTAAAAACAAGAACCTTTAAGGGAAACTCATACACATACCTGATCCGAGCACTAATTCCTAAAATAAACAAGATCCAAGCACCAAAGCAAAACAAAATCTAGAACCTCTACCTCTATATTAAACGAACCTTCCTCAATCCGGAATAAGTCGCGTACCCAACCAACAACTGAATAAAAAAAAAAATTTCCAAAACACTCATCTCAATCCAGGGACCCCCAAAATTAGAAGAAACTTATAAGAAACCAAATGTAAAACAATACCATAGAGGCAAGCAGGGTAATGTACCTCCCAAGAATTAAATAAAACCATTAGTGGACCCGAGAGTATCAGATATATATATATTATAATATATTATATATATATATATATATATATATATATATATGCGATTATATATATAAACAAAATTAAACTTTAATATATATTTATACATGCGAATATACACACACACACACACACCCACACACACACACACATATATATATATATATATATATATAATAAAATTTTGAAGGCGTAATAATGCACATTTTATGTTTAAAAAACATATTTATTTCTTTTTTTTCCCTTTTTTTTTTCATATTAAGGGGTCCAAATATTTTCAAGCAAAGCTCATCATCAGGGAATGAATTATTTTCTCATAATTTTTCATCTGTATTTGGTAAATTCAATCGTGTTGTTGTTCATTGAATGTTTGGTGGTAACTGTGAAAAATTTTTTTTTTTTTTTTTTTTTTCCGGCGAAGATATAGTTACGCTCGGTAAATTCCGTAATAAATCGGTGCGGTGATCGTGTTCCGCGGGATTTTTGAAAATTATTTCATAATATAAATTCTTTTTTCTTTTTTTTATAATACTATAAAATAATGGAAGTCCTGCTCAGGGACACTGAAATGAAGAATTTTTGTCATTATTTTCATAGTGAGTTCGAAGCATTAATTAAAATGTAATAAATAAATTTTTGAAGGCGTAATAAGCACATCTATGTTTAAAAAACATATTTATTTCTTTTTTTTCCTTTTTTTTTCATATTAAGGGGTCCAAATATTTTCAAGCAAAGCTCATCATCAGGGAATGAATTATTTTCTCATAATTTTCATCTGTATTTGGTAATTCAATCGTGTTTTTTGTTCATTGAATGTTTGGTGTAACTGTGAAAAATTTTTAATTTTTTTTTATTTTTTTTTTTTTCCGGCGAAGATATAGTTACGCTCGGTAAATTCCGTAATAAATCGGTGCGGTGATCGTGTTCCGGGGGATTTTTTTGAAAATTATTTCATATATAAATTCTTTTTTCTTTTTTTATAATACTATAAAAACAACAACACGATTGAATTTACCAAATACAGATGAAAATTATGAGAAAATAATTCATTCCCTGATGATGAGCTTTGCTTGAAAATATTTGGACCCTTAATATGAAAAAAAAAAGGAAAAAAAGAAATAAATATGTTTTTTAAACATAAATGTGCATTTTATTACGCCTTCAAAAATTTATTATTACATTTTAATTAATGCTTCGAACTCACTATGAAAATAATGACAAAAAATCTTCATATAATATTATATATATATATATGTTATATATATTATATATAAGGTTCTATAGGAAAATACTTAGCCATTATTTTATCTATTTTCTTGTCCGTCTTATTCTTTTTTCATATCAGTTTCCGTCTCGTATATTTTGTCGTGGTAAATTCTTTTTTTATTCATTCTCTAATTTTTTCTCTTTAGCTTCCTATTATCTTTCAAACTTAACAGCTGTTTCATTTCTTATCAACTAATTTAATGTTTATTTATTTGATAGTGTAAGATATTTCCACGCAAGTCTTAAGCATTGCATATTTTTCTTAGACAATATTTATTCCTATACAGGCAAGTACATTGAATGGTTAGTGAAATTCCTATTTTACTTGCATAACGGATAGAAAAGCCTTTTAAGGAAATATTATTTGCCAGTAAGTTTCGTTTTTTCATACTAGATAACTCTAAAACTTCGCGGTGAAGTGATCTAGTATTACGTACCCTGCCAAACAACAGGGAGCCTCTTACGCAAACCACAGGATTTGACCATTATACTGTAATCATTGTAGCCCAGATTAAGAGCTTAAACTACACCTTC
>CM042137.1:81750245-81772745 GCA_023376005.1 Doryteuthis pealeii
GCTAAAAAAATGATTAATTTATCTTTTAAAATAATTTCTAGTCAAAAAGAGATAATGAGAGTATGTAATTAATAAATCAGATAGATTTCATATTTTACTTTTCATAAACAAAATTTTATAAAATTCTATTTTTTAAAAAATCAATAAAATTGATACTTTTTATAAATATTTCAAGGTTTTTTTGAAATTTCAAAAATAGGTTTTTAAAATTCTTGAATATACCGGAAAATTTATTTAAATCTAGTATAATGAATCTTTATTTTTAATTGCAAATTACTAATAGGACGTTCTGACCGATTTAGCACGATGATAGTACACATGACAGGAAAAGCTTACAAACACTTTTAAAAGTCTTTTATCGTAAAAAATCTTTGTATCCCTTTGAGAGGTCCAATATTTTTTCAATCATAGAATTCCTGAAATCATATCTTAAATAACATGTTTGCTTGAATTTTGACGCTAAAAGAGGGGCACGTAATAATCATCATTAAAAATAGGAAACGAAATATTCGCCCAAAAATATTACTTTTTAAAAGATCTATTTAAAATGAGGTAATTGTCTAATTTTAATCAAATTTTCACTTATCTATTTATAAATAAATTATTTCATTAAAATAGAATTTCAGGATCCAATGATATGAAATTAAAAATATTCAGTTTCTTTAATCTTATTCTTTCAAATGATCAATAAATTCTACAATAAAATAACTTTTAAAACGTTTTACTTTGCCTGCCGTGTTGTAGGACCACTGTGTGCAATTAATTCTTTGACATGAATACCTTGATATGTATTGTTGCAAAAGAACTCTTAAGAATCATCCAAAATATAAATGTACATTGAACTTAAATTTTCTTAACTTCTAAGCATAAATAAACCAAGACGGTTTGACAGGTCGTAGAATATTCAGTATTTTCGATCTATATTGCTTGCTAGAGATTTAGAATGCAACTCATTTAATTTTGCAATGAAAAAACAACAATAATGAGAAATAGATTAAATATTTAATGCTATAAAGTTTCGTTTAGAAATAGAAATGATAATTATCAAAATACGGTCGACATGCCAAAGTGTGTATTATTTAAGGTACTTTAATATTGTAGAAGCTACAATGCAACATTTACATTAAACAGGTGAATGCAGTTGTCTATATTTCATGCGAGGGTATCCCAAAATATAAGGTCTTCAAAATTATTATAAATCACAGAGATTTATTGTTATTGTTCATTTTCAATGATGTTTAATCTTTTAAGTTTGATCTGATATATTTTTCTACATAATCGGGCATTTCTGGTGATGCCTTATTTGTCGGCTTTGTAACAGTTTTTGACTACAAGCACCATAACACTCCGTGAATTGGCGATGATTTCAAATGTTTTAATGCCTTTTTGCCGATTCAAAAACAGAATAACTGCATGAACGTCCACACTTCAGTAGCACAATCAAGAGCTCACCAGAACGGACTGCAAGCCAAGAAAAGCGTGACAGCGCTGCAGTGGACAGGAGCAGGACGATCACAGGCGGATTCACAAACAAATACAGCCCAGAGTTGCCAATAGCACAAGAACAGTTTCCCTAGTGCTTTTGGTGACCTTATTTTTGGGATTACTTCTTGTACGTATTGAATATTATACGTATTGCAAATAAATAAGGGAGAAACGTATTAGTATGAAATCTGGGTAAACAGTAGCCATCCACTTCGGATAATTCGTCTTCCATTCATTATAAAGAATAAGCCTACGTTCAAGTACTGGTAGTCTATGGCATCCTGTTCAATAAAAACCATAGATAGCTTCACTCGCACCTACGACTCTCTTTCATTTCCATTTACTTACAGTATTATAGAATGATGCTACATACAAATAAAAGATGCAAATGACACATCAGAAAATAGCACCAATATCATTTATTTCTCATATAAGACCCTCTTTATTTATATTGAAATTAGACATGAAGCTACCTTCAATTTATGGTAGTCTATGACTTATAGTATATATTAGCTACCCAATAGTTTCATATACGACCCTCTTCATTTACATCTTACTTCATTATGAGTTCTTGTTCAAGTAGTGATGTCTGATATCTGCAAACAATAGATACCTCAATTGTATTAAAGCCCTCTTTTATTTTAATCAATATAGACTGATACTACGTTTATGCATTAGTAGTCTATGCTGCCTTAAATTACACCATACTCGCAAACAAATGTTCAAACTTATGATTTGTGCGAGTCGATGTAAATACTTTCAATAACTTCAAAACATTACGCCTTATGAAGTTTTAATTAATGCACTCCGGGAAAATTTCAACGATATTGTTAGTGAGAGAAGAACTTACCTCGTGGCAAACCGCAATTAACTGCTTTGTGTGCAATTCCACTTTGCCTGAACATCGAAACGGAACGTGTGAACAAGGAGTGGGTAAGGCAGCATGCAACATTAGAAAAGTTAGATAGAAGGAAAGGCCTCTTTATAGAAGCGCCTTAAAGGCATTTATGGTCAGAGCGGAGAAAAAACGCCTGCCTTCTCTGAGGGAAGGGGAGAAAAATGATCATTCAGTCGATAGACTAGAGCGAGCATCGACGTAAATCAAACGAGACGAAGCCAGAGGATGGAACAGAAAACGGAGGAGTTGAGGAACTGGAGTGGAGATATCACAAGCTGTGAAGTCACAGGAAGAGTCGCTGCGTTCAATCACAGACAAAGAGTGTTAGAGACAGATGTTATACCCCAAAATTATGCATTAAAATTTCAGAACTGAGTAGACAAGCAAAAGTTATGGGAATATTTTCAAGAAATATGGAAGATCAAAAGGAAAAGAAGCATATTATTTATTTGAAAGGATGCTCTAAAAAGATCTGCGACTTTAATAACCTTTAATTCTTCATTCTTTAACTCGCCAACCAATTCCGTGCTTTTAAGCTATTGTCTTCAATTACGAGTATTTTTCTGTTTGTAAAGAACATAATTCTGTCTCATTAAATCTATAGCAAATGGGTTATAAACATTTTCTTCAATTTCAATTATTCTTTCTTCTGTTCCACCATGCTTACTCTTGCTATTTGTGTTGCAGATAACTATTTTTTTTTTTTTATTTTTTTCTTCTTTTTTGTTTTTTTTTTTTTTAATAATTTCCATCATTTCTGCCGGATTATTTGCGTCTGGATCAGCATTTCTGCATAGATCACAGCTACCGTATCTGTGCGCTCACCAGGATCAAGGTATTGCTTTCTGCACTTTTACCAAGGACATAGTGGTAGTGATGTACTGTAAGAAAACTAGGTGCTTCTTTTAAAAAATAAAACCAATTAAATGAAAAATATAAAGTATTATGCTATTGACATGTTAGAAACTTTAACCTGACAAACTTTGACTAGATTGAACGTAATCCAGCAAATACAAACGAGCTTACCATAAACATAGAATGTTCTCATTGTTCAATGGATAATTCCAGTTGGCTAATCATTACAAAACGTCGGGCATGTGAGTTCGTGTATGTTCCGTTTAGAAAAGGTCCACATGAAAAATCTCTAATGTTTCTGTTAACCAATATAAAGAAATTTCTCATTACACTGTATAAACCGGGGAAACGACCGCCCTGTCGTCTATGGCTATGAATACACCAACTGCGCCTTCTCAGAGAAGCAAGATCTCCCAAAATGTGCACCCATGCGTGGCCATGGTGACGACCGTTAATTTCATGATGACGGTTTCTAGTCGCTAAGCGGTCACTTAAAATGTAAACTCACTCGGCCCTATGATAGACAGCCAAAGAGCGTCCGACCATAAATCGGACTGGTCATATAAAGCCCCTAGCACCGATATGGATTATGCTAACGACGTATTCTCTAAATTGATTTTTAGGGCAAATAAATACCCAACCCTTTTTATCGTTAATGTGCTAGAAGCGGCGACTGAGGGTCAACCGCGTCGAGAGCAAACAATACTTTAATCACTGTTTGCAATTTTTAACCGCTGAGCTTGAGATATTTGAAAGTCTTAAGTTAATTAGCGGCTTGAAATTTGGACACGAGTATACTGCGTCGATATATTCCATGTCTCAACCAAGGCGAATGACTTGGATACAGTGGTGATGATGGAGCATTTTAGGATTCAGCAAAAATAACACAATGACAAATACAAAAAAAAACGGAACGAAACGAAACCATCCTGAATCCGATGTTAGAAAATAGAAATACCGAAATTCCTCAACATTTATCGTAATTGAATCCCATAGGATGGAAAAACCCTTGTTAAAGCCCAAACTGGTTTTTTTTTCTCCCTTTTTTTCCCTGGATTGGGAAAAAAGGAGGATCTCCACAGGGTAACCCGTGAAGTTGCTGAATTTCTTTTTAGAAGCGACCACTCTACGGCGCTTAAAGGATGGATAGCTAGAACATGAAGAAAACCTAATCAAAATAAAAACTTTCCATAACTTGAAATGCAAAAACTTAACGCATGAAGCTAACACTTAAAGGTTGTAATCAGAAAGAGGAGTTATACCTAGCTATATTAATGTAATGGATATAAAACAAACCATAGGAAAGGATAAGTATTTGAAGGGTGGTGAAGAAACACAAACCACACCAGACATTTTGACATTCAAGAAATCCATAATTCCCAAGGAAGAAATATTGGATACTGCCCTTGCAAAGGATAGAGCAATACATCCTTAAGTGCTTTAAATGTAAAAAATATGGACATCAAATGAAGAGATGCAGAGGGAAATCCAACATCTGGGAGGTGTGGCCATTTTTTTGCCACACCTACCACATGGAAGTAAATATTGTCCCAAGGAAATAAAATACTCAATCTGTCGAAAAAAACATCCCGCATTTTCAGAAGAATTGCAAAATATACCAAAAGAGAGTGCAGAAATCATGAAGTGAAGTATAGAAGATATAACATTTAGAAACAAACAAAAGTGGATTCATTTTTGAAATTACACCTACGCAATGTAGCAGAGATCAAGTCCAATAAACAACAAAACAATAAATCAGATAAATTCTGAACATCAAAAATTAGTCAGTTGGACCAAACGATGGCTAAAGTTCCAAGAACAATTCACGAAAACTACAATCAACTGACATATATCAAACAGAAACACAAATTAAACAAAAAGAACACACAATAAACACCCATAACTATTACCAAATATATACATAAAAAAAACCCCCCAAAAAGGGGGGCTTTCAAACAAAAAAACAAAAAGGAAAAACCTTTTTTTAAGGGGAAAACTCATACACATACCTGATCGAGCCCACTATCCTAAAATAATCAAGATCCAAGCACCAAAGCAAACAAATCTAGAATCTCTACCTCTAGATTAACGAACCCTTTCTCAATCCAAATAAGTTCGTAACCCAACCAACACTGAATAAAAAATTTCAAAACACTCATCTCAATCCAGGACCCCCAAATTAGAAGAAACTTATAGAAACAAATGTAAAACAATACCATAGAGGGCAAGCAAGTAATCAGTACTCCCAAGAATTAACTAAACCATTTAGTGGACCCGAGGTATCGTATATATATATATATTATATATATATTATATGCGAATTAACATATAAACAAAATTAAACATATATAATATATATATATATACATGCAAATATATATGTGCTGTGTGTGTGTGTGTGTGTGTATACTATATATACGATACTCTCGGGCTCCACTATGGGGTTAGTTAATTCTATGGAGAGGTACATTACCTTGCTTCTCTATGGTATGTGTTTTACATTTGGGTTTCTTTATAAGTTCTTCTAATTTGGGCGTCCCTGGATTGAGATGAGTTGTTGTGAAATTTTTTTTATTCAGTTGTTGCGTTGCGTACGACTTATTTAGATTGAGGAAAGGGTTCGTAATAGAGGTAGAATCTAGATTTTGTTTTTGCTTGGTGCTTGGATCTTGATTATTTAGAATTAGTGCTCGGATCAGGTATGTTATGAGTTTCCCTTAAAGGTTTCTACTGTTTTAGGTTGAAGCTTTGGGTGTTTCTGTATATAAATATTTTGGTAATAGTTGGGTGTTTATTGTGTGTTCTTTTGTTTAATTTGTGTTCTGTTTTGATATATGTCAGTTGATTGTAGTTTACGTGAATTGTTTGCTTGAAACTTTAGCCAATCGTTTGCGTCAAGCGACTAATTTTTTTGATGCTTCAGAATTTATCTGATAATATGTTATTGTTGTTTATGGACTTGCATTCTCTGCTACATTAGGCGTATGGTGTTTAAATTTCATAAATGAATCCACTTTTGTTTGTTTCTAAAATGTTATATTCTTCTTTACTTCACTCAGATTTCTCACTTCTTTTGTATATTTTGCAACTTCTTGAAAATGCGGGATGTTTTTTCGGACAGATTGAGTTTTTTATTTCCTTGGACAATATTTACTCCATGTGGTAGGTGTGCGAAAAAAATGGCCACCACCTCCCAGATGTTGGATGTCCTCTGCATCTCTTCATTTGATGTCCATATTTTTACATTTAAGCACCTTAAGGAATGTATTGCCTACCTTTGCAAGGCAGTATCCAATATTTCTTCCTTGGAATTATGGATTTCTTGAATGTCAAAATGTCTGTGTGTGTTTGTGTTTCTTCACCACCCCTTCAAATACTATCCTTTCCTATGTTGTTTAATTCCATTTCCATTATAATAGCTAGGTATAACTCCCTCTTCTGATTACAACCTTTAAGGTGTTAAGCTTTTCATGCTAGTTAAGTTTTGCATTTCAAGTTATGGAAAGTTTTTATTTGATTAGGTTTCTTCATGTTTCTAAACTATACCTTTACGAGTAGAGTGGTCGCTTTCTAAAAAGAAATCACACTTCACGGTTTACCCCTGTTGGAGATCCCTCTTTCAATCGGAAAGGAGACAGTTTGGCTAAAAGGAGTTTCATCTAGTGATTCAATTACGATTAAATGCTTGGGAATTCGGTTATTTCATTTTCTAAATCGGATTCAGGGAGGTTTCGTTTCGTTCCGTTTTTTTTTTGTATTTGTTCATATGTGTTATTTTTGTTTGATCCTATGCTCCATCACTCACCACTGTATCCAAGTCATTCGCCTTTGGTTGAGACATGGATATATCGACCAGTATACTCGTGTCCAAATTTCAAGCCCTAGTAACTTAAGACTTTCAATACTCAAAAGCTAGCGGTTTAAATTCAAACAGTGATTAAAGTATTGTTTCTCTCGACGCGCGTGACCCTCAGTCGCCCGCCTTCTAGCACCTTAACGATAAAAAGGGTTGGGTATTTATTTGCCATAAACTCAATTTAGAGAATACGGTCGTTACATAATCATATCGGTGCTAGGGCTTTATATGACCAGCCGATTATTGTCGGACCTCTTTGGCTGTCTATCAAGTAAGGGCCGAAGTGGAGTGTTACATTTAAGTGGACCGCTTAGCGACTAGAACACCGTATCATGAATTACGGGTCGTCACCCATGGCCCCATGGGTGCACATTTGGGAGATCTTGCTTCTCTGGAGAGGCCGCAGTTGGTGTATTCTAAGCCATAGACGACAGGGCGGTGCGTTTCCCGGTTTTATCACAGTGTAATGAGAAATTTCCTTATATTGGTTAACACGAAACATATTAGATATTTTCATTGTGGACTTTTCTAAACGGACATACACGAACTCACATGCCCGACGTTTTTGTAATGTATTAGCAACTGGAACTTATCATTGAAAAATGAGACATTCTATTTTTATGGTAAGCTCGTTTGTATTTGCTGGATTATCGTTCAATCTTTAGTCAAAAGTTTGTCAGGTTAAAGTTGTATAACATGTCAATAGCATAATACGTTTATATTTTTCATTTAATTGGTTTTATTTTTTAAAGAACACCTAGTTTTCTACATGTACATACACTACACTATGATCCTTGGTAAAAGTGCCAGAAAGCAATACCTTGATCCTGGTTGAGCGCACAGATACGGTACTGTGATCCTATGCAGAAATGCTGATCCAGACGCAAATAATCCCGGCAGAAATGATGGAAATTATTATAGTTATCTCAAACAAAATAGCACAGAGTAAGCAGGGGTGGACAGAAGAAAAGAATAATTGAATTGAAGAAAATGTTATACCACATTTGCTATTAGATTTATGAGACTAGAATTATGTTCTTTACAAACAGAAAATACATCGGTAATTAAGACAATAGCTCTAAAAGAGGAATTGTTGGCGAGTTAAAGAATAAGATTAAAGAGTTATTAAAGTCCAGATCTTTTAGACATCCTTTCAAATAAATAAATGCTTCTTTTCCTTTTGATCTTCCATATTTCTTGAAAATAATTCCCATAAACTTGCTGTCACTCAGCTCTGAATTTAATGCATAATTTTGGGGTATAACATCTGTCTCTAACACTTCTTTGTCTGTGATTGAACCAGCGACTCTTCTCTTGTGACCTTCACAGCTGTGATATCCTCCACTCCCAGTTCCTCAACTCCTCCGTTTTCTGTTCCACCTCTGCTTCGTTCTCGTTTGATTTACGTCGATGCTCGCTCTAGTCTATCGACTGAATGATCATTTTTTCCCCTCTCTCAGAGAAGCAGGCGTTTTATCTCCTCTACCCATAATGCCTTAGGCGCTTCTATAAAGAGGCCTTTCCTTCTCTCTAACTTTCTATGTTGCATGCTGCCTATACCCACTCCTTGTTCACCCGTTCCGTTTCGATGTCTCAGGCAAAGTGGAATTGACACAAAGCAAGTTCTTGCCCGGTTTGCACGAGGTAAGTTTCTTCTCTCACTACAATATCGTTGAAATTTTCCCGGAGTGCATTAATTACAAAACTTCAATAAGGCGTAATGTTTTGAAGTTATTGAAAGTATTTACATCGTACTCGCAAACAAATCATAAAGTTTATGATTTGTTTGCGAGTATGGTGTAATTTAAGGCAGTCATAGACTACTAATGCATAAACGTAGTATCATTCTATATTGATTAAAATAAAGAGGGCTTTATATACAAAGTTGAGGTATCTATTGTTTACCCAGATATCAGACTATCACTACTTGAACCAAGACTCATAATGAAGTAGATGTAAATGAAGAGGGTCGTATATGAACGTATTGGGTAAGCTAATATATACCTATAAGTCATAGACTACCATAAATTGAAGGTAGCTTCATTCTAATTTCAGATATAAATAAAGAGGGTCTTATATGAGAAATAAAGATATTGGTGGCTATTTTTAACTGAGTGTCATTGCCAATCTTTATTTGTATGTAGCATCATTCTATAATACTGTAACAGTAAATGGAAATAAAGAGAGTCGTAGGTGCGAAGTGAAGCTATCTAGTGGTTTTTATTTACTAGGATGCCATAGACTACCAGTACTTGAACGTAGCTTCATTCTTTAAATATGAATGAAGACGAATATATCCGAAGTGGAGGCTACTGTTTACCCAGATTTCATACTAATACGTTTCTCCCTTATTTATTTGCATACGTATAAATATTCAATACGTACAAGAGTAATCCCCAAAAATAAGGTCACCAAAGCACTAGGGAAACTGTTCTTGTGGCTATTGGCAACTCTGCTGTATTTGTTGTGAATCCGCCTGTGATCGTCCCTGCTCCTGTCCACGCAGCGCTGTCACGCTTTTTCTTGGCTTGGCAGTCGTTTCTGGTGGAGCTCCTTGATTGATGCTACTGGAAGTGTGACGTTCATGCAGTTATTCTGTTTTTGAACGCAAAAGGCATTAAAACGATTGAAATTCATCGCCAATTAACGGAAGTGTATGGTGCTTGTATGTCAAAAACTGTTACAAAGCCGACAAAAAGGCATCAACCGAAATGCCGATTATGTAGAAAAATATATACAGGATCAAACTTTAAAATGATGTAAACATCATTGAAAATGAACAATAAACAATAAATCTCTGTGATTTATAAATATTTTGAAGACCTTATATTTGGGATTACCCTCGCATGAATATAGACAACTGCATTCACTCTGTTTTAATGTAAATGTTGCATTGTAGCTTCTACAATAATTAAAGTAACTTAAATAATACACACTTTGCATGTCGACCGTAATTTTGATAATTACTCATTTCTAATTTCTAAACGAAATTTATACCATTAAATATTTTACTATTTCTCATTTATTGTTGTTTTTTCATTGCAAAAATTAAAATGAGTTGCATTCTACAATCCTCTAGCAAGCAATATAGATTCGAAATACTGAATAATTCTAACGACCTGTCAAACCGTCTTGAGTTTATTTATGCTTAGAAGTTAAGAAATTTAAGTTCAATGTACATTTATATTTTGGATTGATTCTTAAGAGTTCTTTTGCACACAATTACATATCAAGTATTCATGTCAAAGAATAATTTGCTCACAGTGGTCTACACACGGCAGGAAAAGTTACAAAACGTTTCTAAAAGTTATTTTATTGTAGAAATTTATTGCATCATTTGAAAGAAATAAGATTAAAGAAAACTTGAATATTTTTTTTAATTTCATATCATTGGATTCCTGAAATTCTATTTTATGAAATAATTTATTTATAAATAGATAAGTGAAAATTTGATTAAAATTAGACAATTACCTCATTTTAAATAGATCTTTTAAAAAGTAATATTTTTGGGCGAATATTTCGTTTCCTATTTTTTAATGATGATTATTACGTCCCCCTCTTTTTGAGCGGTCAAAATTCAACGCAAACATTTATTTAAGATATGATTTCAGGAATTCTATGATATGAAAAAATATTGGACTCTCAAAGGATACAAAGATTTTTTACGATAAAATGACTTTTAAAAGTGTTTTGTAACTTTTCCTGTCATGTGTACATATATCGTGCTAAATCGGTCAGACGTCCCTATAGTATTGCAATTAAAAATAAAAGATTCATTTATACTAGGATTTAAATACATTTTCGTAATTCAAAGAAATTTTTTAAAAACCTATTTTGAAATTTCAAAGAAACCTTGAATATTTATAAAAAGTATCAATTTTTATTGATTTTTTAAAAATAGAATTTTATAAAATTTGTTTATGAAAAAGTAAAAATATGAAATCTATCTGATTTTAATTAAATTACATATCTCTCATTATTTCTCCTTTTTGACTAGAAATATTTTAAAAGATAAATTAAATCATTTTATTTTAGCAAAAATTGTATAGAAAATGATTTTAAAGAATTGTATAGAAATTGATTTAAAAAATAATTATGCGACCAATTTTTAAGTTGTAGATACGGTCGACAGTATACATTGAGATAGCCAAAGAATAAAATTTTTTAAAAAAGACCCCAAAATCTCTAAAAAGGTACGTGGATTTAAATTGGCAATTGTTTTCGAGTTACTATAAATGTATTTTAATTAAGAAATGTGTTTTAATTAATATTTAGGAAATGTATTACCAAAAAAAAAAAAAAAAAAAAAAACACGTAGAAAATATGAATTAAAAGAAAAGAAAAAATAGAGAGATTATCTACATCATATTAACATGGGATAGTACCTGTGGACTTTAACTAAGTTGCCCCCCCCTTTTCTCTCCCCTTCTCTCTTGCAAGAGATTTATGCAGAAGTGTACATGCCATAAAGAATGACATACAGGAAGCCATGGATAGCAGCGTGGTGAATGTGAGAAACGGCAAATTATCCCAGACTGGGACAATGGCGTTGCTTATATGATGCTGGGGAGGAACCCTAAATGGGTCAACGGCCAGGATCAAATAGTTCAGTTAGGAAACTACTGCTCCTCATCTCTAAGACTAGAACCTATTGATGAGTCAACAGCCACCGATAGATATCTATGACATCGAAACAATCCAAAATCCAAAATCCCTATGAGAGAACGCAATATCGAAACGACATACGGGATTACCATCCCTGTTAATACAGCAAAATGTGCGCGTTCTGTTGAGGCTCTAGCTCTGGCCTAATGTTCCAAAAATAAGCTACAGAGCCCCAATAACAACACACCCGCTAAACACATATTTCTCAGCACAAAAACACAACTTGCACACATTACGAAGACCAGCGTTCTGGCCACATCATCTGAAAATACAGACACAGAAACGTAAAATAATACAAACCTACTTAGATGCAAAAAAAAACTCTTAACCTAGCAACATTTAATGTTCGAACTCTAAGAACGATAAGCCAACTACCCGAGCTAATTGCGTCTGCAGCTGAAAAAATATAGACATCATATGCGTACAAGAACACAGATTTGAGCCTAGTGATCTAGAAATGAAATACCATGAATCTAGTAATGACTGGACATTTGTCTCGGCATCAGCATGGAAAAACTCGGTTAACGCCACCATAGGGGGCGCAGGATACTTCTCAGCCCTCGAGCACTAAAATCAGTGAACAGCATAGAAAAGATCCAACCGAGAATTATGAGTACTATGTTTAATGGAAATCCATGCCTGACTGTAGTCTCGTGTTACAGCCCCACAAACATCAGCACTGAAAATGACATAGAAACGTTTTACAACGATCTATCGCCCCTGTGTAGACACACTCCCAAACATAACGTACTTATCATTGGGGAGACATGAACGCGCAGATAGGCAGAAACGAAAACAATAAATTCTGTTTACACGACACCCCAAACAGGAATGGCGAACTCCTAGCTGAGTTCTCACTTGAGAACCGGCTTGTATGTCTAAACACTAAATTCCAAAAGCGAAAAGGCAAATTGTGGACATACACCTACCCAAATAAACACAAAATTGCAACTAGACTACATCCTAATAAATAGAAAATGGACAAACAGTGCTATGAACTGCGAAGCATACTCCTCTTTCGAATGAGTATCCTCCGATCACAGAATAGTCACAGCCAAAATAGGCCTAAGCCTACGCAAAAACAAAAGGCAAACCAGTAAATCGATACGATACGACTGGTCCTCACTTGCCGACAGCGACATACGCAATCGCTACTCGGTAACAGTTAGGAATAATTTGACATCCTCCAGGAGACCTCAACAACATGCACTCCAAATGAGGAATACGAAAACTTTGTCAATGCCCACCTAGAAGCTGCAGCAGAATGCATACCGACCAAACATAAAAACAAACATGCTGCCCCCTGGGAAACATAAGCTGTTAGATTAAAGAGAAGAGATATTAAAAAAGCATCCCAACACATTAAAAATAACCCAACTAGCACCAAAAAGAAAATCTTAAGAACGCACAGATAGAACTAACTGAAACATACAAAAAAGTATAGATAGAATACATACAAGAACAAATAAATAAAATCAGACAGGCAGTAGAAGACAGACAGTCGCGTTTAGCATGGCAAACTGTAAACGAAATTAGTGGCAAGAAAAGTAGCACTAGATCAAAGCTAAAGGCAAACAGCCAAAAAGATAGACTTCAAAAATGGAAAGACCACTTCCAGAAATTGCTGGGAACCACCCATAGAAAATGACATACAAAAATAACAAATAACGAACTAGACATTAAGCTAGGGGACTTCACGATGGAAGAACTTAATGAAGTACTAAGAAAGCTTAAAAATAGGAAGGCCGCGGGCCTCGACGAAGTACCACCTGAGGTCTGGAAAATAAGGAAATTTGATGATATACTGCTTAGACTATGTAATGCAGTATACAGACAAAATTCGATAGAAAAATGGACGCTGCATTCTCCCATTCTCCAAAAAAGGCGACCGAGGAATCGCCAAGAATTACAGGGCATTACTCTTACTGCCATAGTTGCCAAGATATATCATGCCCTTCGCCTTAATCGCATCCGACCCGAAATAGAGAAAATCTTTAGAAAAAACCAAAATGGATTCCGCAGAAATCGATCTACAACCACACAGATCCTGACCATCCGCCGAATCATAGAAGGGGTCCGAGCAAAGAATCTCGAGGCAACCCTACTATTTGTAGACTTCTCCAAAGCATTTACACAGAGGAAAAATGGAGCAAATACTGCTAGCATATGGCCTACTCAAGGAGACAGTTAACGCCATAATGATGCTCTACCAAAATACAAAAGCAATGGTACGATCACCAGATGGCGACACAGACTTCTTTGACATTGTCGCCGGAGTCCTACAAGAGGATACACTAGCGCCATATATATTCATAATATCCCTAGACTACGTACTCAGAACATCACTAGATCCCATAAAGAAAAAGGTCTCACACTAAAAAAAGCAAGAAGCAGCCGATATCCCGCACATACTATTACGGATGCGGACTATGCTGATGACCTAGCACTACTCGCAAATACACCTGCATAAGCCGAATCCTTGCTACACAGCCTAGAAAAGGCAGCACGAAATGTCGGCCTATACGTAAACTATGATAAAACTGAGTTCATGTCTTTCAAAAACAAAAGCGACATCTCAACCATCGATGGCAAACTCCTAATCTCGGTAGAACAATTTAGATACTTGGGCAGTAACATCCCCTCCACTGAAAACGGCGTTAATGCACGTATAGGAAAGGCATGGGCCGCTATAAATAAATTATCAGTCATATGCAAATCCAATCTCATAGACAAGTTAAAGAGACAGTTGTTCCAGGCTGTTGTCGTGTCAGTGCTGCTGCATGGCTGCACCACCTGGACCCTAACGAAGCGACTAGAGAATAAACTAGATGGGAGCTGCACAAGGATGCTGTAGGTGATCCTGAACAAGACGTGGAAACAGCACCCCACGAGAAAGAAGTTGTACGGTCACCTGCCACATATCACCCAAACCATCCGAGTAAGACGGACAAGACACGCGGGACACTGCTGGAGAAGCAAGGAAGAACTCATAAGCGACGTCCTCCTGTGGAAGCCAGCACATGGGCACGCCAATGTGGGCCGACCAGCAAAGACGTACATTGATCAGCTCTGTGCAGATACAGGATGCTGCACAGATGACCTCCGAGAATGATCAGCGACAGGGACGGATATAGAGAGATTGTCATGGACATCCGTGCCAACAGCGCGACCTGATGATGATGATGATGATGATGATGGTGAGATACGTTAAAAACCATCAACAAACGTATTTCGTGTTACTTCTAATCATCCATAATAACCACTACGTCACGTCGAATTGATGTATTTACTTTCTATTCTAAAGTCAGCAGTTATTTTTAATTCAGTTAATTCACAATTAAATGAAAAAAAATCATGAATAAATGGTTTCTATTTAGATTAATTGATTTTTGAAGATTTTAAAATCTGGAGATTGAGTTTGGTTTGACAAATAATGGCGGGATTTTTTTTTTCAAAAACGCCATTTCTTATAAATTTGAAAAAAAGGTTCTTCAAATTTATAAAACTGGTTTAATTTGAAAAATATGCATTTTTCTATTAATTATGATTAATGGTATGCTTTATCTAGCAATTGAAGCTATGTTTTATTCATGAAAGAATTTATTTAGATATTTTTCAATCATTTTAACGTATCTACGACTTAAAAATTGATCCCATAATTATTTTCAAAACTGTGTGCTCTTGTTCGTGGACGTTCCTACAGTAACTAATAATAATCCTCAGGAAACAATGATAACTTCAATAAACTATTCTTAATAAAAACGGTTTACATATAATGACACCAAGTATTCCAATCTAATACAAAAAATCCACACAGTTATATAGTTTGAAGTATTTCTATAGAATAATCTTAAACATATCCATATGATCTATAACTGTAACTTGAACGGGCACTCCGGATCAGAGTGGACCTGTGAGTAATGGCAATGAAGAGGCATGCCACTCTCCCCATATTTCAAGAACTGAAACCTCACCATCAGATGCAGTTTAGTCTCTTACCCAAAGCACTATCTTCTGTAGGGGATGCAGTATGCATATTCTAAGCCCCGTCGGCATGGCAGAAGTAACGTTCTATTAGCATGTTATACGGCTTCAAATTGATAATTTCGACAAAAGATTAACAATAATATAACAAATATAAAAAATATGTTACCATAAAAGATCAATGCCGCCGAGACTGGACTATAATTACTTTTGTTGTTGTTGTTGTAATCGTCCGTTAGAGAAGGTCACCTGGGAGGTCTGTGTTAAACCGACCAAGTGTCGTATTCTGCCACAGTAAGGTAAATATCACATACTGGCTTTGAGAAATGTCATATGTTCATTCTTTTTTCTCCTATTAAATGTTACTGGTTTTCCATGCATTTGCTATGTAGCTTTTATGCTGCCTTTCACTAAAATCTTTACTTCCGCTGACGATAATTCCGGGCCTAAATGCTAAATTCTAAAAAATAAAAAACAAAAAATCATCGGCTACAAGCTGCACTGTGGAGAAAAACACATAACCGACCTCACAAATGAAGTTTACTATTTACAATCTTCACCACCAATCGTTCAAAAACTGATTATATAATTTACCCCGCTCCAAACATTTTTGTATATACCCAAACATTTACTACAATTATAGATGTTTAAATCTAACGGCATGACAACCCATCTGGGATCATGTTATGTCTAGAGTTTTAGGGAACGTGTACATAATATTTGTTTGTCTAGTTGTTTCCTACGATTTTTTGTTTACACTATTCCTATCTATTTGTTTGAATTTTATAGATGAGGCTTGATAATTTGTATTATTTAGATTTTTGTCATCACCTTTATTTTTATATGCACAACGTTTCGTCCAATATACGGACTTCTTCATGTGTTTCTTGTCAAACTCAGTAGTCTTCATGTCGTAATCGGGAGACTTCTCAAAAATTCGAAGCTAACATTTTATTTAATTTATAGTTAACCGAATGAGAACAATCTACTCTAATGAATTAAATAAAAGTTTCGGTTCGAAGTTCCGTGAAGGCTCTCGATTACGATATGAAGAATTCCGAGTTTGACAAGAAACACCTAAAGAAGGATGGAGGCCACGTCGGCCGAAACCTTGTGTATATAACAATAAAGATGAAGACAACTGTCAGAAAAATCTGAGAAATACATATTCCTATTTAATACATATAAGTATCTATTTTTAATCCCAGTAATTCATATAATTATATAATTTTAAGGAACCACATCTTTTTGTTTTGTTTGCGTACAGTTAAATGGTTTCAATTAATAACGATGATCCGGAATAAACTATTATAGCTTCACGTAATTATTCTTAATACAAATAATTCACTCAAAATATATCGTATCAAGTATTCCTATCTCGTACAAATAATTTTAAACACCTACTTGGCGCATATATTGAAACTTAACAGGTACTACCACTCCAGTTCAGAGTACTGATAAAGAAGGATTACTTCATACTCCTCAGAGCTAGAGTCTAGTCATCAGATGGTTTGTCGTACACAGAAAACCCCTTTTCAGGGTCTCTTACTCCTCTCACATGATATAGTCATTGTATTCTGAGCCGCACTAATAGGGTGGTACAACTATAGAATTATTTTAAAGCTATCATATATCTGATATTTTAACCACTGGCGACAATAGAACTCTAATGCCCTTTCACATTCATTAGAAGGAAAAATAATTGATTGATTCATGTGTCAACACTGAATTGGACTTGTTTTGATAAAGTATATTTATTTTATAAAAATTCATTTGAGAATTCATTTATCCATTATTCAGTAAGTAACTACTTGATATTTAGACATTGATTATTATGCTTGTCTGTGTCTTCATATCCGGTTGGAATGGAAATTACTGAGAACTGCATTTTCTGTCTTTTGAAAATAGCAAAAATCAAGTTCTTACAAAACATAAAATAATTTTCGAACATTAAAGTTACAGACATCGTCTCACCGGTCTTTTAGTAAAGGTAAAGGTTGAGACATCGTATAGAGAATTATGCACTCAAACCTTCCAATACAAAAGTGTTAAACTTTTACATCTCTAAATAAAAAAAGACTATCTACGGTTACAGAGTACACTAATTTAAAATTCATTTTTTCTTTCACCTTTTGCTATAAAAATGGCATATATATATATATATATATATATAATATATATATATATATATATATATGAGGAAAAATGAGTAAAGAAAAGTAAATGGATAAAATGAATTTAATCGATATCACATTAATCTTACTTACACATGTGTTTCGGTCAGTTTATGTGTGTGAAAATATTTCGCACACATACAAGAATCGACCTTCATCAGAGTGAACATTTATTTTTTTTTTTTTTTTTCATAAAAATAAATGTTCACTCTGATGAAGGTCGATTCTTGTATGTGTGCGAAATATTTTCACACACATAAACTGACCGAAACACATGTGTAAGTGATATCGATTAATGTGATATCGATTAAATTCATTTTATCCATTTACTTTTCTTTTCTTTACCCATTTTTCCTCATATTGTCGGATTCAATTCCTTTTCCATTTTTACATATATATATATATATATATATATATATATATATATATATATATTATATATATATATATATATATATACGCTAAACAATCTTTTGACCGTCTGATGATTTAAAGTACGCATGAAACTTACGGGATATTAAATCGTATTGAGCACCTTCATGTGCTAATATTTTTCACATTCATTCTCCATTCATTATATATATATATATATATATATATATATATATATATATATATATACTCTTTTGGTCACTGATTAAATTCGAGCATGTCAATAAAGATGCTATTTATTATTTAAAAAACAACAAATGATTATGTACATAAAAGAATATTTTTTGCTTTTTTGTTATCCTTTCAAGTTAAAATTCAAGAGGGTTCCTTTGGCAGTATTTCCTCGATTACACAAAAATTGGGAGGTTTTTGTTCAATTCCTGATGCATGAGCCGTCTCCAATGGGTAGTGCAGACAGAACTGAGCTATTTTTGGCACAATACACATGGATACACGGGATAGTTTCTCCAAGGAAATTGAACTTGTGTTATAGCTACAGTAGTATGCAACAAGAATTGTTCAGTTACATGTTTCAGATTATGAATTTTAATGAATAAAATATTTATTTAAACATTCTCGTCCCAAATTGAACGTGGATCACCGAGTTAATTTTCGACAACAATAATAGTTACGTTTCCAGTATTAGCCAAATAATAAAGTTATTTAACAAATCTTCGTCTATGTAAAAGTATATGTAATATAAGTTTGTTTGTTTTGTTTTTTGGTTCGGAGTAAAAATAAATATTTATTGTTATCAAATTCGACGTGCGTGGTCTAGAATGCAAATGGCGGCACCCACCCGTCCTTAATTAGTGCCCTATCGATGGCCTGCCACTAACATCTGCATAATACTACGGACGTTCACTCCAAGCTACTTTTAATAAAGCGAGGTTACTCTAACCTACCCACACAGACTGTTTTTTACGAGTATTTGAAATTGACAAATATAATTTTATTATCATTTTGTTTTGTAAAAACCGAGTATTCTTCAAATAGAACGTCAACTAAAGAAATAGAATTCGGGAAATTATTATAGTAAACTGGTGCCAACACTATTAAAGATATATCCTCAGGTTATCTACATATTTGGTAGGGTATGGGTTAATCTTTATGTTGTTTGGGAGTTGTTTTTAATTTGTAGTAGAAGAGATATTTTTCTATGGAAAATAAATGTGTACTTTGTCGGTTGTAATATATCAGGGACATACATATAATCATGGTTGTAAGAAATGCTATACTCTATTGCTTTGTCACGTTGATTGTTATTTAAAAGCTAGTGAATATTTATATCATTGTTTATTTTCCCTCGTAAGTTTTGCCTGTTGTTTTACTTGTATTTTCTCATACGTACAATCTCTCCATTTACAATCTGTCTTTTTGGTTTCCTTTCTTTAATATTTTATTCCTTACGATTCTTACTAAACTCACAATAGTATGGGGAATACAGAAGAAGAAAGATAATGTTATGTTCATCTTTTAAATGAGGAAGGTCTGCCTGAATAGGAAATCAGTATTCGAAATTGTGGCATTTATTTGGACCTGAAAACCAGTTAGTTGGCTCTTCCTAAATGGTTGGTTTAATTTGTGCTTCCACACAGGAAGGAGGCTTCCCACAGGGCGTATGCAAAAAAGAATTCGACGGCATTCCCATTCAGGGGTGACATGGGCATCGATCAATCAATTTTAACTTAACCCTTTTAAGCAAGGGCGTAGGTGCTGCCTCGTAGCAAAGCCCTCTGGAACTAAGCTGTTGGTTAATTTCTCACCTACCCACACCAAGCCTAATTTTCTTTTTTTTTTCTTATCTTACTTGACTTCCTTCATTCTTTTGTCCCCTTCTTATATTTCATTTTTCTATTCTTATGGGAATTTTCTTTATTCCTTTTTGTTTTATGTCTATGTCAAAGAGAAAATAATAGATTAAAAAAGATATACCAAAGAAAACCTTAACCTGTTTTTCTTTCATTTGCCTTTTTTAACTCTTTTATATATTTTTAGTTTTTGCTTGGTCATTTGTTTATTTTTTATTTCTTGTCTCTTTTCTGTCTTTTCCTCAGTCCATGTCTTTTTTCTACTAATAGCTAGCTTTTCGCTAAAAACTGTCAAATTGTTTTTAAATAATCCTTCCTTTTTTCTTTTTCGTCATATTTTTCTTTTTATGACATTCCTTTTTATTTTCTGTTCCATTTTACACTTTTCATTCTTTATCATTTTATATTAGCATAATAAAAAGTGTTCTCGGGGCGATTTAAAAATAAAGTTTTGAAAAATATTACCTGAGGTGGGTGGGAGTTAAAAATTCAATTTCAATAAACTAAATTTTATTCAGTTCAATTTTGTAGAAAAATATATTCTTAAAAAATTATTTTAGATAAATAGAATTTATTCAAAAAATGTTTGTACAATCAATTAATGTATGTAATATATTATGTTTCGCTCATAATTAATTTTTTAGAGATCTAATAAATTTCATGTTTATTAAAGTAAGTACTTATTTATTGAATTAAGCATTAAATTAATGGAGGAACTTTATTTAATTCCTATAGAACCAAACTACACTGCAGCTGCTCAGGACATGTGGGACGCTACCATTGTCACCTTATACAAGAATAAAGAGATCGGAGCGACTGCAACAATTACCGGGGCATTTCCCTTCTTTCAAAGCATAAATATGTGTGTGTGTGTGTGTGTGTGTGTGTGTGTGTGTGTGTGTGTGTGTGTGTATAATAGGTTTATATAATGTAGTAATAATATTGACTATAAATCAAATATTTATTGATAAAGTTACATAATTCTTGAAATTACTGTGACTTAAGCAGTGACGTAATTTCGGTTACAGACAGATAGAGACTGAATCTCCATTATACATAGATTACAATATTCTATTTCTTATAGAATATATTTTTTCATTCTTTTTATTCTTACTTTCTTGTATTTATATTTTTCACACACACACACACACACTCCTCCAAGCAATGGCTAAATAATAGATCAGGTAGGGCTGTTTAGCATTGGTATATTAACAGGTTTAGGAGAAAGAAAACACTAAATGACAGAAATGGGGAAACTGGATAGCTAAACGATTCCCCAAATAATGAAAGTTTATGCTTATAGACACACGACACACACAAACACATATATGTGCAAACATATATATATATACATGTGTACATGCACTCTTATACACACACACACACACACACACACACATATATATATATATTATATATATAATATATATATATATATATATATATATAAAGATATTTATCTCCCTATACCATCCTTATATACTGGAATGTTCACCGTTGAAGCAAGAACCCAATCCAACGTCCTGAAGAAGGTCTAACAGACTGGAACATTATAACGTTGACATTACTTCCCACAATAAACGTCCATTTTGTACAACATCCCGTGTTTGTCTACCTTTCTCCACATATTTTCGGATTAATTTCGTCTCATTTCTTCAATATATATATATAATATATATATATATATATATATATATATATATATATATAACATGCAAATCTATGTATACATATATATACACACATGCATGCAAACCTATGTCTATATATACACACATGTAAATATATATATACATGGAAACCTATATATAGATACACACACACACACAGGAAAACCTATATATATATATATATATATATATATATATATACATGGAAATCTCTCTCTCTCTCTCTCTATATATATATATATATATATATATATATATATATATATATATATACATAGTATATATTCATTTATTGTATGTTTAATTTTTTATTGTTTTCCTTTTCATGGTTTACTTCTCTAAAATTGGAACTAACTGTTTTTGTTAAAAATATTTATTTGTTATTCATGAAGACCATTGTTGTTGATGCAGTTCTGCTTTAAATTTTTATATTATTCTGTTCTGTTTCTTTGCCATTAAACCCGTTTGGGAAAGGTTTTCTTTTTCAATTTATTTTATCATTTCTTTCATTTTTGTTCTCTCATCAAGCCTCATATTTCCACACAAACTTTTCACTTGTTCTTTTTACTTCACGCTATCTTAATTTAGTCATTAACTTTGTGAAAAAACAACTTCCAAAAGCAAAACAGTCTGGCATAAAAATCATTAGAATACTCACAAGTCATTTCGC
>CM042137.1:81777745-81792525 GCA_023376005.1 Doryteuthis pealeii
TTTTCTTTCTTCCCTTCTTTTCATATTTTCCTTTTTATTACGTTCGATTGCAACATTAGTATTATCGCTTCCCCCGCTTACCTTTCTACATATTTCCCACTCTCTTTTTTTTCTTATTATATTTTTCTGTGTAGCATTCTTTTTCTTCGCCTTCTTTCTTTATAATAAAAACGAAATGACCCATTATTTAGTTGAGGTGACAACACTCATAAGAAATAAGAATTCAGTAGATAAGCAACAACAGATAATCAAGATAAACATATTTTCATTTCATCTTGGACGATTTGGATGGTTTTATTTTCAACCAGAGGTTGTTGCAAGATGATAACGGTCGGGGGATTAAGGAACAAGAGTATTAATTTTGTAGATGGTTAATAATGATAATTATTTTTGCACCAAAAAACCTTAGGAGATTTTTCTTCTGTTTCATTTTATCATCTTTCGTTGCCTTTCTGTTTTCCTTAACCTTAATCTCACGTTTTTTATAGCATTTTTATTCTCTTATACAAATGTTTATTTTTTTATTTTTATGAAATTATGATAAACTCGTTTCAGCTGTTCCAAAATTGCGCCATATTTTCAATCATATGTTCCTTTCCTGAATTTAAATTTCATCTTGATACTTCATATAATCTCATTTAAATTTATTGACTGGAATCAACTTCGGAGCATTTCAAGTTTCAAATCAATGAAGCACAAAAGTTCTCATTCCGACTAATACACATTGTTTCTTTAACTATTCAATTTCACTAAAATTATAAAACTTATACTCTTGTTTAGACTAAGAACTTTTCAGCAAACCTTTATATTTTCAGAATCTATCTGAATACTTCTACAAATTCACTCTCGATATTACAGCAGCACCAGATGTTTTCATGATTATCCATTTTGCCTGATCATATCCCCTTTTCCACACATATCATGTGGTGTAAAGGTTAGCAATCTGGATAAGTAAACCATTGATACCCGGTTCGATTCTCATTGGGTGTCCCAGAATTGCAGTCTTAGTAAATAACTACATATCCCCTCTTGAATAATACACTGCCTACCTACACAGTATGCATATCTCGTATTTTTCAAGCATTATCACCGCTAAATTATGTATGAAATGACTTCGCAAAATTGACTGTATCTAACATACGCTTCCTGGAATACAAAGGATACATAGCTTTTATACGATGATCTTCCTCGCTTTGAGGTTGGAGGAGGGCCCCAGTTTGTTAGTGAACACTCTGTTTGTACATTATTACGTATCCGTTCATCTGCCGTATATGCTGAGGGGGTCTTCGAAATACGAAGTATTTTCTTGTCTTTTGATGGACCTACAGTAATATGCATTGCATTGTAATTTTGTCCACATTAAAAGAGATGTCGGACCATCAAATAATTGTAATTTACGACTTACCCACCTTGGTAAAATATATTGATATGAGCACACGAAAATATATGTAGCTATTAGTTTATATGCGTAGTCACACACGCGCATATATAAGAATGTTCGTAAATATCGCTAGACAAAGAATAGGTACTTGATCTTATACATTTAAATACTGCAAGGCAAACTTTACATGGTGTTATGCCTCTCGAGTTAAGCTAGTACACCATTACGAGTGAGTATGTTTCTCACTAGGTATCGCATATAATTTGAGACAAAATTAAGCTAATCTTTATAAATAACGAAAACATTTCAAGAAGAATTTCTGATATATGCAGGGGATTCCAAAATTAACACTTATTTATTTCCACGAAAACCAAAAATAAGAATAGAAGGCACAATAACACCGTTGGATAGAACAAATCGTCAGCTACAAAACCCTACTTTTCCATATAGAAGTCATCATTAACTGTATACCTTCCTCCGCTATGAATAAGAGCTCTTATATGTGTCGATTACTCTTTCAACCTTGATCTATCCCCCCTCTCTCTCTCTCTCTCTCTCTCTCTCTCTCTCTCTCTCTCTCTCTCTCTCTCTCTCTCTCTCTCTGCTATCTATCTATCTATCTATCCCCCGTCTCTCTCATATATATATATATATATATATATATATATATATATATATATATATATATATATATATATATTAAATATTGGACCGCCTAGAAATCTACTGTATCTACTATGGCATCTAAAGAAACGCTTTCAGAAGATAATATTAAATAAAAATTACTAAAAGAAACAAAAAAAATCAATGAATATTTTCCTCAATCATGTTGTCACGTGAATGTCTTAACATCTTAATATAAATGCCTTTTGGCGTTCCACGCCATCAACTCGACTCACTGTGCGTTCTTGACATTGTTATGCCGAACTGTGTCTAGCAGTCAACTAATCTTTAAAGACTTTCTTATATATATATTTTTTTCATCCGTTAAATGGCGTTCTACTTTTTAGATGGCAATTGTCTAGACTTATCTTCACATTATTTCTTTGAATATTTTTACGCGATTGCGAAAGAGGCAAATGTCGGAGCTGGTAAGAGAGAAACTAACTTTACAAGTGAGAATGACAGACATCTTCAGTTCTCAGAAAAGTCCGAATTGACTGCAGATTGTAAAATCAAACTGTATGCATGCATATATGTACACTGTATATACGAGCAAAAATATGTACTTTCCGGGTGCAAATATTTCTGCTTTAACGTAATAAAATATTAGATTAGGAAGACTAACTAAACAAATTAAGAATGCGTCCGTATTGATTTCTATATAGAATTATGCATAGAATTGCTTTAAATACGTTGGAGATAATAATAATAATAATAATAATAATAATAATAATAATAATAATAATAATAATAGAAATAAAAAGTTTTTTAAAAAGTATACCTCAGAAGAACTAGAAAGTTCTTAGAAACCAAGCCCAACAGCAGAAATCTTACAGGTCCCCAGTATAAGATACTCTGGGCCATTCTTAAAATGGACAAAAGAAGAACTCAGACGGATAGAACAAAGGACCATGAAACTAATGACGATGCACAAGGCTCTACAGAGATGATAAAGATAGGCTATATGTACCAAGAAAAGAAGGTGGAAGAGATATGGCCAACATAGAGGACTGTGTAGAGGCCACAATCCAAGGACTCGAAGAATACACTCAAAGGAGCAAAGAAGATTACTTATGGTTGCCAACAACAGCAGATGTAATATATGAACAAACAGAAAAACAACGAAAACTAGAGAACAAAGATGGGTAGAAAAACAATTATATGGGCACTTCAAACGACAAATCGGAGAGGTTGCACATAAAAAGACTTAGGCATGTTTAAGAAGAGGAAACCTCAAAAGAGAAACTGAATCACTAATAATTGCTGGACAAATAATGCCTTAAGAACAAATTATGTCAAAGCAAAAATTGATAAGCGCAACAAGACAGTAAATGTATACGGTGCAGTGACAGAGATGAGACTGTAAACCATGTATTAAGTGAATGTAGCAAACTAGCTCAACGGGAATACAAATCTAGGCACGACTGGGTTGGGAAGGTGATTCACTGGAGATTATGCAAAAAATTAAATTTTGACCATACAATAAAATGATATATGTATAAACCAGAATCTGTTCTTGAGAATGAAACGCACAAAATTCTCTGGGGCTTTAAGATAAAGACGGATCACCCTATCCCAGCCAGGAGACCAGATCTAGTGTTGATTAAGAAATAAAAGAGAACGTGTCAACTGGTGGACTTTGCAGTCCCAGCAGATCACAGGGTGAAACTGAAGGAAAATGAAAAGATGGATAAATACCTGGACCTTACCAGAGAATTGAAAAGGCTGTGGAATATCAGAGTGAAAATGATACCAATTGTAGTTGGTGCACTTGTAACGGTCCCAATAAACTTGGAAAGAAAACTGGAGGATCTGGAAATCAGATGAAGAATTGAGACCACCAGGGCTACTGCACTGCCGCCATTGGCTAGAATACTCAGAAGAATCCTGTAGACCTGAGGAGACTTGTTGTTACTCAGCCCCCAGTGAAATACCACCAGCTAACACTGATGTGAAAAACTCAAAAGGAGTGAAAATAACAACATCAAATATTTATTTATTAGACCCGGTCTCGTTAAAACCGGTATGGATATTATCCATCCCATATACTATGTAAACATTTCTTTGTGATATATAATACACATAAATTAATAACTTTTTTTTTATTTTGAGACAAATCTAATCCTCCTAAAACTTTACAGGGATAAAGTTAATGAATAAGATGCTAATTGACATTGAATAATGATTATTTAGTTATCATTGAAAACATGACGTAAATAACTAAATTGTGACGTTGGCGGGGGCTTATTTTTATTGCCGGAAAACAGAAACATAATCTTAATTATAATAGCATATATATACTTATTTGTGCACTTTCCAATATACATTATCTGGACTCGTTCGATTATTCTTTTTTTCTTTTGCTTTCGTTGAAGTCCCCTATATATATATATATATATATATATATATATATGTGTGTGTGTGTGTGTGTGTGTGGTGTGTGTGCGTGGCGTGCGTGCGTGTGTGTGTGTGCGTGCGTGCGTGCGTGCGTGTGTGTTACTGGGGGAATCTTTTTGAAAAAATCAACATTTAAAAAAATCTTTCCATAAATGTAAAGCTCTACATTGTTTGGGATTTACAAAAATATTTTAATCTCGTTTTTTTGGATTATTTAAAATGTTGGAAAATCAAACAGTGTTCCCAACTAGAACAGTGGTCTGTTATTAAAATTTGGCGGCTCAAAATTGCAAACCATGTGAAATTTACAAAATTATGTGTAATGTGTACTGAGCATGTTTTAGTCAAATGTTTACAGATGGGTTAAAGATAGATTTGCTCTTACGAGACCAAGTCAAAAAGACAGTCCATGGAGTGGAAACACACCGAATCTCCGGTAAAGAAAAAGTCCCGGGTGCATATTATGATAGAGTAATTCAATAGACTATATGAATTTAGCCTAACGATTTGGCAATAGAAAGCATTGTTTACAGTTGCATATAGCAGTACAAAAATAGATTATTAAAATAGATGATTAAATAGATATAGTTAGTTGAATACATAGAAGTAAAAAGTAAGTAAATCAACCGGAGAGCGAGGGGGTCTATCTCCTTTTCGCTAGCGCTAGACCAGAGAAATCGTTTTTGCGTTTGAAGTGGAGTGCCACGCCTACCATCAGCTGCCCACTTCACCGCACAGATCCAAGCTGTGCTATACTAGCGCTGAGTTGGTGATGGTCGGTATTGAAAATGGAACCTTGTGGTTTCTATGTGGATGCTCCACCGACTGAGCTAAACTGGCTCTATACGAATACTTGTGTATAAATTATTAGTATCAAATTACTAGTATTCAAATTGAAGAAAATACTAACAAGGTTTGACATGATGTATCTCTAAACACACACACACACACACACACACACACACACACATTTTACAATGCATAACCCTTTTGGCCTTCAGATACCCCGTAACTAAATTTACAAAAATACCGACAACAAAATATTTTAGCCATGACAGGTTTATGTAAACCTATTCCATCATCGTATGAAAAGAGAGTGATTTGTTACCATCTTTTAATAGTTTGGTTTATTTTCCAAAGATATATCAACACCTTATGAATTATTTAATGCCAGAATTTGATCCAAATAATTTATACACAGTTATATCATTCAATGTAATTATTTCAATTTAATAATAATAATTTGTTTGCATACAATTATTTGTTATCATATATTCCTATCTAATACTAATATTTCGAATACAATTATATGCTTTCAAGTATTCCTATCCAATACTAATTATTTTCAAAAAGGTCTATTTGACTCGATTGGACACTAACAGATACTATTACTTTTTATTAGAGTAGACCAAAGAGTAATAGCAACAAAGAGGTGCTCTGAAGTTTGTAGAGCTTCAGAACTGGATCCCCATAACACGGTAGCATCATAGTCAAGATAGATAGATTTAGTGAGTGGGACTATACAAGATTTATATATTGAACCGGGTACGAACCTTCATTCAGCTTAAAGGAAATCAATTTCAACATTTATCGTAAAGTGTAAATATATGTGTAATTAGACTATTTTTAAATTTATGTTTATAAAAGAATTTTCAATAAAAGTTACAGAAAAGACAGCTACATCCTTTTGAAAAATTAAAAAAAAACGACAACAAAAAACCTATATATGTTCAAGATAAACTTTCTAATGTCTTTTTTAAAAATAAATATCAATTTATTCATGGTGTGTCTTTGATAAAAGTCGTCTATTTTTGTCTCGCTTTCTGATCTACGTTATTAACGGCAAAGCTGCCCAACTATTAAATTACTTCATGCATCTATTGTAAATTTATGTGTCATATCTTTACAGGCAATGAAATGGGTGACAGATTATATACGTTGCAGCTTTTAAAAAAAGGAGTGGCATAAAATGTCTCAATTTTACAAACGAAGTAAGTTTTACAAGTAAAGAAAGGGCCACATAATATTTGAATATGTGTCTCAATTTTACAAGGAAAGGAAAAGCGATATATTATTCTCAAATTTACAAAGGAAAAGGGAGACGGAATATATGCATCAACTTTTCAAGCAAATAAAAGATGACAACATTTATGTATCAACTGTACGGAAAAAAAAAGTTACCGAATATATATCCCAATTGTACAAGGAAAGCAAAGGAGACAGTATATATGTCTCAACTTTATAAGGAAATAAAAGGCGACAATATATATATCTCAATTGTACAAGGAAAGCAAAGGGGACAGAATATATATCTCAACTTTATAAGGAAATAAAAGGCGACAATATATATGTCTCAATTGTACAAGGAAAGTAAAGGGGACAGTATATATGTCTCAACTCTACAAGCGAATAAAAAGGCGACAGAATATGTCTCAATTATACAAGCATATAAAAGGCGACAATATGTGTCTTAATTGAGACAAGTGAAGAAAACGCGACATAATGTATAAGTGTCAGCTTTGGAAACGAATAAACGGCCGATGTCATTGATATTATAGTTGTTTATTGGAGTAGGGGAAATGCATTTACGATACAAAACTTTGCTGTTCTGTATTTGTAATTGAATGAATGTTATTTTTCTACTCTTACAACTATTCCTTATTGTTCGAATGTCGTGAGTATTCCTTTATGTGTTTTAAAAATGTTCATCATGTGTGCTTAATTCATTCTCTCTCTCTCTCTCTCTCTCTCTCTCTCTCTCTCTCTCTCTCTCTCTCTCTCTCTCTTTCATATATATATATATATATATATATATATATTATATAAGTTGTTTTTTTGCTAATCTTTTTTATGACAATTTTTTTCTTAACAGCAGGATGGATTGGCATATTCAATTGTATATGACACGCGATTCTGTCGATCAAACTATTTAACTGCTACTTAGCGAAAAGTGACGTCTACCGAAATACAAGACAATAAATATTAAATTAAATCGAACACGCATACATACAACACCCCAGTAAGCATTCACACATATATCACTATATATACAAAATACAAATACACAGATATACAAACATACGTCTAAGATATCTCAAGTTGCTTGCACAAATACATGCGAGTCACAAAAAGGACATTTGCAAAAAATAGTATATGTATATATGTATGTGTGTGTGTACGTAATGTGTATATTATATATATATTATATATATATATATTATATATATATATATATATATATATATACTACTTTCTTGTGCTAATCTATAGAACACATACCATAGATATTCGTATATAAATCAATTTTGGTCAATCGTTGATTTATTGTTCTCAAATCATCTATTTATGTCATTTGTGAACACAAGTGATGCTTCAGTTTCTATTCATTATGTTTAAAATTATTACATATATATATCGATATCATTTTTGGGCTGAAAAATTGGATTGATTGATTTTAATGTCAATCCATCTTGAGTTATATTATTTCTATTGGTTAGGCAATTGTGTGCATTGTACATATACATTTACATTTTTGTGTTGTAATCTCTTAAGAGTTCCTATTTACGGTTATATAAAGTTTTCCTATCTAATACAAATAATTATGTGGTTTCAACTATAATTTCTATTTAATAATAATTAATACATTAATGTACTCCTCACTTCAGATGCAGATTAGTATCATAGCCAGAACACTCCATTTTCTTTCGGGAATATTACCTTCTAAAGGGGGTGCTGTCAGCTTAATCTAAGCTCCAGCGACTGGGTGCACATATGTTCGAGTCACAATAGAAACGTTTAGAAAAATATCATGAGTGTGTATGAGGGTAAAAATGTGCATATATGCATGAATTAGACATATACGCAAGAAATATATGCATAGTTTTTTTCGAGCACATCTATATAAAGCTAAATCAGAGATATCTGGGGGAAGGTTAATTGCTGATTTATCATCCTCAAATCATATGTTTTTAAATTTTATGAAGCCAAGTGATGCTCTCAGTCCTTTCCATTAGATTTAACTGGGAACCTTACAAAATGAATACTTAAATATAGGTCGATGGCATTTACTTTTTCACTAAAAGATAGATATTCAAAATTCTATCTATACATGAAGTATATATTGTATGTATAAAAATCGATAATATAATGAAAATGTCAATCTGTGTTGCGTTTATTCTACTATATAATAATTTAAGAGGTTGAATTCTAATGCGAGTCATAAAAGGGACGTCCGCTATATAATATAATATATATATTATATATATATTATATTATATATAATATGAGTGTGTGTGTGTGTGTGTGTTATATGTGTATGAATATGTATATATATATATATGTATGTGTTGTGGGTGTGCCTATTCAATATATACTGTAGGTATCTAATATATAAGTCGATAGTGTATGTAGGTCGACAATTGATTTATTGTCCCTGAAATCATCTATTTATGCGATTCCTAAAGGATGTCTACAATATATGTATGTATATGTATGTCTTGAGTTGGTTGTGTACGTGCGTGTTATTATATATATTATATATATATATATATATATATATATATATATATATATATATGCAAGTATGTGTGTATAATTTTCTTCGAGCACATCTATACAAATATATGCCGTAGATATTCGTATATAAGTCGATATTTTTTATAGGTCGACCATTGATTTATTGTCTCCCAAATCATCTAAATGAATTTACGAAGCCAAGCGCTACTCCTAGTTCTTCCCATTATGTTTAAATTTCAACCTTGTATATGATTACTCGTACAGAGAGCTATAACATTTTTTGACAAAAAATTAGGTTTTCATTTTTCAACTTGTACATGAATAGATATGGTACGTATAAAAATCAATAATATGATAAAATATGTTTCTGTGTCGCGTTGTTCCAGTCTATGAATTAATTGTAGAAAATTCTGTTCGATCGAACTACATTGAAAGATCGGAAACAAACAATAAAAAGGAAAAAACACAAAAGTAAAAGGTTACTGACCAGTGAATACATTTCAGTGTCTTCGTAGATTGTAGCAACAGTGTCCCAATTAAAATGCTTGATAAAGAGCATGCGGGGGCATTGTATGAAGATCGGCCGGTGCGAGACTAACGAACGTCTTGTATACTTCCCTTTTGCTTAGAGCCGGCGAGATAGAGGCGTAGGAAAACTGAAATAGAAAAAGAAATTGTTACTTATATAACTAAATTAATTAAAAGAAACAATTTTCTTCTGACTAAAGAAAAAATTTTATTATTTATTGTGGAACATTATGACGGGGTTATAATCAAATCTACAAGATAAAAACCGTACCAAAAATAAATAAGTAAATGAAAAATTATATACACTCCTGGTCAAAATGTTAGAACATATATAAAAGGGCTCAAAAATATAGAATGTTACTTTAATTGAAAAAGTATTTTGGGGGTTTGGTCATAAAGATAAGGCAATTAAATGAAATAGAAAATACAGAACTAATAAGTCACAACGATAATTTGATATTAAGTATATCCTTCATTTATGCCAAATTATTTCGAAATTTCGCTTTGGCATATTCATTATTAACTTTTGCATGAGTGTGCTTGGGATGCTTTGGTCAGGATGCATAAACTGCAACACGAAGATCATCTACAGGATCTATGTTTAAAACATGCTTTGCAATCCATTCCCAAATTTTTTATTGGGTTTAGAACTGGGGAGCACAGTGGATGATTCAAAAGCTGAATGTTGTTTTCCATTAAAAAAACATTCCTTCGCGTTCGAGCATTGTGGATTGAAGCATTGTCCTGTTGGAAAATCCATTTTCCCCACATACACGAAGACCTTCGGTAATTAGCGCTGTTTCTTTTTAACATTTTCAAATAAATAGCAGCTCTTTGACGATCTTTTACTTCCTGTAACTCAATAGTTCCATTGTACAAAATTAACTACAGACCATAATTGATCCACCTCCACTGTGTCGTGTTCAGAAAATTTCTTTTGTGCCATCTTTTACATGCCAGTAACGCTGAACACACCGTCTCGGTAATCATGGGTGAATTTGCTTCTCGTCTGAAAATAACTTTTTCTTCCATTTATCCACATCCAGAGTTTAGTAATCTGAAGTAAATTGTAAACGGGAAGTTTATGGCGAGGAGAAGGC
Organism: Doryteuthis pealeii; assembly: GCA_023376005.1. Classification (NCBI taxonomy): domain Eukaryota; kingdom Metazoa; phylum Mollusca; class Cephalopoda; order Myopsida; family Loliginidae; genus Doryteuthis; species Doryteuthis pealeii. The sequence goes on from CM042137.1 coordinate 81,788,330, forward strand.
GAGGATCTGTAGCCGTTTCCCGTCTTAAACCTTTATTATTGAAATGCCGTCGAATTGTTTGAGGTTGCATTCATTATCTGTATTCTCTTTATCTGAATTGATGTTAGGCTTGAAATTCTCTAACTTCTCGCCTAATGCATTTGTTTAGAGATGATGAGATTTTTATTTGGGGTGTTTTTAATGAAGTTAGCAATGATAGTTCAACTACGACCAATTTCCTTTTCAATGGATCGTTGCGCAAGATCAGGTCTTGAAGTTCAACAATACTGCCCTGTTTGAACTTTTTCAAAATTTTACCCTTAGCCATTTTAAAATCTTAAATGTAATACTGGAAATGAGCTAAGTAAATGTCTACACGCCTGAAGCTTGGAGCACACTGACTAGTTCAAACATTTTTGACCAGTAATTATTTTTTCACACATGGTCTTTATGACCACCAAAATACTTTTTCAATGTTTGTTTAATTAATCAATTAAAAGCTTAAATGGTCACTTGTTTGTTGATAAATTAAATTTTCTGATTAATGAAAACAAACCACAGAACCCACACGCACACACACACGCATATATATATATATATATATATATATATATATATATATAATATAGAAAAAATAATTATCGTTGTAGAGACTGTTTTCACTTCGTTCTAATACTTTGGGGAAAGGCATAAATCCATCTCTTCTTTAAGTCTGAGCTATGGGTAAAAAAGTTAGGCATTCTATCCTTTATTATGGAAATCGGTCTAGGAGAAGGAAACTACTATTTACTACAGTTAGAAGGAGAATGGTTTGTTCATACCTTTCTAAGAGTATTATCGCAATGCGAAATGCACACAGCTCCGCCAGAATTTGAACTTGCAAAATTTAAGAGGCAGTTTTTGATTTCAGATAAACCTGGTGTACGACAAACAAATTTTAGGATCCTTTTGAACCAAGATTTGGCAAAATTGGACTGATGTGTTGTATCTTCGGTTCTGGGCAAACACCAAACTATCTTTTGGTACAAACAATGTTAATATATGTGAATAGATAATAGATAACAAATTGTCTTTAGATTTCAGTGCCACACTTGGGATATTAATCTTTCTATGAAAAAATAAAAAAATAACTTAAAATCATCAATAACTTAAAATTGGTTTCAGATATTTTCAATAGCAGTATTAAGATTTCTTGGGCAAAAATGCTTTTATAAACCAAATTTTATGGAGTAGGGAAAGCTCTAGAACTCATTTTACATACAAAAAAATAGATTACAAAATGTGCGCATTTTTTCGTCAATCCTACCAAATTTGGAAAGCTAAAAGTCGACATAACTCCGCCCATTTTTTGGAAATTGGAAGGCTCAAATTTTGGGGATGTCTAACTTTATACAGTTCACATCCTCTTTCTAATTTAGAAAATTGGAAGGGGGCTTGGCTGACATGTTACTTTTTCTGATGATTTGACATGGAATTGCCCAATAGCAAATATTAAACCATATTAAAGTTGTAATCATTAAATTTATCATACTGTGATATATCCACAGGTCATACTAGTATTAACGTATCATGCCAAATTATGTTAGAAATATTGCGTTAATCTAATAGTATTGCAGAAATGACTTTAGAAAATATTCATGATTAATTTTAAATTTGACTAAAAAATACTTTCCAGTTTAAATACTGAAGCCATGTCATTTTATCTGTCTTATAATTATGATCTTCAATGTGAGTACAACATGTATATAGATATTTCTGTTAATCTATTCGCTAATCCATAATGGGGGTGTTCAGAAATTAAATTTAACTGAAGCTGTATTTACCAAATTGAAAATAACATGAATGAAAAGTTTTCTACAAAATCTAACTCTTAACATTAATCATTTTTTATTAGCACGAGTTTTCCATTAGTAATAAGGCTCTTCTCAAATTCCTTTTGATATGATGGGCGAAGTTGATATGTATTTCTGTTAATGTTCTCACCAACGTGATTGTCTTATCGTTGGATGAGTTTTCAGTTTAGAAAAGCCAGGTCTTAAATCGGCAGGTGAGTTATCAAGAGTGTTGATTGGCACAATCATTAAAACCATTTAGAATAGCATGCAGGACTAACGTTTAAAATTTTTTTTTTTCTTTTTTTTTTTTTTTTTTTTTGGGAATTAAGCACTGACTACGTTATGCGAATTAATTTTCTATTAAAGTTACCAAACTGTGTAGACATCCTTCATGCTTAAAGGATTAAATCTTCATCTTGATAATTCATTCTATAAAAGCAAAAATTGTTCGGATGAGATACGAAGTCGTAAAGTTTTCTGCTCATTTATAGGCCTTATACGTTTCTGTCAATAATTAGTGCAATACACAATGAACATTCCAGTTTAATTTGTAGGGCAGTCAGTAAGCGTATGAGTAAGTTGTTAGGCGGTCACAGCTAGGTTTATATGCTAAACTTTCACTTTGGCCGTTGAGAGCAAGGTTATGACCATTGAATTAGTAAAGGATATTCTGTGTTGGGAGATTTTTTTCCTTTTCATGATAGCTGATATTGGTTTTTCTCGATATTTGTATGGGAAGCTATATATATACTTCTACTTGCTGTGCCATCGTATGCCGATGATGACACTGTGACACGAATGCATTTTTCTCATAGCGGCAGAATTTAATCTGTCTGCTGGTTGCGTCCTGCTAAACTGGACTATGGGGGGATCATGTCAAGTCTATCAGGGTTTTTGATGTTGTGCTTTGTACCTGAGCTTTGGTTACTAACCGATTCTAGAACATGATCCCTTCTCTCAGTTGAGAGTAGCAGGAATCTGCTTTGGTAGTCTGTCATCCCCACGGGTAGTCTGTTTTTCAGGTTGCGTTGGACGAAGTATTTCATGGCATTCCAGGGAGTGCAGTTGCTTCTTCAGTCGGTGGTCGCTGTTTTAATAAAACAATGTTGGCTACGCCCCCTGACATTTAATATACTCGTGCGCAGCGCGCGATGTAGGGTAGATCATGTAGTCTAATGGGCATCTGCGCTTTTGTATAATCCAGGTTCCGCACCAGTACAGGATGTTGAGAAAAACTATGGCATAAGCGGTATACCATGGAGCTTACATTTAGTTTTCATAGGAGCTAATTTGCTGTTGAAGACGCGATTACTTGTAAATGAATTTGTAGTAAGTTGTTTTTTTATGGGTTCTATTATATTAGGGGCTATACTCAACAAAACCACCCCAATACATGATCTGATGCCTTAGTGCTACTACATGCAATAATGTTTATAGTATTGATATAATTTAGGAATAATATAATAGTATATATTATATATATCTGTAATATATATATATACTAATATCTATTCTAATATATATATTATATTTTATGAGATGATAATGAATAATAAATTTTTTTTAATTTTTAAGATTAAAGAATCTAATTTTGACTTATCATAGATAATGTTTAATGGAGAAAGTATATTATGAGCAGGGTGTGCTTTCGCTGATTATTGATGTTGGTTGTTTTTGACTAACGGTGACTGAGTATGATGGTAAAGAATAAAATATTAATATTAGTAGTTTCACTAAGTAATTGCTGATTTATACTACGTTATTAGCCAATAATATAAAGTGACGCAATTAGTAACATTGGTGTAACTATGGGCATTTGCTTGTATATTTTCCGTAGCTTCTGCACCTGCGGGTACAGTGGAGGCGGGTGAGATATACTATTTGGCGCTGTATAACATGAAGCAGCATTTAGCCTTTTTCAGGAGATGTCTGCTGTGTCTTGTTGAACTTAATTGAATACCTGTCAGCCTCTTACTCAGCAGTGCCGACCACATGGTGATACTGAGTAGTTGGTAGCCTTTGAAATTCGGTAAGATGCAGTATGCTGTCTGGCACTCTGAGTCCTATTTGTTGATGGCAGTACTTATGGAGGCCAGGTACTGAATGGTATCTTTTACGGTGACGCTGAACTAGTGTGCTGACTCTTCTTATGTTTTTTTCCGCAGTGTCTATAGTGATGACTGTGATGGGGGTATCTGATATCATTGATATATATTGCATTCGGTGGTTCTTATTTTGAGGGTTGCAATATTGTCATCCGAAACTGCCCTTTTGCATAAAGTCTGGCATAATTGCGTAGTGATATGTCTTGAGCGGACCTTGGTAGGTTGTGGTGCCAAGTGGGAATGAAGACAGGTACGTTCGTTGCATAGACATGAGTAG
>CM042137.1:81792625-82015125 GCA_023376005.1 Doryteuthis pealeii
GAGAGATGTGAACCAATATAAAAAAAAGACCAAACAAAATAATAAACTTCGAAATAGTAGTGTTAAATAAATGTAATGACATGAAACAGCAAAATTTTGTTCACAAGTTTACTTTAATCTTAAAAGGTTGAAATATGATGAAATAAAACACGAGAATTTATCACACTGCTTACTGTCTCTTAATTCAGTGTCCTTTTATTGATTGGTTTTTGTACAAACGGATCAAAGAAAGCAAATTTGCCAGAACCTCCTTGTTGGGTGCTGAGTTCAATGTACGAAACTCATATGCACTGATTTCTTAAATTCTTTTGAAGCATCTGTGTGCGGTCGAACACTTTAATAATTTAGACGCATTCCATTTATCACGTTTATACCTGGGAAGCATACATTTCCCATTTAATGGCACTGTCAGAAAGTCCCTTCATTCAGAAATAGGCCTTTTAATAAACGGGTTTTGGCAGAAATCCAATCAACTAAAGGATGTGCAAACCAAGAGTAACACAAACGCTTAAGATACACTGTTTTTTCATATTCCCAGTAACGTGACCTTCAGAAAGAATGCTTTGATACATGGACGCAATAATGTGAATTATTAGCATTTCACAATGAAAGTTAATTATGATTTAGGAGGAACAAAGGACAGAAAATCACAAGAAACTTTATTAATACACTTGCCAAACTTTAAAATTGACATTATCAAAATCCTTGACGTTTTCATCTCCCCCTGACGTGGTATCCGCCCCAGTGGCCAATTCGTCTCTTAGATACCACTCAACAACAGCACCTATTGCCTGTCAACCTTGGGAGTGTCCATTCTCATGGAACTTCTGCTTTCAACTCGATGCCGGTTCCTGAATTACGTTCAGTATATTACTCACGTACCAATATTCCCACCAAGGGATTTTTCCAATAGTGTTCTGCGTCGTCATTATTTTATTGTCCTTTTTTTACGATAGCTACTTTTAGATTGAGTATAATGCAGATAAAAACGGTACTATTGAATGTTGGCATTTGCTTGAGTGTCAAATTCTTTCAACATTGATCTTATTCTCTACGAAGAATTTCTGACCCATATCTCGAACAATATTCACCAGCCCGCCAAAACATGTACCTTTCATCTTGTCATTCATCGCTCCCACCATTATCAACCCTGTGTATCATCCTTGAACATAAATGAATTTTTACCTTTTCATATATTTATTAGTTCGGCAAGCAGAAATTTTAATATTGTCAGTTGTTTCTTTAAAACATTTACACACACACACACCACACACACACACACACACACCACAACACACACACACATAATATATAATAATATATATATAATTCCAGAAAATGCATTGAACAGATATTCCTCCCTATATGAATTCTTGGTTGATTTTCCACAAAAATCCTTCGACTAAGTGATACAGACAAGCACATGGGTACATTTCTACGGAGACTGTGGCTGCCCTGACCACTTCACCATCTGCCTTGTCAATTATCAGGATGAGGGCATTCGGTGTCCCGTTTAAGTGGCGGAACTCTCAGAGCATTGATATTGGGACCTGATGTGAAGACAGGGCTGTTGTCCTTTGCACCCACCCTGTCTCAATTTTCTTTCTTGGTCTTATCTTGATGCCGTTCGCTAACTCCCTAAGGAGTAATGAATACAGTAATATAGACCAATGGGCATGATCCTGTTTCAATATCAAACTAGTTTTAGATCTGTAAGAAAGACGCTAAACACACCCTATGTGCATTCCTATCTCATGTGATCAGACGACTGTTCCTTTCCTGGTCACATCAACGCACCAAGTCCGCTTCAGACATAATCACCACGATTGGCAGACTTTGCAAAGGCAGTTGGATGTAAAATGTCCTCAATAAACCTGATAGTTACGTAATTCAGTCCCCTCAGTCCTCACAATGATCACTGGAAAAGACATAATGAAGGTCCAGACACGTAGTTCAGGTAATTACTGTTCAGGTACTGGGCTCCAGGTTGCCATCTAACTAATAGACTCAATGCATGAGCTTGATCTCCGAATTGTCAAATGCTTCCAAAGTTATTTGGTCGGCTGAAGAGGGCGAGTTAGTTCAACAGAGACATCTCCTTGAAAACTAACATGTGCAGTATACAGCGCCATAGTTATCTCACCCCTCCTGTACGGTGCGAAGCCTGGACGTATAATAAGCAAGATGCCATTAGTCTCGTTACTACTGCTCCCTTGATATTTATTGTTTAATAACGTAAGTTGCAACTTAACAATATTAAATATTTATTCTATCCACATACCAGTCACCGTAGTCAAGACACAAACATCAATAATCATCGAATGCACCACCACTGTCAAATATCTTCCTCTAAATTATCTATAGTCAAATTGAGATTTTTTTAAGCTAAAAATTAAAAAAAAGTTAATTAAGTTCATGTATCATCTCAATATATATTATATTTATATATATACTAATATATATAAATTACTATATATATATAATTATTACTATTTATATCAATACTATATACAATTAATTGCATTATCAGGTATCATCATTTATTGGTTGTTTAGCTTAAATTAATGAACCCATATAAAAACAAAACTTAACTACAATTCATTTACTAAGTATGGTTCAATTCAGAAATAGCTCCTTGAAAACTAAATGTGCTGATATATCCGTGCCAATAGTTCTCAACATCCCTGATAACGGTGCGGAAGCCCTGGATGATATACAAAGCGGATTGCCCATAAACTGACATGTCTATCCTACATGCGGCCACTGCGCAGTATATTAAATGTCAGGGGTAGCAACATGTTTAAACAGGACCACCTCCTGAGAGAACTGCAACTCCCTGAATGCATGAAATACTTGTTCCAACGCAACCTGAAAACAGACTTGGGAAATGAGACTAACCAATGCTAGATTCTGTACTCTCAACTGAGAGAGGGATCATGTAGAATCGGTAGAACCCAAAAGCTCGGTACAGTAAGACTAACATCAATAAAACCCTGAAGGACTTGAATATCCCCCTATATGTCAGTGGCGAGACGCAACCAGAGACAGATTTAAGATTGGAAGAAAAATGATCTCGTTGTGGTGTCATCATCGGATACGATGGTAACAGCAAGTAGATTAATATTATAGTTCCCATACAAAAATATCGAGAAACCAATTGATCATATCATGAAAAGGAAATAAAAATCTCCCAACACAGATATATCCTTACTAATTCCAGTGTGTTCATAACCTTGTGCCTCAAGCAAAGTGAAATGTTTAGATATAAACCAGCTGTGACCCGCCTACAAACTTAGCTCATCGTACTGATGTACAATGAAACGAATTTTCATTGTAATTGCCGTAATTATTGACATGACGTAAGCTATATAATTAAGCAGAAAACTTTACGACTTCGATTTCATCCCGAACAATTTTTGCTTTTAATGAGATGAAATCAAGACTGAAGATTTAATCTTTTTAATCAATGAAGATCTACACAGTTGAAGTAACTTAATATAGAAATTAAATTTCGATACGTGTTCAGGCTTAATGTCTCATTTTATAACGTATGTCCTGATGCTATTCTATATGTTTTTTATTGATTGTAACACCTCTCGTATAGCTCACTCTGGATTTTAAGCCTGGCTTTCCTAAACGGAAAACTCATTCCTCAACGGATATAGCACAAGTCATGTTGAGAACTATTAAAAGAAATACATACAACTCGCATCATATCAAAAGGAATTTGAGAAGAGTTTTTAACTAATGGGAAAACTCGTTTAATAAATATGATTATATGTTAAGTAGGTAAGATTTGTATGAAAAACTTTTTCTTCAATTGTTATTTAATGTTGGTAAAAACAGCTTCAGTTAATTTAGATTTCTGAAACACCCCATATTGGATTAGCGAATAGATTAACAGATATATCTAATATACATATTGACTTCCACATTGAAGATCATAAATTATAAGACAGTAGAAAATGATCATTGGCTTCATATTAAACTGAAAGTATTTTTTAGTCAATTAAAAATTTATATCATGAATTCTAAATTTCATTTCTGCATATACATAATAGATAACGCAAAGTTTCTATACGATAATTGGCAGATAGCGTAATTAACTAGTATTGACCTGTGATTATACACAGTATATTATAATTTTAATGATACAGACGTTTAAAATTGTTTAATATTGCTATTTGGGCAATTCCATGTCAAATCTATCCAGAAAAAGTAACATTGTGGAACCCCCTCAATTTTTTCCTTGAAATTTAGTAGAGATGTGAACTGTGTTTTAAAGTTAGACATCCCTTCCAAATTTGATGCTTCATTCCAAAAAAGTGCGGAGTGTATGTCGGATCTTTTTAGCTTTCCCAAAATGTGTTAGGATTGACAATAATATTGGCGTACTTTTTTGTAATTCTATTTTGTATGTAAAATGAGTTCTAGAGCTTCCTACTCTAATAATTGGGTTATAAAAGCATTTGTCTCTCTTATGAAATTTATACTGCTATGAAATATCTGAACCAATTTAAGTTATTGATATTTATAGTATATTTTTTTATTTTTTCATAGAAGATAATATCCCAATGTGTGCACTGGAATCTAAGACAATTGTTTCTATTATTAATTCAACCATATATGAACATTGTTTGTACTCAAAAAGATGTTTGGTGTTGCCGCAGAACGAAGAATACACATCAGTCCATATTTTGCAAATCTGGTTCAATAGGACTCTAAGATTGTTTGTCGGTACACCATGGGTTTATCAGAATTAATGTAAAAACTGCCTTCTTTTAAATTTTTTGCAAGTTCAAAATTCTGGCGTGAGCTTGTGGCATTTCGCATGGGCGATAATACTCTTTAAGAAAGGTATGAGACCAACCATTCCATTCCTAACTGTAAGTAATATGTAGTTTTCTCCTTCCCTGACCGATTTCCATAATAAGGATAGTATGCCTTATATCATTTAACGCCATAGATCAGACTTAAATAAGAGATTGGATTTATGCCTTTCCCCAAAGGATTAGAACGAGGAACGTCTCTACATACGATAATATTTTTCTATATATATATATATATATTATATATATTATATATATATATATATATATATGCGTGTGTGTGTGCGTGTGGGTTTCTGTGTTGTTTCCATTTAATCTAAAATTGTAATTTAGTCATACAAATCAGTGACGCATTTAAGCTTTAATGATTAATTTAAACAAACATTGAAAAAGTAATTTTGGGTTGGTCATAAAGACCATGTGTGAAAAGAATAATTTACTGGTCGAAAAATGTTTGAACTAGTCAGTGTGTCCCAAAGCTTCAGAGGCGTGTAGACATTTACTAGCTCATTTCCATGTAATATTACATTAAGATTTAAAAATGGCTAATGGGTAAAATTTGAAAAAGTTCAAACAGGGCAGTAATTGTTGAACTTCAAAGACCTTGATCTGCGCAACGATCATTGAAAAGGATAATTGGTCTGTAGTTGAACTATTCATCGCTTTTTACTTCATTAAATAATAACCCCAAATAAAATCTCTATCATCTCTAATACAAATGCATTAAGGCGAGAAGTTTAGAGATTTCAAGCCTAACATGCAATCCAGATAAAAGCGAATACGATAATGAATGCAACTCTCAAACAATTCGACGTGCATTTCAATTAATAAAGGGTTAGAACGGGAAGCGTGCTTACAGATTCCTCGCCTTCTTCCTCGCCATAAACTTCCCTGTTCAAATTTACTTCAGGATTTACTAAACTCTGGATGTGGATAAATGGAGAAAAAGTTATTTTCAGACGAAGAAGCATCTACCCATGATTATCCGAGACGGTGGTTCAGCCGTTACTTGGCAGTAAAAAGATGGCTATCAAAAGAAATTTCTGAACACGACACAGTGGAGTTGGATCAATTATGGTCTGTATGTTATTTTGTACAATTGATAACTCTTGATTATACAGAAGTAGATGTCAAAGAGCTGCTATTTTAATTTTGAGAATGTTATAAAAGACATGTCGCTATACCGAAGGTTTCGTGTATGTTGGGGAAAATGGATTCCATAACTAAGGATTATCTATGTCTTCTCATCCCAATTGCCGAACGCCGAAAGGATTGTTTTTTTAATGAAACAATCATTCTAGTCGTTATCATCTTCTACTTGTGTCTTTCTTCCTATATCTAATACTTTTCAATTTCAATAATATTTTGGAATGGATGGCAAACATTTTTATAAAACTATTGTGATTCTCTGTAATGATCTCGTTGGTGTCATGTTTATGCATTCCTGATCTGACCAAGCATCCAAGCATCAATTCATGTCATATATATATAATTAATTTGTATATTTATCTAATAGTACTATATTTCGAAATAATTCGCATAAATGAAGATATCTTAATATCAATATTCTGTTGTGACTTATTAGTTTTATTTTTCTATTTCATTTAATTGGCCTTACTTTTATGTTATCAATTCCTCTCTCATATACTTTTTCAATTAAATGTAACATTCTATATTTTGAGGTCCCTTTTATATATTGTCTTATCAATTTGTACTATGTAGTTTGTTTATTATATTTTCATATCTTATTTATTTTGGTTACGGTTTATCTTGTAGAGTGATATTATTCTCTGTTCTATATATGTTCCATCTAATATATTATTTATAAATAATTCTATGTTTATATATTATATATTGTTTCTTTTTTTAATTAATTTTAGTTTATATTATATACATTTCTTTTTCTATTTCAGTTTTCCTATACCCTCTATCTTCGCGGCTCTATAGCAATGGGAATGTTAATACAAGACGTTTCGTAGTTCTCTTGCTACCGAGCCGATTCTTCCATACATTGTCCGCCCGCATGCTCTTATCAAGCTATTTTTAATTTGTGTTGTTATTCTTTTCTGTTGCTTACAATTAACGAAAGACCTGTTAATAATGTTTCACTTGTCAGTAACTTTTACTTTTGTGTTTTCCTTTTTATGTTTGTTCCGATTCTTTCCAATGTAGTTTCGATTCTGTACAGATTTTATTTCTATCTTATTATATCTTTAGTATCTTTGTATTCTATATCTGTCTGTTTACATTCGAAATCATATTTAATCATATTATTGATTTTTATAACGTATCATATCTATCCATGTACATAGTGATAAATGAATATACTAATGCTTAATAAATTATTAGCTCTCTGGTAACAAGTAATATCATACTTACAAGGTTGAAATTTAAACATTAATGGGAAGTAACTAGGAGTAGCGCTGGCTTCGCAAATTCATTTAGATGATTTTGGAGACAATAATTCATGGTTCGATCTATAAAAAATATCTGACTTATATACGATATCTACGGCATATATTTGTTAGATGTGCTCCTATAGAATTATATCTATATTCATTATCTTCTATATTTAATATATATATATATATTTATTTTTATATTTATTTATTATTGTTATATTTTAATATATGATTCTACGCACGTACTACACATATCTTCATATGATCATATTCTATATATTCTTACATTATTTATTTTTGTTATGATCTTTTCTCCTTTTAGGAATCGCTATAATATAGATATCAGAATATAATTTCTTAATTGTCGTAACCTTTATTTCTATATCATTCTTATTCTTGTATTCTTATTATATTGTATTTATCTCTTATTCTATATTGTAATGTGCTATCATTTTCTTCTATCTTATTCTATTCACTACATATATATTTATGTATTGATATTATCAGATTGCATTATCATTTTCACACATCACACATCACTATACAGATATATTTTATTTATTTATGATTGTATATTTTGATTATTTTTTTTTTTATGTATTATTATTTTTATTTTATTTTTATTTTGATTTTTTTTATGTATATTTTTATTTTTTTGTATTTTTATATTTTTTTTTTTATTTGAATTTTTTGCGGGTTGTTATCGGTCCCTGTGTTTATGTATCGCATGTGTAAGGAATGCAACTCTTTAATATGTGTATGTATATTATTGTTAGTATTTTTATTATATCTGCAATTCAGCAGATGATCATTTTGTCTATTTATATTTTTATCGATTGATATCATATCATTATATTATTATTTATTCTCATTATATATTGATATTGAATATTATTCTTAGTTGTATATAAAGTATATGTTCCTATCTTTGTATCCTTATTATTATAGTATTCATTTGTATAGTGTCCTCAGTAAGATCTATGTTGAGTGATCTGGAGCTTATCACTTGGGTCTCAATAATATTATTATATATATCTATATTGATAATGGTATGTATATATATCTATCATATATGTTCTCTCCTAGATAAGTCTGTATATGTCTTTATATGTTATGTTGTCTTCTGTATATTATAATTATTGTTCATTATATTGTTCTTTGCTGTTTATATGTCTTATTATTCTAATTTTTGCTATATATGCATCTATTTTTTAACCTCTCTTACTTTATCATTTCTATTTTTTTTTATAATTTTATTTATATCTTGTCTATTGGACTCTGTTATCTATATTGTGTCTATTTCATGCCTGTGATGCTGATTAATGTCTGATACTAGCACTCCCCTTTAGAGGGGTATATTATTTTTTCGAAAGTAATATAATGTAGTGTTCTGGGCTATGAAGCTAATCTGCATTCTGATGTTGATGTAGTTATATTATATGTATTTTATATATTATTTATTATATAATATTATTTCTGTAATATCCACTATATATATGTTATTTTTTTTTTTTTTTGATATGTGTTTATCTTTTTTATGATTTGTATTTTTATCCTTGTATAAATTGGTATATCTCGTTATTATATACTTTTATTTATTCTATATAATGTATATATGTTATATGTACTATTTTATCATCTATGTCTCTTGTAATTCCATATATGTTAATGTATTTTATTACTTCATATTTTGTATGTGTGATTGATCTATTTAATATTATCTATCTAATCCTAATTTCAGTATCTCTATATTATATTGATTTTATTCGATTTATTATTTAATTATTTTTCTGTTATTGTTTATTATATGTTTATTATCATATATTTTATATTGTTATTGTATATTTCTGTATAGTCTCTCATCTTTTGTGCCTGTCACTATTTTTTTTTAAAGGACAGAAATAGATGAATTGGAGAACAATAAATCAAACGATTGACCAAAATTGATTATATACGAATATCTATGGTATGCTGTTTTCTATAGATAGCACAAAGAAAAGTATATATATATAATATAATAATATATAAATATATATAATATATATATATATATTATTTTTATTATTTTATTATCATTCATTTATTTATGTTCATTTTATCACTATACATAATTACATATACTATTTTGTCATAATGTCCCTTTTGTTGTACTTCTTGCTTATTATTTTTTTGCTAAGCTTAATTTTTATGTATTTATCTTTGATCGTTATTTTTATATTTTCTTTTGTATTGTATTTTGTTATTATTATATTTTTTTTTTTGTTTTTTATATTTTTTGTGTTTGTATATTTGTTCGTACTTTGTGGTGGTTATTTTATTTTCGTGTTTCGATTTTATTTTTATATTATTATGTCTGTAATTTTCGGTATATGTCTATCTCTCTTAGTATATTTTTTCTGGTTAATAGTGTTGAAATCTTGACAGAATTCGTCTGTGTGTCCATTATTTATTCTGTATATATTTTGTCTTATATTTTTTTTCATCCTTTGCTTGTTGATAATATTGTCATAAAATTAGATATCTATATTTTATATACATCTATATATATATTTATTTTTTAGATATATATAATATATGATTTATTTTGATTTTTATTATTTAATATGTTTTTTTTATATTGATATGTGTATATATGTAGTATGTATATGTAGTATGTATGTATGATGTATTATGATGTAGTATGTTATGTATGATGATGTATGAGATATTTGTATGATGTATGTATGAGTATATGTATATGTATAAGTCTATCTATCTATTGTATATTATTCTATTTTATATAATCACTTTTATTATTAGTGTATATATCTCATCGTATCTTCTGTGTATTATATATATATGTGTATATTTATGTTGTTTTATATATATATGTATATATATATTATATTCTATTTTTTTTTTTTTATATTATCAAATTATCTATGTAATCTATTGTTCTATAGTTTGTTTATTGGTATATTATATGTTCTTTCTCTCTATCTTTTTCTTATATTATATATCTATACTATATTTATTATATTTTGTATATGTTTTTTTTGTTTTCTTGTTATTTGTTTCTCTATTATATGCTCTGTATTCACTTATTTATCATATTTTGTTTCTTGTCTGTTTTCTTTTCTATCTTCTTATATTATTTGTATCTACATATTGTTGTCTATTATTGTTGTTATTATGTATGTTACTTTCTTGTCGCTCTTTTTTATCTGCTTGTAGTAGTGGACATATATCTGTCCCCTTTGCTTCCTTGTACAATTTGTATTCATATTATTTATTTTGTCGCTTATTTCCTTTATATTTTAATGTATTGTATATTATTTATCTCCCTTGTCTTCTCTTGTTCTCTTATTATTGAGTATTTATATTTGTTCGTCCTTTTATCTCTTTATTATATAGTTGTAGTATCATATTATATTTTCTGTCCTCTTGCTTCCTTGGTTATCATGTGGATATATATTTTTCTGGTAAATTTTTTTTTTTTTTCTCTCTGTTACAGTTGGATACATATTATATGTTTGTCATTCTTATTTGTCTGTAAATAGTGATTGCATTATTTTCTCCTGTCTCTCTCTCTCTTTTGTATTATTTGTATGTATATTATTATTTTCTTGTCTTTTCCTCTCTGTATAATGATGATCATTCATTTATTCACATTATTTATTGTGCCCTCTTTATTTGTATATTATTATCTATCTCTGTTGTATATAATTGAGTTACATTTTTTATGTCTCTTATCTTTTTTTTTTTTTTCTTTTTTTTTTTTTTGTTTTTTTTTTTTTTTTTTTTTCTTTTTTTTTTTTTTTTTTTTTTTTTTTTTTTTTTCCGTTTTTTAAATAAGCTGCATACTGTATATATATCTGTCACTTCTTTTTTTTTTTTTGTTTCTCTTTTCTTATTTTTTTCATGCCTGTTTATATTAGTATTATTGATCATCTATTATATTATCTTAATAGATTGTGTCTTAAGGTTTATATTATATATGTTTGTGGTTTTTTTTCATGTTATTTCTTTGTCTTCTGTGTTATTATTTTTTTACTGTTATGATTTCTTAGTTAATGTCGTGTGTAAAATAGTACGACTTGAGCATAAGATCTATTCACATGAATATTTTTTATGTGATATTTATTTTTTATAATAAAGACATAGATTAAGGTTTTATTTTCTGAATTAATAATTATGTTTTTTTGTTTGTCGGTTTATTAAATTTTCTATATTAAGGATTGTTAGCTGTCTTTTCTTGTTAATATTTTATTTGAAAATTTCTTTTATAAAATATAATTTTAAAAAAATTGTTCTATTATTACAGTCATTATTTATCTTTACTTATATTATGTTGAATATTGATTTCCTTTTAATGTGAATGAAGGTCGTTTACTCCGGTTCAATATTATATAATCTGTATATATGTCCCACTCTTATTCTTATTAATCTCTACTATCTTGAACTATTTGAATGCTACCGTTATATGGGGATCCCAGTTTCTGTAAGTCTCTTACACTTAGAGCACCTCTTTGTTGCTATTATCTTTTGGTCTACTCTTATATAAAAAGTAATAGTATCTGTTAGTGTCCAATTCAGTCAAATAGACCTTTTTGAAAATAATTAGTATTGGATAGGATATAAATTGAAAGCATATAATTGTATTCGAAATATTAGTATTAGATAGGAATATATGATAACAAATAATTTGTAATGCAAACAAATATTATATTAACTTTGAAATAATTAATTGAATGATATAACTGTGTATAAAATTATTTGTATCAATCTGGCATTAAATAATTCAAGGTGGTGAATTAATCTTTGGAAAATAAATCCAAACTATTAAAAGATTGGTAACAATCACTCTCTTTTCATACGAATGATGGAATAGGTTTTACTAAACCTGTCATGCTAAAATATGTTGTTGTCGGTATTTTGTAAATTAGTTACGGGGTTTGAAGGCCAAAAGGGTTATCATTGTAAGATGTGGGTGTGTGTGTGTGTGTGGTGTGTGTGTGTGTGTGTGTGTATTGTGTGTGTGTTTAGAGATACAGTCATGTCAAACCTGTTAGTATTTTTTCTGCAATTTGGAATACTATAAATTGATACTAATATTTATACACAGTATCGTATAGAGCAGTTTAGCTCAGTCGGTGGAGCATCACATAGAACCACAAGGTTCCATTTTCAATACCGGCCCATCACCAACTCAGCGCTAGTATAGCACAGCTTGGATCTTGCGGTGAAGTGGGCAGCTGATGGTCAGGGCTGTGGCACTCCAGCTTCAAACGCAAAAACGATTTCTCTGGTCTTAGCGCTAAGCGAAAAGGAGTAGACGCCCCTCTGCTCTCCGGTTGATTTACTTACTTTTTATCTTCTATGTATTCAACTAACTATATCTATTTCAATCATCTATTTTAATAATCTATTTTTGTACTGCTATAATGCAACTGTAAACAATGCTTCTATTGCCAAATCGTAGGCTACAAATTCATTATAGTCCTATTTGAAATACTCTATCATAATATGCACCCGGGACTTTTTCTTTACGGAGATCGGTGTGTTCCACTCCATGGACTGTCTTTTGAACTTGGTCCTCGTAAGACAAATCTATCTTTAACCCATCTGTAAAGCAATTTGACTAAAAAATGCTCAGGTACACATTACAGCATAATTTTGGTAAATTTCACATGGTTTGCAATTTTGAGCCGCCAAATTTTTAATAACAGACCACTTGTTCATTGGGAACACTGTTTGATTTTCCAACATTGTAAATCCTCCAAACAATGTAGAGCTTTAAACATTTAAATGAAAGATTTTTTTAAATGTTGATTTTTCAAAAAAGATTCCCCCAGTAACACACGGCACGCACGCACACACACACACACCGCACGCACGCACTGGCCACGCGCACACACGACACACACACTAACACACACAATTCAGCACACAAACATATAATTATATTATATATATATAGAGTATATATATTATAAATATATAATTATATAGGGGACTTCAACGGACAAAGAAAAAAAGAATAATCGAACGAGTCAGATAAGGTATATTGGAAAAGTGCACAAATAAGTATAGTATATGCTATTAATAATTAACGATTATGTTTCTGTTTTTCGGCAATAAAAAATAAGCCGCCGCCATACGTCACATATTAGTTATTACGTCATGTTTTCAATGGATAATAAATAATCATTTATGTCATGTCAATTACCATCTTATTCATTAACAATATCCCTGTAAGTTTTAGGAGGTTAGATTTTGTCTCAAAATTAAAAAAAAGTATAATTTAATGTGTATTATATTCACAAAAGAAATGTTACGATAGTAATGGGAAATGGATAATATCCATACCGGTTTTAACGAGACCGGTTCTAAATAACTAAATAATTTGTGTATGTTATTTCACGTCCTTTTGAGTTTTACATCACGTTAGCTGGTGGTATTTCGACTGGAGGGTGAGTAAAACAGTCTCCTCAAGGTCAACAGGATTCTCTTCTGAGTTTCTAGCCGTGGCGGGCAGTGCCAGTATTCCCGGGTGGTCTCAATTCTCCTGAATTTCCAGATCTCTGCCAGTCTTTTTCCCAAGTTTATTGGGACCGTTACAAGTGCAACCACTACAATTGGTATCATTTTCACTCTGATATTCCACAGCTTTTTCAATTCTCTGGTAAGGTCCAGGTATTTTATCCATCTTTTCATTTTCCTTCAGTTCACCCTGTGATCTGCTGGGAACTGCAAAGTCCACCAGTTGACACGTTCTCTTTATTTGTTAATCAACACTAAGATCGGTCTCCTGGCTGGGATAGGGTGATCCGTCCTTTATCTTAAAGCCCCAAGAGAATTTTGTGCGTTTCATTCTCAAGAACAGTTCTGGTTATACATATATCATTTTATTGTATGGTCAAAATTTAATTTTTTGCTAATCTCCAGTGAATCACCTTCCCAACCCAAGTCGTGCCTAGATTTGTATTCCCGTGAGCTAGTTTGCTACATTTCACTAAATACATGGTTATAGTCTCATCTCTGTCCTGCACCGTATACATTTACTAACTGTTTGTGCGGCTTATCAATTTTTGCTTTGACATAATTTGTTCTTAAGGCATTATTTTCCAGCAATTATTAGTGATTCAGTTTCTTCTTTTGAAGGTTTCCTCTTCTTAAACATGCCTAAGTCTTTTTATGTGCAACCTCTCCGATTTGTCGTTTGAAGTGCCCATATAATTGTTTTTCTAACCCATCTTTTTGTTCTCTAGTTTTCGTTGTTTTTTTCTGTTTTGTTCATATATTACATCTGCTGTTGTTGGCAACCATAAGTATCTTCTTTGCTCCTTTGAGTGTATTCTTCGAGTCTTGGATTGTGGCCTCTACACAGTCCTCTATGTTGGCCATATCTCTTCCACCTTCTTTTCTTGGTACATATAGCCTATCTTTATCATCTCTGTAGAGCCTTGTGCATCGTCATTAGTTTCACATGGTCCTTTGTTCTATCCGTCTGAAGTTCTTCTTTTTCCATTTTAAGAATGGCCCAGAGTATCTTATACTGGGGACCTGTAAGATTTCTGCTGTTGGCTTGGTTTTCTAAGAACTTCTAGTTCTTCTGAGGTATACTTTTTAAAAAACTTTTTATTTCTTTATTATTATTATTATTATTATATTATTATTAATTATTATTATTATTATTATCTCCCAACGTATTTAAAAGCAATTCTATGCATAATTCTATATAGAATCAATACGGACGCATTCTTAATTTGTTTAGTTAGTCTTCCTAAATCTAATATTTTATTACGTTAAGCAGAAATATTTGCCACCCCGGAAAGTCATATTTTTGCTCGTATATACAGTTACATATATGCATGCATACAGTTTGATTTTACAATTGCAGTCAATTCGGACTTTTCTGAGAACTGAAGATGTCTGTCATTCTCACTTGTAAAGTTAGTTTCTCTCTTACGCAGCTCCGACATTTGCCTCTTTCGCAATCGCGTAAAAATATTCAAAGAAATAATGTGAAGATAAGTCTAGACAATTGCCATCTAAAAAAGTAGAACGCCATTTAACGGATGAAAAAAATATATATATAAGAAAGTCTTTAAAGATTAGTTGACTGCTAGACACAGTTCGGCATAACAATGTCAAAACGCACGTGATCGAGTTGATGGCGTGGAACGCCAAAAAGGCATTTATATTAAGATGTTAGAACATTCACGTGACAACATGATTGAGAAAAATTCATTGATTTTTTGTTTCTTTTAGTAATTTTTATTTAATATTATCTTCTGAAAGCGCTTTCTTTAGATGCCATAGTGATACAGTAGATTTCTAGGCGGTCCAATATTAAATGTTATATATATATATATATATATATATATTATATATATATATATATAATATATATATATGAAGAGAGACGGGGGATAGATAGATAGATAGATAGATAGCGAGAGAGAGAGAGAGAGAGAGAGAGAGAAGAGAGAGAGAGAGAGAGAGAGGGAGAGAGAGAGAGAAGAGAGAGTTGAGGGGGGAGATAGATCAAGGTGTGAAAGAGTAATCGACACTATAAGAGCTCTTATTCATAGCGGAGGAAGTATACAGTTAATGATGACTTCCTATATGGAAAAGTAGGGTTTTGTAGCTGACGATTTGTTCTATTCCAACGGTGTTATTGTGCCTTCTTATTCTTATTTTTTGGTTTTCGTGGAAATAAATAAGTGTTAATTTTGGAATCCCTGCATATATCAGAAATTCTCTTGAAATGTTTTTCGTTATTTATAAAGATTAGCTTAATTTTGTCTCAAATTATATGCGATAACCTATGAGAAACATACTCACTCGTAATGGTTAACTAGCTTAACTCGAGAGGCATAACACCATGTAAAGTTTCCTTGCAGTATTTAAATGTAAATAGACAAGTACCATCTTTGTCTAGCGATATTTACGAATTCTTATATATGCGCGTGTGTGACTACGCATATAAACTAATAGCTACATATATTTTCGTGTGCTCATATCATATATTTTACCAAAGGTGGGTAAGTCGTAATTACAATTATTTGATGGTCCGACATCTCTTTTAATGTGGGACAAATTACAATGCAATGCATATTACTGTAGGTCCATCAAAAAGACAAGAAAATACTTCGTATTTCGAGAACCCCCTCAGCATATACGGCAGATGAACGGATACGTAATAATGTACAAACAGAGTGTTCATAACAAACTGGGGCCCTCCTCCAACCTCAAGCGAGGAAGATCATCGTATAAGCTATTCCCTCTTGTATTCGAGGTTTTAGATCAGCAATTTTGCGAAGTCATTCATACATAATTTAGCGGTCAATAGCATTGACTATGCATACTGTGTAGTTAGGGTTTTTATTTCAAGAGGGATATGTAGTTATTTCTAAGATGCAATTCTGGCACCCAAGAGAATCGACCGGGTATCAATGGTTTACTTATCCAGATTGCTAACCTTTACACCAATGATATGTGTGGAGAAGGGGATATGATCAGGCAGAATGGATAATCATGAAAACATCTGGTGCTGCCTGTAATATCGGTAGTGAATTTGTAGAAGTATTCAGATAGATTCTGAAATATAAAGGTTGCTGAAAAGTTCTTAGTCTAAACGAGTATGAGTTTTATAATTTAGGGTGAATTGAATAGTTAAAAGAATCAATGTGTATTAGTCGGAATGAAACTTTGTCTTCATTGATTTGAAAAACTTGAATGCTCCGAAGTTGATTCCAGTCATAAAATTTAAATGAGATTAATATAAGTATCAAGATGAAATTTAAATTCAGGAAAAGGAACATATGATTGAAAATATGGCGCATTTTGGAACAGCTGAAACGAGTTTATCATAATTTCATAAAATAAAAAAATAAACATTTGTATAAGAGAATAAAAATGCTATAAAAAACGTGAGATTAAGGTTAAGGAAACAGAAGTCAACGAAAGATGATAAAATGAAACAGAAGAAAAATCTCCTAAGGTTTTTTGGTGCAAAAATAATTATCATTATTAACCATCTACAAAATTAATACTCTTGTTCCTTAATCCCCCGACCGTTTCATCTGCAACAACCTATGGTTGAAAATAAAAACCATCCAAATCGTCCAAGATGAAATGCAAATATGTTTATCCTGATTACTACTGAATTCTATTTTCATTATAAGTTTAAAAAAATTAAACGAACAGCATTAATTGATGTTCTATAGATTTAAAGTTGTTGCGTAGTGTTTCAATTATACAATTTTTCACCGGCCATCGTTGGTAATTTTAAGGACAATTGAGATTATAAATTATCAAGTTCTATACTGAAACCCCCCCCAAAAAAAAAAAAAAACTTGGGAATAATCATATTCGTCCTGGTAATCTTTAAAAAACAAACTTATAAATGAATTAACGTATTATTTTCTTTATTATCCCAATGAGGAATTAAAATATATACATTTGAACTTCATGTTCATATTCCACTATAGTATGGATAAAAATTTACGACTGAATTTCACAGTCTGTTCTCCAAGAAAATGATTAATGGGTCATTTCGTTTTTTATTATAAGAATGAAGGCGAAGAAAGGATGCACATCATGAAAAATATAATAAGAAAAAAATAAGAGAGTGTGGGGTAATATATAGTAAAGGTAAGCGGAGGAAGCGATAATACTAATGTTGCAATCGATTACGTATAATAAAGGAAAATATGAAAGATAGGGAGAAAAGAAAAGAAGAGTGGAGAGGTTAAATCAAGATTATTATACTTTTTTACTATATTGATATTCTTTGCATTTTCTCTCAAGTAAACATATCAAACATTCTTAATAATTTAAGTTATCATTACTGTGGTATATCAACAGGTTTCGCTAATTTATTAAAGAACATTATATTTTTGTTTATGAATGGGGATTTTATAATATCAAAATGAAATTCATCAGAATTCTGCATTTGTTGAGGACAATTAAACATGTGCTATTCATTTCATAGTATGAATTTCTGTTTATCCAAGTTATTTAAAGATTTTTAGAGAACATTTGAGCTTCATCTTGCTTGTTGATGATTGTTCTTGTAGGAGTTGTTGAGATGCTCAAAGTCAAAGAGAGCTCTGTTTGAATATTTCGGAGGTAGTTTTTGTTAGCACATTTCAGACTGAGAGAAAAGGGGTTTAAAGAAGAAAACATCTCAACAACTTCCTACAAGAAACAGATCATCAACAACAAGATGAAGCCAAAATGTCTCCTAATCTCTTTAAATACTGGATAAACAGAATTCAATACTATCGAAAATGAATAGGCATGTTTATTGTCCTCAACAATGCAGAGATTCTGATGAATTTCATTTTGATTTATAAATCCCATTCTAAACAAAAATATATTTTCTTAAATTAAATTAGCAGAACCTGTTGAATATACCACAGTATGATAACTTAATTATTAGAATGTTTGATATGTTTACTTGAGAGAAATTGCAAAAGAATTCAATATGTAAAAAGTATAATAATCTTGATTTAACTCTCACTCTTCTTTTCTTTCTTCCCTTCTTTTCATATTTTCCTTTTTATTACGTTCGATTGCAACATTAGTATTATCGCTTCCTCCCGCTTACCTTTCTATATATTTCCCACACTCTCTTTTTTTTCTTATTATATTTTTCTGTGTAGCATTCCTTTTCTTCGCCTTCTTTCTTTATAATAAAAACGAAATGACCCATAATCATTTTTCTTTGGGTAGACTGTGAATTCAGGGTCGTAAATTTTTATCATACTTAGTGGAATATGAAATGAAGTTCAATGTATATATTTTTAATTCCTCATCTGGGATTAAAATGAAAATTACGTTAATTCATTTATAAGTTTGTTTTTTAAAGATTACCAGCGAATATTGATTTCAGTTTTTTTTTTTTTGGGGGGGTTTTCAGTAATAGAACTTGATAAGTTTATAATCTCAATTTCCTTAAAATTACAACGATGGGTGAAAAAATTGTATAATTGAAACACTACGCAACAACTTAAATCTATAGAACATCAATTAATGCTGTCGTTTAATTTTTTTTAAACTTATAAATGAAAATAAGAATTCAGTAGATAATCAGGATAAACATATTTGCATTTCATCTTGGACGATTTGGATGGTTTTATTTTCAACCAGAGGTTGTTGCAAGATGATAACGGTCGGGGGGATTAAGGAACAAGAGTATTAATTTTGTAGATGGTTAATAATGATAATTATTTTTGCACCAAAAAACCTTAGGAGATTTTTCTTCTGTTTCATTTTATCATCTTTCGTTGACTTTCTGTTTTCCTTAACCTAATCTCACGTTTTTATAGCATTTTTATTCTCTTATACAAATGTTTATTTTTTTATTTTTTATGAAATTATGATAAACTCGTTTCAGCTGTTCCAAAATTGCGCCATATTTTCAATCATATGTTCCTTTCCTGAATTTAAATTTCATCTTGATACTTCATATAATCTCATTTAAATTTATTGACTGGAATCAACTTCGGAGCATTTCAAGTTTCAAATCAATGAAGCACAAAAGTTCTCATTCCGACTAATACACATTGTTTCTTTAACTATTCAATTTCACTAAAATTATAAAACTCATACTCTTGTTTAGACTAAGAACTTTTCAGCAAACCTTTATATTTTCAGAATCTATCTGAATACTTCTACAAATTCACTACCGATATTACAGCAGCACCAGATGTTTTCATGATTATCCATTCTGCCTGATCATATCCCCTTCTCCACACATATCATGTGGTGTAAAGGTTAGCAATCTGGATAAGTAAACCATTGATACCCGGTTCGATTCTCATTGGGTGTCCCAGAATTGCAGTCTTAGTAAATAACTACATATCCCCTCTTGAATAATACACTCCCTAACTACACAGTATGCATATCTCGTATTTTTCAAGCATTATGACCGCTAAATTATGTATGAAATGACTTCGCAAAATTGACTGTATCTAACATACGCTTCCTGGAATACAAAGGATACATAGCTTTTATACGATGATCTTCCTCGCTTTGAGGTTGGAGGAGGGCCCCAGTTTGTTAGTGAACACTCTGTTTGTACATTATTACGTATCCGTTCATCTGCCGTATATGCTGAGGGGGTCTTCGAAATACGAAGTATTTTCTTGTCTTTTGATGGACCTACAGTAATATGCATTGCATTGTAATTTTGTCCACATTAAAAGAGATGTCGGACCATCAATAATTGTAATTTACGACTTACCCACCTTGGTAAAATATATTGATATGAGCACACGAAAATATATGTAGCTATTAGTTTATATGCGTAGTCACACACGCGCATATATAAGAATGTTCGTAAATATCGCTAGACAAAGAATAGGTACTTGATCTTATACATTTAATACTGCAAGGCAAACTTTACATGGTGTTATGCCTCTCGAGTTAAGCTAGTACACCATTACGAGTGAGTATGTTTCTCACTAGGTATCGCATATAATTTGAGACAAAATTAAGCTAATCTTTATAATAACGAAAACATTTCAAGAAGAATTTCTGATATATGCAGGGGATTCC
Source organism: Doryteuthis pealeii (assembly GCA_023376005.1). Taxonomy (NCBI): domain Eukaryota; kingdom Metazoa; phylum Mollusca; class Cephalopoda; order Myopsida; family Loliginidae; genus Doryteuthis; species Doryteuthis pealeii. The sequence goes on from CM042137.1 coordinate 81,813,408, forward strand.
AAAATTAACACTTATTTATTTCCACGAAAACCAAAAATAAGAATAGAAGGCACAATAACACCGTTGGATAGAACAAATCGTCAGCTACAAAACCCTACTTTTCCATATAGAAGTCATCATTAACTGTATACCTTCCTCCGCTATGAATAAGAGCTCTTATATGTGTCGATTACTCTTTCACACCTTGATCTATCTCCCCCCTCAACTCTTCTCTCTCTCTCTCTCCCTCTCTCTCTCTCTCTCTCTCTCTCTCTCTCTCTCTCTCTCTCTCTCTCGCTATCTATCTATCTATCTATCTATCCCCGTCTCTCTCATATATATATATATATATATATAATATATATATATATATATATATATATATATATATATATAATCATTTAAATATTGGACCGCCTAGAAATCTACTGTATCTACTATGGCATCTAAAGAAAGCGCTTTCAGAAGATAATTAAATAAAAATTACTAAAAAGAAACAAAAAAATCAATGAAATTTTCCTCAATCATGTTGTCACGTGAAATGTCTTAACATCTTAATATAAATGCCTTTGGCGTTCCACGCCATCAACTCGACTCACTGTGCGTTCTTGACATTGTTATGCCGAACTGTGTCTAGCAGTCAACTAATCTTTAAGACTTTCTTTATATATATATTTTTTTCATCCGTTAAATGGCGTTCTACTTTTTAGATGGCAATTGTTCTAGACTTATTCACATTATTTCTTTGAATATTTTTACGCGATTGCGAAAGAGGCAAATGTCGGAGCTGGTAAGAGAGAAACTAACTTTACAAGTGAGAATGACAGACATTCTTCAGTTCTCAGAAAAGTCCGAATTGACTGCAGATTGTAAAAATCAAACTGTATGCATGCATATATGTACACTGTATATACGAGCAAAAATAGTACTTTCCGGGTGCAAATATTTCTGCTTTAACGAATAAAATATTAGATTAGGAAGACTAACTAAACAAATTAAGAATGCGTCCGTATTGATTTCTATATAGAATTATGCATAGAATTGCTTTAAATACGTTGGAGGATATAATAATAATAATAATAATAATAATAATAATAATAATAATAATAAAAAAAAAGATAAAAAAGTTTTTTAAAAAAGTATACCTCAGAAGAACTAGAAAGTTCTTAGAAACCAAGCCCAACAGCAGAAATCTTACAGGTCCCCAGTATAAGATACTCTGGGCCATTCTTAAAATGGACAAAAGAAGAACTCAGACGGATAGAACAAAGGACCATGAAACTAATGACGATGCACAAGGCTCTACAGAGATGATAAAGATAGGCTATATGTACCAAGAAAAGAAGGTGGAAGAGATATGGCCAACATAGAGGACTGTGTAGAGGCCACAATCCAAGGACTCGAAGAATACACTCAAAGGAGCAAAGAAGATTACTTATGGTTGCAACAACAGCAGATGTAATATATGAACAAACAGAAAAACAACGAAAACTAGAGAACAAAGATGGGTAGAAAAAACAATTATATGGGCACTTCAAACGACAAATCGGAGAGGTTGCACATAAAAAGACTTAGGCATGTTTAAGAAGAGGAAACCTCAAAAGAGAAACTGAATCACTAATAATTGCTGGACAAATAATGCCTTAAGAACAAATTATGTCAAAGCAAAAATTGATAAGCCGCAACAAGACAGTAAATGTATACGGTGCAGTGACAGAGATGAGACTATAAACCATGTATTAAGTGAATGTAGCAAACTAGCTCAACGGGAATACAAATCTAGGCACGACTGGGTTGGGAAGGTGATTCACTGGAGATTATGCAAAAAATTAAATTTTGACCATACAATAAAATGATATATGTATAAACCAGAATCTGTTCTTGAGAATGAAACGCACAAAATTCTCTGGGGCTTTAAGATAAAGACGGATCACCCTATCCCAGCCAGGAGACCAGATCTAGTGTTGATTAACAAATAAAAGAGAACGTGTCAACTGGTGGACTTTGCAGTCCCAGCAGATCACAGGGTGAAACTGAAGGAAAATGAAAAGATGGATAAATACCTGGACCTTACCAGAGAATTGAAAAAGCTGTGGAATATCAGAGTGAAAATGATACCAATTGTAGTTGGTGCACTTGTAACGGTCCCAATAAACTTGGAAAAAAAGACTGGAGGATCTGGAAATCAGAGGAAGAATTGAGACCACCCGGACTACTGCACTGCCGCCATCGGCTAGAATACTCAGAAGAATCCTGTTGACCTGAGGAGACTTGTTGTTACTCAGCCTCCAGTGAAATACCACCAGCTAACGCTGATGTGAAAAACTCAAAAGGAGTGAAAATAACAACATCAAATATTTATTTATTAGACCCGGTCTCGTTAAAACCGGTATGGATATTATCCATCCCATATACTATGTAAACATTTCTTTGTGATATATAATACACATAAATTAATAACTTTTTTTAATTTTGAGACAAATCTAATCCTCCTAAAACTTTACAGGGATATTGTTAATGAATAAGATGGTAATTGACATTGAATAATGATTATTTAGTTATCATTGAAAACATGACGTAAATAACTAAATTGTGACGTTGGCGGGGGCTTATTTTTTATTGCCGAAAAACAGAAACATAATCTTAATTATAATAGCATATATATACTTATTTGTGCACTTTCCAATATACCTTATCTGGACTCGTTCGATTATTCTTTTTTCTTTTGCTTTCGTTGAAGTCCCCTATATATATATATTATATATATATATATATATAATATATATATATATATATATGTGTGTGTGTGTGTGTGTGTGTGTGTGTGTGTGTGCGCGTGCGTGCGTGCGTGCGTGTGTGTGTGTGTGTGCGTGCGTGCGTGTGTGTTACTGGGGGAATCTTTTTGAAAAATTCAACATTTAAAAAATCTTTTCATAAATGTAAAGCTCTACATTGTTTGGGATTTACAATTGTTGGAAAATCAAACAGTGTTCCCAACTAGAACAGTGGTCTGTATTAAAATTTGGCGGCTCAAAATTGCAAACCATGTGAAATTTACAAAATTAGTGTTAATGTGTACTGAGCATGTTTTAGTCAAATGTTTACAGATGGGTTAAAGATAGATTTGCTCTTACGAGACCAAGTCAAAAGACAGTCCATGGAGTGGAAACACACCGAATCTCCGGTAAAGAAAAAAGTCCCGGGTGCATATTATGATAGAGTAATTCAATAGACTATATGAATTTTAGCCTAACGATTTGGCAATAGAAGCATTGTTTACAGTTGCATATAGCAGTACAAAAATAGATTATTAAAATAGATGATTTAAATAGATATTAGTTAGTTGAATACATAGAAGTAAAAGTAAGTAAATCAACGGAGAGCGAGGGGTCTATCTCCTTTTCGCTAGCGCTAGACCAGAGAAATCGTTTTTGCGTTTGAAGTGGAGTGCCACGCCTACCATCAGCTGCCCACTTCACCGCACAGATCCAAGCTGTGCTATACTAGCGCTGAGTTGGTGATGGCCGGTATTGAAAATGGAACCTTGTGGTTTCTATGTGGATGCTCCACCGACTGAGCTAAACTGGCTCTATACGAATACTTGTGTATAAATTATTAGTATCAAATTACTAGTATTCAAATTGCAGAAAAAATACTAACAAGGTTTGACATGATGTATCTCTAAACACACACACATACACACACACAACACACACACACACACACACACACACATCTTACAATGCATAACCCTTTTGGCCTTCAGATACCCCGTAACTAAATTTACAAAAATACCGACAACAACATATTTTAGCCATGACAGGTTTATGTAAACCTATTCCATCATCGTATGAAAAGAGAGTGATTTGTTACCATCTTTTAATAGTTTGGTTTATTTTCCAAAGATATATCAACACCTTATGAATTATTTAATGCCAGAATTTGATACAAATAATTTATACACAGTTATATCATTCAATGTAATTATTTCAATTTAATAATAATAATTTGTTTGCATACAATTATTTGTTATCATATATTCCTATCTAATACTAATATTTCGAATACAATTATATGCTTTCAAGTATTCCTATCCAATACTAATTATTTTCAAAAAGGTCTATTTGACTCGATTGGACACTAACAGATACTATTACTTTTTATTAGAGTAGACCAAAGAGTAATAGCAACAAAGAGGTGCTCTAAAGTTTGTAGAGCTTCAGAACTGGATCCCCATAACACGGTAGCATCATAGTCAAGATAGATAGATTTAGTGAGTGGGACTATACAAGATTTATATATTGAACCGGGTACGAACCTTCATTCAGCTTAAAGGAAATCAATTTCAACATTTATCGTAAAGTGTAAATATATGTGTAATTAGACTATTTTTAAATTTATGTTTATAAAAGAATTTTCAATAAAAGTTACAGAAAAGACAGCTACATCCTTTTGAAAATTTTTAAAAAACGACAACAAAAAACCTTTATATGTTCAAGATAAACTTTCTAATGTCTTTTTTAAAAATAAATATCAATTTATTCATGGTGTGTCTTTGATAAAAGTCGTCTATTTTTTGCCTCGCTTTCTGATCTACGTTATTAACGGCAAAGCTGCCCAACTATTAAATTACTTCATGCATCTATTGTAAATTTATGTGTCATATCTTTACAGGCAATGAAATGGGTGACAGATTATATACGTTGCAGCTTTAAAAAAAGGAGTGGCATAAAATGTCTCAATTTTACAAACGAAGTAAGTTTTACAAGTAAAGAAAGGGCCACATAATATTTGAATATGTGTCTCAATTTTACAAGGAAAGGAAAAGCGATATATTATTCTCAAATTTACAAAGGAAAAGGGAGACGGAATATATGCATCAACTTTTCAAGCAAATAAAAGATGAAACATTTATGTATCAACTGTACGGGAAAAAAAAAGTTACCGAATAATATACCCAATTGTACAAGGAAAGCAAAGGAGACAGTATATGTCTCAACTTTATAAGGAAATAAAAGGCGACAATATATATATCTCAATTGTACAAGGAAAGCAAAGGGGACAGAATATATATCTCAACTTTATAAGGAAATAAAAGGCGACAATATATATGTCTCAATTGTACAAGGAAAGCAAAGGGGACAGTATATATGTCTCAACTCTACAAGCGAATAAAAAGGCGACAGAATATGTCTCAATTATACAAGCATATAAAAGGCGACAATATGTGTTCTTAATTGAGACAAGTGAAGAAAACGCGACATAATGTATAAGTGTCAGCTTTGGAAACGAATAAACGGCCGATGTCATTGATATTATAGTTGTTTATTGGAGTAGGGGAAATGCATTTACGATACAAAACTTTGCTGTTCTGTATTTGTAATTGAATGAATGTTATTTTTCTACTCTTACAACTATTCCTTATTGTTCCGAATGTCGTGAGTATTCACTTATTATGTGTTTTAAAATGTTCATCATGTGTGCTTAATTCATTCTCTCTCTCTCTCTCTCTCTCTTCCTCTCTCTCTCTCTCTCTCTCTCTCTCTCTCTCTTTATATATATATATATATATATATATATATATATAATATATATATATATAAGTTGTTTTTTGCTAATCTTTTTATGACAATTTTTCTTAACAGCAGGATGGATTGGCATATTCATTGTATATGACACGCGATTCTGTCGATCAAAACTATTTAACCGTTACTTAGCGAAAAGTGACGTCTACCGAAATACAAGACAATAAATATTAAATTAAATCGAACACGCATACATACAACACCCCAGTAAGCATTCACACATATACCACTATATTACAAAATACAAAACACAGATACAAAACATACGTCTAAGATATCTCAAGTTGCTTGCACAAATACATGCGAGTCACAAAAAGGACATTTGCAAAAAATAGTATATGTATATATGTATGTGTGTGTGTACGTAATGTGTATATAATATATATATTATTATAATATATATTATATATATATATATATATATATATAATACTTTCTTTGTGCTAATCTATAGAAACACATACCATAGATATTCGTATATAAATCAATTTTGGTCAATCGTTGATTTATTGTTCTCAAATCATCTATTTATGTCATTTGTGAAGACAAGTGATGCTTCAGTTTCTATTCATTATGTTTAAAATTATTACTCGTATATATATATCGATATCATTTTTGGTCTGAAAAATTGGATTGATTGATTTTAATGTCAATCCATCTTGAGTTATATTATTTCTATTGGTTAGGCAATTGTGTGCATTGTACATATACATTTACATTTTTGTGTTGTAATCTCTTAAGAGTTCCTTTTTACGGTTATATAAAGTTTTCCTATCTAATACCAATAATTATGTGGTTTCAAGTATAATTTCTATTTAATAATAATTAATACATTAATGTACTCCTCACTTCAGATGCAGATTAGTATCATAGCCAGAACACTCCATTTTCTTTCGGGAATATTACCCTTCTAAAGGGGGTGCTGTCAGCTTAATCTAAGCTCCAGCGACTGGGTGCACATATGTTCGAGTCACAATAGAAACGTTTAGAAAAATATCATGAGTGTGTATGAGGGTAAAAATGTGCATATATGCATGATTAGACATATACGCAAGAATATATGCATAGTTTTTCGAGCACATCTATATAAAGCTAAATCAGAGATATCTGGGGAAAGGCTAATTGCTGATTTATCATCCTCAAATCATATGTTTTTTAAATTTATGAAGCCAAGTGATGCTCTCAGTCCTTTCCATTAGATTTAACTGGGAACCTTACAAAATGAATACTTAAATATAGGTCGATGGCATTTACTTTTTCACTAAAAGATAGATATTCAAAATTCTATCTATACATGAAGTATATATTGTATGTATAAAAATCGATAATATAATGAAAATGTCGATCTGTGTTGCGTTATTCTACTATATAATAATTTAAGAGGTTGAATTCCTACATGCGAGTCATAAAAGGGACGTCCGCTATATATATATATATATATATAAATATTATATATATATATTATATATATATATATATGTGTGTGTGTGTGTGTGTGTGTATGAATATGTATATATATATATATGTGTGTGTGTGGGTGTGCCTATACAAATATATAACGTAGGTATCAATATATAAGTCGATAGTGTATGTAGGTCGACAATTGATTTATTGTCCCTGAAATCATCTATTTATGCGATTCCTAAAAGGGATGTCTACAATATATGTATGTATATGTATGTCTTGAGTTGTGTGTACGTGCGTGTCTATATATATAACATATATATATATATATATATATATATATATATATATGCAAGTATGTATGTATAATTTTTCGAGCACATCTATACAAAATATGCCGTAGATATTCGTATATAAGTCGATATTTTTTATAGGTCGACCATTGATTTATTGTCTCCCAAATCATCTAAATGAATTTGCGAAGCCAAGCGCTACTCCTAGTTCTTCCCATTATGTTTAAATTTCAACCTTGTATATGATTACTCGTACAGAGAGCTATAACATTTTTTGACAAAAAATTAGGTTTTCATTTTTCAACTTGTACATGAATAGATATGATACGTATAAAAAATCAATAATATGATAAAATATGTTTCTGTGTCGCGTTGTTCCAGTCTATGAATTAATTGTAGAATATTCTGTTCGATCGAACTACATTGAAAGATCGGAAACAAACAATAAAAAGGAAAAAACACAAAAGTAAAAGGTTACTGACCAGTGAATACATTTCAGTGTCTTCGTAGATTGTAGCAACAGTGTCCCAATTAAAATGCTTGATAAAGAGCATGCGGGCGGCATTGTATGAAGAATCGGCCGGTGCGAGACTAACGAACGTCTTGTATACTTCCCTTTTGCTTAGAGCCGGCGAGATAGAGGCGTAGGAAAACTGAAATAGAAAAAGAAATTGTTACTATATATAACTAAAATTAATTAAAAAGAACAATTTTCTTCTGAACTAAAGAAAATAATTTTATTATTTATTGTGGAACATTATGACGGGTTATAATCAAACTCTACAAGATAAAAACCGTAACCAAAAATAAATAAGTAAATGAAAAATTATATACACTCCTGGTCAAAATGTTAAGAACATATATAAAAGGGCTCAAAAATATAAGAATGTTACTTTAATTGAAAAAGTATTTTGGGGGTTTGGTCATAAAGATAAGGCCAATTAAATGAAAATAGAAAAATACAGAACTAATAAGTCACAACGATAATTTGATATTAAGAATATCCTTCATTTATGCGAAATTATTTCGAAAATTGTCTTTGGCATATTCATTATTAACTTTTGCATGAGTGTGCTTGGGATGCTTGGTCAGGATGCATAAACTGCAACACGAAGATCATCTACAGGATCCATGTTTATAAAACATGCTTTGCAATCCATTCCCAAATATTTTTATTGGGTTTAGATCTGGGGAGCACAGTGGATGATTCAAAAGCTGAATGTTGTTTTCCATTAAAAAACATTCCTTCGGCGTTCGAGCATTGTGGATTGAAGCATTGTCCTGTTGGAAAATCCATTTTCCCCACATACACGAAGACCTTCGGTAATTAGCGCTGTCTTTTTAACATTTCAAAATAAATAGCAGCTCTTTGACGATCTTTTACTTCCTGTAACTCAAGAGTTCCATTGTACAAAAATTAACTACAGACCATAATTGATCCACCTCCACTGTGTCGTGTTCAGAAAATTTCTTTTGTGCCATCTTTTACATGCCAGTAACGCTGAACACCGTCTCGGTAATCATGGGTGAATTGCTTCTCGTCTGAAAATAACTTTTTCTTCCATTTATCCACATCCAGAGTTTAGTAATCTGAAGTAAATTGTAAACGGGAAGTTTATGGCGAGGAAGAAGGCGAGGATCTGTAGCCGTTTCCCGTTCTTAAACCCTTTATTATTGAAATGCCGTCGAATTGTTTGAGAGTTGCATTCATTATCTGTATTCGCTTTTATCTGAATTGATGTTAGGCTTGAAATTCTCTAAACTTCTCGCCTAATGCATTTGTTTAGAGATGATGAGATTTTATTTGGGGTGATTTTTAATGAAGTTAGCAATGATAGTTCAACTACGACCAATTTCCTTTTCAATGGATCGTTGCGCAAGATCAGGTCTTTGAAGTTCAACAATACTGCCCTGTTTGAACTTTTTCAAAATTTTACCCTTAGCCATTTTAAAATCTTAAATGTAATACTGGAAATGAGCTAAGTAAATGTCTACACGCCTGAAGCTTGGAGCACACTGACTAGTTCAAACATTTTTGACCAGTAATTATTTTTTCACACATGGTCTTTATGACCAACCAAAATACTTTTTCAATGTTTGTTTAAATTAATCAATTAAAAGCTTAAAATGGTCACTTGTTTGTTGATAAATTAAATTTTCTGATTAAATGAAAACAAACACAGAAACCCACACGCACACACACACGCATATATATATATATATTATATATATATATATATATATATATATATATAGAAAAAATAATTATCGTTGTAGAGACTGTTTCACTTCGTTCTAATACCTTTGGGGAAAGGCATAAATCCATCTCTTCTTTAAGTCTGAGCTATGGGTAAAATAGTTAGGCATTCTATCCTTATTATGGAAATCGGTCTAGGAGAAGGAGAAACTACTATTTACCTACAGTTAGAAGGAGAATGGTTGGTCTCATACCTTTCTTAAGAGTATTATCGCAATGCGAAATGCACACAGCTCCGCCCAGAATTTGAACTTGCAAAATTTAAGAAGGCAGTTTTTGATTTCTGATAAACCCTGTGTACGACAAACAAATTTTAGGATCCTTTGAACCAAGATTTGCAAAATTGGACTGATGTTGTATCTTCGGTTCTGGGCAAACACCAAACTATCTTTTTGGTACAAACAATGTTCAATATATGTGAAATAATAATAGAAACAAATTGTCTTAGATTCAGTGCCACATTGGGATATTAATCTTTCTATGAAAAAATAAAAAAATAACTTAAATCATCAATAACTTAAAATTGGTTTCAGATATTTTCAATAGCAGTATAAGATTTCTTGGGCAAAAATGCTTTTATAAACCAAATTTTAGGAGTAGGGAAGCTCTAGAACTCATTTTACATACAAAAATAGATTACAAAAAGTCGCCATTTTTCGTCAATCCTACCAAATTTGGAAAGCTAAAAGTCGACATAACTCCGCCATTTTTTGGAATTGGAAGCTCAAATTTTGGGGGATGTCTAACTTTAACACAGTTCACATCTCTACTAAATTTCAGAAAAATTGAAGGGGGTTCACAATGTTACTTTTTCTGGATGATTTGACATGGAATTGCCCAATAGCAAATATTAAACATATTAAACGTTGTAATCATTAAATTATCATACTGTGATATATCCACAGGTCATACTAGTATTAACGTATCATGCCAAATTATGTTAGAAACTATTGCGTTAATCTAATATGTTATATGCAGAAAATGAATTTAGAAATATCATGATTAATTTTAAATTTGACTAAAAAAATACTTCCAGTTTAATACTGAAGCCATGTCATTTTATCTGTCTTATAATTATGATCTTCAAATGTGAGTACAACATGTATATAGATATTCTGTTAATCTATTCGCTAATCCATATGGGGGTGTTCAGAAATTAAATTAACTGAAGCTGTATTTACCAACATTGAAAATAACAATGAATGAAAAGTTTTCTACAAAATCTACCTCTTAACATTAATCATATTTATTACAACGAGTTTTCCATTAGTAAAAGCTCTTCTCAAATTCCTTTTGATATGATGCGAAGTTGTATGTATTTCTTTTAATGTTCTCAACGTGATTGTCTTATCGTTGAGATGAGTTTTCAGTTTAGAAAAGCCAGGTCTTAAATCCAGGTGAGTATCAAGAGTGTTGCACAATCATTAAAAAAACATTAGAATAGCATCAGGACTAACGTTTAAAAATTGAGAATTAGCACTGACACGTATCGAAATTAATTTTCTATATAAGTTACTCAACTGTGTAGACATCTTCATGATTAAAAAAGATTAAATCTTCAGTCTTGATATTCATCTCATTAAAAGCAAAAATTGTTCGGGATGAATATCGAAGTCGTAAAGTTTTCTGCTCAATTTATAGCCTTACGTCATGTCAATAATTAGGCAATACAAATGAAATTCCAGTTTATTTGTACATCAGTAACGATGAGTAAGTTTGTAGGCGGTCACAGCTAGGTTTATATCTAAACTTTCACTTTGCCTTGAGACAAGGTTATGAACCACTGAATTAGTAAGGATATTCTGTGTTGGGAGATTTTATTCCTTTTCATGATACTGATCAATTGGTTTCTCGATATTTTTGTATTGGGAACTATATATACTTCTACTTGCTGTCCATCGTATCCGATGATGACACCACACGAATCATTTTTCTCCAATTTAATCTGTCTCTGGTTGCGTCCTGCCAACTGCCTATGGGGATATTCAAGTCCTTCAGGGTTTTTTGATGTTGTCTTTGTACCTGAGCTTTGGTCTACCGATTCTACATGATCCCTCTCTCAGTTGAGAGTACAGAATCTGCTTTGGTAGTCTGTCATCCCCAAGTCTGTTTTCAGGTTGCGTTGGACAAGTATTTCATGCATTCCAGGGAGTGCAGTTCTCTTCAGGGTGGTCCTGTTTAAAACATGTTGCTACCCCCTGACATTTAATATACTGCGCAAGTGGCGCATGTAGATAGACATGTAGTCTATGGGCATCCGCTTTGTATATCATCCAGGCTTCCGCACCGTACAGGAATGTTGAGAAAACTATGGCACGGTATACAGCACATTTAGTTTTCAAGGAGCTATTTCTGTTGAACCATACTTGTAAATGAATTTGTAGTAAGTTTGTTTTTATAGGGTTCTATTAATTTAGCTAAATCAACCAATAAATGATTGATACCTAATAAATGCAATAATGTTTATAGTATTGATATAATTAGTAATAATATATATATATATATATATATTATTATATATATATGTATATATATATATATATATATATATTTGAGATGATAATGAATAATAACTTTTTTTTAATTTTAGATTAAAAGAATCTAATTTTGACTTAATAGATAATTTTAGAGGAAAGATAATTATGACAGTGGTGGTGCTTCGATGATTATTGATGTTTGGTTGTTGACTACGGTGACTGGTATGATGGTAGAATAAATATTTAATATTGTAGTATGCACTACGTTATTAACAATAATATCAAGTGACGCAAGTAGTAAACATGTAGACTATGGGCATTTGCTTTGTATATCGTCCAGGCTTCTGCACCGTACAGGAGGGGTGAGATAACTATGGCGCTGTATACTGCACATTTAGTTTTCAAGGAGATGTCTCTGTTGAACTAGACTCGCCCTCTTCAGCCGACCAAATACTTTGGAAGCATTTGAAATTCGGAGATCAAGCTCTGCATTGAGTCTATTGTTGATGGCAACTATGGAGCCCAGGTACCTGAAGGTACTTACCTGAACTAGTGTCTGACCTTCTTATGTCTTTTCCAGTGTCATGTGATGACTGAGGGGACTGATACATAACTTCGGTCTTATTGAGGTTCATTTTCATCCCAACTGCCTTTGCAAAGTCTGCAAATCGTGTGATTATGTCTTGAGCGGCTTGGTGGTTGTGTGCCAGGAAGACAGTCGTCTGCATACATGAGTAGGATGCACTAGGGTGTGTTTGGTCTTTCTTACAGATCTAAACTGTTTGATATTGAACAGGTCTGCCCTTGGTCTTTTCTGTATTCATACTCCTTGGGAAGAGTTAGCGAAGGCATCAGATAAGACCATAGAAAGAAAAATTGAGAACAGGGTGGGTGCAAGGACACAGCCCTGTTTCACTCAGCTCCCAACTTCAAATGGCTCTGAGAGTTCCCCACTTAAACGGACCGATGCCCTCATTCCTGTATGCAAGGCAGATGGTGAAGTGGTCAGGGCAGCCCAGTCTCCGTAGAATGTCCCATAGTGCTTGTCTGTTCACTTAGTCGAAGGTTTTTGTGAAATCAACAAAGATCATATAGGGAGGAATATTCTGTTCAATGCATTTTCCTGGAACTATATATATATATATATATATATATATATATATGTGTGTGTGTGTGTGTGTGTGTGTGTGTGTGTGTGTGTGTGTGTGTGTTCAAGCTGAACAATCTAAATTCTGCTGCCGACCTCAAAATAAATATATGAAAAGTAAATTCATATGTTCCAAGGATGTACCACAGGGTTGTATAATGGTGGGAGGCGATGAAATTGACAAGATGAAAGAGTACATGTATTTTGGACGGCTGGTGAATATCTGTCGAGATATGGGTGCAGAAATCTCGTAGAGAATAAGATCAATGTTGAAAGAATTTGACACTCAAGGCAAATGCCAAACACTTCAATAGTACCGTTTTATCTGCGATATACTCAATCTAAAAGTAGGCTATCGTAAAAAAAGAACAATAAATAATTACGACGCAGAACACTATGGAAAATCCCTGGTGGGAATATTGGTACGTGAGTATATATAAACTGAACGTAATTCAGGAACCGAGCATCGAGTTGAAAGCAGAAGTTCCGATAGGATGGACACTTCCCAAGGTTGACAGGCAATAGGTGCTGTTGTTGAGTGGTATCTAAGAGACCGAAATTGGCCACTGGAAGATACCACGTCAGGGGGGAGATGAAAACGTCAAAGGATTTTGATAATGTCAATTTTAAAGTTGGCAAGTGTATTTAATAAAGTTCTTGTGATTTTCTGTCCCTTGAATTCCTCCTAAATCCACTAAATAACTTTCATGTGAACATGCATAATAATTCACATTATTGCCATCATGTATCAAAGCATCTTTTCTGAAGGTCACGTTACTGGAATATGAAAAACAGTGTATCTTAAAAGCGTTTTGTGTATACTCTTGGTTGCACATCCTTCTAGTTTGATTGGATTCTTGCCAAACCCAGTTTTAATTAAAAGGTCCATATTCTGAATGAAGGAGACTTTCTGACAGTGCCATATAAATGGAAATGTATGCATTCCCAGTATAAACGTGATAAATGGATGCGTCTAAATTTACTTAAAGTCGTTCGACCGCACACAGATTGCTTCAAATAGAAATTAAGAAATCAGTGCATAGAGTTTCGTACATGAACCTCAGCACCCAACAAAGGAGAGTTCTGGACAAATTGCCTTCCTTTGGATCCGTTTAGTTACAAAAACCAATCAATAAACGGACACTGAATTAAGAGACAGTAAGCAGTGTCGATAAATTCTCGTGTTATATTCATCATATTCAACCTTTTAAGATTAAAGTTAAACTGATGAACAAAATTTTGCTGTTCATTGTCATTAACATTTATTTACACTACTATGTCGAAGTTTATATATTTGTTTGTCTTAGGATCACAGCAAAGGAAAAGAGTCATTGCAAATATTTCTTGGGGGATCGGTATTATCAAATTTTTCAATATTTGATCCCAAATTCATATTTGATATTTTTTCACATATCCAGACATTTTGAAGTAATGGTGATTAATTTATTACAATTCTATAAATATGTTTTCATTGTCGTTTTATCTATTCCTGATTTCTTTTTCTTTTAACAGAGGAATAATTTCTATTATTCAAAAGCTTTACAAGTATTATCAGTCATTTTCTGAATTCTACTAGTGTTTTATTTCTACTTACTCGGATCGACACAAGAAACAAAAACAAATAGTCTCATCTATATTTTTTTCTGGTCTGCCCTGTTACTTTCTGTCATAAAAGGGATGACCCGAGTGAGTTTCAATAAAATTTCTGATAGAATAATAATTTCTATATCATATGAATATATTTTCATTTATTCTTGAGATGAATTTCTTATAATCATTATTATGAATAATTTATTCATACTAGCATTATCATATTCTTCCTAATTCTAGATGTATTTTTATTGCAAATCTTTAGAGTTGACTCTTCTACGACCGCATCGAAAAAAGGATAAATAAGAAAGGAAAAAGGGAAGGACGATAATAGTAAAAAAAAATATCAATAATCGTGAGAGAAAGAGAGAGAGAGAGACAGACAGACAGACAGAGAGAGTTCTATCTAAAATCATATATATATATATATATATATATATATATTTGTGTGTGTGTGTGTGTGTGTGTGTGTGTGTGTGTGTTAAAATACTAGTGTGTAAAGTAATGAAAAAGTAACTGAGAATAGAAAATTTAAATTCTTCGTATTGCAATATCTATGTTTGCTTAAACTCAAGATAGTATTTTAAAAACATATTGTTTTAAAAAGTTTTTTCATTAGTTCTCTAAAAATTAAGACATTTTTTTACCATTAGTATTAATTACAAAACAACTTGTTTTATCCTTTTTTTAAATTTACATTTGATATATATACAATCCTATACTGGTGAATATTTTAAAACATTTTCATATTTTTATTCACATTTAAAATCTTATTTGAAAAAAAAATGTAACCATAAACTTGTGTTTTGAAACAATTTTAATTTTTCTACAATTTTTTGTGCATGAAAACAATTTAATTTAAGTGAGTGTACAATTTAAGAATATGGACAAAGATTTGATTTTACGTTGGTCTGAAATAAATACAAAGTATGATTTTTACTTCTTATAATCGGCTCTCCAAAGCAAAATATTTTAACACACTGAAAAATAATTCAATAGATAAAAACTCATACAAATTACATATTTAGAAAGATTATATAAATAAATATTTTAGAGATTGGACAAAAAAAAAACGAATTTTATTTTACGTTAAAATTTAGTCATAGTTGTAGTGGATATTTTGAATGACTGGCAGCTGATATTATTTCTTTCTTTCCATCTTTCTTCTTCAGCTTCGGGTAGTTGAAAAAAGCAGCAGTCAAGCTTCTGTTGATACACCAAGCAGCAGGGACAGCTTACGATACATTCCAAAGATCGTTTGATTTTTGTTTGATTAATTAATTATATCCCTTAATTAGTAAAAATCATTAACCAAATTTGGCACGTTTCTTAGTTAGAAGGATATCAACGTGTATGCAAGATTCCGAATCTGAGTGACCTCCCGCTATGGAGTTATACGTCGACACGTACATACCAAAATCTCTCCTTTATATATTTAGATATATATATAATAGAAACAAAAATGAAAATGAGAAATAATAGCTAAAAACGCAGAGCAGGTATAAAGCATAGAATATATTTATACTCATCAGAAGTGTAATATTTATTGTTTCATTTAGCGTTGATAATTACCAGACAGATATATATATATATAATATATATATTATATATATATATATATATATATATTGTTGAATTGAGCAACAACAACTAAATATAACAGAATCTGTACATAAAGCAATTGGTATCTATACCTCTCTGGAATATTCCATACTTGCATATGGGTGATCTCATTCCTTTAGTCCTGATTGGCTACTGGTCTCAGTGTGTATGTGGTGCTAGATAAATATCAATCCTTCTGAATTATGCTCCTAGCAATGAAAGAATCGTATTGAGTTACAGCTTGCTCCCTTATCTGCCAACTAGAATCCCACTGTGATGTGGGAATAATCTGGACACGGCTCGAGGAATTTTCGATGACCAAAAACATGTTGATGTATATGTCTAATTTTTTCTTGCGCATCACTACTGGAAGATGTTGAGGGATCGGGATACATGAGAAGAACATTATTTGCGGGGCTCGTTTGTTTAGGAATTGCACTTGGCAATGGGATGGGCTTGGTCTTGACTTTCCACTTTATATAGAAACGGCCATTCATAAACGTGATCCTTTTTTATCCATCAACCCTGATTCGATATTGATGATCTGGGAAGATAGTAATGATTTTGCCAGTTATGTTGCACCGGTGACTGAGTGGATTCTGGGAATCTACCGTATCACTCGCTTGTAGTGCGCAAATGCTGCGGTTATATCTATCATACTCTCTTTATCATTTTAGTATGGCGGTGTGAAGGATTCCCACGCGGCGATGTGCTGCAGCTATTCATTCAGGGTAGGGCTTGCAGAAGATGGGTTGTGAAGAAATGTAATCCCAAAGTTGTGCCGAGGATAGACCAATAACTTGGATGGGGGTGTTTCGGTATTGCAGGATAACTCGGGCCACGTTGTCGTTATCTTACAAACCCTAGCAATCTGTTTCACAATTTATTATCCTGTTCGCAGCGCCATGTTAAACTGAGCGAGTTACTGCAATGTTGGATTGAGCAAAAACAACTAAGTGTAACAGAATTTTTACATAAAGCAATTGGTATTTATAGCACTCCGGAATATCCCATACTTGCATCTGGGTGATCTCATTCTTTCAGTACTGATTGGTTGTTGGTCCCTGTGTGGATATGATGCTGGAAAAATATCAATCATTCTGCATTATGCTTCCAGCTATGCAGGGACTGTGTTGAGTTACAGCTTACTCCATTCTCTGCCAACTGAATGCTAGCTGGAATCCCACTGAGTATCGTATTGCTTCTACAATATCAAAGTGGTATAATATATATATATATATATATATAATATATATATATATATATATATATATATATATATATATATTGACGACTTTCTTAGCACATTTCGATGAAGAAATCACACGGAACAGGAATTACTAAGATCGTAAAAAATAAATTTCATGAAACAAATATGATTCATTCATTTTTAAAGTCGCAGAAGCCATGTCTTCAGTAAAAAGAACTGTGATACGATCCCCACCAGTTTCAGTGATGTGTATATACATGTTGATGTCGTTAGGCTATTTTGCTGAGAGTCATTTTCGATTAGTAAATTCTATAATGTCCTAAATTAATTGTTAATTAGATAAGATCGACTTTAGTAATCAGAAGAACGGGCAAAAGCGTAAAGGCTGCAAACTTATTTGACTAAATTCATTTCGGGTCTAATCAAATTTGCATAATGCGGATTTAATCAATCATCTGTCTTAATTTACGAATGCATATCGAGTACTAAAATGGAAATATTGCGTGTTTACATATCGGTATTTTTGTGTCTTCTAGGGTGTGTTTATCTAACACACTCACCCAATCATATATATACATATATATATATATATATATATATATATATATATATATATATATATATATATATATATATATACGAATATCTGTATGAATTTCCACAAACACATTTAAATAAAATGGACTGCCTGTTAAATCCTTAATGATCGATGTGTATTATATGTACTAAAAAGTGTTGCTTATCGCAGTCATAGAATTTATAATTTGCATTATTATTTTCATGAGCAGGTTCTAATAAATAATTGTCCGGTGTTATTCATTTTAAATTTTGTTTTATTTTAATAGGAGCAAAATTTTCGTGTGTATATTTTATAAGAAAGCATTTAAAAAAGAAATAAACTTCTAAAATGAGAAATTAAGAACAAATTGTTTTTTGACAACGATAATGAAAACAACACTTAAAACCGTTAAACACACACAGATATATAGAACTAGTCAATATTTTCATATAACATTATTTCAGTTCTGTTCAGGATTTGTATACAAAAGAGTGAAACTGGAATCAATCAGGGTCAGTTTTAGCAGTTTTTGTTATTGTGATGATTGCAAATTGAAACATTACCTTAAAACAAGAAGTAACAGCAAAGTGAGGGCACTATAGCAAATATATATATAACACAAGTTGGAAAGTTTAGGGACCAAACAAGACCTATGAAATGCATATTCTAATTCAATATATTAATCAATTACTTCAGCATTAAAGATTACCGTCGTGAAAATTCAAAAAATCGTTGTGTGTGAGTAAATGTAAGAAAAAGGAAGATAGTATGGAAAATTCAGACTGGCTTCTATCTTTTTTTTCTTATCGTCGAATTACATAACGAACGAACTCTCCCCCCGTCTGTCTGTCTGTCTGTCTGTCTGTCTCTCTCTCTCTCCCTCTCTCTCTCTCTCTCTATATATATATATAAGGATATCTACTGAGTCAGACGAACCTACTATTAGTTTCGCATAAAGCTCTTCAGGGCTAAAGTCAGACTTTAGCCCTGAAGAGCTTTATGCGAAACTAATAGTAGGTTCGTCTGACTCAGTAGATATCCTTATTACTTGGCTCTACTTAGGTATCGAGCACTTTTTACAAATTAGCTTCTCCTAGCGGTTATATGAATATATATATATCTTATATACATATATATGCATATAAATTGTTTTTTCTTTTGGCCAAATACTATACCAATAGATTATTTTTTGTTGGTACGAATATCTTGGTCTTTTCTTTTTTTCAAAATTTTTTTTTCTTCCTGGTTGATGTTTGGTAGTATATTTTTACAATCAAACTCTCTGCCAGGTTTTTTCTCTCCGCAAGGATCTACCAACACGCTTGGTATATTAATTATATATATATATATATATATATATATATATATATATATATATATATATATATATATATATATATATGGTTGAGACTATATTCAATTGATATTTCGCCTCATTATTGGTTGAAGCTTTCTCAAAATGTATTGATTTAAGGGCTTGTACATTCTGCTCTTAGAGTGAAAAGGTAAATGGGGAGAAGGGATAGAAAAGGGGAGGGGTTATTGGTGTGTAGTACACCAATAACCCCTCCCCTTTTCTCTCCCTTCTAGGGGAATGAAAAGAAAGTCAGGGGGCTTAGTATGTGTAGAATGGTATTTTCATTTTTATGGGGTTAGCAGTTGACTTTGAAGATAAATTTTATGTTTAGATAGTGGGTCAAATGTCTGAGGTCAAATGTGTACCAAGTGACAGGGAATATTCTTGATAGAAAATATTTTAGAGAAATCCTTAAAGATTATGTGGAGATAAATGCTTTTTTATGTTTGAACGTTAATTGGATGAGGATAGGATGTTTTGGGTTTTTGTATGTGGGTGGATATGTTGCCTTTCAAGAAATATACAGTGTTTTTGTGGATTCAGTTTAGTCTTCTAAATTTCCCTGTTTGCAAATAAGTGTTCTATTTACAGGATCACGGGAGAAAAGAAACTACACAAAGTTCACTTCAATTGATCAAGTTCTTGTGACTAAGATTTATCATCAGGAATGAATTGTTGATAGTTCAAGTTTTGCACTTTGGTTTTATAATTACATGGTTAATTAAAGACACTAACATGCCTATTCTGGCTACATCAGGAATTTATTGATGGCCGGTCATCTAGTTTTAATGAGAATCACTCACAGGAATAATAATAGTTGCGATGTTATTCTACCATAATTTTGTGGAAATTGGGCGTGGATACTTATGCCATTGGAGATGTTGGCAGATGAAGTTTTGATCCAAGATATGACTGATAAGTCTTCGAGAAACAGAAATTCTAGTCAGTCTTACATTGTTTTGTTATTCTTATTTTTGTTGTTGACGCAGATACACTCTCCTAGAGAACACGTAAATTGGTAAACAACATTGTTTGGCTGCAGTAAGTTTGGGTTGAAGAAAATTATTCGTAATTACTAAATTGGAAGTTTTTAAGTTTTTATGATATATAATAAATCGCAAATTTCTATTTTTTTCTGTGGGGGGAATGAATTGGGGAACACTATTTTGATTATGTTTTACATAATTAGGTTGTATTTGTTATCGATAAGTTCATATAATTTGCACCATTTTTATGAGTGTCAGTAAAATAAATTTGTTTGTCAACAATGTGGTTCGGAAACCCCTTGTTAATAAGGGTTTGTTTAAAATAAGTTTAATGTCAAGGGGGTTACTTGAATGAGAATTTACTGTCTTGATATATTTCGTTCAACAGATGATGCAATGGCATAGTAAACATGCTTAACTCCCAAGTGAAAATGAAAACTGTTACTATTTATGTGTATGCGTGTGTTTGTTTTATTATTTGACGAACACTTTGTTGGCTGTACGGCTACGATTATGTTTGTATCACACACCCACCCACCCCCATATATATATATATATATATATATATAATATATATATATATATATATATATACCTACATATATATGAATGTGATGTACCCGTATGTAACAAGCAAAATGTCAAGATTAAGTATAAATGTCAATTAAATGCCCTAATCAAATCCCTTCCCTTAAAGCTAGTTTATTCTATTCAGCATCCTAACTTGATATCTACTGAACAAGATTTTAATTTGAAAGTGAAATTACTTTATACAATTTAAATATATTTTAAACTATACTCAGATTAAAACATATTTTAACTCTTTGAATTTATATATAATCTATTGTTTAATTTTCGTTTGTAATGTCATAGTCTATTTAAATTTGTGGTTAGCCGTTGGAGTAATAGTCACGATTCAAACAAGGAAGTGTTTGCAATTACGATTCCAAATTGACGTCATACAAGTCACAAATAGTGAAATGATGATTTGTTAAATACATTTAGAACTCTCTATCCTACTTCAAATAAAGTGGCTATATAGGTATCTATTTTATATGCTGTTTATATATATATATATATATATATATATATATATATATATATATATATACCTAATGCTTTATACTAAATCCCAAATAATATATATTATAGACATATATATGTATATGTATATGTATGTATATACACAAACGCACACACAGACACTACTACGCTCCAAATTACTCGCTTCCTTACTCGCCTCCTTCCTCTCTCAGACTTCTCAAAGCAGGCGGTCGGCAGCCGGCCAAATTTCAAAGCAAGGTCAAGTTCGCCCCACAGACTTTGTTCTCCCACTTCCGTCGCTAACTGACCAAAATACCCACATTCCTGCACGAATGTGCGCTTTCTGTGCATTACAACCTGCACCAGGCCGTAACGACCTCAACGAGAGTTATAAATGGTCACGGTTTTCTGCCTTGCGAAAGTCTGGTTCTGACCGCTTGCGTATAATTAGTTCGGCCGGCAAACGCATTTCCACCACGAAACTCAACGTGCTGGCGGTGAGAATTTCCAGTTAAGAAATGGGTTTCAGGCCAACGACAGCGACCCTACGGGTTCGGGCTGACCGGATTCTGTCCGGCTTCCCTGCGCTGGGCATGCGCACTTGGGCTCGCTGCAGCGATCTTGCTGACTCGATCAAACCAACCCAAGTTGCCTCCAGTTGCTAAAGAGCAAGTCCAGTTTGGTGAGCCTTAGGGCAAGATTCCATTCCTGGCAAGAACCCTCTCTCTCTCTTCTTCTTCGACCTCGGCTTGGCTCGCATACACATCTCGGCTCCCGGTTTTCGCCTCCAGTCTCCTGCCTCCAGCTAGCTGTTCACTACTCCGTCCCTGCCCGACGACGTTCCAGTCCCGACGACCTTGGTTTGTGTCAGTCAATCGCTTTTAAACAAAAGTCCGCGGAGTCGATGCCCGTATCGACCTCCGCGACATATATATATATATATATATATATATATATATATATATATATATATATAATATATATATACTGTAAACAAGTTGGTCCCTTTTAACCATAAGTTAGGAACAACTTTTTTTTTAAATGCAAATGTGCCCTATGCTATACGGCCGTATTGGTTTAAAAATATAATATAATTGAATCCCTGCACTACTCTTTCGTAATTCCGGGTTTTTACACTCATCAGACGTGCAGATGTGGCCACGTCAAAGTTGCCTTCATGTGTGTTTTGAGAGAGTAATGCGGACCATGCGTATATATATATATATATATATATATATATATATATATATATATATATATATATATATATATTTGTGTTTTTGTGTTTGTGCAATTAATTATGTAATATATACTAATGATTATATATATGTATGTATACTTACATGCATATTTATATAAAAATGGCTGAACACATCTACATAAGTACAAATTTTAAACTCTTTTATCATGAAATATATATTTAAAACATTCATGCATTATCCCTTTCAAGGAAATAATGCTATTCAATCATTTTAAATAATCTTTAATACGTACCAACAAATTTAATGAGTAATGTCCAAATAAATGTGAATGATTAATTTATTTAGAGATATAAACTGAAAAACTCACCTTCTATCTCTCACTCTTTCTATAGATATATCTATTCGTGTGTACAGAGCGTATAATCAATCTGATGCCACTGCAAAAATTCAAGGGTACAGATCCCTTGAGCTAGGTAAATTGTGAATATATTTGTCCTGTTTGGTTATTATATTTAAAGCAATGTTATTGTTTACCTAAAAATGTCATCAGAGCGTATACTAGGAATGCCAAATATTCCCTCTCAAAGACAAAACCCTAATATGCAAAAACAGAAAAATATATGGAATATTTATTATAAATTGTCGGAATATATTGCTTTGAAATATTTCATAAAGCTTAATTACATTTTGCATATTGTGTGTAAATCAACTAATTTAAATAATGCGCTCAGCGGAGTGCGATTATTAGCAAATCAGTTTCGCTACAATATTCGATTGTGTGGTAAGGTTTTATATTCACAGTATCGTACTGCTCTTGTAAACCTACTTTAAACACCCTCTCTCCGTGGGTGTTGAGCTCTACTAATCTTAGAAAATTAGTTTTCAAATATTTTTATATTTTGTATTGCGGTATTATTTTCTTTACGCGTTCATGTTGTTGGTTGCTTTTAATGCTTTCGTATTAATTTTGTTTAACATTTTTATTTATTTAACAAATAATTTTTATGGAAAATTTAATCTCATGATAATAATGTGGAGTTTTGTCATATGTGTGTTTGTAATTGTAGCCTTTGTAATTCTAACTTTTAAAATATTAGGATTCGTTGTTTTAGTGATTTACTTTAACGGAAGGTCAACTCGTCTAGGATTATTTTATATCCAGACGTTAAAAGTTACGTTCATTATGCGTATATATTTACACTAGAAGAATACCCGGCGTTGGTAGGGAGAAACTACTTCATTTTGAGTTTTATTGCTGTATTAAAATTCAGAACATTTTCATTCATTGTCTTGATAATCAATCTGATGCCACTGCAAAAATTAAAGGGTACAGATCCCTTGAGCTCTCTCCTTTTCAGAATGAGATGGCAAGAGGTAATTAAGTATGAATCTTAATAAGAAAATAATTATATAGAATATTATGTATTTGCTGGAAAAAGCGTTTTCAATATAATGCTTCAGAGTACACAATATTCTTGATTTTTCCCTCTGGAGCCAGAATGAAGAGATTTCGAATTCTTGAAATACCAACATAAAGCTGGCCACGGAAAAAGACAGAGTCAGACATATTCAGCACAAGAACTTTCAATTATTATCTCTGAGATTTGTTTATTGACATTACAAATCATCGTCTTTCAGAAAACCGAAGCTTTTCACATTCAAATCTATTGGTCTCATATTTATTTCCGGGATGAAACAGTTAACTCCAGTATATTTTCCAGAGATAATAGTCAATTGTTTTATTTTTGTAGGTTCCTCCGGACATATAGCCATATATACATACACACAAATGCATTTTATATATGTATAGAAGATAGATTAGTTGTTTTTAAGAGGTTTTTATTTTGCCACGCGGTCCTATTGAATACGAATAATGTTTAAACAGACATTTGATCCATAGATGGGAACCTCACACGAATTGCCTCTACGTGTGATAGTTGACCTGAGAGTAATGGCCATGAATGGGTACTCCATACTCTTCAGATTTACAGAACCACAGTCTCGCTATCAGAGACAAATGTAGTATCATATTCAGGACACACATTCTTTTGGCGGGAGTCTTACCTCTCTGCCGAGGACACATTCAGTGTATTTACAGCCATGCCTGTGGGGCGAGAATGTGACTTAAAGGGATAGGTATTACCACAATAGATTACATTAAGGGCCCACACAACCATAGAATAATTTATTTGTGATTAAACGTGTATGTATGTGTACGCGAATTTATATCATTGTATACATGTATATATCAATGTGTACGCGTATAAATAACTTCAAAGATTTATTTCATTCTTCTTTTCGGACTTACTGACGCCAAAATCGTCGTCTAATTGAAGGCTTACAACATTTACGATATTCAGTCCGCCATTTCGTCTCCGACTGCTTTAGAAAATAAAATCCCGAAGAAGAAACATTTGCTTCCAAACTAGCAAAATGCTGTTTGCAGAAAACAAACAGCTAAATAAATGACGAATGTAAAGTTAAAAAAAAAACACCAACAGGTGAAAGAACATGACAAAGAAAACTAATCAAATACGGTAAAGACTTAAGAAAGCAGGAATAAAAATATATTCAAAATAATGAAAAAGACGGTGATAGGCATTAAATACTAAAACAAAATGTTGCTCTCTTAGTTCAATGCGAATGAGACAAATTGAGATATGTCAAAATTTGAATGCAAATACTACCTGCTAGTTATCCTAAATGGTCACATCAACAGTAACAATAAAAAGTATATGTAGAATTTCAGATAGATTCCTTTTTAGCTATCATTTGTTAGGCGGCTTAATTCGGAACTATGGTATTTGTTGAAAATATGACGTCCTCGTTTTTTGGGGGGGGGAGTATTGAGACTGTTTGATTGCAACATTCATAACTTTGACGAATAACATTTTTTCTTTACCAAAAATTGTACCAATTGTATCTCAATCCCCTATATATTCTATCACTTCAGAAATCAATAACGTGCTACTATAACTTATATCAACACAGTACAGTGAATGACAAGGAGGCGCTGTGTAACGGTTATCGTCATTGGAAATAGAGATCAAACGCTGAACGAGGCTGTTGGCGTTTCACCTGGCAAAGGCATGAATGCTTCTCTTTTCTCCATAGCTATTGCTAAATAGAATAGCATATTGTAGCCTTGGTAAGACAACAATTTAGGAGAAGAAAAACTCTAAATTGAGAACAGCAGTACCTCACTTAAAAATTTCGCTTGTGCCATACCCTTCTCGAGGCGGGAGGATTGAGGAAGTACATTATAACATCGTTCATATGTGATAAAATGAAGATGAACATTGTTTAAACTAATAAATATGTTCACACCTGATAAAATGCACATAAATCATCTTAGATTATATGAGTGGGTAGTATGTTTCTAAAGTCCTTGTGAACTTGATATTGAAGTTTCCCTTCTAAATAAGATAAAAGAGAATCCAAATTATAATTATGAATGGTAAAAATTATCATTACAAAAGATGAGTCAATTTTATACATTCGATGATACAAAAACACTTTTACGTCTAAGGAAATCCAAATATCTATTAAAGTACGCATTCAATAATATTGTGCGTATCTATCTATCTATCTATCTATCTATCTCTCTCTCTCTCTCTCTCTCTCTCTCTCTATATATATATATATATATATATATATATATATATATATATATATATATATAGTTTGTATTATTTATAAGTAAAAGTAAAGAGTGTTCAATATCGGTGATATAGCATATGTCTGTTAGGATAGCGTACATATAGAGTCAACCGCGTTGGGGGACTGTTAGTTTTTTGCCTATGCGATTATCAGATTAATGCTTATATATATATATATATATATATATATATATATATATATATATATATATATATATATAACGGTTATCAAGTATTTCTAGCAGATTGGTGCAATGGTGAATTACCCAGAATTGAGTTTTGCGCTAATCCTCATGACAATGAAGTTGTAGTAGTTCCCAGAACTGGAGCCTAACCATCAGATGCAGTTTAGTGTGATACTGAGGATACGGCCAGCGTATTCTATGCCCTGTTGCTAGGTCGAGAAGCAATTTGTGATCATAGAAATGTATTAAGACTCCACAGCGCAGTTTTATTATGTGAAAAGTTAGGTACCTGCTCACTGGTGTGAACCAAAGCCAGTGGCTGGAAGATTCAATGGCTTTACAATGATAAAATACAATTCCTTGTCCAATCTAACTCGTACGTCATTTCCCCCACTTCACCTAAATACTTTATAGAAATGAAAAAGAAATAGACGATTCTGATTCAAGTAGGGAATAGAACTAATAAATGAAATATATGTCTAAGCAACGGCCAAAATTCTGCCGCCATATTCAAACGATGAGATAACTGGCTCATCTGACTGACAACTTTTACAACCATTATGACCAAGGGTATGAGAGGTTGGACGGGTTGGCGAGTCAGCCGAGGCCACCCACCCCACCCCCCACTAGATTATTCGCTATCTTGTAAATGACGGAGAATTATGGCTGTTTCGCATACGCACTCCAACGCGCGCGCTTGATAATGGCACAATTTTGTTCGGCTGCGACCCCGAAGAGACAGTAGAATTTCGGAGCCAGTTTATTCATTTGAGCTATTTTTTTCTTTTATATACTTTTGCATTTTACTATCCTATGGTTCCGAGTGTTGAGTAGTTAGGATTTTCAGAAAGGAATAAATTGATTTTGTTCACTTCTCATCTCGTACATCTTAACTGTAAAAAGTAGGTCCCACTCCGTAGAAAAGATAAATAGATTTGCTTTTTTAAATAGGCCTTTCTGTTTGTTGGTTTTATTTGGTTTTGACGAGTGAGCTATACAGGGTCGAACAAGTTTTCATCTATTGTCAGGAAGAGGATATGATTAAACCCAGGGGTGAGAACCTTCTCACATTTAAAGGCAACGTTGACATTCTTGTCGACTGTCTTCTTGTCTTGCCACACTCGATAAATTCTTATATTAATAAAATCTAAAGGGGACACCCTACTTGGTCTCAGGGTTGTCAAGATAGGCATGCAGACCATTGTTAGTAGGTTCTGTTCTCCCTGGGTGTGCTATACTTCTACCCTTGATCAAAACTAATCTGAGCAAATAACAGAAACGATTGATTAACGGCGTTTAAACACAGCTAGGATTATTTTATGTCTAAATTTTGGGGAATCACGTTCATTGTACTTTTATATTTAAATTTTTGTGCAGTTATGTGCAAGAAATTTGTGCATACAGTTATATGATATCAAGTATTATTTTCTTATACAAATATTTTGCTTACTGCTTTATGGTTTCAAGTATTCGTATCTAATACTAATAATTTATGCACAGTTATATGGTTCGAAGTGTCTATTTAATAATAGTCATTTCTGTATGGGTTCGAGTAACTAATAATAATACTCCGTAAACAATTTTAGCTTCAAATAACTCTTCTTAATACAAATAATTTAGTCATATGGTATTTAAGTATTCCTAACTAATAAATCCTTTTCAAACAGATCTACTCGGTCCATAGATGAGACCCTAGGTAGTGTCACTTCGAGTCAGAATGGGCCTGGGAGTAATGACAATAAATGGATACTCCGTCCTCTCCAGTAGTCGATCCTCATCATCAGTTGATATGTTGTACTGGTAAGAATATTTGTTCTACTAATCTTTAAAGTGAGATAAATATCGCTGGTGCTTGTTTATTACTATGAATAGAAACTAATTATCGGCACTAAATCTGTATTTTATTAGACTGAACTGATCAATAAATTAGACTTTTTAAATAGTAAACACATAGACAGGCTGGATATAAAGGGTGATACACAGTCATGAGCTATGCCAAAAAACCGCTGTTCAAAAAATACTGAGATTGGGTCCATAATTTTCTTTCTCCAATTAACTGACTCGTCTAAAATTCTAGACAGCAATCGTAAGATCATTATTTTTAGTTGCTCAGCTGTGCCCACGTGTTTATTTAAATCTTAAAAGAATTAAAGTTTTAGTCGCGATTACTTTTGATAAAATCTTGTATGTTGCTTGCCTGAAGATGTTTCCAACTTAATGAGATATAGGTTTGTTTTTTGTATATATTTCTAATACATTTTATTTATTTTAGACATCATTATACAAATATGTTTCTATAGCCCCATATTTGCACTGATTCATATCAGACTATTTAAAATACACATTGAAAAGAAAAGACGGAAACAAAGATATTAGGCAGAAAGTGAGAAAAAATGAAACAAAAAAGAGCAAATGATTAGGAGATAGAAACAAAGAGAAAATAGAAAGACAGAATAGAAAGATTGAAAGATAAAAAGACAGAAAATGAAACAAAATGAAACAAAAAAAGAGGAAGAAAGAAAATAAGATAAAGAGATATAAGATAAGAGATATAAAGAAGAAAATAAAATAAAGAAAAATCATGTAGCGAGTGGATAAGTAATTAAGTAAATAATTAAATAAAAATGTTTCTCGGAGAAATAAACAAAATAAGGAAAGAAAGAAAAAAAGATGTACGAGAGAAAAAAGTAAGATGAGAAATAAGAAAGAGGTGGAAAAACAATCTTTTTTTAAATTATTTACAAGGACAGAAAATGTTAATTTGGGTGGATTTTTGTTTGAATTATTTTTCCGTGTCGCTAAAATGAGGAACATGTTAGAGAGTTTTAATAAACATTTCCAATTTGTTCATGTTAAAGTACAAAATTATGCCGGAGTATTCTTCTAAAATATTTTATATTTTCAATTACATAGATTAAGAAAATGATTTTTTTTTTACACAAAAATGAAACAGAACACTTGAAATCGAACCCAAAATTGAAACCAGACTAAATGACAATGTATTCAATAAAATGTTCATTGTCATCGATACATTTTCGCTGTCAGATTTGATAGAATTTTGATAAAAAAAGATTGTTTTGTTTGGGAATCAAAATAAAATATTGATTATTCCTAGTCACTTACAAATGTCAAATATATCTGCTATATCGATTTCTCTTTCAGGCAATAAGAGTTTTTCGCGACATTCTTTGTATAAGCAAAAAAGTAGTTTATGGTCTCGTAACTATTCATATAAGCTAAAAGACATGAACTGAAGTATATTATCAACAACAACATTCATCATATTTCCATTTCCTCATCTTTCATCTGAAAGAAAATTGGCTATACTTCATGAAAAAAAAAGAACGATAAAAAACAACAGATTAATATATTGCGCAAACTAGCAGCAGCAGCAGCACTATCTTGACTTGCACAGTTGAAATCTATTGGCAACGAAAATCTAAGATAACCAGTTGCTGCACAGGATACAGAATCTTTTGAAATCCCCAAACACAAATTTATATGCACACACACAAATCAATTAAGAAACTACACAAATATGTAAAGGATTTAAAAATTGTACGATAACCGAACGTAGTAGAGGCTTTCTGCTATATGTTTTAAGGCCGCTCTAAATGTCCATATTAAAAGAGACTAATTCAAATGAGATGGTGTAAAGTAGGTATTAGAACAGGAAGATTCTGATGATCACATTTCTTTGTGATTTTATTTTCACTAAAACATCAGTCAGTTAATCGAATTAACCGAACAACATTTCTTCTGCACAAACTTCGACAGCCTATATTCTAAAGAAATTAATAATGTGAAAATGTCGTTTTTAATTTTTTTTGTTTTGCAAGAAAGAAAAAACATGAATTTCTGTCTAAGAAAATTAGAAAAAATCTATTTTTATCTATTCCAACCAAACCTGGCCTGCTAATTGGTCGGTTTCTATGTTTTATTTGCATTACTTCCACATTTCATTGGCTGAAATAGATTTCTTATACCTTTCAGATCGCAAGTGTAATAATGTTTATTGCATATTATGTCTTATTTTTAAGGAATATACATCATAAACAATATATATTCAGAACTAGATATTTCTTTTAAAAAGAAAGCATCTTTTGATAAAAAAAAGAAGAAAAATGAATAATCACTTGAAGAATGTACAAAAATGTACACATACAATTTTGACGCAGCAGATTATAAAAAAAGTTTTATCAGTCAGCAAGTTAAAGAAATTTATTGCCCCTTTAAGGATTTATAATGTAGACAGACTTCCAGGCTAAATATCATTCAATGCAAAAAATAATTATAAAAAATATTTTTCAACATTTTAGTCATATTTATTTATTCAACACTTACATCTAAATTACAAAATCTCGGTTTCTTCCATAAGATTAAAGAAAAAAAGAATTGTCCATTTTATCTCAAAAGATTTTTAAAACTCAGTTGAATATGCTTTGCAGTGACCACATTCTAGTAAAAATACAAAAATAATAAAGCGAAAGGTTGGCTTGATAAGAACAATATTTACTTTAATTTCCCCCCTTACTGTTTTGTGGTTCTCAGTGTTTCCTGTGATACGTTTGAGGGCCATATGTTGTCACCCATATAGTCCTAAACAAGTTCCTCGTCGCTTAAGCTCAGTGATCTGACACAAAATGATGCTTTCAATGTGGCGTTACCATGAGTTCTGTCTAATATGATACTAAACGTGTGGATAATTATTGGTTTATTGATTTTAATGGCATATAAATATGACTAGAGTTATTTTATGCCTTGAAGTTAGGAAATCACTTTTATTGTGCGTTTATATTTACATATATATATTTTTTTTATTTTTTAAGTAATTAATTATCCTTAGTAAACAATTATAGTTACAAGTATTTTTATCTGATACTAATAATCATTATACGGGTTCAAATTATTATTTCTCTTTTTATGGCCCGAATGAGTTAATGATGTGTGAAGACAAGCTCCTCACGGGTCTGGAAAGATCTACCACGATAATCCTTATCCCCATTCACTAGGGTGAGACATATATAAAAAAGAAAAAAAAACGTGACAGAAGATATTCCTATCCCTCTCAAGCTTGTTATTCAAGGTACCTCCTGTATGCTTTAGATATAATAGTATGGCAAATAGGGTTGGAAACAAAGATTTAACAACAAAAAATGGGTGATTCTAATGAATAAATAAATCTATCGTTAGTCGCTTTCTTTTACATATGTCTTTATTGATACACATGGACATTGCACTTATTTGAATGCCATGTAACACTATTCAATCATAATCATTTGTTTGCACACAGTCATATGATTTGACGTATTCTTATCTAATACAAATAATCTCCAAAGACCTATTTGATCCACAGACGAAATCCTAATTGAACACAGGGAAGGTATTGGCAGTGAAAGGATATTTCACTCTCCCTACAACTTCAGAACGAGCTTCACCATCTGATGTAATTTACTGTCATACTCATGATATCTCTTTAGGTGTGGAAGGATCATTCCTTCTTTTCAGGAGGCAGTCAGAGTATTCTAAGCCCCATCAACAGGGCTAGATAATTACTGAATCACATCGTATATAGATATTGTTATTCTATTATGTGCATCATATGTAATATTTTCTGTAAATCTTATATGTTCACATCATTATAGGAATATATACACATATCTATGTATACACCCATTTTATACATATTAAACAAGTATGTATTAATTATAATAAAATATATTATTTCTTGCTTTTTTGTTTGTTTTGTTGGTGTTTTTTTTGGGGGGGTGTTTTGTTTTGTTTTATGTTGTTTTGTTGTTTTGTAGAATAATCAAAAAGACAGCCGTAATGCTATAATTTCGTGGCGGAGGTATTTCAATCCGAGGCAATTTTTAATTGCTTGTCTTTCCTTGAGGCAAAAGTTTTCTTTCTAGAACAATGTATTTACTTTTAATAAACTGATTAGATGTTTTGAGGATTTGCCACGAATAAGTAAAATGAACACTGCATTAATTTCTGAAAATTAATTAACACAATGTCTTCCTATCCATTTCTGCGAATTCATATTTCTCTCACAGTGGTTGGTAAATTCAAATGCTGAAATCTTTTATTATATGAAACAAAGCAAATATTTGCTCGGGTTAGCTGAGGTTGGCACAGGATCAGTCATAAGGTACCTAGTTTAGATCGAACTCGTAACAATAGGTATTGTTCTTGGAAACTATCCATCTTATTGTCATCCTATGCTAAAATAAGTGATATAGAATTCGTTATGCGACGTAGGTCTCATAAAAACACCTTGTGACAAAAAGCAAATGAATAGCCAGTTAGTTAAAAATTCAAGAACAGTCTTAAGATCGATGGCAACTACAAAATCAAGTAAGCTACTTAGTGGTTTGCTATGATTTATTTGTTAAATGGCATATCAACTTCTGATGGGTTAGTCAATGCCGTAATCTGACTCATTTATAAATGTTTGCTTGCAGTTATATGTTCAGTATTCATTCAATTACTTTAAATAACACACTTATAATAATTTGTTTGCGCACAGTAAATATTGTAAATATAGATATAATGTAAAATATTTGTACACTGTTGTATGGTTTCTAGTATTCCGGTCTAATACAAATACTTTTAAGTATTTTAAACTATTATATCCTTTCAAGTAAGTGATAAATTTCTCTTTTCATGTAATCACATTAGTCTTAATTTTTTTAGATATTACTATATATTATCATTTTCTGTTTATCCCTATCTAATACTGATAATTTAGGTTTTGTTTATTTAATGACGCCAACCCGTTCATGGGTTATTTAATGCCGACATCTTAATTATTTTTAATTTTTGATTATAATCATAACTTTATATTTTCAACGTTTTGTTGCAATCATTTCTTTTTTAAATTTTGTGTTTTACTAGTATAAAATAATCATTACTTTTCATTTATATGGTATCAAATATTCTTAGTAATACTAAAAATGTATATATACAAATTTATATTTTCAAGTAACTTTTCCTATTTAATAATAATAATTTGAACATTTATATTGTTTGAAACATTCCTCTCCGGTAATAATAACTTTTACCCATAGATGAAACACTGACAGGTACTACAGAGTGTTACTTCCAGGTCCATTCTGACCCGTAGTGGTAGTAGCTGTTAGGGTCCCATCTATGGGTTAAAGAGAAAAAATGAGTTTTCAAAAATGTGTTTACAAAATTGAGTTAAAAAAATGAAGAATGAAATAAAACAAAAACGTTTTCGGTATGAAACGACCCAGTGGGTCATATATATATAAGGATAGCGTAGTTACAGAATCAACTACACTTGGTAACTGTCAGTTTCTCGACTATAAAATCAGGTCATCACATAGGCGAGAAACTAACTGTCCACGCTATCCTAACTTATATATATATATATATATATATATATATATATATATATATATATATATATATATATATATATTATATATATATAATTTTTTTTTGGGGGGTACAGAATTTTATTAATGCTTTTTAAAAAGACCCCTTAAAAGATTCATTGTATGGAAGAAAAAAAATTATGTTATTTTTTGTTTTGTTTTTTTACAATAGAAGGGAGGCATGTTGGCGTGAATGAGTAAAGGGGCAGAAATAATTGTTTTCAAAGTAGTTGGAAATGTAATATAGAAAACACCTTCACTATTATATACTTTATATAAAAATTGGAGAAGCTAATTTTTCCGCCAGTCAAAGTTTATTGACTATCAAATCAGTACTGAATCAATAAATTCCTTCCGATTACTTTCATGGAAGCAATGGTTTTACTACACATTAAACACACTCAAATATGGAAATAAAATTCTCATTATGTCATATATATATATATATATATATATATATATATATATATATATATATATATATATAATGCTTTAAAAAGACCTCTTAAAAGATTCATTGTATGGAGAGAAAAAAATTATGTTATTTTTTTACAATAGAAGTAAAGTGTATTTATATAAAGTGTATAACAGTGAAGTTGTTTTTTATATTACATTTCCAACTACTTTGAAAACAATTATTTCTGCCCCTTTGCTCATTCACGCCAACATGCCTAAATATGAAATGTATCAACGGTATTTTCAACTTATCAATTCCAATAAGACATTGGTTGTGTTTTGTTCGAAACGATTCAAGACCAGAATATTTAGGTTTGCTCTAAAACCCAAAACAATTCAGGAAATATCTAATACTTCATCTGATAATCACTGTAAAATTGAGATTGGGATGTTGAATCTGTCATTTCCGAAATTCCTCGAAGTAAATTTATTACTTTATGTGCCTTTGTTTCCTTTTAACTATCTATATTGTAAACACGAAATGTTTACAGTTGGATCCGTAAACTTTGAAACATTTTGTCTATTCGGGGGATAAAAGATACGGAGGATAGGGTAGGATAAGCGTACGGCACTTCGCAATTCAGAACAGTTTGATTATATCGACCCACACACACTCGTCATAGGGACAATGGATGAAGACATATTCGCTGGTTGGTTTTCTCTACTTTTTCTAATTGTTTTTTTTTGTTTCTACTTTTTCTAATTGGTTTTTTCTAATTGCCAAATCCTAACTCTGGTTTATTAGACTGCTACTGGTGACCCTGAAAAACCGCTACTGATTTTCTTGTCATCAACAATAGTGGACTGTGGGAAGAAGCAGGGACACCAATAAACTCAAACGCTACTGCTCATAAATGTTCTCTTGAATATATTAAAAAAAACACTTCTTCAGCACAGGTCTCTCAGAACTAAAATAGTTTTTAAAATATATGACCACCGACCCGTGCTAGCACCGAATATTTCCCTTTATTAAAACGACCCTTTCTTTCCCATCAAGAAATACTTTTATTATTTTATTATCTATAAAAAATTGACAATCTTCCAAAATTGTTTAGCTATCGTTCTGTTCTACTATATATACACCCCCATATGCATACATATAAATTACCTATTCCCATCCACCCCTATATAGATGCACTAGTATATATATATATATATATATATATATATATATACTACGTCTATACGCATATACACTCATAATGAAATGCTCGTACCTACACACATATGCATAACTGAATCTAAATATGTGTTCCCAAGGACATAATAGTTTATAGTGTCACAACAGAATACTGAATCTATTTCAAGAATTAAAACACGCATCTATAATTTTTCAAGGAATATTTAGAAAAATATTTAAAAAAGAGCAGATGTTTGTTTTGAGCTTCTTGGTTAGCTCACAAACAACGACATTGTCGAAGTGGTATACTTCATAATTGGAGTATGTTTCTATTGATACTTGAATTACTCGGCACGTAATTTTTATGCGGGACTAAACAGCATTTCATAACTATAACATTAAGATACCGTAACAATATTGCAGACTTTACGTAGTGTTTTAGTTTAATATGTAACTGATTACACACACACACACACACACACACACACACACACACACACACGTGTGCATGTGTGTGTGTGTGTGTGTGTGTGTGTGTGTGTGTGTGTGTGAGAGTCGCGGTATCTATGGTTTCCTGGCTTTTACAATGAATCGTGTCACTAAAACAATAGCTTCTTGCTGCCTCAAACAAGTTATAACTCGAGAAATGTAATGAATCTTTTCCTAAGAAACATTCACCTACAGAATTAGCCTAATTCACAAAACCGAATCTCCATTTTTTTCCATTTATTTGTTTAATGTATTCCCGCTTATTATCTGTTATGTATATGCGTTTTTAATTGATCAAATTTTAGAATAGGAACAAAACAACGCTTAAACTGAGAATGTTATAAGATATAACATTCTGAGATTAATTTCATGATTTCTCATTTATTTCGCGGAATTTCCATTTCTATAGCAATTTGAAAAATGGTTGTAACATTTCGAAATTTAGTTATCATCAAAACATATATATATACACACACATATAAACATACGTGTGTATGTCCGAATACACCTCTTCTGGAAAGTCCACAAGACTGAATCTAGTATCTGTACAAAACTGATGAATGTAAGTTATTGATAGTTCGTCAACACATGTATAGGTGTTCATATGAGAACGCCGCTTATGGGTTCGTCCTTACTTCTGCAGCATTTTCCAACAGGCCTTATGTATACATCATAAAACTAAGACATATATATTTACATATACACAGCAACATATATATATATATATATATATATATATATATATATATTCATACTCACACAAATACACACACAAAATGCACACGCACACACACACACACATAGATAGATATACACATACGTATATACACACATTAAGACTCATGTACACACATACACACGCATACATTTACACACACACACACACACACACACACACACAGACACACACACACACACACATTTACACAAACACATACACACATATATTTCTGGGAATAGGAAAAAAAGGGTGTGAAGATGTTAGTCTGGTTTTGGTAACCTAACCATGGATATGTAAGATGAAAGGTAATATCTAAAGAAGAGCTTTTTTTAATGAGTATTATATGGTGGTAAATACCTTAAACAACATTTAGCATAAAAATAATGATCAGTTCCCAATTTAATACACGTTGGATACGAAACTACATTACAATTCTTTATATTTACAATTTTTAGCCTTACATCTTGTCGAGATTTGTGACAACTGTAATTACATTTTACTGAATTTTGTTGAGAGCAACATGTTTTTAAAATGATCATTTTTTTTATGGATTTTCATTTCATCGGACATTCTCACAGTCTGGTCTTTTTACTATGTTTTTCCTCTTGCAATAAACTACTTTTATTCTTATTATTTTTTGTTGCAATTCTCATTCTCATCCTTGTAACTGTGTGCTTGTCAATACGGGCTTACAAGAAATCGGCAAGAACAGCTTATTTGTCCAGCACTTTTCCTACTAAAGAGAAGCACTGCCGAACTTCACAGAATAAATATTGTCAACACATATGTAAAAGTCGGTTGTTTAAGACAAAATTTTTAAGGAAAAATCTACTGGATCGACAAGAAAGAAGGAAAGTTAGTGTGCTAATTTTAACAACAAGGAAACATTTCAATGGTTATTCTATTCCTAGAGTATAGGAAATCTCATTTCTGTTTTACATTTTTGTATGGTTGTTCCCTAAAAGTTTTTGTACACAGTTATAAGATATCTACAACACCTAATTTACAGACAGTTGTATGGTTTCAAGTATTATTATCTCATACTAATGTTATAAGGTTTCAAGTAATTATTTCGAATTGATGACAGTCATTTGTTTGCACACAGTTATATGAAACCAAGCAACAATTAATAATCCTTAGTAAAAAAAAAAATATAGTTTCAAGTAACTATTATTAATACAAATAATTTACAATTATATGGTAACAACTTTTCCTGTCAATAATTTTCAAGCATATGTATTTGACTCATAAATGGTATCCAGTAGATACGACCACTCCGGATCAGAGTGAACCTGCAATGAAGGGGTACTCCACACTATCCTAATCTCCATAACTGGAAGTCATCATTAAATGCAGTTTAGTGTCATGCCCAGAATAACCATTTTTTTTTTGGGGGGGGGGTATTGCAGGGGATACTGTCAGCATATTCGAAGCTCCACCGACAGAGAGGTAGAATATGAAAGAGTAAAATATACGTGTGTATTAAAATGATCGTAGACATTGCACAAGTCTACATTGTAAAGTGTAAGTTGCTCTATTAAATATTAAATGTTTATATTCACATTCAACAAGATAGATTAATAGAACAACTCACTTAAAGTCTGTTGAAGATAAGTTTCATTGTGTGTTAAGAAACTATGGAGACTGAAGCTGTATTTATCAAGACGGAAATGAACAATGAATGAAATGTTCCTGTTATTCAAAACAGTAATTATTTGTATTTAATAATAGTCATTTGTTTGTAAACGTCTGATTTCAAGTAAATAATAATAATAATAATAATAATAATAATAATAATAATAATAATAATAATAATAATAATAATAAAATTCATCAATAAAGCCATGGAAAATTTGAAAGTAGAATTGACATCGGGATGACAGACCTTAGCAGAGGCATCATCCAGAGAGACTCCCTATCACCACTGCTATTTGTCTCAGTAATGATGCCACTCAACCGTTTACTTACGAAATGGACAGTGGGATACAAATTTTTAAAAATACAGGAAAAAATTAATCATCTTATGTACATGGATGACATCAAGATCTTTTTTCTAAAAATGAAAAAGAACTGGGAAAAACTTATACAAACCATAAGGATCTAGAGCCAAGATATAGGAATGGAATTCGGTATCGACAAATGTACCATGTACATTATGAAGAAAGGGAAAAATGAAATTGCTCAGGGAATAGTACTACCGACTCAAAAAGAAATTAGGACACTTGGAGAAAAAGAGAATTACAAATATCTATAAATATTGGAAGCCGACTCCTTCAAACAAACAAAATTGAAAGAAAAAATAAGACAAGAATACCACAGAAGAACTAAAAAGCTTCTAGAAACCAAGCTCTGTTGTGAAAATCTTATCAGGGGAATAAACACCAGGGCTGTTCCTCTCGTAAGATACTCGTGACCATTTCTAAAATTGACACGAGAGGAGCTCCGACAGATGGACCGAAGGACAATGAAACTCATGACAATACACAAGGCATTACACATATAATGTTATAGACAGACTATATGTGCCAAGAAAAGAACGAGGAAGGAGTCTTGCCAACATTGCAGATTATGTATTGGAGACATTCAGAGAACTTGTAGAATACACTAATAAAAGTAAGGAAAGACTAATGGCAGCAACCAGAGAAAGCAATTGCAATATATTGGTAACCAGAAATACATTTAAAAAATTAAATGGGAAGAAAATATAGGTACTTGAAGCGACAAATTGAAGATATATCACATCAGAAGACATGGACATGGCTAAGAAGAAGAAACCTCAAGAGAGAAACTGAATCTCTTATAATCGCAGCACAAGACAATGCCACGAGAACAAATTATATAAAGGCAAAAATAGATAAGACGCGACAGTGTAGCAAGTGTAGAATGTGGGAAGACAGAGACGAAAAAGTTAATAATATAATAATCGAATACAGCAAAATAGCACGAAACAGTACAAGACTAGGTAGTACTGTGTGGGAAAGCTGATCTACTGGGAATTCAATTTTCAGCATGATACTAAACGGTATATGTACAAACCAGAATCTGTCCTTGAGAATAGGACGCATAAAATTATTTGGGACTTTGAGATAAATATGGATCACCAAATCCCGGCTAGGAAAACAGACCTAGTATTAATTAACAAGAAAAAATACGCGTTATCTCGTGGATTTTGCCAGAGAGTGAAGATGGAAGAGAACGAACTGATAGACAAATACTTGGCCAGATAGTTAAAAAAAAAAAAAAACAAAAGAAAACAGTGGTACATGAAAGTAAAGGTCATGCCAATTGAAATTGGGGCCCTTGGGAATTGGAAATCCAAAGAAGAATCGATACCATCAAAACAACAGCAGTTAAGATCAGCTAGAATACTCAGAAGAATCCTGGAGACCTGAGGAAACTTGCTGTCCCCAGTGAACCACAAACTTAGGCGCGTGTGACAAACCACATAATCTATCATGGAGATTATGTGTGTCAGTCACCTTAACTAAGTCATAATTCTCTTAGATATTTACGTCAATTCAACTTTTAGTTTCAATTCAACTAAAAGAATATTTTCATTCAAATGTTAGTTATTAATTTTTTTAAATTTTATATAAGATTAATATTGTTGGCCATATCTACAAGATATAATATGTAATAAGATGTAGTGGTATTTATATATACAATCAAATAGCAGTTTATGTTGTAAACGAGATGGCCAATTTGTATATTGATCTTTAAAAGTTGCTTTTGATATCTATTTACTTGGTTTTATTGATTTCTAATTCTTTGGTTTTATTCTAATAAATATGAGCAAAACTCCCGTCGATGAGTCTTAAATAAAATCCATTAACGAAAAGAAATAACTGTACTTTTATTCTTTACTCTCTACTATAGTTAAATAGTTACATCAGCAAAATTTAGCAATGAAATTCGAGAGTGATGGGAAGAGCTAGCGACGAAGCTGTTCCATTATTCGATTATGAGTTTAATATATTAATTGATAATTTATATAGAAGTCAGTTAAAATTAAAATAAGTAATCCTTCTATGTGCGTTCTTATTTAGTTTCGGTTGCCGTTATAATTTAGTATATTCAAACATGCGCCCCTCTTTTTTTTCTAGTAATAGTAAAATAATAATCCTTAAAAAACAATTTTAGTTTCCAGTAACTGTTCTTAACGTAAACAATTTACACACAATTATCAAGTATTCCTATCTAATACAAATGATTATTGAACAGATCTATTTCACCTATACATGGGACCACAACAGGTACTACTACTCCAGGTCACAGTGGATCTGGAATTAATGACAATACCTCTGACTACCCAGATATCCTGGACTGGAGCCTCACCATCAGATGCAGTTTAGTCATACTTTAGATAGGGTTCTTACACATCTACAGGGAATACAGTTAGTGAATTTAAGC
Source organism: Doryteuthis pealeii (assembly GCA_023376005.1). NCBI lineage: Eukaryota > Metazoa > Mollusca > Cephalopoda > Myopsida > Loliginidae > Doryteuthis > Doryteuthis pealeii. The sequence continues at coordinate 81,854,546 of CM042137.1, forward strand.
CCCATCGACAGATCGATCGATATTCTTGGATCACAATACTTATTGTCAAATAAATAAGCAATGGTAAATACTTATAAATTAGTCAAACTCCTACTACATTACAAATAATAATTTACTTATACACCGTCCGAATATTGACGAGTGGTAAAAGGTTTTTGGATTTAGATTCTTACAATTTTTAAAAATATTTTAGGTAAGAAATGTAGAAATAGTCATGATGGAAGAAGACATCTTTTTAAAAATTACATAAAATAATGATACTTGTAAATTAATAATGTTTATCATTCTAAAAATCGCTATTTAGAAAACGCACATTCTAAAAATCCCAATTTTGAAAATGCACATTCTAAAATTCCTAATTTAAAAAACACACGTCATATCGACTGGAACTGTGAAATACGCCAACTGTACCTCTACAGAGGGGTATACCCTACAGGGCTACCTGTTGGCCGTGGGTGGCAATCCGTAATACTTAAAGACGGAATCCTGGTTGCTCTAAAGTGCATCAAGTGGTGAGATTCTTATTCTGGAACTCTGGAGAGTGTGGAGTACCCCTTCATTGTCATTATTCCCAGATCCACTCGACCCCGGATTGGTAATACCTGTTAGGTCCTATCTATGGGTTAAATAGAAAAACTGGTTTTTTAAAAGATGTGTTTACAATGAATTTTTAAAAATTCGACTACCCAATAACAATGTATAAAACAAATGTCTTCCACATAAAATAACCCAAGAGTTAAAATTACGTAAAATCCAACCAACTAATTAGAAAACGTACATTCTAAAAATGGCGATCTAGAAAAATCACTTTCTAAAATTATGATGTAGACAACGTATTTTCTAAAAATCATAATTCAGAAAACCAATTTCTAAAATTATGATTTAAAAAACATTTTATCAAATCATTCATTGTTAGAATATTCTTCACAAACACTTAAGTGAATCTCCCGGTATGCTTTTTTCTCCGCCATGGGGAGGCGCTTTTCTTGGCCATATCAATTTAATATCCTTGAGGTAAAAACCCAGTACCGGTCGATTCCATTCATAGCAACTTTTTTTCTTGGCGTTATCCCAGACACCCTCGATGTTTTTTTAAAATCTGTAAACACCAAGTACACGGCTCTAGAAAATTACACGAATGATTGATGTTCAATTGTGATAAATTGGGCAGCGAATTTTGAATCATAGGACAAAAGTCTCGGAAACTTCAACTCGGCATCAATCATTTGTTTATTAGTAGTTTAGGTAGTAATATATTAATCTCAGCTTAGATGTGGAATAAATCCGGAAGTATTGACACACAGTAAGAATGGAATTCACGAGTAAAGGTCTGCTAGTTTTGCAGATTTACCTCATGTGAAGCGCTCATTTATCATCCCAGCTAAATGTATTAATTTATTTCAATTAATCTAAATTCATTCAAAACGTCAGCACATTTATTGGTGACGCTAATGAATACATTTGTGGTGATAAGGGAAGTTTTTTTTTAGGGCAAATAAAGTAATAACGATTGTGTTTTAGCGACGACTGCATTTTAAACTCAAGCATGCATTGGCAAGTTTTCGAGGTTTATTATCAGTGGCCACCGACGTTGCTACTCTACAATCATTAGACATGTTTAGCGTAACAGGTATTGTTTTGGGAAATTAAATCGGCAACCGGAGTTCAGATCCTGGACGAGGCTGTTTTTTTCACTTCTCACCAATGTCTTAGGGAAATGAATTAATCCCTATGTTCTCCCTCCAGCTATAGGAAAGCAGCAGAGTAGACAAAGTTATTTTGTGTTAGTTGATAGCCTTATAAGAGAAGGAAAAAACTGAATTTAAACAACAGTTATTTGCTTAAACATTGACCTTGTGTCACATGGCATATGGATTCGGTAAATACATACTCCATATTTACTTGAACTATTTTTATACTAATTAATCGTAGCCGTAATTAGGAACTGATTATTTGATCTAAACTCTTATTCATGTGGTCGTCACATACCTCATACTAGAGCTAACAAAATTCATAAGAAAATCCTTGATGATTCCGAAGGGTTCGCACTTCTAGAGGCCTTATTTAGAGTATATGGAATATTATGTCATGAGATCAGTAGTAGAGTCGTCTTAAGCGTGGGTAAAATGAAATTACAAAGTGCGTGTCCAAAACACTTTTCAGAGATACTAAACGGGGTGTTTATACTGAAAAAGAATTTCAAAATCGGATTTTTCCGGTATTTCAGATATAAGTATCCTGACCTAGCATATAGACGCACCAACCAAAAAGCGGCACTGAAAAGCCAACGCTTATATATATATATAATATATATATATATATATATATATATATATATATATATATATATATATATAGGAGGACACATGAACATTTAGATTAGTAGCCAACTACCATCACCCCTATGTAATCCGTTGGCAATAAGTTTAGCTTAAGTAAACATATTCTCTTTGATCCAGTGGTGATTAATGAAAAGAGAAAGTAAAAACCACCACAATGAAATGAGTCTTTGAATTTGGAGTGAGACTTAGTTTTTGACTTTCCCACTAATAGTTGCGTTTAACAACTTACCTACCATATGTGCGGATCTCAAATATACGCCCGGAAGTACGCTCGTTTCGTAACGGTTATCGTTGTAGTAAATGGAATCGGTAACCCTGTATAAGGTTGTTTGCATTTCACATGTCGCTAATGACATTGGGAAAGAAATTAGTCCAATTATCATCCCTCAAACATGGGTAAATAGTAGGGCAGACTGAACACAGTAACCTTTCTATGAAAACTCGTTTAGGAGAAGGAAAACTAAATTCAATTCGATTTTATTCTCCTTATACATCGATCTTCAGTCACATTCTTCTCGTGAAGAGGAGTTGGCTAAATACATACTCTATATCATCTGTATGCCAAAACATTAGACACTACAAATTATGAATGATATAAAGGCATTTTCATTGAAAACAGATCCAATATACAATGCTAAATATGTTTCACTAAAAAGCATAAAAGCGAGTATAATCGGGATCAATAGGTAATAGGTTAAAGAAACAATTCTGATTTCAAATTTAGTGTCATCATATTATGTTTATCGTTTAGGGTGCCAAATCTGACACGGACGAATACTCACTCGGACGTAGTCCGGAACAGTCACAGGGCGAGGGAAAACTCTATTTTGTAACCACTAATAGAAAGAAAATGTCTAAAATAATTGATTGTGTAGGAGCTTAGCTGTTCTGTATAAAATAGCTTAAAGACACCTTCATTGGCAGTTAGTCCAACGCTTCTACTACCAATCACTACCGTTTGCCATTTATCTCTGTCAGAGATATGATTTCTCTTGATAACCCGGATGAAACAAAAAAATCAATATTCTCATTAAAGTAGGTAGTTTTTTCTTTGTATTACTAAAAAGCAAAAAAGATCACGCATTAATACAAAAAACTTCCATTACAGGAACTTTTACACTCATCTCTGATACATGCATAAAAATTATTTCTCATGGTATTCGTGCATCATCAGTATTCCTTCTTTCCACTTTCATTTGCTTACTAAGTACACAAAAAAGGAACATTTTCACTCTCTATAAACAAAACCAAAATTTCCTACACAACAATCAGCAAGATATACTGCTGACCTCAGCTGTTACAGTATTTTTTCTTTGTTGAAGAGTTACCTCATATTTCACATGAGGTTGTTTACCCTACGTAAAATATGAAGCCGTGGAAAACAGCCGAGATATTTTAGAAGGTTTTGCATGCTATGTTCTATTGTCTTCCTACTGGATTAATATAAAAATGTAAGATAAAAAATTACTTTTCCCATAACACATCAAGGTATGAGTGAGAAACTAGCTTAGTACTGTCAAGATTTTCGTTTGAGACACCCCAGAATTTAGAAAGGATTCTGATACTGTCTCTTTAAATGTAAGAGGAAGTAACATACCCTTATAACTAAACAATATAGTTACATCACCGACCATCAACAGGCGGATGGAACTTCTGGCATAGAGACCATGTAAACTCAACGCAAAAAAATGCAGGCGTCTCGTGTGGTATAATGGTTAGCGGACTATATTAACAGAACAGTTTAGTTGTTTAAATTGTGAACAGCAGCATGTGTATCGTATCTGTAAAAGAATAATCATGAACAAAGGCGACTTTGTAATCACTTATTTCACTCAATTCCGAGTTTAAAACACGCAATAAATTTTCCACGAAAACTGATAATGTTTACTACTATGTCTTTTCATGTCAGAAATCGGAACGAAAAAATGATAAAATATTTAAATATAGTGTTACAATAACGTGAATCTTTTCTGCAAAATTTGGGAAGATGTAGAAAATATGTAGCAGCAAACGGAGGCTAATAGGTATTTACCCAACGGGTAGGATGTGACACAAGGTTGCATGTATGAAGCACCCAATGAGGATTGAACTCACTATTCAGTAGTAATGGATCTGCGACACTAGCTACCATTACAAATGAAGATAGTATAAAATGAAATACCAATATAGCTGAATACAACACGGTTCTAAGAATTCAACTATAGTCTCACTCGGCAATGAAATGGTTAATACTTGATTTCAATGCAAATATTTCCTTGTGCAGCGTCATTAATCATAGAACAAAATAAATGACTAAATGAAATATTGATCAATGTGATGTTTAGATTATTCCTAAAGTGACCTGAGATACAGCGAATTCTTCGATAAAAGTCTTCATATCTAATTTTAATCTTAGTTCATTTGAGATAAGATTTTTTTTCAGTAATAACAAAAATGTTTTGGATAAGACAAAAAGAAATCATTTCCTATTCCTCGGGGCGATGATCAAATCTTTTTGATGCCTTAAAGTGTATTCAATTTACGTAAAAAGATTTTTTACTAAGAGACAGAATAGCAGCACGATAACTATCACTAAATCTCAATATATAGAAAGCAATAGATAATTCTGAATTGGTTGATTTTACGGCATGACAACTATTCTTGGGTTTATTAAATACTGAAGACATTCTCTTTTTCAATCAAATATGATTTCAAGTAATCAGCAATAATAATAATTTGAAAACAATTATATCTTAATAATTAATATTTAATTATATTGTTTCAAGTAGCTATTTCTATTTGATAACAATCAGCTGTTTTACACATATGGTTTCAAGTATTCATATCTAATTCATAATTTGCACATTTCAAATTATTTCAAATATTTCAATCGATTTTACGATTTCAAGTAACTCATTATAATGCTTTGAACACGTTAAATTAGCTATATTTAATAAAATTACTTGCATACAGTTATATAGTTTCAAGTATTCCTATTTAATACTAATTATTATCACAAGGTTCTGTTCTACATATAGCTGTTATTCTAACAAGTACTTCCACTTCAGGTCGCAGTTGACTTTGAAGTTATGGCAACGAATTGTTACTCCACACTCTTTAGATGTAGTTTAGTGTTATATACTGGGAGAGAGTCTTGTTCAAAGCACATCTGAAAGTCCTCTTTTAAAAGTTGCGTGAAGCTGCGCGCTCGAATTTCTTTTAATGTCGTCCAGAAATTTCAGATTAAGAAACAAGAGAGTCGGACTGAGTCAGGTATAGTGGATATAAAGGATGTTGCATTTGAATAATCCGATGTTTCACAAATAAACTTTTAAACATTTATCAAGAGTTATAATCAAAAGACTATCGAGACCGGTAATAAAAAGAAAGTATCAACAATTGTCATCTTTCTTCTAAATATTACACATTTATAACTTGCTCAACTGTGCACACGTCTTCAATCTAATTTTAATATAAAAGAATAAGAATTCACTTTCTATACATTTTATTATACATACACAGACATACAAACACACAGACATATATATATATATATATATATATATATATATAAATTCGCTCTATCTCTCCCACCAACCATCCCTATCAGTCATTGCCCCTGGTTGGTGTACTGCACGGTAGCCAGAATCTACAAAGATATAGTCGATGTAACTAGCTTTTTACCGTATTATTATTTTTCTTTACACCTGCATTGTGATAGTCTTCTAAATCAACCTCCTAACCAATATATACACAATGCTTCAAGCAAATTATAAAACTCTCTTAAAATATATATATATATATATATATATATATATATATATATATATATATATATATATAAGGTATTTGAAAGCCTTTATATGACCATACATTTTTTACGATAATCAATGTATATTTATGAACTGCTAAAAAATACAGAAAATCAAACAATACAATACAAAAATCGACAAAATTTGGACACGGAAAGGCGCTAAGAATTACACTCTAGTTGTTCACTGCAGTGAAGAAGATAAGATTGATTTATTGAAATCCTACTACCAGCTATTTTCCTTCACAGGCACGTGAATACCACATGAACGAGCACGCGCGTATACACATAAAACGTATACACAAACACACACACACACACACACACACACACACATATATATATATATATATATATATATATATATATATATATATATATATATATACAGAGTGAGGGAGAGGGAATGAGACAAGGGGAGAGAAAGCTTTAAGAATGTCACTTTTTCACCTTTCCAACTCGATTATGATATTGACGGTCGGACCCGTACAATACAATGTATTGTCATAATTGTTTTAATATAAATATTTATCCCCAGTGAAGTAATTTGCCATTTGTCTCGATGTCCACACATCTATCCTTATCTGTCTGAACAAAGGTACCGATTTGTAATGAATAAGTCAGTTAGATAACTTAAGGCACTCCTCTACCGAAAAGCCAAGTTGACAGAATCTCAAAATTAGACAAAAATAAGCATCAAGACACTTTGCTGTAAAAGGTCAGAGCGAGCATAAAGAAAACATTGCTATTTTGACCTTTTCTATGGGAAATGTCTACTTGATATATTGACATATTGTAAATTAGTCTGAATGGTGGCTTCCACCATTGTACTAACATTAAGACTGAATGAAAACAGTTTTATGGTGTATTGTTAACTAAATAATCGTACTAAATAACTTTAATCTCGGTCGTTACTTATATATTCTAGACCCATTGAGGAGTCTATGGTTCTGACTTTTGAACATAGACAATGTGCAGATGTTTAGTTTCTATAGACTAATTTAAAGTTCTTCAAAGTTTATCTTTTAAAGTATTTCTTGCATTTTATATACCTTTAAAAGATTGGCCACCGCTACTTTAGGTCATTATCATTTTGTTAGATTGGGAGGTTTTCAGCCTGTAATGTACATATTTTTAAGTATAGTTGTGTTTTAGAGTAAAATACTGTCTTTTAAAATAGCGAGTGTTTTATAGTATCAAATTTTCCAATAGCAAAAATAAAAAAAGGTAAAATATAATTTATTTTGAGACAGAATAGTTCTGGCCATCGTTATCTTTGGCAACAGAACGTTTTGTGAATAATTAAAACATTCTAAACTGTTAATAGGCTTAGCTGCTTCTCTTTTACGATTCATGGGAACGTTAATTGTAAAAAAGACGTTTTTAAAAAAGATCAGCTTAAACATGGTTTTTTTCCGTTAGTTAGTGTTTTCATTTCAACATTTCTTGCGCATTATTCTCTCTTCTTTATTTATTTCGAATTTTAATTTCATTTTCTTCAGGATTATTCAATATTATCCTGAGGCAGATAGATTTTTTTTAATGTTTTATTAATTACTAAATTTTCTATAATACTTGGTTTAATCTGACTTAAGATTGGAATTATACCAAAACCCAAGCTGTATTGATTTGGTTACAATACAAAAGAATCACTATTCGAATAATTGCAATGTTTAATTAGGCCGCTCGCTCTCTCTCTCTCTCTCTCTCTCTCTCTCTCTCTCTCTCTCTCTCTCTCTCTCTCTCTCTCTCTCTCTCCACGAAATTTATGTGAACCACCTGACTGCTTACACAGGTAATTTTTAATTATTTACTCAACTTCTTTGCCACAAGCAAAACATGTCACAAGTTCACCTTTTTAAAGAGGAGTAAATCTGGTTTGAATTCAAAGTTTTCCTTCTCCTAAATTGGTTTCTGAACTAAGTGTAAAGAAACAGTCTTTCCCATAGTTGGTGAGAGAACAGATGGATCATTTCCCAACAGCATTAACGCCAAGAGAAACGTAAACAATCTCGCCCAGTATTTGAACTCTCGTCGCTGATTCATTTCCCTACGACGTTAAGTGCACATGACGTGATTTGTTTAGAGTTGAGAAAGCTTTTTACATTAACTGATAGCATAACAGTACACCAGTCTGCCACCAATAATCTAAATTTAAACAATATAAAATGCTGTTAGTATCTATAAATTATCACTGCATTCAATCCTCTTCAACTGCAATATGTCTGTTCGTGGAAATTTGATATATGTATTTTTTAAAAATATATTTAAATTTTATGGAATGAAAAGAAAAGACAAATATTCCATAGAATTGTGGTGGAGAGCAATTAATAGTTTACCTGTTAATCATTTCTTAATTTTTCGAAACGAAATGTTTCTGGCAAAATGTCAGATTACTTAAATGCAGCTTCCTCCATACTCACCAAACCTGGATGCTTGTTTCTAGAAGTGAAATGGCAGAGGACGTCGAAGACATTTAAAGGGATTCAATTGCGCATTTTCAGGCATTTTCAAAATAGTTTCAGATGAGTTCGATCGAGACCATTCACAAAAATGGGTGTCCTGATTATGACACTAAATTGCATACGGGGGTAAGCCTTTGTTTTTGATGCTCTAGATAGTGTGAAGTACCACTTTCAGGTCCCCTCTGATCGTACCTGTTATAATACTAAAGGTATATTGAATACATCCCTTTGAAATTATTAGTATTAGTATTATTAAGAATACTTAAAATCATATAAATGTGTGCGAGTCATTTACATTAAGTACTTGATGTTATTTCTTTACAAAGAATTATTATGAGTTACTTGAAACTAAATTTAATAGTTTTAGACCAAAGGTTTTCATGCCATTTCAAGATAAGAGTTTCAGTGATTCTTTGAGCAATGGAAAACTCACTAAGAAGACTATATAACATTCCAAGGGGGCTATTGTGTAGGAAATTAATATTTAAATTATTGATAATTCCTGTTTTGGTAAATACAGTTTCAGTTTCTATACTTTTTAAATATACCTTCTATATATAAGCTATATTTTGCAGTCTTCTTTCTTTGAAGGAATTATCAAAGAATACAGATAAGGTTTATTTAATGTTTCCTTTCATTTATTTCCTATTGTCTAAACACAAGACAACAAATGTTAAGTTAAAACTTTAGTAGAAATCGTCAAAAAATATTGTTGAGCGCTTTTAAGTTATTGAATAAGATCAATGTATTTGTCCGAAATTTTGAGATGAGGTTTGATAATCTGTATTAGATTTTTCGGACTGTTGTTTTTATCTTTATTGTTATATACACAACGTTTCTGTCGATGTTCCCTCCGGCTTTCCTCAGATGTTTCTACTGCATTTGATTAAAGAAAGGGTTCGGTTCGAAGTTTCGTGAAGGCTCCCGATTACGACATGAAGACTCCTTAGTTTGACAAGAAGGTTCCTGAGTTCAACAAGAAACACCTGGAGAAGGCTGGAGGGCACATCGGCCAAAACGTAGAGTATATAGAATAAAGATGAGGACAACATTCCAAAAAATTTAAATAATATAAAAGATTAATATAATAAATTAAAGCCTTTGCCTATTTGAAGACTATATGTCCAACGTTAATTTTTAAAATATAAAAAATTCCCATTCGTCAAACAACGACTTTCACGTCGACAAACTTGCTACTTTTCAAACTGTAGCACCATATAATAGAACAACAAAGAATGCAAGGAAATTTTATACCTAACAAGATAGATATTTACAAACAAAAATGTAGTATATAAACTTCAAAAATGACCACATATACTAGAAGCCATAATTATAAGAGAAAAGAACCAATTGCTATTATTGATCTATTTCAATTACCTCACCGTAATAAACTGTTTCATTATCGTGGCGGTATTATTTCATGCATGATACAAGGAATTCTCTATATAATAATGACAAGGAAAGATTGAATATTCATATTATAGACAATGATTTTGCTTTTTTGTTGAATTTCTTTACTTGCATCAATATACAGTTCGTCTACTTTTGTGCGCCGCCTTGCATAAACTGTCTGCTTAACTAGAAAACCTTTCTATATTCATTTACTTATCCCGCGTGACCAACCTGCCTACAAGGCCTGTTGATGCTTTTGGGAATTCCGAAGTCAGCCTTCAATTAATTCATCTTTGTCATGACAGTTTTGTTTCTTTTCAATGAAACCAGAGACTGGACTAAGGCCACTAGGTAACTAGATGTACAGCAATAACATATTCGGTTGCAGGTCATAGACATTTGAAGCCTTAACAGTCCTCCCAGCTAACTACCTGTCTAACTGACTATCTACGTACCTTTAAGAAGCATGTTTTGCTTAAAGATTATGGTCGTAGGAAATAGAATCTTCGACCGGAGTTCAAACTCTTGACGAGGTTGTTTGCGTTCAACTTAGTGCTAATGCCTTTGGGAAAAGGTACAAACCCATCTGTTCTCTGTAGCCACCCCTAATTATGGGTAAATAGTAGGGTAGACTGGATTCCTTGGTTAGACAAATAATTTAGGAAAAAGACAACTATTTTCCAACGAGCTTTACTATGTTTAAAAATTGACCTTGTGTCACATCCTGCCCGTATCGGCGCGATTGAGTAAATACCTACCTATCTATATGATTCTTTTACTTTTCTTACCATGCTCATTTATTTTAAATCATTTACTTACTGGTATCTTCCAAATTAGCAAAAATAAGGGATGCCCTGTATCTAAACAGCATACGGTGGTGAGGTTCCAGTCCTGGAGGAGGAGTCACCGTGGCGTAGTAGCTAACGTGCTGGACTGTGACATCGAAGTAACAGAGTTTGAATTCCAGTGGCGCTATTAGTTTTACTTTGGGACTAATACTTTTGGGAAAGGTATGAGCCTCTTGATCCTTTCAGCTATGGGTTAAATAGTACCATTACTGTCATTTCGACTAGGATTTCTTTGGCATCAAATAACCCTCGACGCTTATGCATTAGACAAAGAAACCGAAGAATATCTCGTTATTGAAACCTGCACATTTTTACACAGGCATGCCAGTAAAAAAATGTTAAAAGGGAAACAATAAAATAGAGACTGGTAACCAAATAATTTTTACTGATATAACAAAGCCTGTCATAACGAAATGATTTTTGGAATATCGTGTTTGATTTGAGCTCAGTTTTGATCGCTTCTAAGACTAACAGTATTTATTACAGCTGTAAAACATTCTTATTCATAACAGGAGATGTCATTTGTTGGCTAGAATGACAGATAACAAGACAAGAATAAACAGATAGGAAAAACAAACGACATATTACTGGTTGAAGTCTCCGCCTCGTCTGCATTGCCTGGTGTGATTTGAGGATAGAGCTTTGTACACAGTCGCACACACATACGTGCACATTCAAAGGCAGATTCAAAAAGTCAGGTTAGCATTTATCAGTTTCATCAACCGTCAAAGACATTATCTCGATTCTCTCAAGCCACAAAAACAGATTTTTCGCCTGTCGATATGACAATTTAGAGAATACATTGCTAATCGACCGGTCGTGAAATTGACCGTGTTCACATTAAAGCGCTCAACTATAAATTGCCTAGCGTCGATTTGTGGCCAAATAGTTATGGGTCTGAAGACTGTTAAAATTACCGGTTCTATAGTTAGAAAAACAAAGCCAGACCCCAATCGCACGATTGGTATGGTTGAAATCCCTTTGAATTGCTTCCTATTGCAATGTCAGAAGGCAATCTTTACAAAATTCTACGGCAGGACGATTAATTATTTGCTGGGATTGGATAAATGTGATCCAATGCTTGCGACTTAACATATGTTATACTTTTATTTACATAAATAGAATTTGGCATAAGCGTCTCGCATAATGTAATGATTAAGCGATTTTTAAATTGTTAACAGACCACTGCGAGTGAGTTTGATTCATTCATGGTGCTTCATAATTCAATGTTACCTTAAGGGGTTTGAGGCAAGGTGGCTCAAGCATTCCATCCTGAAGTGGGCTTTACAGCAGCGCACATGTCGAACGTCTGGGACACATTTCCCACATTTACGCCTGACCAGATATGTGTGATGTGTGTGGCAGGACTTGCCTGTCGAGGGCTAGGCTTCTCAGTCATGTACGGTCCCATACGAGAGGAAGCCAGGGGTCTCGCGTGTCATTTGTGCGACAGGGTGCGTAAAAGAGTCCTGAGCCATCCGCGTGCTCATAACTGAACTGCTTGTAGAAATGGCCTTCTTCTGTGTATTAGTGGCAATCACTATATATATATATATATATATACCTGAAACCGTTTTAAATCAATAAAATACAGTGATATATACAGAAAACAGAGCTGTATGAGGATAGTTATAAGATAAAAATGGGAAAAATTTCAGGTGAGTTTGTATCGATAAGTCTGAAGTCCATTTAATTCAACGTGTGTGTGTGTGTGTGTGTGTGTGTGTGTGTGTGTGTGTGTGTACGCGCGCGCCGCGCAATAATACTGAAAACGCGCTCAGCGTAACCTTCATATCGTCATGGGAAATGGAATCTGCTATCAGGGGTCAAATCCTGACTGAGCCTGTTTGGATTTAACTTCACGCTAATGCCCCTGAGGAAACATGAACCCATCTCTTCTTCCAGTTATGGGTAAATAAAAAGGCAGACTGTTTTTTTAGCCTTAGTAAAGCAACTAATCTAGAAAAAAGAAAACTGAATTTAATCTAGCTGCACTCCGCTTCAAAATTGACCTTGTGTCACATACAGCTTGTGTGGGAGGCATTGGGTAAACACATACTATAGATTTCTAATACGTAAATGCCTCAAATAATGTACAAGATATGTAGGCGCTTCTCAAAACCATCAAGACTTTGACTATTCTAACTGGTCAGAGCCTCAAGATTATCACCCGATTAACCTATATTTTCTTTTAAACAACGTATATCATATGTGCGTCAGTTGAACAAATAGCAGTCTGGAGACTGCATACAGAGAAATATTGCTCTTTTATATATTGGATCCTATCCAAATCTCTAAATGGAACACTCAAATTTTACTGATGTCCCATTGAATAGTTTGTGTAATCACCTATTGTAAACTCTTGCCAACAAAGAATTTCGATCAGTTTGGCGTCATTGCAAACAATATCAAAATGTTCTACCATTATCTCTATTAGTAGATTTCTACTTTCTTTATTTACGGGGGTGAATGTTCTCTGGCTACGTAGTTGATTTGAAAAAAAAATCTAAACTAAATACTTTTGTAAAATTTGTTTATTATTTGCATCAACATTTTGATAGTTGCTTTAATATAGTTATGGTTCTCTTTATACCAAGCAAAGATATTGCGATCACAAAAGGAAAGTTTTTTATTTTCATTAAAAATAAAACTTTGATATTGGTGCTTCAAAACTGTTTTATAGGTATTTACCCAACACCACCACCACGAGCAGCATGCGACACAAGGTTATTTTTATAACAGAGTACGGACGGTTTAGGAAGCGATTGTGTGTAATGGTTATTGTCGAAGAAAATGGGCTCGGCTACCCGAGTTCAATTCTTGAACGAGGCTGTTTGCATTTCAAATAACGCAAATACCTCTGGGAAAGGTATGAATTCAACTATTCCCCCTCCAGGTATGAGTAAATAGTAGGACAGACATGGCTCTTTAACTTTGGTATGGCAAACAGAATAGGAGAAGGAAAACTGAATTCAAATTATTCATGGAAAGAAATGGGCTCCACCAGGTTATTCCTGACAAATACACGTTTCGTGTGTAGCGCCCGTCACGATTTAATCAGGTTAGGTTTATCCCTTAAGTCTTCTTCGATGCTGGTTTGAAATCAATTTTCCTTCTGCTATATTGGTTGGCTTGCAAAGGTTAAAGTCTGCCCTACTATTTATCCATAGTTAGTAGCAGATGAGAAGGATTAATGTATTTCCTATGAACATTAGCGAAACGCAAAAAAGCCCTTCCAAGTTTTGAACTTGGGTCATCGAATCCATTTCCTATGACTATAACCGTTATGCAACGAGCACCCACTATTGTATTATTATAATATAGATACGACAACTGATATTTCATTTGGCAGTGGGAAATGAAAGTCATTATTATGAGAATCCTGGGTATAATAAACCCTGCTATGAACACGAATTCATATTCACCAACAAGTTCTTTTTTAAATTCAAATCGACAAAAAGAAAAAAAGAAAGAAAAAGAGGAATATGACAATTCAAATTTGGCGTGGTTGCTATCTTTAACGATTGTGGAATATTCCTGTTTGATTGGTAGCCAATTTGTGAAGAATTTTGCAAAGCTGGCTTTACGCTACTCCACCGATTGAGATGCAAATAGTCACTAGAGATCGGATCACACAAATATTTAATTTCCCCGAATCAGTCTAGAATCTTGCCAATAATGTCAGACAGCAAACAGCTTAAAAATAGTCATAATCTTCCGGTGGGCTGAGATTAGCGTATAATCTTTACAGAGGAGATGACACAAATGACAACATTTGAAGGGGATGGCCAAGTGTTTGGCCGTAAGAATCTTGTATTATTAATCCTTTTGGGGACAATTAAACGGTTTGAGGAATGGCTTAAAAATAAAATAAGAATTATGAGCAATGGTTCCTATTCAGAGAACACCAGGGAAGATTGCAAAATCTAATGGAAATCTCCATTCGTTTTAATGTGAAGGAATTGAGGAATTTATAATTCTCTTGGTATTACGCACGAAATGAAGACTTTTTAATACGCACTGCAATCCAGCATTATGAGTACTGATGACCATAAAATATGTAATATACATGTAGATACATATGCAGAATTGATTGATTTGTTAGTTTTAACGGCATTTCAATTCGCCTAGAGTTATTCTACTCCAAGAGGTTAAGTAATCGTGTTCATTGTACATTGTATTTAAATTTTTGTGTAATTGTTTCTTAATATTTATTGCATACACTTGTATGAAATCAAGTATGCATCTGTGAAACAATTAATTTTTACACGGTTTTAAATATTCCTATTTATTAATTATTCATACACAATTAAATGAAATCAAGTAATTATCTCTATTTGATAATAATCATTTGTTTGCATACAGTTGTATGGTTTCAAGCAACTAATGATAGCCCTTAGTTAGCAATTATAGTGTCAAGTAACTATTCTTAATACAAATAATTTAGTTATATAGCACAAAGTATTTCAATTCAATACTAATAATGTTAAACATATTTATTTGACCCATATATGACACCCTAACCGGTACTACCACTCCAATTCTGAGAGGAATCGGGAGTACTGGCAACGAAGGGATACTCCGCAATCTCCAGTTCTCCAGAACTGGAGCTTCACCGTCACATGTGTCATATCCATTAGAGGGGGTACAGCGTATTCTAAGCCTCCTTGATAGAGAAATTCATACTCATGCACACACATATATACGAGTTAATTCCTATAAAAACAGACACGTGTCTGCATGTACACACTTAGACATTCATAGGTGCAATATAGCGTAACTTTAATTGGCTCCTAAAATGAAATCAGCGAACAAAATTCAATTTCCGGCTAATAATTTTCAAATTCACCTCGGTCTAATTCCTTTGGGAAAGATATCTACATCACTGCGCACTATCCTGATATTTCGCAAAAAATGTCTTTTCTTTGGAATGTCACAATTGTTGATTGATAAGGGGAGTTATAATCAACCTGATCTCCCATGACTATCAACCAAACAATGGTAACTGTAAAGAATTGTTATACCTATTGTCAACCTTGACATATCAAATAATATACATGGAAATACACAGTGACAGACACGCATATCGTGTTTAAGGGAGCATATAAAATACTACCTAATTCGATGAATTAACCATTAATTAAACTTAAATCAAAATAACTTTTTTACATTCTTATAAATGTTATGCACAAAATTATTGCTTGTATATAAAAAATAAAAAATAAAACCTCTAATGAATAACGCCAGAAAGTTATTTATAGAAAAAGCTTTTTAAAATCATTATGGAAATTTCATATTCCATGGCATTGATAAGCGTCATTTGTTAGCACATATGCCAAACATCACGCATATATTAATATTAATGAGTTAGCATGATGTATTCCGTTTTTATGTTAAACTAAGTTCGGAAACATGCATGGGATATATATATATATATATATATATATATATATATATATATATATATATATATATCGTATCAGGCCCAAAAATGAATATTTAACATCTCCGTGTGTAAACTTCCCGGTAGCAATTTGTGCAACATGCAGAAATTTGCGATTAGTGCATCTCTTTCATTAGTGGATGGTGGGAGATACCAGTTTAAAGCCGGACTTAAATATGGGATTTATTTGCAGCCAACCAAGACTTCTGCTCATTTAGATTGATACTGGTACGTCCAAATATACATATGTGTGCGCATGCTCATTACCAGCCATAGAATTCCAAACCAAAGAAAGTACTTGTAAGAATCTTCAGTAATCGATACATGATTAATGTAGGAGAAAGTACGGGTGAATTCGTTTGGGATTCATACAATTCTAAGAACACTACATTCCGATATTAGCAAATATAAATGCACTTGCTTATTATTTATTCTCTTACTGATTAAGCACAAGCTTAGTTTTCTTTGTTACTTTAAGCATATATTCGAATCCACACAAACACACATACACACACACAGACATACATATATACACAGATAAATGATTTCTTCTTAAAAACAAATCTACATTAAATGGGAAGAAGCTTAATTTATATAAGATGTCTGAATATTCCCTTTTAATAAGTAACGGTATCTCTTTGTAAAGGAATTTTAGTCGAGTGTATTTCTTATCATTTGTCTTTTAGTATTCCATATTCTGTTAGTGTTAATTTGGTAAGGAATGGGTGATATATAGCAAATATTCTCATGTAAAATTACTACAAAAGATTCGTCGATCTTAATATTATGCACATAAGTTTACTTCAAAATGTCTCTAGACTGTAACAGTATTAACCCAGAGAGAAAAGAAAAGAAAATGAATAAAATGAAAAATGAATAAAATGAAAAATGAATAAAATGATAATTGTATATAACAAGTTTTCAGTTTAGCACCTAAGTTGCACAGTGTTACATCTGTGCATAGCATCGTTGACTGTGTCTACGCTATTCTAACATAACAGATAAAGCCTAAATAAATGAAAATATCACCTCTTATATCATCACTGCTAAAATGTTTATTGTATTAACTATATACAATCATCTTATAAAACTGTTTTATCTGATGATTGCATGTAATTGATGCATGCAAATTTTAGTAATGAGAGTGTTATTATAAGAGGTGAGATTCTAATTTTTTATTGATCTTGCTCTGCTGGTGATCATTTGAGCACTCTTTGATTTACCAAGTGTTTTTAAACAATTCTTGTCTGCCCACTATATATATATATATATATATATATATATATATATATATATATATATATATATATATATATATGAAAGTTGTATGTATGTATGTATGTGTGTCTAAAGGAAACTAGGAAAATAAAACAATTACCGTCAAAGTAAATATATATATATATATATATATATATATATATATATTATATATATATATATGAATGAAAAAAAATGAGAAAAGTATTTGCATGGAAAGGTGCTCAATGCTAATAAATTGGATTACCAAGAAACTTTAAGTTATGAGTGTGAAATCATAATATCACCATTATATATATATATATATAATATATATATATATATATATATATATATATATATTCACAATCACCAGATCAAGATATTTGTGTAAAATCATGATGATTTGAATTATATCTTGGAAGAAATTTAAAAACAAAATATTCATAGAGATAGCACTGAAATTCTACTTTGCGTGTGTGAATCTCAAAGGTAAACAAATCAATATGTGAGCGCAAAACAATTCAATAATCAAATTTAATTAAATCTATGTTTTAACTGATTCAAAATTGTTGTAAATATTTAATTCAACATATCGTATGGGATAAACAATCATTTATTTAATCTGATTTTTTTTTTACATAATTCACTTTTTATGGACAGATTAAGAATTAATCACTTAGTTTCACTTTTGAACATCCATACAGAAAATGAATCCTGTAATTTGATATTTAACTTTTAAACTGATTCTTTTCCGTAAAATGTACATGAATATTTTGTTTTGATCTCTAAATTTTGTACATTGTCATTACATGAATTGTTTGACATTTGCGTAAATAAATGAGTAAGAGTGATTTTCGTCTCTAATGAAAACACAACAGAAAAATTTCTGTTTTTATATTTAAAATTTATAAATTTTCATTACACCGTCATGAATAAACCAATTAACAATAGATTAAATATATATACACATCCACTATCACCAGATCTTGATTTTATGCGAGAATAATGAAGATAAGATATAAAAAATTAAATAGAAACAGCAGAGGAAAGCCATTTTTTCTTGTTAGCCACTATTTATAAAATGATCACGTTAATTCAGTTTTTTAATTGTTTTTTTTTAATGTTCAAATATACAGTTATTAAAACATAAAGTAATACATTGGTGTGTTATTTTTTCGTATTGAAAAATAACGCAAGAAATTAGTAACAAATTAAAAGGTAAAAATTCAAATCTAAATCTAAGTTTTAGCTAATTAAAAATTTTCGTAAATAATTCATTCATCAATCGTATGAGATAAACAATCGTTCATATAATCTGTTTATTATTATTATTATTATTATTATTATTATTATTATTATTATTATTATTATTATTAAAATTCCTTTAGGAAAAAAGTTTCACCATTTTTATTATTTCATTTTTTAATATTTTGCATTGGATATTTTGAACAGGAGACATAATTCTTTTAATTAAAAAATAATATACAATAATAATTCAATATAAAATATTCGGTCAATCGGTTACAGTTTGATTTCATACTTTTGTATTATTTTTCATCAAATTTTACATAATACAAAAATTTAAAGAATTATCTTAATTCTAAATCTGTTTTATTTTAATTAGATTATTTTATATATTTTTATCATTTTTAGGCTTGAAATATTATATTGAATGATTGAATTAATCGCCTCATGTATATCTTTTTTTAATGCTAATCATTGAATTAAAATTTCTTACTATATTGTTATACGTGATGTCATTCCCTCTACACAGGCGAAAGAAATTCCTGACGTCGCATCAGGTCTTTTTATGGGGCATCAAGCGAGGATCCACCACGGGATTAGTAATAATGGATCTGCGAGACTTTTCCATTTTCCCTCTACCCAGGCGACGCTGGGTAGTCGCTTCAAGTATTTGGCTGTACACCTGCTTTTGTTGAAAAGTTCAAGCAGCTACATCGTTTGTGTAATGGGTCGTGTTAATTTCAATGGTCAGCTGTCTGATGAAATTACCATTGATAAGGGAGTGAAGCAGGGGGATATACCAGCACCAAAATTGTTCTCACTTTACCTGACGGCTGTACTATGGTATGCCTTCCATGACTGTGATACGGGTGCCTATATTAGATGATTTTAACTTGAGAAGACTCCAAGCCAGAACCCTTGTTTTAAATGCCGATGATGCTGACTTGGTTGCAAACTTTCCGGAAGAAATGCTGTCGGTCATGAGTCGTTTTACTAATGCTTGTACCTGCTTTGGTCTGACAGTTGGCATTAAGAAAAGCAAATTCATGTACACTCCGGTTGTTGGTGATCCTTACGTGGAACCTGACATCTTTGTCTATGGGAAGCGCCTTGAAGTTGTCAAGGAGTTTGTCTACCTTGGTAGTTCTTTATTTAGTGAGGGCTCTCTTGATGCGGAAATCAAACAGAGAATAAGCAGGGCATCTGGGTTCTTTGGTAAGCTAGAAGACAGAGTCTGATCCGATGGTGATCTAACTCTTGCAACTAAAGTGTCTGAGTATCAAGCATGTGTATTGTCATCCTTGCTCTATGCTTCTGAAACCTGGACGTTGTATCAATCTCATATGAGGCAGCTTGAAAGATTCCATCAGCACTGTCTTAGACATATCCTTGGTCTGAAATGGGAAGGCCATGTTACAGATACGGCTGTCTTGACCAAAGCCAAAACAACTAGCATTGCTGCAATTGTGATCAGATGCGTTGGGCGGGTCATCTTGTTCAGCTTGATGACTCTAGACTACCAAAACAGCTTTTTCATGGTGAGCTCCTTTTTGGCAAAAGACCACAACACAAGCCAAAAACAGTTTCGTGATAGTGTGAAGGAGTCTAGTGTGCTTTGGGATTCTCGTCGATAATTGGGAGTCTCTGACATCTGATTGTAGGCGTGAAGAGCTGCGATATATGAGGGTGCAGAACAGTTTGAAGCTGCAAGGGTGGATCGGGCAAAACTCAGGAGAGCGTGCCGAAAACGTGAAACTCGGCCGGCCAATTCTGGTGATGTGTGGATCAGTGGGGAGTGTGACCGGGCTCTGTTGTCAAAGGCAGGCATGGTCAATCACATGAACTCACATGTCTACAATTGTTGTCTCTGCCATGCCACACTCTGATTCTCAGTATGATCCCCAACACGAGGACAGTGGTGAGTATACGACAGCTGTTTTCAGTCAACACCAATCGTTATGTGAGCCAGATATGTCCTAAGATATGCAAGACTTTGGCAGGATTGAAAAGTTATGAACGAGCCCACAAACGGACAATGAAGGAAGGAGTAGTAGTCACCTGATAAGACGTTGCGATCAATAATAATATGTATGTATGTGTATTTTTCATAGAAAATAACTGTATGATTCATACACTGATGCTAGGCAGAGCGTACAGATTCTTCATTCTGATCCTACGCAGAAATGCCGATTCATAACTAATCCCATCTGAACTAACGTGAACTATGCTAGTATATTTAGAAAATTCACCAAAAGGTTAGATACGTTTTCTTATCACAGGATCAGATTAAAGAGCCATCCCGTAGAGATAAAACTCAGGGATTAACCGTTTCGTCAATTAGATGAGTGTATCAAGCTTCCTTTTGTGATAAGCCCTCCCCCACCACACAAAAAAACGTTTTTTCTAGTAAATCTTTCGGAAGGATCTTAATGAATCTAGTCTATAGCCAAATACTGATTGATAAGTACAAACGAATTGTATTCACGTCTCTGTTTACATGAATGAAAGCCAAGAGTTGATTATTTAAAACAGATGTTCAAGAGCATCACCTGAATTTATATCAAAATCATTTATTTCCAATATTAATCTTGGTATGAGTCTAAACTATATCCAGCGGTGAGATTCTAGTTCTGAAGGTGTGGGAGAGAGTAGTGTCTCACATTTAACTCCATTATTCTTGCGACCACTCTGACTAAGAGTTGTATAAGCAATTAAAACCCTATCATGAGATAAAATAGATGTCTGCCAAAATTATATAGAAATACTTGAAGCCATATAAATTTGTGCAAATTATTTGAATTAATAATACCTGAAATTACATATCTGTGTGCAAACTAATCACCAAATCAAACAATCAGGAAACTAATTTCACAGGTGTTAGTGACTTCTATCTCGAGATCTACCCAAACTCAAGTATTGGGCATGCAATGCAGTTAATTATAAGAACATGTACGTTTTAGATGGTGGGGAGAAGATATATGGGGTAGCAAGGGGTTTAATGTTTTAGGTTAAAAACGGTGTCTGTGAATTCTTGGTGCGCGTTCTTAGGGTTTGCTTTTAACCGCATCTTATTTAGTGATCGCACTGAAAAGGAAGGAATTCAAGGAACAAAAAGAAAGAGGCAAAGACAAAGGGTGGTTTTATGATTTAGTCTTTATTCACGGATCATAGCCACTTCGTATCAAGGTAACTTCTTCCTGACCAGTAGTGGTTTCTTCTCCCAGACCAGGCCTGAGTTTGAATGGCCGAGAGATTCTCTTGGGGGTCGTAAGTGGGACCTTTTTCTTGCACATGCTCGGAGGGTTCTTCTGGTGAAGGCTCATGGAAGTTTGTTATTTTTTATGTTTTATTTTAATTTTATTTTAATCCCTACAGATACAAGGATCTTTCAGAAATTTTCTGTTCTATGAAGAAGGAAATGACCATTTTCTAAAAATAATTGATTTTTTAAAACAGTTAAAGATACTTGAGAAACTATGCATCAGTTGTATTGACCTGAGGGATTAATGTGTTGAATAGCATATAAATTTCGTGGTTATACGCCGGGTCGAGAATTTTTCTGAACTAATAGATCTGAAAATTATTAGCATTAGATAAGAATACTCGAATCCATATGATTATGTGCGAATAAATGATTATTGTTAAATAGGAATTATTATTTGAAATAATACAGATCATTGAAAATTAATTAATATCAAACAGAACTATATGAAAAATAATCATTATTTAGAAAGATATTCGTATTAAGAATAGTTATCTGAAGCTCTAAGTATTAAGAAATGATTTTATTAGTTACTTAAAACCATATTAATTGCTTGCAACGAGAATAAAAGAGGATGACTTTGACATTCAACAAATCAACAAGGGTTGACATGTCATAAAAGCAATAAAACGTATATTTCTTAATGTGACATGTTTCACTTCGTTTATAGATTTTAATATTTCCGTCAAGTTTGTCCGAAAAGCTAATGATCAATTATGCTGGCTGGTGTCATCTGTGATATTTGTCGCCTGCTTTCTAATTCACAATGACAAGACAGCAGGACATTCAAATGGGAAATTCATTATCCCTTTTCATAAAGCTTCATTTTATTGAGGTCAGTATTAACAAGAAAACTTGAGAGTTAAGGAATGACGCCAACGTAAACTTCGGTAAACTAGAATCTCTAAAATAATTCAAATCTTTGAGGATTTTTTATTATGCCCCGAGAATTTCATATTTTTTCTTTTGTCTGATTATGCTGAGAGAAATTAATATGCAACAGAAATATATTCTGATATATGAATTCAAGTTATTTCAAAGAGAGCTGAATCTTAAAAAAAAAAAAAAAAGATTAATCCTTTTCCAAGAATTAGACATTTCCATTATTTAAGAAAAAAACTTTTCTCATAGAAACCGTACTAAATATTGTACATATATCTGATTATTTTGTTGATTATCCTTGAATTTGGCATTAGCTTTCTAACAAATTCAATTAAAAAAACAACTACACACGTATACACTAGGGATATTCCAAAAGTAATTCTCTATTTATTTCTACAGAAACTACAAAATATACAATGAACACAATATCACTGTCGGATAGATTAGGTTTTCAGCTTCAAAACTGTATATTCTTTTTATTGCTGACCAAGATACATAGTCTATTAATCACATTCAGACACTTCGCATTGAATATGAATTTTAAGGTCAACAGGAGGACTTGTTTATCACAAGAGATATAAGAACAATATTGGTTTCAATAGATTTTTTTAATGAAAACACGGGTCCAACAAATATCCGACAACAATATAAAAGAGACTTTCAAAGCCTCCCTAGGTACAAAGAAATATTTCAGTGTTGAAGAGCAAATGCATAATTTTAGATCAAATAGTCATCGTCAAAACCAAATAGACAACCAAATGGTATATATGTAATTACCATAATTTTTCAATTCTTATTGAATATCTTTTGAATGATTTAAAGAAAGTTTTCAGTGCGCCATCATGTTGATATATAGATAGAGAGAGAGGGGGGGCTAAGAATGAGAGAATGAAATTTGGGTAGGGAGAGTACCTCTTTATTGCCATTACTCCCAGGTTCACTCCAACCCTAAGTGGTTATTCTTTCTAGGGCCCGATCTATGCGTCAAATAGATTTCTTTGAATATTATTTGTATTGGATGATTTACTATTGTGTCAGACAAAAGTCAACTTAGTATTGTAACCTAATGACCCGGAGTAAGATTGGAGATTTTGCTCTCATTACTCTGAAGGTTTTATTTTTCTATTCACAATTTCTTTTGTATTTTTTATATGATTATTAGATGGATTAGACGATTAAAGTCAACTTCTTTAACATTACTTTAATCATTAAATCTAGAAACCAGTTAATAAAGGTTTATGTTAGTATAATCATGGAACTAAGTGTTCTATGCAATGTCATAAAGACTAGTATATAGAAAATAGATGACCCATACATGGGAGAGACAAAGCTTACTTCAGTAGAACTATGCTGAGTTTTCTATCGTAGTATACCGAGCTTCTAAAATCAACCTATAGTTGCCATTTAGCTTAATTTGACACAGGGCAAGAATTATAAATCACCGGCTTGAGTCTGCTTATGGTGCCAAAGGTTAAATTTATAGATGATGTGTGGGAAATTTAGAACTTCTCTTTGGTGTTTATTGGATCAATTATTGTGTTTGCCTTTTGTTAAAGAGGGGCACCCAATTAACCATACCTTACTAGTAGAGTTGTACATTCTACGAAGGACAATCTTTGGTTATCGTTATCAAAAACCTAAAAGCAGTGTTGTAATGTTTAGGATCGCTTTCTTTCACCTACCTTCTTTCAATTTATTTTCCTTTGATATTTTCATTTATTTTATTTCTAGAATTATATTTTCCTACATCGGAGTCTTTTTTAAGACAATGGAATGTTCCACACAAAGATTACCTGAGCGAAAAATATAACACCCCCACCCAAATCACTTACGACAAACATACTCACGGAGCAAAAAGAGAAAATAATTAAATTCACGTATGACATCGAGCATGCATTTAATCAAAGATCTATATTACTATCACACCCTGATCTTTCTCACCTCTCCTTCTTTTCAGCTATATTTTGTCCTTTTCACATTTCGATTAGACAACCCCCCTCGACGAACTGCGAAAGCGTTAATCTGATTAATCAATATTCTTTATGTTCAAACACCGAGCCAATCAAAGTTTAGACAATGAATTCTTTCATAAGAGTTGGTTTATTATAATTTGATATCTGGGATCGCTTTGTAAAGATTCTTTTGTCTGCCAATCCTTTATAATATTTCTTTATTATCTATTTTTATTTTTATCTATCTTCTATTATCAACTTTTAAAAAATAATAAATTAAAAAATAGAAAAATAATATTTGCAAGGAATATATACAATATTAATATTGTGATCAAATTCTGTTAAGTATTTTATCCGATAGTTTTCATAAATGATATCTTAATATTTTACCATTATTTCTGAAATCATACAGTTCAATTTTTGTCACTATTACTGCTTTCATCTGATTAGAGATTTTTTTCCAAAAGTATATTATTCTATTAGTAAAATAAATTACTCTAACTTACTAAATTTCAGATACCTTAGCCATGTTTTTGGCTTTTTGGCTTATCTGATAATTTTACAGTTTTGCTGATACGATAGGCCAAAATCTTGTCATTCTAAAAAAACAAAAGAATTACTAAGTTTCGTTATTTTGTTTAATGGTGTATCAACCTTCGTGGGTTATTTATGCAAAAGCCATCATTTTTTATGAATCATAGTGGTCCAATTCAACGGAGGGGTTTATACCGTTCCCTCCAATAAATAAAATGTACAATTCTTCGGAATAATTTGGTCTGAAGTTTTAATGTACCTGTGTGTTATTTTATTAGTGAACCTTTATAATTTATAATATAAATTGAATATATAGCCCTTTCAACGAAATTAGAATACACTCACTGTATATTGAGTATGATACTAAACTGTATCTGATGGTGAGGCTCCAGTTCTAGAATTTTGAAAAAGTGTGGAGTACCCCATTACTTCCAAATCTACTCTGAATAGGAGTAGTAGTACCTGTTACGGTCCCATCTATGAATTAAATAGATATGTTTAAAAAAAAGTCTTACTGTCAAGAAAGTCATTTCAGTAATCAACGCTTCACTGTTGGGTCCATTTCGAGCACCAGCCGCAGAATAAAGAATAAGTCGTTCACCTTGAACAAACATTACTGGTTATTTCGATTCCTAATGAGCGCCACACTTTTATGGCCTTGTGCCAGACAAAGCTTAGCTTAGTTAATATGTAATTCCTTTCTTACACTATGTTTTTTTATTGATAACTTCCATTCTATGTTAAAATAAATTTGACCTGGTTTAGTCGCTAAGAGAATTTTAGCGACTAAACCGGGACAAATTTAATTTGTTTGAAGAATTAATCATCTATTTTACACGTGAACTTTGTCATCTATCTCGAATTATAAGCACTCACCATTAGCTATTTGATGCCGGGGTTGGATTTTTTGTGTAAGGATGATTTCTCTTTTTGAATGCCTTCATTACAATCAACAAATAATCTTATATACTTTTCAGCCATGTCGGTGGAGTGTAGAATAATCTGATTGTATTCCCTGCAATAAGCTCCACATTCTCAAAAAATACTATAGTAGTAGTAGTAGTAGTATAAGTCCAGGTCCCATCTATGGGTCAGATAGATACGTTTAAAACTAATTCGTATTTGATAAGTTTGCGTGAAAAAACAAACTCTGAAGAAATAACTACACAAGATATGAACGCAAAATGACCGCGATTCGCAAATCTATGGGAAAAAAACTTAGAGAGGTAGACATATCGTAAAATAATTCAATCAATCAAGTTATCATGGGGGTATTTGCATACGTAAGTCCGAAACTGAAATTAATCAGGCTTTTGTTACAATCCATAGACTATAACAACAAGCCTCCGCTATGGATCAAGTAGATCTGTTAGAAATTTTTGTAAGAATATATATTATATAATTGTATGTAAATTTTTAATATTAAAAATATCTTGTTGAAGTTTACTAAGGATTATCATTAGTAAGCTGGAATCATATGACTTTGCAAACAAATGATTGTCATCAAATAGAAATAGAAATGATTAATATGAGATATAAATACTTGAAACCATACAACTATGTTCACATTATTTGTGGTAGCTAGATATACTTGATATCATGACTAAGTAAACGTCTTAAGAAATAACTACACAAGGAATGTAAATATAAATGTACAATGTATGCAATGCCAATCATAAAATAACCCCAGTCGGGTTCGAATTACGTTAAAATTACTTTTCGGTTCAGTGCAAGGGTTCAGTACATTGAGAATCTTGCTTACATTTTTACAATAATTAAGTAAAGCAATTGAACAGATATTTCTAAGAAGCTGCACTTGTGTGAACCTGTTACTAAGTTTAACTTGGCAAAAGGTTAAAACTATGTGTCACCCACTGAGAATTGAATGCACTAACGACAGTCTACAAGTGTGTCGCACTATTGCACCACGTCCGTGAATTTGTACTGTCTTGTACCAACAGCAAATTTATCGTTTGACAATTTTATTTTATGTAACACTCGGATTTTACTTTTCTAATTGGCAAACTGTTGGTCATTGAGTGCAGTTTAGGTCCACGGGGTTAAGCGCCACGTTTTAGATAAACTAAAAACTGAAGGTGGAGGTGATATCCTGTGCATATACGTGGGGATCAAGATTTAGAATTGAGAGGGAGCATATGAGCTCTAATTGAGTAGATGGATTACTATGTGGAGGAAAAGGAAGACCTATGAGTTTTTCATAGACTTTTGATGGATTAATAGATTTTAACGGCACATCAAACCGTCTAGGGTTATTCTAGACGTACAAGTAAAGAAACATTGTACATCTATATTGTTTGTGTAATTGTAAGAGGTTCTACACACGTTATATATAAAGTATTCCCATCTAAATAAAATAAGTAGCACACAGTTGTATGTTTTCAAGTATTCTTATCTAATCCTAATAATTAAGTTGAAGGAATAATCATTTTTATTCAATAATAGTCGTTTTTTGAAGTTATAGGTTTCAAGAAACTAATAATAATCCTTAGTAAACAATTATAAAGTAAATAAAGTCGTCGGGGTGGCTTAAAGTCGGTATCACCCAGACAGTGAAGGAGTCTATCCCCTTTTCAATAGCGCTAGACGAAGAAGATTGTTTTTTAGCATCTGAGGTGGAGTGCCACACCTACCATCAGCTCATCACTTTACCGCACATATCCCTGTGATACTCATACGCTGAGTTAACGAGGGCCGGTATCGAACCAGGAACCTTGAGGTTCTGAGCCGAACACTTTACCGACTGAGCTAAACCGGTCCTTATATAACATATATATATAAACAATTATAGCTTCAAGTAATTATTCTTATTAAAACCATGTATAGTTATATTGTATCAAGTATTCCTATCGAATAAGAATAATTTTAGACATATCTATTTGACTCATAGATGGTATCCCAACAGGTACTACCGGGCCAGAGTGACAATGAAGAACTATTACACTCTTTCTAGAACTGGAGCCTTACACTCAGATGCAATTTAGTCTCAACCCCAAGAAAAAACATTTTTGAGGGGCGCCTTTTGGAAAGCTTACTCCTCTGCAGAGAATACAGTCAGCGTATTCTAAACACCAGATAGGTTGAAAGACTACTGGGTTTTTGAGACCTGGAATTGAGATATAGACGAGAAGAGATGTATTCGAAACCCATGAGGCCTTTATCCTTTTTTATACCGGTTAAGGAAAATGGTTTAGTAAATTATTTCCCTAAAGATACCAAAACAGAAATCCAAACTGGAAAGACCAGATTGAACAATAAAGAAAAATCTGAATAAAAGTAGGTAGTTATATAAATATAAATACGAGTTTGACAACATCTCTCGTTACCCAGGCAGGTGTGATGATCATTCAGGAGTAAGC
Organism: Doryteuthis pealeii; assembly: GCA_023376005.1. NCBI lineage: Eukaryota > Metazoa > Mollusca > Cephalopoda > Myopsida > Loliginidae > Doryteuthis > Doryteuthis pealeii. The sequence continues at coordinate 81,883,317 of CM042137.1, forward strand.
GCCAGCAAGACGAGCTTGCAATGCCATATTGGGATTTTCGTCTGGTTCTTGAAATTGTCAGAAACTGGATGCAGCAGAGCGCATATTATAAATGATTTGTGGAAACACAAGAAATCAATAGATTTATACTTGTTCAAGAGGTTACCAATCAATATTTTTCATTTTGTCTGGTCACTTAGTTTCTAAAGGACGAAAAAAAACAGTCTGTATGCGTAGAGGAATAACACTTTTTCAAACAGTAGAATGTTTATATCTTGTAAAGTTTCATGCAAACCATTACAGAATTCTCTCGTCTTTATTTTCCACCCTGTCGGCTGGAATGTTAGAATGCACCGACTGCACCTCTTCAGAGAGGTAAGGCTCCCCCAATGGGGCCACCTGTTGCCGTGGGTGTCGACCCGTGATGCTTAAGGATAGAACCCAGGTGGTTGAGCGGTCCATGAGTTTCAATACTCCACTTTGGCCCTTACTTAGGCTAGACGGGCGGTTGGAGAGGCCCCTCCGATCAATCAGCGGTCACGTCAAGCCCTAGTACCTATATGATGGCCCCAACCCTATTGCCTTATGGCAAGCCGCCAACACTTTTTATCATATGTGTGCTAGAAGGCGGTGGCTGAGGGTCTACATGTCCTGGGAATGACGTTAAACTCTATCTGATGGTGAGGTTTCAGTTTTGGAGGTTTGGGGAATGTGGAGCACCCCTTCATCCTCCTTGCTCCCTGGTCCACTCCAACCCGGAGTGGTAGTACCATTTATGGGCTAAATAGAAAAATGTATTTATAAGAATTGTGTATCCATTAAGAATGACTTAATTTCAAAACGTTATCGGCATTAAATGACCCACTGAGGTTGATATGCCGTAAAACAAACCAAACCAAAACCATCTTTATTTTACCAAACTGCGATTTACAATAGTTTCAAAATTACAACCTTAATCAAACATAGATATGCGATGAAAGTGACTATCAGGAAACGATGTGCCTTTCATATTAGTGAACTATTATAATAAAATTAATTGTCTGTAGATTCTAATAATCCAGGCAGAAATTATTTTATTAGCACACTTAGAGGGTGTTCACTTTGTTTTTAGCAGTAAAAAAATAATAAATGATAAGACGTGAAACATTGTTTTATTTAATAGAACATCCTAGCCTATAAATTGTGTTATTTATCTTTATCTATTATTAAATTATTTGAATCAAACGTATCTATAAATCGTGTTTTATCCAAGCAATGCAGAGGAAAATATTATGTATATATAAATGTCAATAATTATGAATGTGTATGTAAATATCTCACTTCAACACAAAGGTATAAACACATACACACACAATATATATGTGTGTGTGTGTTTGTGTGTGTGTGTGGTAAGGAATTCCCACTCTAATAAGAAATAATTTGCACACATGGGAATACTTAAATGCATACAACTGATCATTATATGATTTTAAGTAACTAATAATAATTCCTTGATAAACAATTATAGTTTCAAGTAATTATTTTTAAATAAATGATTTACAGTTATATGGCATCAAGTATTCCTATCGAATACGACTATTTTTAAACATATCCGTAGATTTTAAAAGATACTACTACTCTGAGTTAAAGTGGACCGGAATAATGTCAATGAAGAGGTACTACACACCCTTCCGATCTCCAGAACCTATACATAAACTATATAATCCTTTGATTTCATGCTAGGTTGCGTAGCTATCTTTATTAAGACGGATCTCGGAGCTACACATTAGGTTGTTGCCTAATTTTATATTTCTTTGGTTTATATAAACACCTGGATTTGTATGTCATTTACATGTTGCCTATCCTATCATAGATTAAGTAATATATATATATATATATATATATATGTGTGTGTGTGTGTGTGTGTGTGTGTGTGTGTGTGTGTGTGTGTGTGTGTGTAAATTGAAAATGGAAGTAAATCCGAGGGTATGTTGAAAGAGGAATAAAGGAAGAAAGTATTAAATAGATAAAATAGGATTATTTTAATTAATTTAACTTACACGTCTTTCGATCAGGAGTTTATCCATGTGTACATTATTCTATCTATTATTATTTTTTAACAATATATATATATTATATATATATATATATATATATATATATATATATATATATATATATATATATATATATATAGGTAGTTTCTGAATGCTAATAATTTTCTATAAATACTTAAATACTCTTTGAGTCTCCGCTGTAACGACAGTTCAGGATGGAAATGATGATTTTATTTTGTACGTGAAGGATTCTGATTAGCATTTCATAGTTATCTCCATTATATCGAGAATTTTTATGATTAAAATATGGACGTTCAGCTTGGACACACACCTCACAAAATAATCAGTTAGAGCAAATTGAATTGAAAATTGATTAAGTGTATTTATCTAATAAAAGAAAACACAATAATGAGTTGGGGTAAGATTACATACAAAAACAAAATAAAAACAATGGAAAATCTTTAATATGCAGTATCGCCCATAGATAAGTACATCCTACTATTTATTAAATAAAAATGTAAAGCAATTAAAGATTCCATTCCTAGTTGAACATTATACAACTATATAATATAAGGTATTTACCTATTTCTATTACTAAACTCTACAATATTGTAACTGTAAGTAAAAAATAGAACAGCAACACCTCTACAATTAAAAAGAGAACTGTGTGTAAATATAAAAGGGTAATTATTTTTTGACTCCTGCCTATTCGTATTCTGAGATTCAATCCTCTAGACTTTCGTTATAAATATTCTTAAATAATATCAATATTGATTGTATAATGTCTCTCCAAAGTAAGTAAAATCCTAATATATTTGGTTCACAAGAAAATTAACTTTTTAGCCAAAGTTGCGAGGATGTTCTTATTTGTGGGATATACTGTATAAATTGTGTACATTTAAATATTAACATTCATGTATGCATTAATATTCAATAAATAAAATCATAAATTTACTCTAATCAGAGAATTTCATATGAAAATATGTGATTTGTGATCATATATATATATATATATATATATATATATATGCTACTAGCATTTGAAAGAATAAGATATAAGTTTTCTTTTATATATTTTTTCAGTGGTTGAACTATCTTCATGAACACGTAAAAAAGTGAAAATTTTATATAGTGAAAAGGTGATTAAGTTTTAAAATACGCACAACACCTGCCAATGTACAATAAGTTACGTGTTTGAGGTTATACATTCTTTAAAATATTGATTCTATTAAAGCGAATACATATATAAATTGATATTGTTACATGCCCTTCGCACGCACATGCACACACATCAATATATATATATATATATATATATATATATATATATATATATATATATATATATATATGCACTTCAAGTATAAAAATAAGACATAAAACAGGATACAAATTGACTTTAAGACGTTGGTTGGTCATTTTGTTTAATGCCATAACAACTCTTGTGGGCTATTTAATTCCGAGTTTATTTGTTTTTTGTTGTTATTTTTTTGTATATTTGTTTTTGTTTGGTTTGATTTTATAAACTGGTAGCAATAATTTTCATTAACTTCATGTGTATTTATAAATTCAACTGTGAACAAAATCTTTTTAAGTATTTGATTTTACTCACTGTTGTCCTGATCTTTATCGTGTAATACACATGCACAACGTTTCAGCCGTTGTACTCTACGGCTTTCTTCAGCGGTTCCATTTTGGTAGACTACTATCACTCATCTGTAAGTGTCAAGACCTTGTCTATCCGAGCTAATCAAGGATTCAATTTGGGAAATTATTTTGAATAGTTTAGTAAGCGTTGAAGTATTTATTATGATGTCATTGATTTTGCATACCCATCAACCCGAGAATCATTATGATAATTTAAAAGATTCAGACAAATAAGTCACTTTGAATTATCTAAATCACAGATATTGAATTCATTGCTAGGTCTACGTTAAGCAACTAGCTCCAATGTGACTTATATATGTGCATAATGAGACTTCTATCTTTTATGGATGGGCTAATTAATGTATGCATCTACTAACCCGTCCACCACAGGTAGAATGTGACCCAAGGTCAATTTTAAGTGGGGTCAAGCTGGTTTGAATTTAGATTTTGGATCCGGGTCGCCGATTTCTTTTCCTACTACGATAAATGTTAGGCTTAATACACCTAATGTAGTAATGTACAAACTTTCGCATATTTAAATATCACTATATCATCGGAAAGAACTGTTCACAACAAAGTAATTTAAACATCAATGTTTGAGTAATGGATTGTTTACTGTTCCCTAACTCAGATTCATTCATTAAAAGTTCATAATCCTTATGAGTATAAGTGTAGGCGTCAAAATCCAATGAGTTTCATTTTTACGAAATAAGAAGATAAGTGGAAAAAAGATAAGATAAGTGGAAAAAAGCATATTTTCTGTTTGATTTGAAATAAATTTCAAATCAAACAGAAAATATGGTTTTGTTCAACTTGTTATCGGTTTGTACTGACTAAAATTAAGAATTTATATAGTTGACATTATGCCTTAAAACACAGAATTTACCAGACAGCAAAGACTATTAGAGCAAACACACGAAAAGGGCAACAAGTTTTCAGTGAAAGAAGGCTCAAATTAGGAGAAAGAAAATTCCAGTGAATATTTGTGACAGTGTAAACCACATTCATTTGGATTATGGATAGAACTTATTATCGGTCATCTTGTCCTGATTATGTGACCGAATAAAAGTTAATTATATAATTATCGTGTATAATACGCATCATTTTTAGGCTTAAAAATCTGAAAAAAATTCATCTTACTCATGAATAATTATATATATACTAGCAAAAAACGCTGACCGGGCAGTGTAAAAATTATTTTTGAAAGATATTGCCTGAAGAGGTAGGTAAAAATTTAATGTCAATATATATATATATATATATATATTTGAAGGCAATTACAATACGTATATCGTATAAAATTCGATAATTATTGAAAATAATCATGAATAACGCGTCCGACGTGTGGAACTCCGTACAGCTATTTCAACTTTATTAAGTCTCATCTGCGGTGTATACCTACGATCTCCCTCCGACAGAGATCAAAACCGAGAACCCAGCACGCAGAATCAGAGACTCCAACTCTGGGCTACCGGCACGTCGTACACGATACATGCCAAATTACCCTGTCAATGATAAACACGCCACTACTATACTTAGTACAGAGTGCGTTGAGAGAATCTCAAATTAGACCTTTGCTCAGACCTAAGAATAATAGAGTTTGATAATTTGCTTTTGAAGCATTGTTAAGTAAAGTATATTATTATTTTATATTTTTGAAGGCAATTACAATGCGTATATCGAGTTTGCTTGTCATGATTATTTTCAATAATTATCGAATTTTATACGATATATGCTTGGAAAACTTATTTATGTGTAGGCATAAGTGCATTTAAGCAAGCAAAAAGAATACGCAAGTATCATAAACCTAATGCACTGGTCTAATAACTACCGAGGTATGTCTATCAAAGTTAAAAATCGGTGGGTCTTGGATGAATTGCAGCAAAAGTTAATCTTCCAATGTGAATAATACATGTTATTTGGCAGAAAAATGTTAATATATTAATTTTAAAAAAATATAAATGACAATATAATCACATATATAAATAATCTCATAATATAAATAAAAATATATTTTTAACGAAAATGATATCATAAAAATATCATCGAAAATGAAAGGAAAGATGAAATTAATTCGAAGCGATCACGTTATATGTGAATTGGCGTAAAATTAGAATTTTTAATTATTTTTTATTCACTCTGCATATTACATTTTTTAAAAAGAAAATAAAAAAGGCAAAATTAATAGCATCATTACTTACTAGTATTAAATTCCAATAAGGCACAATTTCGCCGAGCGTTTTGGTAACTTCTGAGCACGCTCCTCCAAGAATCATTATCATCTCTGGTTTACAGTAAATCAGATTGTAAAGCGCATCCATCGCAATACCCGGATCACACTGAAAAAAAGAAAGAAAAAACAAGAATTATACATTATCTGAATTTACATTAACTATCATAACGTATGGCATACAAAAATTAGACACAGAAAATTTTCAATTATATATTGAAAATGTTAAAAATTGTCCCTACAGGCTAAAGTACGCACATACGCCGGGTAAATATTCAAGACTTGGATTGAAGATATATTGAAACTAATATATACATGTAAAAATTATATTTAGCTTATTTACCCGTGAACCTGTTGTATTGTTGTTGTTTCTACAGTCTTTGATTACATTTATGATTCTAATTAGTATCACATTTATCTTCGCAATATAAAGAAATTAAAGGATACGATAATGACGTTTAGTGTGAACAGAGACCCCAAACTTATTCAATTGAAAACTAAAATGGAATGCCTTATTATAGCTTTTGGAATGTATTGTTCTAATAATAACTGATATGAAATTTTGATGAATTAGTTATTATGTATATCAGACAAACAATAAAAAATAATAATAATAGCTAGATATCTATTTTACACAATGATGTGAATTAAAAAGCAATTACACGTAACGTTTATAAAAAGGTAACAGTTGCTATAAGAGACAAATTTATATCCTTTTTTATATAATTCTTAAACATTCAATCATTTTCTGAAAAAAATTCTACGGATATTTATAGAAATTTTCTTTAAATCTAAGTATAGAATTTAGTCCTTTATATTATCAAATATTTGGGTTTTTTTTACATATTGATAATGTTGCATATCTATATTGTCTTTTACTCGTTTGATGATCATTCTCCTCTCACCCTTTTTCTCACTGTTCTAGGTTGTTATTTGCTGAAATGAATAACAAAGTCTTCTTTTCGGAATGTTTTATTCTTCTTAGACGCCCAGTCTCTAATATAACCATCTTCGTAGGAAAGTTAGTTGGTGTGGGTTTTATGGAATCTCAACCCTTGGGTTATTTCATACCGAAGACGTTTTTGATTTATTAATTTTTTTTAGGTATTCAAATTTTTAAGACTCATTTTCTATCTATTTAACCCATAGATGATACCATATCAGGTACTTCTACTCCGGGCGGAGTAGACCTGAGAGTAATGGAAATGAAGGAGTATTCCACACTCCACATTCTCTAGAACTTGAACGTCACTTCTTAACATCATACCTAGGACAGCCGAAAACCGGGAGTTGCCACTTGGACCCTAGATGGAAACGAAGACCACTTCATTCGGCGACTAACTGATCTACAATTAAAAACTAATTTCTTACTTCTAGGATTTTAGTCACCTGACTTTACAATCCTCCAATGACAGCCAAGCTTTCAAACTATTCTTAAAAGATAACACCTATCAAACTCAGTTTGATGCAGCTAAACATTAACTGTTTACGCTTTTGGGACAATTATCTAAATCTTTTCAAAATGCCAAATACAAGATTCGGCTAATGAAAAAAATATAACTAAAAAATATCTATTTTTCATTATTTTACATTGCATTGTGTAGACATTTAAGTGTAATTATTGATGCTTAATAAAATGTAAATAATTATTTTCGTAAAACACATTTCATTTATTTCTATCTATATGTTTATATTTTGTACGATAGGTTATGTCTTAGTTATGCGATACGGTTTTCCGATTTTTGGGGAGAAACTCGCTCTATGAGAACCATCATTCTCATGAGGACGATTTTTTAAGGTTAAACATAATTTTGATAAGTATGCAACCAAATCTAATAGCTCAACGACACGCAGACTCTTCCCAATCCTTAATATAGATATATAATCCAATATACGCTAATATAATTGAATAATAATTGTTTTAAGGGAATCAGTTTGGTGTTTGTTTAATGGCATATCAACACTTGAGGTTTGTTTAATGCCAAATATTACCTCTTATATATATATATATATATATATATATATATATATATATATATATAAAGTAAAAAGTAAAGTCGTCGGAGCAGCCTCATGTCGGTATCAGCCAGACAGCGAGGGAGTCTATCTCCTTTTCACTAGCGCTAGATCAAGGATATTATTTGGGCATCTGAGATGGGACGCCACACCTAACATCGGCTCCTTACTTTATCGCACAGATGCCTGTGCTACTCATGCGCTTTGGCGGGGACCAGTAATTAAGCAAGAACCTTGAGATTCTTAGCCGAACACTCTACCGACTGAACTAAACCGGACCCATTATATATATATATATATATATATATATATATATATATATAATGGATATATATATATATATATATATATATATATATATATATATGGAATATATACACATGGAATTTATATATATATATATATATATATATATATATATATATATATATATATACGTATTATTATAAGCAGTTGGTAAACATTTGGGTGTGATTTGGTTTTATAACCTGGTAGGAATAATTCCCATTAACTCAATGTATATCAATATATTGGTAGAAATGATTATAGGTTTTAGGACTTGACATGACCAGCCGATTAACCGAACCAGGTTTCTCCGACCGCCCGTCTAGACTAGTAAGGGCCGAAGTGTAGTGTTGCATGTCACATGACCACTAAGTATCCGGTTCACGGACCTCTCTTCCACCGCCATCCTGTCTTCAAGCGTTAGAGATCGACACCTATGGCCAACCGGTGGCTCCATTAAGGGAGTATTACCCCTCTGCATGGGTTCAGTTCTACAGACCCAACCGACAGGGTTGAAAGGAATCAGATTGACCTGTCTGTATGATATGAAGATAATATTTAAATAATCTGAACATGGCATTAAATAAAACATGCTCATGTTTTACCCCTATGACACAGTCATTGGTGAATTACAAATAATTAACCAGAATGGAAATACAACGCAAGGCAAAAACAAAAAATAAAATATGTTTTTAGAATGAATATTCTCTCATCAAAATATTAAAAATAAAGTGTAATGCTACTACTTTATCATAAGTATACAATTTCTTAAATTCCGCAATTTGTTGAATTTTTTAGAAATAAAATGTATATTCATATAAATGTCGCTTTAGGTGGTCCTCATGCTAGATCTCGAGTCACATCCTATTTATAGAAATGTAGAGTAATTGCAAATAAATGTAGATCGGCTTTATTTGATAACTATCACCCATCGGAATTTATGATGATCGAGGTGAGTGTGGACACCTACCCACAATTCTTTGAAACTTGGATTAAGAATTGTTAGTAAATCTTAATCCTATTGCGCAAATGTTGATCTCACTACGATGTGCCATTTTCACAATGTTATATTAACATACATATAAAGATGAAATCTTTATTATTAGCCCTTGCAAAGAGAGTACATGCAATATATATGAATAATTGTATGTTCCGCTTCCAAGTAGCAAATATAATAAGTTAATAAGTCTAGAGAGTTGATAAAGATATATGTGAATTTAATTTACCTTTTATGAAGTTTTAGATTCATATTAGTTTAGTTTACAAATTCAATTTGTAATCTGCGTCTTAAATCTTCTCATATTTTTGCTCCTTTTAAGCAGCAATCATGCTGGAAACATTGAATATTTTTTTAATTAAAATAAATCAGATTAAAATTAATTTAAATTAAATATTTACCAATACGATATGACATCAAAGGTTACCTGATGAAACTAATAGCCACCAACAAGGTGTAGAGGTTTTTAAAAAATAATGCTGGATTATTTAAACCCAAACTATGTCTTAAACATACATTCTGCTTTTAAACTTATCATATAGTGTATTCTAGTTATTATCAAGTTTTGACTTGCCGCCTTCATTTTTGATTACTTATAAAGTCATTCTAGAAGACAGAAATCTTAAACATTAGATTGAGTAGCATGAAATGAATAGTGTAATACATAGATTCTGTAAAGATTAGCCAATTTTAATGATAAAAATACTTTATATTAGAATTAAAACTACCTAAAACAACTAATACTACGAATTCACAAACCAAAAATATAGTGTAAAAAGTAAGAAATAGAGAAATACTAACAGATTTAGAATTCATTTCCTTAACCGAAAACTATTTTTCAGTAACAGCCATCAATAAGTACACTAAACCATTTTTTTAAATAAAAAAAAATGATTTTCTTCTAAACTAAAGATACCAGAGTTTTGTTTTAACTGGAATATTATAAAATCAAAATAGATATTTGGTATTATTCATTACCAATTTATACAGTATGAAAACCGACAAAAATAAGAATGTTTAGCATCCAGAAATAAGACATTCATACGCAAAACTTTATATGATAATATATATCCATATCAAACAATTTTTTTCTTTGTTACAAAGCTTCAACATTGAAGATCTTGGTAATATATAACATATACATAGTAATATCTGCTTTTAGTAGGATCTTCCCCTGGAAATAATAAATTGATGGTATATATTTTTTAGAAGAAAATTACTTCTTTAAATTGGAATGGATATCTTTATTTATAGGCAATATAAGACTAATTCCCAAGATAAGCATTGTGTATTCAAGTTTTATCAGAAATTACCTTTATGATATCATACCATGCAACTTGATCATTGGGATGAATAAACAAAATAAGAGGGAAAAGGGTGACTTTCTCATCTTGATATGATTTGTATAGCCCGTGCTAAAACAAACTGAAAATCGTAGATGTTAGAAGATTGTACTACATCTAAATACTTTAATACCCAATGACTAGAAACTTTGTAAGTAAGACCTTGTAGTCACAAAGAGGTTTTTGTTTTTTCGATTCAAATCAGACTTCCTGTTCAATTTAAAAATTTTTAAAGTAAACTAGCATAAAATTTTTAAGAGACATTCATAGTTTTTGAACAACTGAACATAATGTAATCTGCTGGAAACATGAACGACTTAAAATTGTTTTAAGTGTCGTACATTGAGGAAATATTTACAGACGAATGCAGTAAAATGGTAATGGAAATAGAAAAGTTCAAATAAATAGATCTAATATCATTTATTTTTCAGGTTTACAGAACAGCAGAGGAGATGCATAGTTATGTTGTAATGGTTAACTGGTTTCTCTCTTAGATTTAGTGTTTAAAGGCATGTTAAACCGTCTTGGGTTATTTTATGCCTATCTATTAGGGTACCGCCTTTATTGTACGTTTATACTTACATTTCTGTAGTTGTATTTTTAGAATATTTTCTTAGGACATGGTCCTATTGAACATGAATAATTTTCCAACAGAACTATTTGACACATACATACATACATATCCTAACTATAACTACCACTCTGGTAGCACTGGGAATAATAGCAATGAAGGGGTATTCCACTCTCCAGAGCTCCAGAAATGGAATCTCACCACCAGAAGCAGTGTTGCGTCGTACCCAGAACATTTTTTCGTAGACCAACTACCAATTTGTGAGTTCAATTCGAACTTGTTAACCATTACACCACGATGAGTTTCCCGCTATTAAATGATAAAAAATGGACATAGCTTATATTTTGTAGAAGGACGTTGTTATGAGGATCGAACTCACTAATCAGTAATTATTGAACTACAAAATTAGCTTGGTAATTGTTACACAACGAGGAGGTATTTTTTACTGAGAAAATTAATGTAATTTGTGAAAATGACGCAAAAACGTCAGTTATGCCTGACGTGATAGCATAATTCATTTCTTTATTTTGAACTAGCAGCATCTACCCGGCGTCGCCTGGATAGAGGGGGACTTTTTAAAGTTAGTCCCGCAGATCCATTATTACTGAATCATGAGTTGAATCCTCGTGGGATGTCCCATTTAAATCCCTATGTAAAAAAATAAACCTTGCATTCATCCAGCTGCTCTGAAAAGAAATCTTAATATCTACTATCTAAAATATTAAATGAAAAAAATCCATGCTGTTATTATTTACATTATTTTTTTTAATTATCTTTATTCGTATAAATCAAATCTATATTATTTTTGCTTAAAAATCAAGCCCTGGTGATATTTAATATGTATATATATTTACTTTGTCGTTAAGTGTTTTATTTTAGAAGTTTCCTCCGGACATACAGATTCACACAACTGCCCTTTATATATATATATATATATATATATATATATATATATATATATATATATATAGATAGATAGATAGATAGATAGATAGATAGATAAATTTCCATTTTCTTTTCTTTTTTGTATATCAATATTTTTATAATTTTCTTCATCAAACAGAAAGCATTGATTTTACTATGTAATTAAAATGCATTAGTGGCTCCCAGCATCATTTGTTCTTAGGTAATCAACGACTTCAAGTGTCAAATGGAAATACTGACTCATTGGCCACAAAGTGTAGCTGGTTGATATGAAATTAAGAGAATTGTATTCTTATAACTTTCCTCTCAATTCTTCAAGTATTCAAAAGGTACGCACACTTATATCATTAATATATCGATCGAGAAAAGAAGAAATTGGTATATTTTCGAGATATTCAATGTACATGGAAAGAAACAACCTTCATTGATTACAAGGGTTGCTGATAGGTTCTAGACCCGACCAAGAATCGAATGATCTATAAACATGAAACCTATATGCTATTAAACACATTAATCTAGCAAGTCAATACAATGAATGCATAGTTCCTCAAGTATTTGTACCCTTCCAATAAATTTTAATTATTTTTTAAATTCATTTCCTTCTTCGTAGACCAGAACTTTTCTGGACCGCTCCTCATAAAAATATAACTAATTTCCCACCACATAAAATACACGTTTTCTTACAAATCCCTGCATCTTATACTCCAATGATTGGGTTTGGGTTAGATTGCTAAGATCTGTGAAACTAGTTCCTCTAATGGTTTGGTGATTTATTTAACGGTAAGTCAACCCGTGTTAAGTTATCTAATGCCAAAGTTATTTTAAAAGCAATTATATGGTTTCAAGTAATTAATGGTAATCATTTGTTAACTATTATAGCTTCACATAACTATTATTAATAAAAATAATTTTCACATAGTAATAGTTACTTCAAACTATAAAATGATTTAATAATAATCTTTTATTTCTTTTGTTTGCACAAAGTTATGTGGTTTCAATTATTCTGTTTAATATTAATTTATACAAAGATCTATTTGACCCTGAGTAGAGACCTGAACAGGAATTATCACTCTGGTGTCTGTCTGTAACGGAAACTATGTCAATGCTAATGTCACAATACCAGCAGGAATTGCCAAAATTCATTAATGGGTATTTAATAATTTATAGTCAAAATCGTTGATACATAGAAAAAGAACAACTCTGTATTATATATACTCAGAAATTAAGCATGCAGCATTAAACGGTCCACACCGTTTGATAAAATAAGTTTTGATTAATACATGCCCGGTAGTATTGATTTTTATATAGTTTGTTTTATTTTAATATATATTCAAAGTTATCTAATGTATAGTGTTTTACAAGGAAATTATTTACAAACAAGAAATATCACCAAATGATCTTCTAAATTAAAGTTTATAGTTTATTATACGGTGAAAAATTCCGTTCTGTTCTATGATCGTCTGTCATAAAATATTGTTTTACGAAAAAAAGATAATCAAAACAGGACGGTTTTGACGCCCCACAATAAAAACTTAAACATTTGAATTAATTTGAATTTAACTGTTAGAAACTTGTTTTTTTTATGAAGTAAACATGCTTATTTTGATTTTGTCATGAAACTTGTTTTTATGTCTGTTATTAAAAATATAAGATTTCAAAGATCTGTTTACATTTTTTTACGAAAGAGTTTGGGAAAAATAAACTTTTACACTACCCAGAAGGTGATTTTTTGCGAGTATATATATATATATATATATATATATATATATATATATATATATATGTGTGTGTGTGTGTGTGTGTAGTCATCCACATACATTCTTATTTTGACGTCTCACATCTCTTCAATGTGACTAGATGTGCAGGCTGGTTCAGGCCGGGATCGAAACTTCACCGATTTGACGTCAGTCAGAGTTCTTATTCCCGCTTCATCTGCATTACCCACTTAGAGAAAGAGAATTTTAGTGATATAAACATGTAAAGACGCTAGGAGTGTTCAATCCATTTTAGGAGAGCTGTGCAATTATAGCATAATTAGCAGCCACCATAAAATTCAATATCCAGAGTGCTCAATCCACCAGCGGTGAGGAGCATATGTATTGCCATCCAAATACATTTCTATTTTGACGTATCACGTCCCTTCCTTGCGGCTAGACGTGCAAGCTGGTTCAGGCTGGGATCGAAACTTATTTTAAAATACAAAACCTCTTATTTCAGAATTTCATATCTAATAATATTTCAGAATTTGATATCAGACTCAAAATAAAATTTTAGAATTTTATATGCAACTAAATATTATCTAATGATTTAGTATCCAACTCATAATATATTAACAGATTAATCATGAGTTGGATATTAAAACCTACATAAAATATGTAAGATTTGTATTGTACTTTGATGCTATAGACGAGAGTCGGTCCTCATTACCGCTCAGATTATGGATATCTTTTTCAGCCAATGGTATAATGCTTTGAACGGAGAAAATACAATAGATTAAATCGCATTAAAAATAACGAACTGAATAATTCAAATATTGGGTAAACGATACTGAGTTTGCGATTCAGAACTTTTCTCACTTATACCGATATACTTATTTTCTTCAGTGTAAAACGATTCTATTAATCAATAATACTACACTTTAAAGGACTCCAAGACTTTTCGAGTCGGTGTTGTGTTTTGCTGAAGTATGTATTTACCCAACCTTTCCGATACGAGAAGGCTGGGACATGATATCAATTTTTAAGTGAAGTAAAGTTGGTCTGAATTCAGAGTATTCCTTCTCTTAAACTGGTTACCAAATTAAAGCTAAATAAACTATTTGCCAATAGCTGGGGAAAAAGAGATGTATTCATGCTGAATTAATGCAAAGTTAAATGCAAACAACCTTATCCAAGATTTGAACTCGGGTCGCAGATTCCATTTCCTACAATGAAAACCATGCATTAGCTTTAGATCTGTCGGAGAATATCTTTAACCCTAGCCTTATTGATAGGACTACGAACTCCCTATGAATTGTAGGATTTTTAGATTTAACTACATATCCCCAGTCAAATTATAGGTGCAAGTTATATGTCAGTGTATATTAGTAGGCAGGAAATAATATAACTTTGAAAACAAACATGGTGGTTAGATATTGATACATAATTGACATTTTTCTTTCAATCAGGGCACCCTACGTGGTGTAATGGTTAGTAAGTTGGATTAGCAGACCTCATAAGTGAGTTTAGTTCTCACTGGATGTCCCATGATTCCAGAATTGAACTACAACTAAACTAAGTTTAGTAAATAACTATAGTCAGGTTAGTATCAGTTGAAAATTGTCTAAGATTTCAAGAACTATATACCTTTTTTAGTTATCTCATAAGTTTTGCAAGTTTTCCTTCTAAAAATGCTCCTTAAATTCTTTCTACATGTCGAGAGAAATGTGTACCATACAAGTATTAACATCTCTCACTCTTTACACACAGCTCTCATTAACTTCACTTTCCTTTGTCTTAAATCTAACCGTTCCATATCGATCGGGTTACTTGTGTCTCCAGTGACAAATAATTGAAACACAGAATAATCTGCATCACTGTTGCTGACAGAAGGGATCTGCGTTGTAATTTTAAATTAATTATTTAAGAACTATGTTGCAATGAAGGAAACCGAGAACGCCACACGCATGCGTGTCGTTGTTCGCAGTCGTTATTTTCTATTATTTGCTTTAAGATAATTTAGTGGTTGTACGTAAGGTTAATTGTAGCACAATTAGATATGAGAATTCTCGCTATAATTATTATTTACTTTTTCTAACTAAATTTGAAATAAAGGAGTGAAAACACGAGTCCATATTGCAACCATACAGTATGTTGATAGTTTATTCTTAACTCTTATTTCTTTGATATATTTGGTTGCTTTTCTGTGCACAAACACACGCACACACTATACATACACACACACACACACACACACACACATATATATATATATATATATATATATATATATATATATATATATATATATATTTGTGTGTGTGTGTGTGTGTGTGTGTGTGTGTGTGTGTGTGTGTGTGTTATAAGTATTTAACTAAATAATCTATTTCTGATCGATTAGTTTTCAAAGTTGAAAAGAGGAACAAAAAGTAAAATGAAATTGAAATTTATTGCAATCAACATAAGTCATGCATTGTAATTATAAATGCTTACTTTCTTAATTCTTTTTTGTTTCTGAATAGAAATACATTTTTAAATGAAAACGTAATTACTATAAAGAATTGTTCATAAGATCTATAAAATGTGCTAGTTGTAAATATCTGAAGAAGCACTTATTTTGTTTCCTAATATTGCAGAAAAAAATAGAATTTTGAGCAGTAGGAGGTACAATTTATTACTTGAAAGATTTAACGGCATCTCATCCCGTATAGGATTATAAAATCCCTATAGGTTAGGCAATTGATGTAATTGTGCGTTTATATTTATATTTTTGAGTAAGGTTTTTTTTTCTCTATCGAATATGAATGAATTATGATTTTTTTCCCTATTGAACACGAATAATTTTTAAACAGATCTGTTTGATCTATTTGAGACAATAACAGGTATCACTCCTCCAATCTAGAGTGAACCTGGAGGCAATGGTGATTAAAGTATACTTCACACTCTTCACAACCAGAGCCTCACCATCTGATGCAGTTTAGTGTCATACCCAAGACACGAAAAAGTATAATTTAATTTGCTTGTTTAGAAAAACTTGCAAATAGCAATATCAATTTGCCTTTTTAATCTGCTTGATCTATTCTGAAGTTTAGAAATTAGAAAGACATCATTTTATTATTTAATAATTTTATCAAGTCTTTCTCAAGATATTTAGAACAAAATCTGTGACTAAATGCGAGCCTAAATTGATCGCAATTTGGTTCCTGGATAATTTTCTTGTTTTAAACTAAAAAAAACAAAACAAAATTAACTGTTTATTTAAATACTTCTAAGCATATAACTACTTTTAACTTGCAAAAACAGTATATTATTCTCGTAAAATTCACGCAAATAAGACGATTTAATGCAAGAACTACAGAATTTAACTGAAAAAGCAAAGAGTGAACGTAAATGAATATTTCATGAATTAGATTAAACATGCATACGAACTGATTGATTTGTTTAGTAAAAGAATAATTACGCCTATGAAAATAAAAGATTTAAAAAACTAATATGACAGACTACCTTTGTCTTATTGAATTACGGCTAGACGCACTGCCATTGATTTTTATGACTTTGAAGTGAAAATTTAAATCAGTCTGATTTTAATAGACATTACTCTTTAGCATAAGAAAAGGGGCTAATGGCATACAGTAATATGCGTTTTTATATAAAATATAATTACGGAAAGAGAGAGAGAGAGAGAGAGAGAGAGAGAGAGAGAGAGAGAGAGGGAGAGGGGAGGGATGTTTGCCATTAAGAATTGCTTTGATATTGTACGAAGTGGGAAAAATAATTCTTTAAAAGTGTCTTCTAATGTTTGTCTTAACTTATTGATAAAAATGAAACATCTAAAAAGTACTATCAATTCATTAAAACCAGACGAGATAAGATTAGAGAAAATCGTCTAAGGGAAAATAAAAAAGAGAAAGTATTGGATAGATGTTAGAGGGCGGGTGTAAAAACGATTATAAGTCAAGAATAGAATGCTAATGCTAGAATAGAACCATCACTGAAAAGATAAGAAAATGAAAGCGATGAACGTAAAAAGGCCAAATATTTTATATAGAACTAGCAAATATATGCACCCTCCGGGTGCAAGTATTTAAGTTTTAATGTAATAAAATATTGTATTAAATTAGAAAGGCTAATGAAACTAAATAAGAATACAGATAAAAAGATTTGAAACAGAGGGAGTATAATAAAAGATTTGAAACAGAGGGAGTATAATAAAAGATTTGAAACAGAGGGAGTATAATAAAAATGGAACAACTGAAACTTACTCTTCCATCACTCTCGTCTTTCATTGTTATTTTTTCTAATTTAAGTATTTAGTTATAAGAGGAAGTAAAGAATAAAATGACAGTTATTTTATCTTGTTAATGGATTTCATTTAAGATTCATTGAAGAGATTTTTGCTTATATTCATTAAAAATAAAACCAAACAGTTAGAAATCAATAATACTAAGCACATATTTATTAAATTCGATTTTTAATATTAATATGCAAATTAGCCTTCCCGTTCACACTGTAAACCGCTATTTTTTTGTATATATAAATATAATTGCATGTTATCAGTACGTAAACATAGTTAACAGTATTAATAATGTAAGACAATTTTATTAATAATTGAGGTTTAGATAAAAATAAAATCATGGAGAATGTGATGTAAATAACTAAGGGAATTGTGACTTGAGTAGGAATATAGTTTCGGTTACAGACAAAAAACACACAATCTCCATTATAATAAGATACCGCTTATAACTTAGTTTACAGCTAATCCTTTTATCTAATATTTTTTCTAAACCACCAATACAAGGATTTCATTATTTCTTGTGGAAAAATATACAATCAAAATGGTTATTATTATATGATCGATTGATTTTAACGGAATGGCATTCTGTCTAAGGTTATTTAATGCCTAGACTTTCGGGAACAACAAATTTTATTAGACATTATTTATTACCGGACTCTGCAGCATTAAAATAGTGTAACACAAAATATATGTGAACAAATAGATACACGGGTTGTTTATTGTTTATTCATTCATTTGTATATATATATATATATATATATATATATATATATAACATTGAACTATCATTAAATTTAAGATCAAATAATTTCATTTTTATAATTTTTATGAAAGAACAGTTGTTTATACAAAATACAATCTTATAAACGTGTTTTAAAGTATATAGGTTTCATAACGTCTATTTATGTAATTGTGTTATTTCAAACTTCCCAAAAGATTAGGTTTTATTTCCCAGTGCTTCAATGATTACACACTTTAGGACATTTTATCACGTGTAATTTTGACTCAGCTTAATTTTCTCAGTTATATATATGTATATATATATATATATATATATATATATATATATATATATATATATATATATATATATAATGCACACACACAAGGGTCGTCTGACAAATATAGTTTATTTTTCAACTGTCCCCCAATGCGTTCTACACGCTTCTTCTCTTGGGATCCCATACGTAAAATGTTATCAACATCAGATATGACGTAATAATGAACTTTTCAGCCCAACATCGTGCGTATATATATATATATATATATATATATATATATATATATATTTACACACACACACACACACAAATATATATATATATATATATATATATATATATATATATATATATATATCCTAGCGAATGTATCCGGTGTTAGTGGAGTGTCAAATATTACTAATAACCTTATTTACCATTTATACTGCAAACGTAGCCAGTACGGATATTTTCGTAACACAGTTCCTGATAAATAATTCGTCTTTATTCAATAAATAGCTCAGCAAATCAATTTAGTTTATTTACACTTAATAGTAAGAGACTTAACATTTGATAAATGTACCATAGTGACACAAAATGAACTCGACGATTCATTTTAAATGACAGCATATGCTTCATCATAAATGTTACCCTTACTGACACATCTAGAGATTTTCTAACTGCTACCATATTGATTAATTTAGACAAACAACCTTACTTTTATTGTACAAGAAACTACCAACAAAAATATTTCATCTCATCTTGAGTTAACTGACATATGTTAGTTTGCATGTCCCTCCCATTTTCTCGTGGATCTCTTTAGGAGATAAACCCTTTATTATAATGTTTGGTGCGAAGGAAAATATTTAGTCGATTCCACTCCTACCAAGGACCAATATTAGCATTAGTATATCCGTGATATACTAATACAAATAAACGACAGGAAAGACAAAATCAGCTCATTTACACATACAAAAATATTCAACCTTTTATATACATAATACATTGTTAGAAAGAATACACAAATGTGACCCATTGTAGAATTATACACATTGTTTCATGATCAAGCAGTATGTGGAAGGGGGTAAAAAATGTAAAAATGCTTATTTGAAACTATAGCCATGTGGTTTCTCCATTCCTTGTCCGGAGCAGAGACAATGTGTCTTCTATTCAAAGAACAGAGGTAAAAAAAGGTTTCTAGGACTGCCATTTGATACCCTACAAGCCTCTAACTGACATGTAAATTATCTAAAGGCGATCACTATTTATTATATCCCTATGCCTTCACCCGGAAGTAGAGGATTGTTTATGATCGATCTTTTTCGTGGTCTGTGGGAATATTATGCAAATATATGACAGACACAAAAAAAAAGAACATTTCCAATTAAGCAACAGAAAACCTGAACGAACTGGTGAGTTACCAAAGAAGCAAGCGATTATGAGAAAGAATGAAGAAAGAATAAAGAAGGAGCGTTAATAAATGGGATAATTTTGGATTCAGAACGGGACTTTATTCATGGGAAATGATGGTGTGGATTGTGGCAATGGTGTAGGCACAGATCAGTGATTGGTCTTAAAAACGTTGAAATGAAAAACAAAAAGACTTGATTGTCTATTCAGAGTTCAGTCTCCACAAACCAAGTCAGAGATCGATCATTTATTTTGGGCTTCTGGGGGGAGGGGAATTTTTGCTTTCTAATTAGCAAAATAAATATTTGCAAAACAAATCTAAAAGGAAATTTTTACTATCTCAATCATAACGGGAAGAGAGAAGGAGAATAAAAAGATGCATTCTACACCCCAAAAGTATAACAAGAATTCAAAGGATTCAAAGGAAAGTAACTTACATTATATATATATATATATATATATATATATATATATATATATATATGTGTGTGTGTGTGTGTGTGTGTGTGTGTGTGTGAGTGAGGGAGAGAGTCTGAAATGAAAAAAATCGTTAATAACTGTTTTTCCTAAAGGGGAAAGTGCTCAAATATTGGCTAGTAGGGGTAGATATAACATGAAATAGTTATAAGACCGACATGGTGTGAGAAAATTGTTTCTCGTATTTTCAATATTCAGACGAAAAATACTATATATATATATATATATATATATATATATATATATATATATATATATATATATATACGGAGAGAGAGAGAGAGAGAAACAGACAGACAGACAGACAGAGCGGGTGTAAAATCACACTAATAGACAAAGATAGATGTTAATTGATTTCAACGGCATATTAACCTATCTACGGTTAGTTTATGCCTAGATATTAGGGAATCATCTTTATTGTACGGTAATGTTGATATTTTTGTGTAATTGTTTTTTAAAAGTTTTTCCCCTCACGGTCCAGTCAAATTCGAAGAATTTTTAACAGATCTATTTGACCCACAGATAGAGTCCTACTCCCCATCCCGATGTAGAGGATTACTTCTGATCGATCTTATTTGTGGTCTGTAAGAATAATTTGTAAATCTACAGCAGGCTAAAAAAACTGTTTGTCATTAAGTAATAGAAAAACTGGACGAACTGCTGAGTTACCGAAGAAGCAAACATTTGTAAGATAAGAAATAATAAAGGAAGGGAGAAGAGGGAGAGGGCCAGAGCAGACCTGGGAGAAATAATAATGAATGTGTACTCCACAGATCTCTTAAACAGAAGCCTCACCATCAGATGTAATTTAGCGTTATACCTAGGACACCCCATTTTGAGGGTAGACCCTGCCCCTCTACAGAGGATACATTCTGAATTGCCTAAGTTCATCCTAACAGGCCGGTCAAGTAGATAACTATTTCGACGTATAATTTGATATTGTGAACTAGCCTCTAGCCGCAACATTAAAACTATATTAACAACCTACATGAGAAAACTAGTCAGAATATATCAGTGAATAATAATAATCTTGTAGATTCAGAAAAAAATACTTTTTTCGATCCATTACCGTTAATGAGGTTAGTATATTCTATATTTGATCTAAACTATTCAACAACGAATCTTTCTTTCAAAACATTACGCAAACTTTCATTTAGCAAGAAAATATCATCATCCATTATTTCAGGCAAAAACATTTTACTTTATCGTTTTGTAACGTTGTCATCCGCTCCTTTGATTCCATTTAAGTCAAAATGTTAGGTTTCCATATTTAATGTTTATGACAAAATATCGATGCTGTTTTAACAGAAATGCAGTCCCTTCTGATACACAATTACAACCAAAAGAATAGAAAATTAATCACTATTTTCGCTTAGAAATTAGGAAACGTTACGAAATTTGTTGAGAATTTTTGAGATCCAGTATCTAAAAAATTAAATAGAAATCTCATGGAACGCATTGCAAATAAGAGTAGGAAATGCTAGTCCAAATATAGACAAAAGTGTAATCTTTATTTCAATCAGCGTTAATTGCTTCAGGTGTAAAGAATCTAACAGTAACCCCTCCCCCCAAAAGAAAACAATCTCTGAGCTTTGCGCTAAAGAGTAACACAAATAAGACGGAAGAAAATATGGAAAAATAAAAAGCAAGCTAAGAAATTCAGAACCTTTAGACATTATTTATTCCCTCTTGAAAAGAAAAAATATCTTATGAATTTAAATTTGGACACACTGCAACTTAAATTGAAAAAAAAGCACACCAATCTCTCATTTAAATTCTGGTTGATAACATACACATATTATAGTTCTATTAAATGTTTCATGAGATGAAGTATTGTTAACCATTTTGAATTTTTTTTTTATTAGTGTCTATTTCAAATTAGTTTCTGCTGCTTCACTCAACTAATAAAACCGTCTTAAATAGTAAAGCAGCTGTTGTACTTCTCGAGGTAAAAAGAGATATTAGTTTCAACTATAACATCACTCATACAATATTATATATAAAATAATATATTACTACTATTCTTTTTACTCATGAGGACTGCTCAATATTTAATATCATCATCATCATCATCATGTCGCGCAATTAGCACGGATATCCATGACAATCTCTCGCCAACCTTCTTTATCATTCATTGTCCCAGGGAGGTCTGCTGCGCAGCATCCAGTATCCTGGTAGAGTTGGTCAATGTAAGTCCTTGGTGGGCATGTCCATGTGTTGTCTTCCACATCGTTTATGAGCTCGTCCTTGCTTCTCTAGCAGTGTCCTGCATGCCTTATCCGTCTCACTCGGATGATTTGTGAGATGGTGGGCAGGTTGCCATACAGCTGCTTCCTTGTGGGGTGCTGTTTTCACGACTTGTTCAAGACGGCACGTAGCATTCTTGTGCAGCTCCCATCTAGCTTATTCCCAAGGCGCCTCGTTAGGGTCAAGTGGTGCAGCCATACAGCAGTACTGGTTTAACCACAGCCTGGAAGAATTGTCGCTTTAACTTGACAGTGAGATCGGATTTCCCTATGATTGATAATCTGTTTATGTCCGACCATGCCTTTCCTTTTCGTGTATTAACATCGCTTTCTGTGGATGAGATATTACTACTGAATTGTCCTAGTGGCTTTAGAGGCTTACCGTTGAGTGAGGAGATGTCTCCTTTCTTTTTGAAACACATGAACTCAGTTTTATCGGAGTTCACATAGGCCATCAGCGTAATCTGCATCTGTGACAGTCTGTGCGGGATATTGCCTGCTTCTTTCCTTTTTTAGTGTGAAATCTTTTTCCTTCATGGTATCTAATGATGTATCTAGTACATTATATCTAATGATGTTCGGAGTACATAGTCTAGGCATATTATAAATATATATGGTGCTAATTTATCTCGTTGTAGGACTCCAGCGGCGATTTCAAAGACATCTGTGTCGCCATCAGGCGAGCGTACTATTGCTTTAGTGTCTTTGTAGAGCATCATTATAGCGGCAACCGTTTCTTTGGGGAGACCGTATGCTAGTATCATTTGTTCCATTTTCCCTCTGTGTATGGAATCAATTGCCCTGGGGAAATCTACGAATAGCAGCGTTGTCTCTAGATTCTTTGCTCGAACCCCTTCTATGATCCGTCGAATAGTCAGGATTTGAGAGGTTATGGATCGATTTCTGCGAAATCCGTTTTGGTTTTTCCTAAGGATTTTCTCTATTTCGGGTCGTATGCGATAAAGAAGAAGAGCATTATATATCTTAGTTGCAATAGAAGTAAGAGTTATGCTTCTGTAGTTTTTAACGTTTCCAAGGTCGCCCTTTTTGGGGAATGGGAGGATGCAGCCTTTCGTCCATTTATCTATTCTATTTACTCTATATACTGCATTGAATAGCATAAGCAGTATGTCATTAAAATTTCTAATCTTCCATACCTCGAGGGGTATTTCGTCAAGAACTGCAGCTTTTCTACCTTTTAGTTTCTATAAGAATTTCGTTGAGTTCTTCTGTTGTGAAATCCCCGTTTGATGTCTACTTGTCTATCTACGATCATTTGGGTATTATTTTCTATGATTTTAGCGGGGTTCCCCAGCAGTTTCTGGAAGTGGTCTTTCCATTTCTGGAATCTCTCTTTTTGGTTGGTTGCCTTTAGCTTTGATCTAGAGGTACTTTTCCTACCACTAATTTCATTTACTGTTTGCCATGCTAATCGCAACTGCCTGTCTTCCACTGATTGTCTGATATTATTTATTTGTACTTGGATGCATTCTATTTGTTCTTTTTTATATGTTTTGGTTAGTTATATCTGGGCTTTCCTAAGGTTGTGTGAATTGGTGTTAGTTGGGTTTGTTTTATTACGCTGGACTGCTTTTTCTTTACATCGTTTCTCTTTTCTCTAACTGCTTCTGTCTCCCAGGATAATCAGGTGTTTAGGGGATTATGGAATTATTTGAATAGACAGAAATGGTTGAACAAGAGTTAGTTTCATATTTCGTATCAGAACTTTGAAAATTTACAAGCCTATCATCTTTAAGACTGTTGACATAAATGAGGCTCTAAGAAGCAACGGAGGCTATATCAAAGATTACATATTTCTACAAGCATAAGTTTTTTCATTGATAATATTGATACTCTAAAATCGGACATTACATTTATTCCAACCAGTTACTTATAAGATATCAAAACCTTTACGTCGCTTTGTATTTTATGTTCATCACTTACTGAATATTAAACTGAAGATTAAAAATAGCTGACCATATTCCTGGTTCTTTTGCTATAAATGAAAACATTAAATGAAAT
The DNA here is from genome assembly GCA_023376005.1 of Doryteuthis pealeii. NCBI lineage: Eukaryota > Metazoa > Mollusca > Cephalopoda > Myopsida > Loliginidae > Doryteuthis > Doryteuthis pealeii. Next base: position 81,908,471 of record CM042137.1, read on the forward strand.
TCATTTTTGAAGTAAATGATGTTTATCTACAGTTCCAATCACAAATTAAGCGTTTCATTAACATAATATTTGTTACATAGACAAACATAATATATGATACGCATATACTTTTTGTATACATACATCGGTTTCTCAAAGATTTTCTGCACATCAGATTGACATATAATATTATATTCACTACTGTGTAATTATAGAATTCAATTATCAAGTTTAACATATAAAAGTTTAATATAATATGAAAAATGTTATATTTACTTCAATACTAAGTCAACAACAAGTCTCTATTCCATGTCGTGAACTCTTCTGTTTTTTTAACAGAGAGCGAGGAGTACGTAATGGTTATCAACGATCCGAACGATCCGAATTCAATTTTGAACGAGGTTATTTTCTTTTTCTTTTATGTTTATATTCTTAGAAAAAGCATGAATACATCTATAGATTAACAGTTGATCAAACTGGACTTGCCAGATTTTGTAAAGACAACTGACCAAGGAGAATGAAAGTTGGATGCAAATTTCTGATCAACACATCATGGGCCATGATGGTGGGTTAAGACACAATGCACCTGACTTGAGAAATTCAGAGTACTATTGTGTTATCTGAAAATCGCTTGGGCTAGTATATATATATATATATATATATATATATATATATATATATATATATATATATATATATATATATATATTGAGTTTCATTAATATCTTATGCCTACAAGTAGAGTTACATTTTGTATTTCTTGTCTTGAAGTCCAATTACTGAAAATACATTTGTCATCAAATCATTTCAATTGTCTTTTGCTATTATTACTTTCTTAGTTAACTTTTACATTTCCACTCAGGATATCAAACTGTTTGCTCAAACCATGAAAATGTCCTACTATGATGCAAGCACAACAATAAGAGAATTTCCACTCCCTAACCACATCTTTACATTTTCGACTTTTGGAAAGAATTCACCCAAAATCCGACCTGTTCTGGGCAATGTAAAACGGCGAAACCACCATGATATACTTTTTTCTTTCCATTTAAAAAGTCCACCTATATGAAATCCGGTGATTACTATTATGGAATTTGGATGAAAAGGACGAAAATTGAAGGTTGACGTCATCAGAGATTTTAACAGAATTCTTAATATATCAAAATAGGAACGTGAATGTATATTTTAGCTTTGCGTTTGTCTGGGTTTTTGTGGTAAATATTTTGATTTACCGAGACAGTCAATGTACTCATTGTAAATGAAAAAAAAGATCGCAAAATTGTAGACATTATACTTGATTCACATAAAGACAAATATGACTGATTGATTTTGACAACAAGTCTTTAATCGAACAATTTTCATCGAATCACATTGAATAAAAACTTGAAAAATCTTTTAATTTGATAAAAGATGTTTCAAGTATAATAGATTTAAATGTGAAATCTTCATGTAAACATTAATTTAAAATTGTAACAAAATTTTAACTATCCATTTTACCGAAATCACATTGGAAAAAATACAAATGTGCACTACGACATTCTTAACATAGCATTTCAATTCTTTTTTTATGAGCAAATTCAGTTGTCAGTTTTATTGAATTTTATTAAGTTGAAATTAAGATATTTGATATTTGACTTGAAATATTTCATATTTGAATATTTCGTTTGAAAATTTTCCAATAATTTTTTTTACGTCCAGATTTCTCATTCTTTTTAGTTTTTTTCTTTTTTTTTTTACAAATGTAAATAAATCACAAGCAAATAACAAAAATAATCCAAGCACAAATTAATGAAAGCTTTTTTTTTCAGAAAAATTTTGACTATTTTCTTTCGATCCAAAACAAGAATAATATGTTTTAACCTCTAAATCAAACATCTAAAAATAAATCGAAACTTTTCACTTATAACGCATTTTATATTTTCTTTAATGCTGCTATGGTAATATCCATTTTACTCTACGAGAACTATTTATCATCACACTTTCAAAACAAAAACGTTTAAGTGCACAAATTCCACCCCTGATTGTATTCCCCGCAAAAACGGTAAGCCTCTTAAAGGTGGTGTCCTAAGTATGACACTAAATTGCATCTGTTGACTTCTGGAGCTCCGGGGAGTGTTGAGTACCCCTGCATTCTAACATGGAGTGATACTAATTGTTATTGTCTATCTATTGGTCAAATATATCAGTTTAAAAATCATTTGTATTCGATAGGACCATGTGAATTTCTTCAAATTTTAATTCGTACACTACTTAACAAAAATGTAACTATGAACGTACAATGGACGCGATTCCCTAACCTCGATGCATAAAATAACTAGAGAGGGAGGATATGCCGTTAAAAATAATCCCTCACTACCCACTTATTAAAGATATGTCCTTTACAAGAAATCTGTGGAAAAGGCAAAATATGTTGTACATGAAATTCAACTTGTTATTTAGATATTCAACAAAGTTTGGCATTGCTTCTGCAATCTTATTAAATGTAATTAATCATTCATAGTTTTTGTTTGTGTAAACTCTATCAGAATATTTTTAATACTTTGATGTTGAAATATGAATTTCCTATTTATCTCACTTTCATTAAAAGAAAGTTCCTTAATGAAAACAGTCTTGAATATTAATTGCTTTTTCGATGGTTTTCTACCGCCATTGATATAATCAGCTTTCTATGCATGCATTAAATGCCTTAAAAGCTCCTTGTGTGATTTATTATAAAAGATTCTAATTAATTGCACTTCTAAATTAAATAGCATATTCTTCAACGTATGAAACATATTTTGTTCTACTAGAACAACTCGTTTGGAAGATTCAATTTTTAAGAATGCTTATACATGAAATTATCTCGGAATGAAAACACCTGGTCCGAAAAATAATAATTTCCTATCATCAAGAATTTTGTCTTTACAATATTTACTCTCCGAGGAGAGGGTGATATATAGCCCATGGTGTTTTAATGAGAGAGACCCACACGAATTTAAACCTTACAAAATTGCCTATTCCCTCTTGTAATTCATCAGAAGACGCCTCAGTTATCAGAGACTAACCATGACCCTTATCCATTTGATACAATGGGGAGGTTCTGTGTGGGATCTTTTAACGGCATTTCGATCCATCTTGCGTTATTATATGCCTCGATGTTAGAGAATTGCGTACATTTTATATATATATATATATATATATATATATATATATATATATATATGTGTGTGTGTGTGTGTGTGTGTGTGTGTGTGTGTGTGTGTGTGTGTGTGTGTGTGTGTGTGTTTATGCAATTTTTAAGAATTTTGAACACAGTTATACATCAACTATCTCTATCTAAAGCAAATAATTTGCACCCATTTGTGTGGTTAAGCATTACTATCTAATTCCAATAATTATATGGCTTCAAGTAATTATTTCTATGTAATAATAGTAATTTGTTTACATAGTTATATGCTTTCAATTAACTAATAACATTTCTTAGTAAACCATTATATCATCAACTATTCTTAATAAAAACAATCCGCATTTATATGCTAAAAAGTATACCTACGTAATAAAAATCATTTTAACCATATCTATTTTACTAATAGAGGGGACCTGGATAAATACTATCACCTCGGATCAGAAGACCAGGGAGTAATGACAATGAAAGGTTACTTCAGAACGGGACATGCCTTTTAGTGCCATAGCCAGGATACATTCTTTTGCGAGGGATATTCAAGGGATACAGCCAACGTATTCTAATGCCTGACTATTGTGGACTTTGACATCAAATTTTTACTTTGAAAAATACCAAATGACATTGTTATAAATGAAATCTCTTTTCTAAGATTAAATATAGATGTATTAACATTATCACATTTCTTCTAGAATTAAAGGAGTAATAATCTATATATTAGTATTTTTCTAACTACCTATCGACCTTCATCTTTGGGACCTGACATACATCATACTATGTTTGGGGTGGGGTACTAAGTGACGCGAAACCTATCTTCCATGCTCACGTGCGTCTGATATTAATACATTGTTCAATAGACAAAACCAAGCGACGAAGTTAATTTTTCTATCCCCAACTTTCTTATTGCCAACGTCATCGCGACACCTGTCTCAGCTAAATACGTTTGTCTCACTTTAGCTGAAATACTACAGCAGTGTTGGAATTGTAATAAGCAATTGATTGATTTTTTATTTCATAAAATGTAATTGTATTCAAAATGCAAACATGCATGCATCAGATTTCAACAACCAGATATCATATTGATGCGGTTAATGTTGGTTTACAAACATCATTAATAAGTCTTCAAAATATGTATTGTTCGAATTCTAAAAATCATTTTCCATATATTTACTGCTAAAGTGAGTTTTTCAATCTAAGTTTGAGTAAAGTTAGGGCAAAAAAAGGAACATACTTTAAGAAAACTATTGGCAGTCAGTGTCAAATGTATATATATTATATATATATATATATATATATATATTATATATATAGAGAGAGAGAGAGAGAGAGAGAGAGAGAGAGAGAGAGAGAGAGAATGGACAAAGCAACCAGAGTTCAAATTCTGAACGAGGCTTGTTTCATTTCACATAGCGCTAATATCCTTGTTAAAGGTATGCATCAAACTATTCTCCCTCCAGATATGTGTAAATAATAGGGCAGACATTTCTCTTTAACCTTAACATGGCAATGTGTCTAGGTGAAGGAAAACTGAAATTAGACCTCTAAAACACCGCTTAAAAATTGACCTTGTACTACATCGTGCTTGTGCTGATGAGTCGGTAAATATATATATATATATATATATATATATATATATATATATATATATATATATATATATATATATATATATATATACATACATATATATATATATATAACTAGTTCTAGAAAAAAGGGGGTACTGAGAGTATGACACTAAACTGAATCTGTCGACGACGATTTAGTTCTGGGGCTCTGGAAGTGTCGAGTACCACTCTATTGTCATCACTCTCAGGTCCGTCTTGATCCAGAGTGGTAGTAACTGTTAGAGTCCCATCGATGTGTCAAATAGATGTATATAGGGATTCTTGAATGTATAACTATAGAACAAATTATTATTAGATATAATTATTAATGAAAGATAGAATGACTTGAAATCATTTAACTACATGCAAATTATTTGCATTAAGAATTGTTACGTCAGGCTAAAATTGTATAGAAAAGATTCTTGAAACCATATAACTGTGAAAAAAGTGACTACTTTTAGATAGAAACAATTGATTAAGACCACATAACCGTTAACAAATCATTAATATTTGATAAGAATATCCGAAACCATATAACTGGGTAAATTATTTGTATTACATAATAATACTTGATCATATAATTGTGTGCAACCAAACGATTAGAGTTTTAAAAATGCAATGGAACATTAAAAATATAGTTATTACGGTAATCAAACATTTAGAAAATAATCAAATTTTGACATTAAATAACCCATATGGAGTTGATATTCTTTCAAACAAATAAACCAAACCATAATTGTATTGTATCATGTTAAACAGTGTATTGCCCACAGATTAAACTAGTTACTATGATTTCTATGTCTAAGCTGTGTTCCTGTAACTAAGAGTAACGGTTTGAATAGAGAGTGCATTTGCAAGCGTGATACCCATATTTTTATTAAGTTGAGAACAAAAAAAATTAGATTACTAAATTGAAAACAACAATAAAAAGGATAAGGAAATATTTTTGTGGAAATTTTAGCAAACTAATTGATTTTTCAAGTTCGTAGAAATGTGGTCAGATTAATTAGGTTTCACCAATGTAAAGAAGGTACGAGCCATACTTTTCGCAGCAGCTGAAAATTATATGTATGTACTGAACAACTTTCATCTAGTAAATGAGTTGATCAATGCACTCTATATTTCGTGTGTTGAAATCTATATTTGTCATTTCCAAAGTTGTCAACACAACTGAAAGATATTAATCATTGTTTCCTACTTCCCCTCGTAGTCAGTTTAAGTAAGTTTCAGGAAAGGAAAGGAAGCATGTGTTCTAGTTTTCCCAAGAGTGTAAGCTTGTTGTTTCTTGTTACTTCCGGTTCAAACTGTTTCTCGCTGTCGTAGAAGAACCACCGGAAAAGAGCCATTTTTTTTGCAGCAGCAATGACAATATCGTTGTCCGAAAATTATACTGTACGTCTTACCTAATGTAAATGATCGATGCATTCCTCAATTCGTGGATTGAAAGTATCTTTTCCACTAGCATCGCTTTCGCCACCCTTGTAAGACATGGTCCACTGCTTAAATCAACTGTTTGGTTGCTTTTCGTAAACATTCATGAAGTACCGATGAATATCTTTTTTCCGCATAAAATAATTCAATGACAGTTCTATTTTCATTTTAAACGACATCTTGCAAGACTGCTACTCAACTAATATTTTTAATAGGACAAAATAAAGTATCGATTATAGTTGGGAAGGTTCAACTGCTACTGCCATATCATCAACATACGTCGTGGAACAACATAATGAAATGGAAGGCATTGCTTTTGGAGCGCAGAATCCAAGCTTTTGTTCCTCACTGGTGAAAATGCATTGGTAATGGTGGAAATATGTAGAAAAATAATGTTTTGTCGTTGAAAGCTCTTTTGTGGAAATAAAGGTCATTTCTTTCGGAGTGTCCTACATTTTTATTGTCATTTTCTCATTTCATTTTGATATTCATTACAATTGTCTAGATTATTTTACCTTATTAGGAGTTACATGACATAGACATGGGAAACTTGAAAGTTATCTACCATATTTTCTCGCTTGTGCTGATAAACGGTATATAGTAAAAAAGATAATACGTTGTTTGTTTGTTTTGTTTTGTTTTTCAGCCATGACCTTTGCTGAGAGAGAACTTCTGATGCTTTTTTTCTCTATGTATGAATTTCAATTTCCTACTACCTTGAAGGAAATTCAGCCTATGCAGTATTTTTCTCTGGGCACTAAGTGACCAAGCTGCAATACCTTTTATTTATCACTGACAATGATTTACCAATTATTTTTACTTAGGACTACCTGTTATACCTAATTCCAATAAATTATAAATATGTGTTACTTTAAAGTATCTTTCATTTTACTTTAACAGTTTTAACTTTCTTTGCTTGGATCATTAAAAGAAAACTGATGTTGATCTGACATTATGATTACACGAATCAATCATTTTTGAAAGTTCGGTCATAAAAAATAACTTATTCTTTCTCTACAAATAACATTTTAAACAATCTCTCATCTCAGAAAATATTGAGGTTCTTCCTTCATATGTGACGTTTAGATTTTTAGTTTGAAGTGAACGTACAAAAATATTTATCTTTCATATAAGGAAGATGAAAATTGTATAAATGGTTTCAACTATGCATTAATATACCAAATGGAAAATTAAATTGTTTTTTTTATAGATACACATAACTTTCTAGGGAAAAAGCAAATGCTGATAATAATATTAGTGGTATCTATGGATATACCACAGTATATTTAACTATTACAACGTTTGATATGTATACTTTAAAAGCAATTGCAAAAGTTCAATATGTAAAAAGTATAATACTTGATTTACCCCCCCCCCTCTCTCTCTCTCTCTCTCTCTCTCTCTCTCTCTCTCTCTCTCTTTCTCGATCAGATTAGTGTTATCGCCCTCTCTCCCCTTTCTTTTGTACCTCCGTGTGTCCCAGTTTAACCCCTATTCCCTTACCCTAAAATCCTCCAACTCCATAACTACGAAGCTTCTCCGGATCGGAGGAGGTGTTAAAGTGTGATACATAAGTAGGTAGTTTCTCTTATCTCAATCAGAATACCAAATTAATTAACAAGAAAAAGATAACTAGATTTTTAAATTCCAGCAGATCACGGGATGAAGATGAAAGAAAACAAAAAGATAGACAAATACCTGGACCTTGAAACAGAATTGAAAAAATTGCGGAATATAAGGTTGAAAGTGATACCAATTGTAATTAGTGCACTTGTAACGGTCCCCCAAATGTTTAGAAAACCGACTAGAGGAATTGGAAATCAGATGAAGATTTGAGACCATCCAGACAACAGCATTGTTAAGATCAGCAAAAACTCTCAGGTCTCCAGGCCTCAGAAGTGCCAAGGAGACTTGAGAAGGCTTGTTGTCTCTCAGATGCCAGTGAAGGACCATCAGCTTATGTTGGTGTGAAAAAACAACTTATAGTGGTAGTAGTATTAATGAGAAAATTGCTATTTTAACTAATATGGTCATTCAGATAATTACAACTGTCCCTTGCAAGATGTTTAGAGACAAACAAAGATTATGAATGTTTTTTTTTAATTTGAAGATATTGCAATATTTTACTGAGTGCAAAAATATTTAAATTACTAGCTAAGAAATATATATATCAACTCAGGTGTATAAGAGTCACATATCTACTTACATAGTGGTCCATCACATACTGATGTAATTGTAAAAAATGAATATCGAGGTATATATGTATTAGCCTAACTTGAAAGTTACTATTTACAAGACAAGTATTTGTTCTTAAGCACTACCTATAGTTAGAAAGTCATCGATCAAGCTTTTTGCACACATCATCGTCAACTTGTCAAAAATGTCTTTTTTCAGATAATCTATAGAAGCGATTTTCATTTTTGCAATGTTTATTTTCATAGTAAAGCAGATATTCTTTATCGCCTGGTATGTTGGGCGGACATTTCAAGAGATCAATATAATGATGCTAGTATAAGAAATAGATTCAGACACCCAGGTAACTATTTGATACAATATGAGAGTAGAAATCCCAGATCATTATATGAGATTTGTAACTCTTTAAAACAGCAGATTCTGATGCCTTTAGTAGTTTGCATACTACCTTGGGAACTTTTCAGATTGAATAATTGCACCTCTTTGAGCATAAATAATTTGTCTGAACACCCGTTATAAATAAAGTATTACCGTTTTTTCAACAAATTTGTAAGGTTAAGTAAGGTTGCTTGATTTTTAAATCAAGGAACTCTCGTGAAACTCTAATAAATAAATAAGGGTGAAACTAGATTTCTTCGGCAAATTAAAAGAAAAACGAATGCCAGAAATTTGAATAATACTGTAATATTACCAAGGGTTTCTTACCTTTTTTAAGATACAGTAAACTAAATTTTTTGTTTTGAAATATACAGAAGATTCTGTCTATCAGCTTATCAACAGCTGTGTTAAACTGACTTTCATTTATTTTTTCAATTTGATTTCTAAGAAGAAATTCAACTTCAAAGTAACGAGCCAGACGCTTTAATCCACGTTTACAGATTTTTTAAATTATTTTCACTAGATAATGATATTTATGACATTGGCTTATACAATTATCTTGTGAAAATAACTGTTTTAAACCTTTTAATGTTTTAAGTGATTTAATCAAGTTTGATAGGAATGAAATTTGAAACTGACAACATGTGAAAGAAAATGTTTGACGAGAAAGCATAAGAAAAGAAATAGGGAAATATCCCTCAAAATGAGCCGAGATGTGCAATTATTTATCCTAAAGATAAACACATCAATGAATTAGTTGAGTATACATATAAAATTATAGGTTTTTGTTTACCTATACATATGTACACAATCGTTCATATAGGAGAAAAAATATTTCAAAAAGTTTTACTGAATTTTATGAACTGATTAAAGAAGTTTGATTGATTTTAACGATATCTCGTCCATGGGTTTTAGGCAAAGAGGTTAGGAAATTTGATACATTGCACGTTCTTATTTACATTTTATGTTGTTACTAAAAAGTATTTTTACCACAAAATCACATATCTAGTGCACACTGTGAGTACTGAAATCACTTTAGTTGCAATCGTCAGGAACATTGAAATACTTACTAGCACGCCCGGGCAGGATTGACGATTGTCTTATATGTATAAGTTAGAGTAGCATTGAATAAAATCGACGGTACTTGGTAACTATCAGCCTCCCGCCTATGTAATTATAATCGCATAGGAGAGAATCTGAGAGTTATCAAATGCCGTTGACTTCAGGAGATATAAATGATCTATCACTGATATGGTTCACTCTTAATATATGTATATATATATATATATATATATATATATATATATATATATATATATATTGCGGGGTAGGTACAACCCCCATTTTATAGGTACACTCAATAATGTTATCCACCTGAAGGGAAATTGATCTCCCTAAAATGTAAAATCAGTTTCCTTCGGTCTTGCTTGAGCAACAAGAATGCCTCAGAAATGTTTAAATGTGGATAATTATCTTAATAAGATAAATACTTTGTTCATTTTTTCTAGCTTTAAAATATTAACACTGTACAATCAGTTATGCCATGCATTGACATGGCTTTACAATAATTATTGTGAGAGTATACCACTTGATGGAAACGCAATTTTCCTCTATGAGGAAAACATTTTTACGTTTAAAAACTTTCCGTGAAGTCAGCAATCCCCCTAAGCTCTACATCAAATTGTTTGGCTTTTTTTTTAAATATATATATATATAAGCGAGATATAGCATGTTAGGGAAGAAATATATGCATATATTGGTCATACTACATTCATTATCTAGGATTGCTGAGGTTCACGCCATCCCCCAAAAAAAGAACCAGAAGTGTCAGTAGCATTCATTAAGGCAGTGTTTGAAACAATTCACAATTTGTTCTATTTGGCTATTTCATGTCAACAGATATATATTCATGGAAGTTGGTGCAATGAAATGACATAAAATGATTACGTGCACCTGTTGGTTATTTCTTTTAAATAACCGTTTTCCTAAAATTTAAGATAAGGAAATTATTGCGTGAATTTGCAGCTGTTATGAACAAACGTTTTTTTTTTTTTTTTTCATTTTCCTATTCCAATGCAGTAAATAAAAATTGAATAAAAAGCGCTACTTCCAACTTAATGCAAAAAATGCACAGAAGATAATCACGCATTTGCCACAAAGTCGATATATAGTGATGAATTACCAAAACAAGATTCCACATATAAAGCGATTTTTTGAAATAATTTTATAAATATTCAAAAGTGGGTGTCATACCATTAAAAAAGAACAAATGAACCAACAAATCTTATTTTTAAGATCAATAATTCTGGCTTAGCTCTACTATACATCTTTAACTCTATCTTTTGTGATATGAGATCACAACTAAATAAGGGCCTTGGCATGAAAATAAACTGCATCCGATGGTAAGGTGTCAGTTCTGGAGGATTTTGAGTACGCATTCATCAATATTATTCCATGGCTCACTCTCACTCAAGGTGGCAATACAATTTTTTATTGGATAGGTATACCTCATACCATATAAGTGAGTTCAAACGAATTATTATTATTATTATTATTATTATATTATTATATTATTATTATTAAATAGGATTAGTTACTTTCAACCATATAATTATATATACATGATTTCTATAAAAGATTTGGTATTATATAATCCATAAGGTGTTGATATGCCATTAAATAAACAAGCTAAACCAACTAAATGAAAATAGTATAATACTTAATATATCAAACATTCACAGTCGTCTTTTTAATGGAATGGTGAAATAGGTTTAGATAAAGATATCTTAACCGAAGTATTGTGAGCTCGAAATTTTCCTGTGAATTTAGGTACAAGCCTATCTGAAGGCCAAAGGGTTATGAGATCTATGGCTTTTTTCTTTGTGGTCTGGGTTATGGTATTTTGTTTTTGATGCCTAAGTGATATTTTCTCTGCAAGCAATTATAGGTCTTAGTAATTAATTATGATTATATTTTGTATGAATGTTTGGCTTGATAATTTGTATTAAGAATTTTCTGACTGTTGTTCTCATTTGTATTGTTATATGCACAATGATATCAATTACCACCTACTTCGACCGCTTCTAAGGCTGAACGGGGAGAATAAAGTAACAGCGTTCCTACCGCTTGTGTCTTTGTGTCTCGTTCCCAATCGGAGGTTTAGCTATCACTGACATAGCAGTCATCGGAGACTACGCTACACATCTCGTGGTCTCAAAGCATTCTAAACTGAATAAAAGTAAATACTTTCACAAGTTAACATGGTTCCTGTATTCATTATAGTCAGTTACTAAACTGAGCTTGGTTTAGAATGAGACCATAAATACATGACATCTAGTGATCGTATTCTACCCTGGTTTGATAACCCTTATAGCACATGAAGCATCCCAAAATTAAGTATAGTTTATATATTGTACAATGACGCAAATATGGAGCACCTAGTGAGGATCGAACTTACAATCAGTAATTATTCTGCAACCCTAATTTGTTAACCACTAGAGGCGTGCTTAGGGTAACAGTTATCGTCGTAGTGAGAGACATCGATGACCCAAGTTCAAATCCTGGACGGTGCTGTGTGCGTTTCGCACTAATGCCCTTGGAAAAGACATAAATCCACCCCCAGCTATGAGTAAATACTAGGGAAAACTGGGTTCTTTCGACTTAGTTAAGCAACCAGTCTAGAAAGAGAAAAACTTCAAACTAGCTGTACTCTGTTTAAAGATATACCATGCGTCGCATCCTTTAAAAGGGTTGGATAAATGTATGCTTTTCGAGTGACTACAAGGTTCTCTCTCTAATTCATTCGCTTGTTTTGGTTATTGATTCGATAAGAATTTATATTTCGATTAGTCAGATATTTCAGCAAAGAGAAAAAGAAAAACATATTCGTCTAATGCACCAATTATTCTAAATACAAAATGACGCTCAAAAACGTAAAACTCAAATTACATCAGTATCTACTTTTAAATATGACTACAGTTCGCGTATTGTGTATTTTAAAATATTTCTACAATCTGAACTAGATAAACACAGAATTGTCTGTTCAGTCGAGATAATACAAATTGTAACATTTGGTTTTGTATTGTCCTTGTCTTGTTGACCGAACATTCAACATTGATTATTGGGAGCTGAAATTGCCGAGATAAGAAAGACCAAACGATATCGAGATTCGCATAAAATAGGTTCCAGGCCAATAGCATACAAACACAATGCTGTGTCTTACATAGTGCCACAAAAGATAAGTCAATAGTTAATAAATTTAAGGGAACATGATTTAAGGTTTTTGTGTGTTACACGTGTGTGGCTTCACTTCGAAATGTTATAGAATGATTTGCAAAAGATAAAGTACATACAAATACAATCTTTTAAGCCGGTATAGGTGTGTGAGAGTGTGTATGTATATAAAATAGGGATTATCAATGAAAGATAGCGTATGATAGTACACACGTATGCAACCAGTGTGCATCGTCTTACATTTAAACTTGTACACACTTTCCCTTTGGAAGTACGCACATGTCGATTGACAAAACAATTGTTATTCATTCCTTATGTGCGTATCAGTTATAAAACCGGTATTATAATAAAGGCTACAGCCAACAAACATTGATTTTAACGTCATTTTTGCCCAAAAGGAATATTTCTAACAGATTTTTTTACCCTTAGACAGGGCCTTAACAGATGTTACCACAGTAATGTCAATAAATAGGTATTCCACACTTAACAGATCTAGAACCTCACCTTCAGATGTAGTTTAGTATTGTACGCAAGATACCCCTTTTTGCGTGGTTCTTGACCCTCAGCAGAGGATATATTTTAACATTAGAAAAGCCTCTGAAAAACGCCCACTTTAAAACTGAAGAAAATAAGGTATTTATTGTTAAAGAAAGAAAAAACATAAATGCAGTACACATAGGTTTACTTTTGAAAGGGAAGTTACAATACTAAGCTATGTACGTTGAAGCAAGGTTTTTCAACAAAAGATCCAAATCACTGTAATACATTTCCCTCAGGAAAACATCACATTTGGTGACGCAAAACTTATAAGTCTGCGAATAACAATATATCATTGCCTACTCAATAATTTAGTCTCAACATTTACACACACACAGATTTCATATTAATATATATTTGAAAAGGATCTCTTATGTGACAATTCCAAGCAAGTGTATCACTTCGTTTTTATTTGCACAATTTGATAAATATTTACGTATATTTCATTCAAATCTCTACGTGTGTATATTAGATTGTGTTCGTCTTGGTTAGATTGTTCAATGAACGTATTCTGAAAATCGTATTCATGAAAATGATCTGTGTTACTTATCTTGACAGGCATTTAAAGATTTCTATAGAGGAATATTTATAGACTTTTTCATGCACAGTTAGTCGGATCATAATATTACGTCGACCAACTTTATGTTCAATGCGGTTTTGGTTTTGTTTTCTGCAACACTGATCTACAATAATTCAAAACGCCTTCCTATGGATTTTTTTCATTTGAAAGATTCGATTAAACTTCTTTTTTATTTTTAGAGTAAGCAGAAAACAAACACAGTACATGTGTTTTACTTTGTTTTTAGAAGCTTTAGATTGGCCTATTCTGATTGTTTTATTAGTATATATTTATTACAAGCACAGTAGACATAAACATGAGATTATGTACATATGGATCGGCACAGTTCTATTTGTGGTTATATATTTTCAGTGTTGGAGTTTAGTAATAAATAATAGCAAATAATATTCATTTTGATTGAATAATCTTCCACTAAAAATGATAAAATCCTGCAGTTCTTGGTTTAGGAAAGACTGTGTGGCTATTCAATGATTGTTTGCATTTCACCTTGTGTTAATTCCCTTGGGAAAAGATTATGAATAACTAGCAGGGGAAACTGGACTCTTTAACCTTGGTATGGCAACCAGTCTATGAATTCAAACCAGATGTACTCCGAATAAAAATGGCGAGGGAGAGGCTGCCATCTAGAATCAGACACGTCCGTAGATGTCGAAAATAGCAACAGACTCAATGTACGTTAGCTGCAATAATCGACCACGGACCTACTGGAATCTCAAACCCACAGTGCGAAAGTATGGCACGGACTCTGGATCATGTGCAATACGGACTGTAGATCTAGGGAGACTTGTTGTCACTCACTTCAGTAAAAAAAAAAAACACCAGTTAAAATTGGTGTGAAAAAAACCCAGCAATGAGTAAAATAATTATGAAAGAATAAATAAATTAGAAAACAAAAATGGGAAGAAAAACAATAATATGGACACTTCAAATGGCAAATCGGAGAGGTTGCACATGAAAAAACCTGGACATGGTTAAGAAAAGGAAACATCAAAAGAGAAACTGAATCACTAATAATTGCTGCACAGAATAATGCCATAAGGACAGACTATATCAAAACAAAAATTGAAAAGACCCAACAAAATAGTAAATGTAGACTATGCGGTGACAGAGATGAGACTGTAAACCATGTACTATGCGAATGTAGCAAACTAGCACAACGGGAATAGAAAACTAGGCATGACTGGGTTGGAAAGGTAATCCACTGGGAATTATGCAAAAAATTAAATTTTGACCATACATCAAAATGGTATATGCATAAACCAGAATCTATTCTTGAGAACGAAACACATAAAATTCTCTGGGACTTTGAGATAAAAACGGATTACCTTATCCCAGCAAGAAGACCAGACCTAGTGTTGATTAACAAAAAAGAAAGAAATTGTCAACTGGTGGATTTTGCAGTTCCAGCAGATCACAGGGTGAAGCTAAAGGAAAATGAAAAAATGGACAAATACCTGGACCTTGCCAGAGAACTGAAAAAGTTATGGAATATGAAAGTCAAAGTGATACCAATTGTAGTTAGTGCACTTGAAACGGTCCCAAAAAGATTGGAAAAAAGTTTCGAAAATCTGGAAATCAGAGGAAGAATCGAGACCATCCAGAATACTGCACTGCTGCAATTTGCCAGAATACTCAGAAGAGTCCTGGAGACCTGAGGAGACTTGTTGTCACTCTGACTCCATTGAAAGGCCATCAGCTAACGCTGATGTGAAAAACTCAAAAGGAGTGATTAGTATTAATAATAATAATAATAATAATAATAATAATAATAAATGATATTCATAATAACAACCTGTCGAATGGTAGATTCTGCTGTGCTAGCAGATCCAAAAGTGAAAAGCTGGACAAATACATGGAATTAGCATAGAGTTGAAAAAGCTATGGCACATGAAAGTAACAGTGATACCAATACTAGTCTCCAAGAACCTGGAAAAGGGATTCTATGAACTAGAGATTAAAGTAAGAATTGAAGCTATCCAGACCACAGCACTAATAAAATCGGCTATGACACCTAGAAGAGTAATAGAGAACTAAGGAGAATTGCTGTCATTCAGACTCCAGTGAAAAAACATCAGATAGAGCTGGTGTGAAAAATTCCAGTAATAATAAGACTTGGACATGGTTAAGAAATGGAAACCTCAAAAGAGAAACAGAATCACTTATAATTGCTGCACAAATTAATGCCATAAGGACAAACTACATCAAAGCGAAAATTGATAAGATCCAACAAAATAGTAATTGTAGACTTTGTGGTAATAGAGATGAGACTGTAAACCATATACTCTGCGAATGTAGCAAACTAGCACAACGAGAATACAAAACTAGACACGACTGGGTTGGGAAGGTGATCCACTGGGAATTATGCAAGAAATTAAATTTTGACCACACAAAAAAATGGTATATGCATAAACCAGAATCTATTCTTGAGAACGAAACGCACAAAATTCTCTGGGACTTTGAAATTAAAACGGATCACCTTATCCCAGCAAGAAGACCAGACCTAGTGTTGATTAACAAAAAAGAAAGAACTTGTCAACTGGTGGATTTTGCAGTGCCAGCGGATCACAGGGTGAAGCTAAAGGAAAATGAAAAAATTGACAAATATCTGGACCTTGCCAGAGAACTGAAAAAGTTATGGAATATGAAAGTGAAAGTTATACCAATTGTAGTTGGTGCACTTGGAACAGTCCCAAAGGGATTGGAAAAGGGTTTGGAAAGTTTGGATATCAGAGGAAGGATTGAAACCATTCAGAACACTGCACTGCTGCAATCTGCCAGAATACTCAGAAGAGTCCTGGAGACCTGAGGAGACTTGCTGTCACTCAGACTCCAGTGAAAGACCATCAGCTAACACTGGTGTGGAAACTCAAAAGGAGTGAATAATAATCTTATTATAATTGAGATTGTGTGTTTTTCTGTCTGTAACCGAAACTATATTACTACTCAAGTCACAATTCCCTTACGTCACATTCTCCATGATTCTATTTCTATTTAAACCTCAATTAATAATAAAACTGTTTGACATTATTAATACTGTTGGCCTTACCTGAATACTAATAACATGCAATTGTATTTATATATACAACAAAATTGCAGTTTTCAGTGTAAACGTAAAGCTAATTTGCATATTGATATTAAAAAAACTGATTTTAATAAGAATGTGCTTGGTATTATTGATTTTCAATTGTTTGGTTTTATCTTAATGAATATGATTAAAAATCTCTTCAATAAATCCTAAAAGAAATTCATTAACAATAAGAAATAACTGTAATTTTATTATTTACTTCCTATTTTAACTAAATAGTTAAATTATGAAAATTTAGCATTGAAAAACGGAAGTGATGAAAGAGTAAGTTTCAGTTGTTCTATTTTCCGATTATACCCCCTCCGTTTCAAATCTTTTTATCTGAATTCTTAATTAGTTTCATTAGCCTTTCTGATTTAATCTAATATTTTATTACATTTAAACTTAAATACTTGCACCTGGAGGGTGCATATATTTGCTAGTAATAATAATAATAATAATAATAATAATAATAATAATAATAATAATAATAATAATGCGAGCGAAGTAATTCCATTCGCATATTGCTAGAGGAGATATGCACTGGAATAACAACAACAAAATCATTCACCATAGTTCAATAATTACCCTCAAACTATTACAACTGTAGCGAGTTCGATCCTCACTCGGTACTCTTCTCTTTTCACCTCTTTTAGCATCGTACTAAGCTAAACTTGATATTATTACCAAATATATGAATACTGAAAAATGACAAATATTTATTAGATTGCTTATAACTATGTTCGACATAACAATGTCAATCAGCATTGTTTAAACATATCTAGTGCGACTTGTATTACTAACTTTGAAGTCAGAATATTCTTCAGATTGATATAACTTCCACTGTATTGTTTTTTGTCCCTTACAATATCAATCACCCGACTATTGATCTATAGTTCTGTTGAGCTAATATTACACTATACTAAAAGGACTCCAAATCCCAAACAACTATTGGACCTAGTGCTATTCATCATACAATAATGTAAAGAGGCGGCCATGTTGAAAGCAAAACATCCGCTAACAAATATTTGTCTGACTATGCAAGGTTTCGATCTTTATTGAATTCCGTACCTGCTACCGGCCTTCAAAGATGTTGGAGAGGAGCCAGATTCTGTAGAGGAGGAAGAATTCCAATAACGTCAGAGAGGCGAGACAAACGCAATAACGTTGGCAGATTTGCAAGTTGGTCGACCGTACAGTGACAAGCGGGTTAATGTAAGAAAAGGGAAAATGGCCGAGGTCGATTGCTGGTACCGAAAGAAGTTAACTAAAGAAAGATCTATTCGTTTTTCTATCTGTATTCCAACAGAAGACGATCGAACGCAACTTATAAAGGCCATCAAATCAACTAAATTTCTTTCGGTTAGCAGAAATAAGTAAGTTAAGTTAGGACCTAACCTAATCAGTTTATATATATATATATATATATATATATATATATATATATATATATATATATATATATTCTAAGTGAAGTCTGTATTATAATATTGACCGTGGTCTTACGCATGCCCAAACGAAGCTTAAATATTTAAAAAGATCCCGGGTAAAAAATAATTTCGTCGTCATCGTCATCAGCCATTATGAATCCACTGCTGGATAAAAGCATTTTCCATTGAAATTGATTCTGTTCAGTTGGAATGTGTTACCAGCAAAATACATTTTAAATTATTTTTCTATCTTATCCAAAGTCTTTTACTACAACTCACGTTATTTTGAGGCAATGTATTATCCTCCAAGATATATGCCTGTAAACATATCACTTCTTTTTAACTTTCTTTCACATATCATTCTTGGATTATTTTAATGGATAAACTCGCTTTTCACCATTTTTCTAGACTAAAGTTCAGTCAATTACGGCTGACATTACGTCACACAACAACGTCACCTAGGGACGTGAAATAGCTATTTAGGGCTGGTATACCGGTGGCACGTTATACCCACCCCATACAGAGACCTGATGTCTAGACGACTTGAAGATCCGAAGAATTTTTTTATATTCCAGATCAAGCTATTCCTGCGACTGTTATTATGCAAAGGAGGAACAAACACACAGTTTTCATAATGATAATCACCGAAATAGCTTGATCCAGAATTTAAAAAGAATATTCTGGTCTTCAAGTCGTCTGGTCTTCAAGTCTCACTCGTCGCAAGCGTCGTCGTTCAGACTAACACAGACAACCCCGATTCCCCATAAATGTCCTAGTAGTAAACTCGCAAAGGTCCTCGAAACTGGAACAAAGTAATTCTGATCGGGCGAAACTGACTATATTCTATATAGAAAGTTACGTTACACTTAACAGTCGCATTTAGGCCTAATTAAATGAATGAATTAATGTCATCTTGAAGCCTTGCTTAAAAGATTAAGGAAGACTTTAAGATTACGTCATTTTTCTAATTACGTTTAAAAGACCATTGAATAAGGAAATTCAGCTCTAAGGTATCTATACCCCCTGTGCCATACAAGGTTTTTGGGATGTGCCACAAGGTCGGTTTAACATGGTATTCCCCGTATGAAGTAATATATATTACTTTAGTATTTATCTTGACGGATATCTAAGGTACAGGATAATCAACCCAAGTCTTAACCATTTTTAGCGAGGACGGAGGTGCTGTCTGGTGCAAAGGCCCCTCTGGAACTGATTTATTGATTTCATTGACTAACACTCGGTGGATCTGAAGAATTTGTATCATGTTGTATAGTGGGGGCCTCGAAGTTTTTTTGGATGAAGAGGTCGTCACTGATTTTCCATAACAAGAGGAAAAGATACCCACGTGGTTACAAAAACTTTCTTTAGTATTTTATCCTCAAACTGGTAACAATGATATTAAATTACGTAGTTTTTTTTTCTTGTCTTTTTTTTTCGTCGAAGGAAGGAAATCTTCTTCAGTCATAAATCATCTCTATATCACCATGACCACCACCATCACGACGGAGAAACTGGTTGCGCTCAAGCTCCGAAATATACGACTCAATTCTTTGCCGTGCTGGTAACGATTATCATTTTTAAATACACTAAAGTTTTGCCTGATGCCTCTAGCCGCTAATCTAGTGTTCAAGTAATTAAATATTTGATCTCATGTTGGCCACATCTGACGTAGCCGTGCGCTGGAGTATTTTGTAGTCGGGAAAGCCATGATATTACAATCGGGATTATTTGAAAAACTGAATTGCAATATCGATGGAACATTAAAAGTCTTTTTAAAATGATTAGTTTAACGGAATTTCAACACTTATTGGGTAACTTAAATTCTGCATTCAATATTTTTGCAAGCAATGACAGGATTTCAAATAACCAATAACAACAATAATCTATAAAGAATTATAATTTCAACAAGATATACTGAATAAAAATAAGTTCAACATTTAAAGGACTCCAAGTGTATCTGGGAGTAATAGAAACGAATGTTTTATGCCATAACCAGGATATTTTTAAGAAAATAAATGCTGAAAACATCAACAGAACTTTTGAAAGCTACCCACTTTGGAATTGTAAAGTTATTTTTGTTCCGTTTTAAAATTTACATTGAAAGTAAAAGTATGATTAATGTTCACGAATATATTTTCGTTGTTATTTTGTCCTGTTATTTTTCTTCAAAGCTGATGACAAAAAAGAAAATTTAAGTAATCATACCGTTAAAATTGAACTGCCATTTTTGATGAGGCATTTAGTAATGTTTTCATTTCATCATTGAATGTCGAAGTGTTTCTTTGAAATTTTAATACTATATAATTCAATTACTTCACATATCACACACTTGTCTTAAAATTTGTAAGTTATCAGGTTTTAAACTTCAAAAACTTTTACAACACTAAACCAGTGAAATTAACATTTTAAAATAAATAAAAAACATACGGACTTATATACTAGCTATATATACTAGATGAATGGACCAATTTTCTCTTGGGCACTTTTGCTTCAATCATTTAGCATTTATGCATTTATAAAACCGAGTGATTGATGTTCATGGCATGTCGACCCACCTAGGGTTATTTAATGTCTAGAGCTTTGGAAATCGCTTTAAATCTACATTGATGTTTACATTTACGTGTAGTTTCTTCTTAAGAGGTGTTTGCACATCTATATGATATCAAGTATTCAAAGCTAATACAAATAATATTCATGAATTTATGATATCAAGTATTCTTAATGCAAATAATTTCAATCAGTTGAATGCTTTCATATATTCTTATGTGATACTAATTATTATATGGTTTGAAGTAATTATGTCTATTTAAGTCTTTTTTTAGCACTTTCAGTTATATGGCATCAAGTATTTCTATCAAATACGAATAACTTTAATGATATCTATTAACCTATAGATCGGACCCTACTAGGTACTACCTCTTTGGGCCAGAGTAAATATGGGATTAATAGCGATGAAGAAGAATTTCACTTCCCTGAACTGCAGAATTAGAGCTCACCGCTAGATGCAGTGTGTTTGTGGTGCGTTTTACGCCTATGCAGAGGATGCATTCAGCGTATTATAAGTGTTGTATATTGTGAAAACGGAAATCGAGGCAGGGGGAAGACGAAAAGAGTAACAAATGACTTTTTCCGGGTAAAGCGAACAAAGAAGGATGGGTAACAATAAGTTCGGAAATAGATTTGTCCGCTGATAAATGTAACAAAGAAAACGCGTAGGCGTTTGAGATATATAAAAGGAAGTCAGCCAGAGGTAAGACAGTCAGACAGTGGACGGCGAACAATGAGTGACCGTCGACACGGTCCGTCGCGGCCAAGAGCGGTGAGACTCCACCAGCCACCCCTTTACCTCAACATCGCCAGTCATCGTCAACCCTCGGTCATGTCATTGTCAATGCTCGCCACCCACCGTACAGCCGAGAAGAAGGAATACAGTCAAAACTCCTACTATACGCATGTGTTGTAAATTTCATTAAACGACAACTACATACTTCGCCACGTGACCATATATACCCGCAACGTATACAGATACACGATTTAGCAGCGTGAATTTGAAGAAGCCAGTATACAACTTATAGAATTTGATGCCAGTATATAACATAAGCCCCCTCCGACAGGGCGATATTTACAAGAGATAGAAATAGACATATTGTGACTAAAAGAAGCCCAAATAAACAAATCAGAATTTTTATGTTCTTTAAACTCTTTTTGTGTATTTATATAATGTTCATATTTCTGTATCTATAGAATCTTGCTAAAAATATATATCAGAATTATTTCGTTTAAACATTTTTCTTATCATCGGGTACTTCTGCTAGTTAAATTTCTTTCTGATTTCTTCTGATTATTGAGAGTGTCATGTGATTGTTAACTTTGATAATGACGCAGACAGGAGTCTCTCAAAAATAGTCAATTTTGGAAAATTGTCGAAGAGAATTTGTAAATTTATTTTCTCCCTCGGGTTAATCACAGTATATTACCTTTCTATTTAGTGTATCGTCTTTTCTTTGTGAAATGATTGTTTATATTGTTTCTTCTTATCTGCTGACATCTTGAAGTTCTCGTGAACGTCGCCATTTTGTCTCTTATAAGAACCTCAACTAAAGATTTTTTAAATTATTTCATTGTTACTTTGCGCTCACTAATCAAAGCTAGGATTAACATTGTCATTTTAAAAGACTCTGAAGTAGCTTTTATATTAATGATTCTGGTTTCTGTTCACTTTTTGTGTATAACTAAATCCAAAACCTTTTCACCAGTCAAAGTAATGTAGCCTCGCCTTACTCGTATCTGCTTTTAAGTATATTGCTCTAATAAAAAATCGACATATGATGTGACGTTTGTGCTAGGCTATGTTTATATATATAACACATATGCATAAACGTCTTTACTCTACAAGTTACTAGCGATGGATATCGAGCACTTATATTTTACTGACCTCGAGTAAAAAGGTTATTACTCTTAATATTATATATATATATATATATATATATATATATATATATATATATATATAAAACAGAGATTTTGGTATGTACGTGTCGACGTATAACAAAAAAACAGGAGGTCACTCAGATTCAAAATCTTGCATACACATTGATATCGTTCTAACTAAGAAAAATTCCAAATTTGGTTATTGATTTTTACTGATTAAGGGATTTAATCGATTTATTAATCCAAAATCACCCAATTTGCGGAACTGTCCGTATATCAGCCCCTCCTGATAATAAAATATTGTCTCTGTCTGCTTATTGTTAAAGCGATAACAGCAGCGAAGTTTTGATTTTAATGAATTAATTTTGCAGTCTAAGCCGTTCAGCTCCGAATTTATGGCCTATTTATGGTCCAATCTTTAATAATTTTTATATCGTTAGAAAGATAAGAAAATACTCATTCAAAATATGTAAGTTGTGTGAGTTTTTATCAATTGAATCATTTTTTACAGCGAGTTAAAAAATTAAAAAATGGCTTCGGATAGCCACGCTGCCTATGATTATTGCGATACAAGCAGTGCAGTCTATATCAGTCAGATCGGAATCTCTTACCTATTTAGGATCTAATCTTTAAAATATTTATATCTTTAGTAATAAGATGAAATAGTCTTTCTGAATATGTAATTTGTATGTGTTTTTATAGATTTTTTTTTTTTTACAGCGAGTTAAAAAAAAAAAAATACTACGTATAGCCGATAAATAGGCGATAATACGAATAAGGCAGCTCGGAATCTCTTAGTCTTTCTGAATATGTAATTTGTATGTGTTTTTATAGATTAAATTATTTTTTACAGCGAGTTTGCCCATATTCTTAAATTGTACATTTTAATTTTAATTTTTGTAATGCATAAAAATTGTAGAAAATCAAAATGTACGCTTTACGGTTACATTATTAAAAAAATATTTTAATCGTAAATAACAGTATCATGAAAATCAGTTTACGTCGTAAGTACGGTTACATATTTGTATAAATTAAACTAAGATTTTCATTCGAATAAAATAACTTTTAATTCTTTAATTTATTTATTAATTTTTATTGTTAGAGTTTTAAAGGGTTAAAAATAACAATAAGATTGACGAATTTCCTTAGAAACTGTTTTTTCTTTTGGTTCGTTAACTAATTATCTTCTCAAACCACGATAAAAAAACAAAAAAACAAAGGTTACTAATACGGACAAAATCCGGTGTTTTATCTTTAGTCGAAGGCCCGACTGGAGATAAGTAGTCAATTATTTGTAAGACGAAATTTATTTCAAGTTTATCCGACAATATCCAGTTATTGGAACATTTCAAAAAAGTTTTATATGTAAGTAAGAAAAATTGTAAGCGCTTTGTTTATCAAAATGACATGATTCGTTAGTAAATTACCCGAAAAGTTGATAAAACAAAACAACTAACAACAAACATTTAAATTATTATTCAAAATACAATTTAAAATATTCCTCAGAATTTGCCTTACAAATTAAGTTTTATGATTTTACTCTTTATTGTGAAGTCAATAAACATCGCTGAGTTTATAGTGCAACTTTTCAGTTCTGAAAAATTGGCATGTTTAAATAGAGATTTCATAGGTGACATTTGAACTTTTATGAAAATTGATGTTTTGTAATTAATATAAATTTTGTAATAAAACTTAATTTTAACTAGGGGGGGTTAGGGTTGGGGGGGGTAGTTTAATGGGAAAATAAATAAATAATGTGGGTTCCGTTCAAGCGGTTCCGATATGGGGGATCAATTTACTATAAACTTATACGAGGAAATGAGCACCCGTGAATACTCAAATAATAAAGAACTTTTAAGATTTTTTTTTTTTCAATCTGATAGATGGTGTGTAATCGATAATAATCAACTGAAGGAAAAAAATAGATGGGGGGGGGGTCCAGATAATCAGGTCCACCAAAACGTTTTTTAAACAATGTTTTTAAAATACTAGGTACCACCAATTTTACCCTGTGAAATTACCCCCCCCCCTATATTTAACACTATGAAACTTGCAGAAAAATTAATATTTTCTTGAAAAAAATTTTTCCATTTCAAAGAAAAAACATTAAATAAACTCCTGATGATTCTTTAACTTTTTTTCAGCTTACGGAAATAATGAAAATTATGATTGAAAACAACGTTTTCATTTTTGCACTGTTAAATCAACTGAAAATTAACGTAGCTAAAAACAAGTTACGATAAGAGTTTTTTTTAATTCTATGAAAAAATCAATTAATTATAAATAATAACAAAATATTTCCGTTTTATTCAAGATGGCCTAAACTGATCAATTGGTGGTCCCTATAATACTATCTTAGGTTTTAGCAAAAATAGATATTGCAATACGAAGAATTTAATTTTCGATTCTCAGCTTCTTTTTAAACTCAACATGCAATTAAGAACTAAATGTGAATTGTTGTCATGTACAAAAAATGTAAAACAATAACAAACAAATATACAAACGAATACTTTCAATTTGTTGTATAATAATATGAAATAATTTTAAACTATAAAACAGAAAATACAAATCCTGAAATATACAAATTCTCAATGATTTTAGTTTCAAGAATTATTTTCCTCTTACCCCCTCTCTAACTACTGTCTTCCACTTTCTCTCTCACTCCCTGGTGATCCAAATTTCATTTTAGTCCGGTCATGGACCGGGTACTTTAGCTAGTATATATATATATATATATATATATATATATATATATATATATATATATATATATATATATATATATAAGATAGTTTGGTATGTACGTGTGGACTTATAACTCAGAAAAGAGATATTATTCAGATTCTAAATATTGCATGCACCTTGATATTCTTATAATAAGAACGCACCAAATTTAGTTATTGATTTCTACTGATTAAGGGATATAATTAATTAATTAAACAAAAATCCAACGATTGGCGATAATGGGGTATGGCGGTTGATGCTGCTGCTATAAAAAAATCACTGACTGCTGGCTATATCAGCAGTGATTCAAAATACCCACACGGTGCTCCTGCTGATAATTTGAAGTAGACAAATTCGTGTCCTAATCGTTTCAGCTCGGAATTTCTCGCGTATTACCGGTCAAATCCTAGAAATAGTCACTTGGAAGGAAAATAAAATAATATTTCTAAATATGTAACTTGTATGTGGTTTTATCGATGGAATTATTTTTTACAGCGAATTAAATAATGATAATAATAATAATAATAAACGAAAACATTTAACATTAATAATAATAACTCAACTTTTTTATTATTATTAATATTTTCATTTTAGAATAAACTATATCCATTTTAATCAGTATAACTCAAACCATTTCCTTTTCACAGGTAGTTGCACTTTGCGAATGACTTTATCAATGACGATAAAATATCCCCCCGCCTCAAATACACATTTTCATTGTAACTTATGTTCTATGTTTATGGTGTACTGCTTTTCATTCTCTCTCACTTCCTGTTGTTCCTAAAATCATTTTAGTATGGTCATGAACCGGGTACTTCTACTAGTATATATATATATATATATATATATATATATATGTGTGTGTGTGTGTGTGTGTGTGTGTCTGTGTATACGTGTTTTTTTATATATCACTGGTGAGATGACTCTTGGTCGTCAATGTTACTGGGGCTATATATTTAACATAATTTACTATATGGATAATAACAGAATACCACTTCTTTTTCTAATTACAATCCATTAAATCTGTGTTTGTGCACTTTTCTCGTCAGATAATTGACATACAAAAAAAAGACAATATTTTCTCGTTATCCATTGTATTTTTCAAGACAAATTATTTTTCAAAACAATACACTCAATGCCTGGGTCACTGTATTAGATCTCAGACCGACATATGTGCACACAGTCTACAATACACAGAACTTAGATGAGGGCTCGAATTTTGTGGGGCTGATGTTGTATTATAAATTTCCCACATACTTCCAGTGAAAATGTATCTGGGTAATTCTGTGTCAAATCATCCAGGCCATGTCACTCTTCCACTTCAATCTTTCTGAAATTTTGTTCATGTGTAGACTATGTTAAAGTAAGGCAATCCCCAAAATTTGAGCTTCCAATTCCAAAACTTGGCCGACGTTTTGTAATCTATTTTTATATGTAAAATGATCTCTAGAGGTTTCCTAAACATAGAAATTAGTTTATAAAAGATTTTTGATCTAAGGAATCCAAAAAATGATATAAAATGTTTTAAAATTAACCAATTTTAAGTTATTAATGATTTCTATTTTTTTCGTAGCAAGATCAATACGTGGGAAAATCTCCATGGGCCATTGCATCAATGACACATTTTTTAAATTATTATTTTACATATATTGAAGATTATTTGTACCAAAAAGACAGTTTAGTTTTTGTCCAAACCGAAGCAATAACATCATTTAAAATGTTACACTTTTATACTTTAAATGTTTCCGTTCAGCCATTGAATAAGTTTTATATGAAGCAAAATAACTGTCAGAGTAATAGAAATGATCAGGATTATTTTGGTGGTGGGATATATTTTAAATAATATAGAAGCAATACTTTCCTCTTGTTTCAGTCATATTGCCTGCAAAATTCTAACGCTATACAAAGATCAATATCAGCACCACATTTCATTATGGAATTGAAAATTGAAAATCATAACTGTTGTACCGGCCGTTCCTACAGTGGAGAATATACACCGGTTCTCACTAAATAAATAGTGAGACACCGAGTGAAAAGGTTGTACTTTACCGTTTAGCGGCAAGCTAGCCGTTCTTGTACCTTATTGTAAATACACTTGTCTCATTTACCCTACCTCGACTTGACTTCTTTTTTACTGTTGAACTAACATCACAACAATAACAATATGCAAATAAAAATATGCTTATTAATAAAATTATTTACAGAGGTTTAAAAGTTTAAAATACAGTATTGATCACATCTTTATAGAATTTTAGTAATGAGTAATTCCATGTCAAATCATCCAGAAAAAAGAAAAATTGTCACTCATGTCAGTTATTGAATAAGATTTATATGAATCAAAATAACTGTCAAAAAAGGAATATAAATATTTCTTTAAAAAATATAATTTTAGGGTTCTTGACATTTCTACCTAACAGCTCTGGATGTTAGGGCTAAAGGAACTACAACTGTGTTTGGATACTGGGCTTGTACAGTAGAACATCCCTTAACACCCTAGTATCAATAAAGGGTGGGTGAACCAAAATAGATCACGGGGTCACAGGAAACCACCCCCAGTCAGCATCTAACCACTTTCTTAAAAGGGGTAGGCTGGGTTTATTTCCCAATGTCTGAGACGCCCCAAAAGAAGAATGCCGTCGAGAGCACGAACGTTTTTGCACTGGCCATCGTATGAGCTTCGGTTTGTACGTGATTCCCCACATTGCGTCAGTCCAGCTTGGTGGGAGGTCAGGAAAATAAAACATAGGGACAGACAGATAGGAAAACGCCTGACAGACATTAAGGCGAAGAGAAACACAAATAATAACAATGTTATATATTCAGTCATGTGACGTGATAACAGATCTTACTTTGTGTCTATCAGATTAGCCAAACCAAATCTGCATATTTTGTTAAACCATATAAAGTACACATCTAGCAAAAATTTCCCTTTTTCCATTATTGTTCTTTCTATCATTGCAAAACAAAAACTAAAAGGTTGTATTTTTTGCTTTTGCATTTGTAGTACGATCAATGGCAACCAATTGGTCATATACTTAAACTTCGATAACCTAAATCCTGTCGAAAAAATAGTTCAGTGTTATGCTTGTTTATTACAACAAAAACTGGGATGGATGAATTGGTGGTAAGGTTATAGAGGTTAAATCAGATTAATTGATGGTTTGGTCAACGGCATATCAGCTCCTTAAAAGTTATTTAACGCCAAAATAGGATTTATTTGCAAATGTTTGATTCTAATTTGATTGTAACTAGTTATATTTTCAGTGTTACATTGCAATAATGTTTTTATTGCATTTAAAATGTAATCCCATCGTGTCACCGTTTATATGCTATCGCACTTGGTTTACTGAATGAATTGCTCACAGTTATATGGCTTAATGAATTTCAAGCAATTATAAGATTTCTCGTAACAATTAAATACCTCGTAAACAATTATAGTTAAGAAAATATTCGTAATGCCAATAATTGGCAGTTATTGGGTTTCAAGTATTACTAAGAAGATAAAACCCTAATAAATACAGAGTGAACCTCAAAGTAATGGCAATGAACCAGGATTCCATATCCCCCAGAATTTCAGAATTGGATCCTCGAGACCGGATTCGGTTTAGTGCCATACCCAGAAAGCTCCTTTTATGGAGAGTCTTAACTCTCCTTAGGAGATAATGGGCGTATTCTAAGTTAGACGTACGTGGTGGATTGAATAAAT
Organism: Doryteuthis pealeii; assembly: GCA_023376005.1. Taxonomy (NCBI): domain Eukaryota; kingdom Metazoa; phylum Mollusca; class Cephalopoda; order Myopsida; family Loliginidae; genus Doryteuthis; species Doryteuthis pealeii. The sequence goes on from CM042137.1 coordinate 81,937,924, forward strand.
AAAAGAAAGACTAATTGAATGCCGTTAAAATTAAAAGATAGGAGGTAAAACTATAAAGAAAAATACTATAAGAAAAGGAGAATTCATGTACATCAAAAAATAATTTTTGTGGAAAGTGGGGAATAAATAAAATGAAACAAAGAATAGAAAAGGGAATGGTTATAAAAAGGCGAAATTGTACATTTAGGAGTCAAAGAACTGTCGTATCATTAAAATGTCTCAAAAAGAATAATATTTTGATGGAAAAGATAAATGAGAAATAAATGAAAGGAAGAATTTTCTAGGCTAAGAAATTTATGACAGGCAAAAACAAAGAAAATATAAGGACTGCTTGACTGTTTACACAGGTAATTTGTTTATTGTGTTGGACCAAGTACTTTTTTTGGAAACCAGAAAAATGATGCCACTATGTGCCAGATTTTTTAATTCAAGTATTTTCCTTCTCCTAGACGGGTTGCCGTATCAATGGTAAAGAACCCATCCTATCCATAGTTGGTACAGAAGATATAGGTTCATGTATTTCCCAAGAGAACGTTTATAATGCTTATATTAATTAATTTTTCAGTAATAAGTAGCGCAACAGACAAGTGAATAAGAAAAGCATGCACGCATTAAGTGACTAGTTGGATATCATAAAATTAACTTTTTGTCTAATTTAAACTGATATTGGTACTGGTACATCATCAGGCCTGATATTGGTACATTATCTTTTTGCAATAGGAAACCAGTTAAATAGAAAAATGCCAAGATAATTTGGTACAGCAGTAGAGAAAATTTGGTTGGTAAAGAGTAAATAAACTCAAGTTCAGTTTAGTACGAATTACTGAAAATATTGTATTGAATTTACGTTTATAATTTGTTTACGAAAAAAAAACTTCTGTTTTGTTAATTACACAGACACCATCTGTCATGATAAATAGGGGAAAAATGAAAATCAAAGGAAAAATATACGCGTTATGTTCAAAAGAATTGAGATTGAAGCAGTATTTAAAAAGACAGAAATGCTTAGCTACGCATAATTCTTTATCTAAATTGAATTTAAAGTTGCAGTCTCATGACTTATTTGTATTACACAACTGGTTGTTTAACTCAATACGAGTTGTGATAAAAGTATTGATTATATATATATATATATATATATATATATATATATATATATATATATATATATTTAAGTCACCAATATAAAGTTCGTCTTACCAATGGTTTCAGATGTTTATCCGTCATCAGAGACGTTGACTTTTTGAAAAAATTGGACAGTTTTTTAACTTGTGCCTCGTGTGAACTGGTACTACAACTCCGGGTCTGAGTGGACCTGGGAGTAATGGCAACCAGAGGAGGAATCTACGCCCCTAGAGCTCTAAAATTGGTGCCTCACTACTAGATGGAGTTTAGTTATACTTAGGATACGTTATTTAATGTCAGAACTTGAAATCGATCTTAATTATATTATATTTATAAAGTAGAAATATAGTTAGTATATTTGTAAATATGTTTATAAATATAGATATTTTTTAAGATAGGTTTCATTGTTGAATTTTTCTTTTTATGTCCTTTGTAAACAACTATAACTTCAAGTAACTATGAATAAAAATGGTTTGCACAGTTATATGGACTATTCAGAACTAATAATTTCCGAGAAAAGATATTTGATCCAAGAATGTGACATCAACAAGTACTAACGCTCCGACAAAGAGGGAATTAAATTTGAATGTATTTTGTGCTGGTGAATTTTATGAGCTTGGTTTGCTTGTTTCGTTTTATATGTTAACACTTGTAGGATCATATAAGGTCGAAGTCATTTTTCAAAGTCATTTCCTTCTTTTTTACGAGCAATTATATGCTTTCAGGTAACAGTTGCTATTGAATAATAATAATTTCTTTGCAGAAATATATGGTTTCAAGTATTCTGTTCTAATATTAATAGATTCTGAAAATATCTATGGTCCTTTAAAATGTAATACTATTCTGGGTCAGAGTGGATATGGGAGTTATGGCAGCAAATAAATACTTCATACAGCCCAGAATTATAAAGTATAACACGAACATTAGGCTTTTATTAATATAGTTATTTACTTAGCTTAGCTTAAATGTGAAACAGAACCAGAAAGATTTGGAGCACTCAGTGAGAAACTAACTCATTAACAATGGTCTGCTAACACCACATGAGGGGATCCTTAATGATATATAGATAAGTGATATTCCAGAAATGCAAACTCTTGATGAAACTTTATTTTCATGCAATGCTTAAATAACTATTTGATCTGAAAGACCTAGAAATAGCTACATCCATCGTATATCACAAATAACCCCAGAATGCTTCATAGGAGCAGCCTACTACAAAATGAAATGTAAAGTGTTATACATACACCACGTTGAAATATCCTAGGCTTTATTCCTTATCGCAAAGGTTATTTGGCCGTTTTATATGCTTCAATGACGCGATCTCTTTTTAGTGCCTAGACTTCATCGCTATGTATTTTAGATTTCAATGGAACCAAGAACTGATATGCAAAAACCATGGACACTGTACGACTTTCCTCGTTATTTGACATATTTTATGGTCTTAGTATCATTCAACCAGTAGCAGATTGCTAAAAAGAACAGCAATCAGTTCTTACATAAATATTCTAGTATGTACATGTAAAAAGTAATCTCTTTACTAGAACGGCAGCAATGAATCTGTGTTTGAGATGAGAATGAAAACCCAGTATTCTTTGTTGAGAATGTTATAAATTAACTTTTACGGCAAGAACGTTAAACTCAGTTTTCTTTCAGCAATCTCAGTTTCCTACAGGAAAATTATATATCGTTGCTTTCCTTTCAATTAAAATCAAAATGTTACATTTTATTTTGGTTAAATGTGCGTGCGTGTGTGCGAACGTTCACGTATACCAAACAGTGAACATTTATGCGTAAAGTGAGTGTCGATCTATGCAGGAGTGATACGTTTATATTCAAACATTTATTATTCAGTCTTTTCGTCTGGATTTTTGGGGACTATTATTCGTACTCTAGTAATTATTAGTACTACAAGCTTTGAAATTTGGGAAAGTGGATTCTCGTGTAAAATATTGAACCCTGGCGTGTTCAAATAATCTGTCAGAATGCTAGGAATGCAATATTAAGTAAAAATGTGAGATCACATAGTTTAGAGACATATTTTACTTTCATTGCCAAGAACTATCCAATTGATTCTCTCAAAGCAAAAACTTTTCAGAACATTTCCTCGACTGAATCACTTCACTTCACGATGATATAACTCTATTTCATATGGATATATAATAAACTGACTGTTACCCATTTAAAAATTAGGTTTCAATAGCTATATTCACATTTTTCATTTTACCCCTCTGACACACGTACATTGTTCCTTGATATTGAATACAATGGATATCACCGATGAGATACTTCGTTAAGAAGGCCAACTAAATCTAATTATTTAGAATACATTGCAGACACGCTGTCTTTTTTGTCACTGATATAAGCTTCAACTAATCCAATACGTTTAATTTACTTTTCCAGTACTCTACATATGTATTCCCAATACTGTTCACTTAAAAGGTAGTCTATATATTTCTTATTCCGTACTCTTGTCAGTATTTTATATGCTCCTCAGCATTTTAACCTTATGAATTAAAATCTGGCGCCCGGCCTACTTTGGTCGCTGGGAAGATTTTAGAAATAAGAATTTAAGTTTTGTTGCATCAAGAAGGCATTATATTTGGAAATAATTCAAGCACCCTTGCAAAAACAAATGAGATAACTTTTATTTTTTCTTGTCATTATCATATTTAATATAGATATAACCAATTGTTACCATTAAAGTCATCGCCCCAAAGTAGATAAATCTTAAATATTTCTATTAATTTTAATTGTACTATAAGAATCTTGGTTTTATTCGGAAGAAAAAAGATTTTTTTAAATGTTGTCATATTTCTTTTATGTCAACTAATAGTAAAAAAATTATCTTTAAAAGATTTTTTGCATATTGTGTTTTTACATATTAGGTAATTTACTAAAAAAAAGATATCGGCAAAAGAAAATTTCATAATTTTGTTCTCCCACAAAAAGTAAAATATTTATTCAATTTCTGAAAAAGGGCGCTTCTCACTCATAATATTGAAAAATATAGTTTTCCAATGGCATCAGATTTATTATAAAGAAGATGAATCAACATGTTATTGTATTTCAACATTGCAATAAAACCCAATATGAAGTTATTTCAACCGACCAACGCCGGGTATCCTTGCTAGTAGATTCAATATTTTTTCAATGACTTGAATTTATTGTCAAAAACAGCAAAATAAGCAGTATTTCGAACACCTGTACTTTCATCAAGTGCACTTAAAATGTTCTCAAAATCAGCAGTCATTATTATTAAAAATGCTTGCTAAATAAGTGATATGGTTTGCAACAGAATTTGCTGACAAGCTATTGCTGTCAAAATGTTCGTTTTTTCTAGGGACCTAGAATTCTAATGGCTTTTAAAAGATATTATTTGATGAAAGAAGTAGACCTGGAATTAATGAGAATGAAAAGGTTCTCCACAATTGAAGAATCCAAAAATCATCTTTATAAACCTATTTCTTACTATGATGTTATTTTTTTACCCCAGCATTAATATCAAAAACCTATTTGAAATACATCTAAGAAAATAGAAGTAAAAATCAATGAAAATGATTTATAATGCTATAAGATATCCCCTTGCTGTTAGGTGCGTATTCTTAAACAGTGATACAGTTTAATACTAAATGTCATCGATACGAGTTCTTGTATATGCATTTCAACTGCAGTTGACTGGATTTCGCGGATAGCCATTATTATTCTTTCGCCTTTATTTGCAGTCGGAAAAGTTCAAAGACTTATTTACACTCATGGGAAAGTTATATAGGTAATTCTGCCTAATATTTTTTAATTCCATACACGTGTTCCGTTGAGTTAGGATTTAACCTCACAAGAAAATAGGATTTCATTGCAGGGTGCCAATCAGTAATGGAAGATTTTCCTCCGTTCAATCAGAAAAAAGCAGATTTATCAAGGAAATCAAGCCTTGAATAATCTTCAGAAAACGCAGAGCGACTGTAATAGGGAATTTATTCTTGTTTTGTTTTCTTTGTTTTTTTTGTTTTTGTTTTTTGTTGTTTTTTTTTTTCAGATGTTAAAAGCAACCAAGGAAATAAATGTGAACATGCTAAAAGACCACCTTCGGGGCCATTAAATCTATTTATAGGATTTATATAATAACTATCATCAACATAAATAGTAGGATTATTATTATGACCATGAGTTTGTATTAGCAATGTGAATATGCAGGAGCATCGATAGACTGAAAGTTTAACAAATCAACCATAAAAGATTGAAAAGAAAACAAAGCCAGAATAAGTTCTGATTTACTAGACTTAGTTTCACACAAAGAATTAAAAATATGGGGCACCCAGTGAGGAGCTGACTCACTAAAATTGTACATATATTATTCCACGTGGGGTGCCTACGAAATGAAAATATGCTGTAAGGAATGGAGAACTGAAAGAGGGAAATAACATGAAGTAACACAGACGATAAAACATTGAAGTATATAACAAGAGAGTAGGAAAAATTCAAAGAATGAGAGATGGAAAATAAATCAAGTAGAAAAGCCTACTAATGTTCATTAAAAAAACAACTCGCGGATATAATTGAATTTCTATCAGAGGAATGTTTTAGAAAGGAATCTAAATAATATATATATTTACTTTCCGACTAGGAAGCACAAGGTTCCTAGTCAAAGTAAATATATATAAATATATTATTTGAATTATACATAGATACACTTCTGTTACCATTGCAATGGAATGGCTCATTAGTCAGTAGTGGGACCAAATGCGTGACCGATTATTATATACATTGTCACATTTCATTTTATATACAAGTAGATTAATTACAAATAAATTACAGTATGCACTTTCTAAGAAGTACTTAACACTTTCCTCCTTTTATAAATAATGATGATCAAGGTAAGTATGATGTAGACACCCAACATAATATTAACATTATATTACAAATACATTGAATTGAAAATTACATCATTTTACAAGTTTTCAAGTTTCCAAAATCATTAAAATTAAGTAAAATTATCTAACAAAATCTTTACGATGTTCCATTTTAGTTGTGTCAGATTTGGATTTGGTTTTATTGTTTAACAGCATCTCAAATCATTATGACTTTTGAATTTAGTAGCAGTACTACAAACCTTGAAGGAGATATGACAGACAAACGGAGTGATTACGGTAAAAGTTACTTGATTCGGTTCTTGGACAAGGATATGTTCCCCGTCATCAGCCTTTTCAATCCAGACAATGACTTACAAAGCATACTGCAAATGACGCAAGTGGTATCTCCTTACCTCGAAGGAAATGTCTCCTATTCACATCTCCCATAAGACTTTATGTAATTGACGTATACAGCTTTATAGAACAGTGTCTCTGATTATGGCAAATCAAATACACCGGAAGAGGACATTGTTCGTATGGAAGACCAAAGGTTCCACAAACGTCTGTTCCACGGTCAACTGCTACATGTATGCATGTGTTAAAATCCATTCGTAGATAATGTAGACATTTATGACGGGAATTATGCTACTTTCAATACTGATAGACTTATTCTGTCACTAATACTTGGCGCCTGAATTCCTCACCACTGACTGTTCGTTTTGTTCCCGCTTCTCAATGCCCAATATACAGATTTATTACCAAACTTTATCAAACAAATTTTAGCTCAAAACAACGAAATTCGGTGCTTAATCATTAATATTCTTTTACTAATGATTTTTAAAAATAATTTTTTCAAAGTCATCTGATATAAAAATGAAATAAAATAAACAGTGTATGCTGGGTGATTCGTGAGGTTAGCGAGCCAAACTAAGTTATGTATTTACCCATCCTCTCCGTTACGGGTAGGATGTGACACAAGGTCAATTTTTAAGCAGAGAACAGCTGTACCCATTCAGAGTTTTCCTTCTCCTAGATTGGATTCGTAAACTAAGCTAGGAAACCTACCTGCCTTACTATTTACCCATAGATGGTGGGAGAACATATAGATTCATGATTTTCCCAAGGGTAGAGTGCTAAGTGAAATGTAAAACAATATCGTCCAGGATTTGAACTTGGATCGGTGACTCTAAAATGATCCCCTATGTATATATGATTGGCTTCAGCTAAATTACATTTATTATTGTCCAAATTGTATATGTTAATATATTCTTATTGATTAGAGCTAATCATTGCGTCGACGTATTTGTCAAATCATACATTACGTTAACGTATATTGTCCAAGTATTATTTAGTAATCTTGGAATTTTGTTTAGAACGTAAATTTGTTCATTATGCAAGGTTATATAAAAACCACTGACGTTTATGCGAAGAACATTTTCAGATGAAGACAATGTCGGCAGATGGTAAAGATAAAAGTCTTTGTAATCGTAGGCGGTTTACATTAACGAAATCTCTGCGTTTTGAAAAAGAAGAAAAAAGATTTAACTGAATGACGTAAATCTACAAGTTGTTCGTCTGTTGACGTTAGAGACAAATTCGTAGAAAGAATTGTTTGTAGTGGAGGTTTTCTTATGCAAACGTGAAGAAAATATTGTATACGTTATATATACACACACACACACACACACACACACATACACACACACATACACACACACACACATATATATATATATATGTGTGTGTGTGTGTGTGTGTGTGTGTGTGTGTATGTGTGTGTGTGTAAAAATGAAACTGGAAGTGAATCCGACGGTATGTTGAAAAAATAAAGAAAAGAAAGTATAGAATGGATGAAATAGGATATTTTAATCAATTTTACTTACACGTGTTTCGGTCAGGAGTTTATCCATGTGTACATTATTTAAACTATTATTGTTTTTAAATAACTAAATGAAATTAAATTATAATAATAGAAAAATTGTAGAAATGCTCCGCACACAAAGAAAATTCGACCTTCATCAGAGTAAAGCCTTATTTGAAATGAAATTCGTTGGAAAAAGCGGTGAATTTTTGAAATGTTCGAAAAAAGAACTTTTTAAAAAAATTCACGTTGAGATGCGGTCGAGAAAGACGGTTAATGACGTCATATCGCATGCGAACAGATTTTGACGCGGAGAGAAGTTTATATATATCATTGACACGAGGAGTGTTCATTAGGTACTGATATGCTCAAACTAGTGCTGTCTTGATTGTTATGAGCTGAAACTTAGGGAATTAAATATACGCGAAATTTATTTTATTGTAGTGGAGGCTTTTGAAGAGCGGAACATACTTTTTGGATGAGTTGATAACAGAAAAATGGTGTATCAGTATGTCAGAGATTCTGCCGAACAACACTCCTCATATTTTGAATTAAAATTAGAAAATATTTCTTTCACAGACACCGGTTATCCAAACAAGCCGAACGAGCCTAAAAATTTTACTATAGCTGAGAGGTGGGGACATATGGATGCATACCTTTCCTATGGGCATTAGCACGATATACATACAGCTTCGTCCAGAATTTGTACTTGGCTCGAAGAGTCCTTTTTTTCTGGAAGATGACAAATACTTGCCCACCAATATTCTTTAATTGGTACAATTCAATAATTGCATTGAGTGAAAATAGCTATCATTAATTATGACTGATATTTAGTTATATTCTAAAATCCCTTCCAGTGCATCTCTGTGGTCTAGGTAGTTTTATCGAACATTTGTCTTCAAAGTTACAGAAGGCGCTGTAGCTTCAGACACGAGAAATATATAGTCTTCCGAGACTGCAATGTCACTGAATAAATTCTAGAATATCGAGTTAAGTTTCTTACAAAAAAAATTAGTAACGAATTTTGCTAGTTAATCAAAAGTCATAAGGGTTACAGGTTTCTGAAATAGACATTTTTGTTCTTTCGTACCACCGGTCAAGTTGTGCAAATTTATGAGTTAAAATAAAAAGAGTACCACCATGATGCCTGGGACTGTAGAATAATCCGACTGCACCTCTGCATAGGAGTAAAACTCGCAAGAGGGCTATCTGTTGACCGTGGATCCTGACCCATAATACCTGCGGTAACTATATGATTTTCCGAACATATAATTCAAATTGCTCTAATGGCAAAACCCCACCCCTTTTTATAACATAGGTACTAGAAAGTGGTGGATGACTATCAACCACCAATATATATTGATACAAATGAAGTTAATGTAAATTATTCCTTAAACAGCCCCTCTCTCTCTCTCTCTCTCTCTCTCTCTCTCTCTCTCTATATATATATATATATATATATATATATATATATATATATATATATTAAAGCAAATACATAGCTAGCCTAAAAGGAATGTAATGTAACTAACGACTTGAAAGTAAATTTCTTGATAAGTGTACATTTTACTGTGTTTTAAGTAATATTTTACAATCCAGTGAATGAAATGTTAATTTTCTTCGAATACAGTTTCACGCGTACATACTTAATTTTAGAAGTATTTTAAAACCGGAGATAAGTTTTCTTTTGACAGATCCATTCATCATTGTATATTCGAAGTATTTTGTTGGCAAAAATGTAAACAGTACTTACATTTACTGAAAAACATTTTTCAAGTTCGCTATAGTATTTTCTTTATCTTTTCGGACTAACTTCTACTATCTTTCAATTAAAACCAGAAATAAAATTTCAAAAGTGAAATTTGAATTTTGTAGCAGGTTTAGAAACGTGTGGTCAAAATTCTGTGTATATATCTAAATAATGAAAATTAAATATTTTAGGTTTTAAATGTGTTGTTAAATTCATGACAGTGTTATTAGGACAGTGTAGAGAAACAAAAATAAAAAAGTTCAATCGTCAATAGAATCAGCTATTTAAAAAAAAGAATCTTTTACTAGTCTTGTTTCATAACGTTCAAGTATTTGAGGATATGCTTCCGCTATTACGTTCGTCTTTTGACATGATATGCTCATCATAAACAAGTTCTGACAGCATCTCCTATGCATTCTCTATTAGATTTAATTCTGAGCTTCTTGCAGATCATTGTGAAGTAATTATTTCTGTTCGATTTATGTATCCTTTTACCAACAAAAATGCTGAAGCTATCTTGTTGCAGAATTAAATTAATTCTATCACCTCTTATGTGCGTAGGGCTTCGTTCTCTTTAAGTTCACCGTAGCTTGAATTGTTCTGACATCTTTTCATCCACTCTATCTGAAGTTACCAGTGGGAAATACCATACCCCAAACCATAACTCCAATTTATCCTGATCCTCTCAGTTATCTAATTTTGAAAATGGATTTAACTCCTCTCGACCATGTACATGACCTAACAAATTTTAATGGTTTTTATTAGTCAATACTACTTGTTGACACGATTTTAAGGAATCTTTTAGCATTTTCTTAACGCTATTAACCTGTATGAACTCTAAGAAGTTTTGCATTTGAAAATATTTTTCAGATGAAACATTTAATATTTATCACATGGCCCTGAAAATGTCTTTAAAAAACTTGAAAAATAAAACAAAAACACGAAATGTTGGTATGTATCATATAATAAAACATACATGTTTCACACGTTTTCTTTTTAAAATCCAGTTCAATTGCTAATTAACGATGAACTCTTAAAGGAAACCGATAAAAACCGATAAACAAAACGTGACCAACAAAAAGAAGCATTATTGTTCCAAGAGAATGATTTCACTTTAGGATCGACTGGAATAACGAAATCTAAAACCACTTGAACTATTGATGCTAAAATGAAAACTGTGTGTGGTAAATGGTCAAATGGTGCATAAAATAAAGAGTTGTAAATTAAATTGCAAATAAAATAAAAATAGTTTAAGAATTTTGCATTGGCTGAATACAGTGAAAGTGTGTTGTATGTGCCAGAATAACGCTCGATCAAAATTAACAAGAACATGATTTTGTTAGAAAACAAAGAATTTTTAATCAAATTAGAATTTAAATATTAAAAGAAGAATAAATTAAAATATAACAGGAGTAAACTTTTTGATTTAAAAAAGCAAATAACTCAAAGTCTTCATTAATACATTAAAAAAGACTCCATTCAGAAATTTTAACAAAAACTGTATATATATATATATATATATATATGCGTGTGCGTGTGTGTGTATGTATGTATGTGTATGTATATATATATACACATATCTATATATGTACATATGTATATATATGTATATATATATGTGTGTATATATCTATATATGTTCATATGTATATATATATATATATATACATATGGATATATATGTATGGGCATATATGTATGTGTGTATGTGTATATATGTGTGTGTGTGTATATATATATATATATATATATATATATATATATATATATATATATAGTCATCCACAGCCACAGTGTTTCGACGTATCCCTTCAGTTTGGCTAGACATTTGTAGGCTACATCCAGCTGGAAAGGAAACCCGATCGATTTATTCACAGTCAGGCTTCTTAAGCACTTGGCTATCATCAGCACCTACAGACTGGGACGAGAAATTGAACTGATAAACACATACATATGTAAATATGTAAAGGCCTCCAGAGAGTGCTCCATCTGTTTTATAGGAGAGTGTTGCCTTTAAGCTTAGTCGGCGGTCATCAGTGAAAATTCCCTCTGTATATATATATAATGCATAGAATAATTTATTTTTGAGGAGTTAAGTCTCATCCGTATGTATGTAACAACATTACTCTCAAAATGATCAAACTGAATAAAGCTATCTCCAGTTCTGTTTGTAACAATCAATTTTAGCGGATCTACATCCGAGTTCAACGTCATTTAATATTAGATAAGAAATACTAAATAGAAATACCACTATCATCATGGATCGCTGTTACTACGGAAATCCAACAGATTACCTGTGTACTTTGCCTGGAATAAGGATATTGATCTTAGTTACTTCTCTGAATCGCTGTCTAGTTGCCTGCGCTTTCGACGAGGATGCAAATATATAATAGATTTATTTTCAGTGATGCTCTTCTCTTGGAGTGAGAGGCGAAAAAAACATACTATATGGGGGTGTTTTATGAAACAGAGTATATCCAGCTTAGGTAAGTATATTAAAAGGTTTCGAGAATTAAGAGTAAGAATAGAATCCTCATCAGATGCGGACATTTTATCCCTGTCAAAGTGACATACGCACAAAATTCCCAAATGCAGAAAAAAATGGAAAAATGTTGTCTTTTTCGATTTCCTTTGGTTCTTGTTCTGACTAAACATGAAAACGAAAGAAAGAAAGAAAAAGAAAAAAGACAAGAGAAGACAACTTTCAATATAATTTCATGAAAGTCAACATAATTTAATATGGCAAGATAAAATGTATTTACACCAAAGAATGGAGAATTTTCTGTAAAATTTTCTCTTGCATTGAATGTAATTCCAACTTCTTGGTTATATTCTCTCTCTCTCTCTCTCTCTCTCTCTCTCTCTCTCTCTCTCTCTCTCTCTCTCTCTCTCTCTCTCTCTCTCTCTCTCTCTCTCAGAAGAATTCCGCATTTTACAATACTGAATATAGCATCTATGATGTGAGCTGAGGAAATCATAGAAGACATTTTGACGCAAAGAAACTAAAAAGTACCACGAAAAAGGAACTGTGATGATACATTTTGAGTGGTATATATATATATGTGTGTGTGTGTGTATATATATGTGATAATTCGGAAATGTTCAGAAAGAATGGAAACAAACAAAACACACAGTAATGTTACGCGTAGGACTTAGTATTTACCCTCGAGGAGTTAAAATTAGTCTCATCCGTTTACTCTCCACATAGAATAAAGACGAACTATTAGAAAACTTTATAAAGTTGGCAATAGGAACTAATTGTTTTAAAAAGCTCCGAGGCGAACGTTTAAAAAAGATATATTGAAATTATGTATTTCAACAAGCATAATTCCATCATATCTGACATTTTGTGTAAGTTCGGAATTTTTGCGGAGGATCAAATTGCAGTATATGAACCAATGAAAATCTCTGTTGAAAAAAAAAGTATAAGATACATTTCTCGAAATTATCAACGCACTCTCATCAGGCTTAGAATATACTGCCTGAGTCTCTTGCAGAGGGGTAAGACTACCTCATAAAAAAAGCATGTAATCTCTTGAGCATGTTTCAATCTTCGAATTATTTTTCGAAACAATATGTTTTTTTTAAATAGATTTTGACGAAATTTTACATCAAACGATGACGGTAATTCGTATGATAAACGGTAAATCCATGTATGTATTTACCTAGACCTGTCAGTCGTAAGTTCTCTCCAAGAGAAAGGGGTGCCCTATGTATGATAGTAAATTATAACCTACGATGAAGTTCCAGTTCTGGAGCTCTGGGGAGTGTGGGGTACCTTTTCATTGTCATTGTCCACTCTGATCAGGAATGGTATTACCTGTTGAGATGCTATCTATGGGCTAAATAAGTCTGTTTAAAATTAGTCGTATTCAAAAGAACCATGTGCAAAAAGAAACATCAGGAAATAACTACACAAAAATATAAACATTAACATAAAAATGAACGAGATTTCTAACTTCTAGGTATGAAATAATCCTAGATGGGTTTACATGCCGTTGAAATCAATCAAGCAACATTATCAAAGAAAAATATGAAATAGAATTAATACTTTTGACATACAACTTCAAACTGTCTAAATTTGAATCAAATATTGATAAATACCATAACAATTAGTGGAGATGTATAATATGTAAGTGTACATGTGTGATTTGTTATTCAAATTTCGGAGAATCCAACCATAAAATAACTAACTCAGTTTTTCTGAGGTCAAATTTGAATATATATATATATATATATATATATATATATATATTATTATTATTATTATTATTATTATTATTTTGATTATTATTATTATGATATACACAGGAATAACCTACTCGAGTTTCATCATAAGGATCTTCAGGGTTAAATTCACTGAATTAATCAAGATATTGATTAAATTCAGTCGATTGCACACGCGTATTTTGTGGCAAAAACGGTTAGTGATAGATTCGCAGTTAATGAACTCAGTTAATTAATATATATATATATATATATATATATATATATATATATATATATATATATATAGAGAGAGAGAGAGAGAGAGAGAGAGAGAGAGAGAGCTAAGTATTTTTATGATCTGCATGAAATTTATTTGGCATTATAAAAGTAATCGTTAATTCCATGGGCCTTTAATCATCTTTTAAAAGAGAATTTAGAAGCAAACAATCTATATGTCATAGTATGTAAACATCCCAATTGTTCTTTTATTTCAAAAGTAAATTATCCATATTTAAAAAAACAGGAACGCAGTAAATAATTCCAGTTTATGTATACAATTCACTGTAGATTATCATGCATGAACCAACATAGGTATCTATTCAGGAAAAAGAGCAAAAAAGACTATTTTCCTCAGTTCTGTTTTTCACATTTCTTTAAAATGTTTATTTTTCAGCAAGTTTACAAACGCTCACAAGATTTATCCCATTTGTAATATCAGTTTTATATTTTGTATATCTCTCATATTTTCTCATGTCTTTAGTCGAGTGATTCCTTGTTTTATTTTTTTAGTCTAAACCAATAAAACATCCATAGTTCGAAATCACTTTTTTTTTAATTCTAAAGGACATTGCTCTAGGTGCATAAGTCTTAGGTCTTTTTATTTCTTGTAATGATTATATAATCATTCAAGATTTCCTAGATTCTTCAGAAAAATTTCTTGCTTTAAACATACAAGAATGTTTCCTTAGTTTGATTTTTCACCATATATTGTAAGTGATATTCCTTGTGAAAGTTAAAAACATCAATATTCACAAATGTTAATCGAGTATTATTCTAGTCTCTAAACAGATGACACACTCCGATGTCAAGAGTGTTCAACAACAGTGATATAACATTTACGTTACACGGGTATATGTAATTCCTTACTTGGTTAGGTCAAGAAGTTTTCAGTACTCTCTCCTTGACCATAGATGGCGCTTCTCCTTTAAATGTACATGGATTTATCTCATGACCGAATTAATTCCGTATTTGGAGTTTATGGTCACAGTTATATTCTAGATTAAAAAATGAAACAAAAAATGGATTTCGAATTCCGATTTTGAAATAGATCCCAACAATTAGAAGATTGGAACAACACAATCTTCACTAGTCTATTTCCCCCAATTTCACATTTTACCTTACTAATTTACCCTTTCCAACAATCGACGAAGTATTCTGAAGAAATATAATGAAAAATGTTGAAATTGTTTTGTAGGAATATCTTAATTCTCATCGGAAGCCATTTCCAACAGTGATATCCTCGTTCTGTCAGGGGATCTTTTCTTGGAAGCCAAACAAGTCTACAACAGCGATAAGAAAAAATGAAGAAGAAAAAGAAATATGTGTGGAAAAAAGAGTTGATTTATTTTTGCGATGTTATCTCCTTTGAATTCCATTTGTCTCTTAGAGGATTTCTGTTTTATCATAAGTAATTATATACACGTACACACACTATACACGATTATACGCACATATGTTGCGTAATATGCGCTTCCAGCAACAAACACACACACATATATATATATATGTGTGTGTGTGTGTGTGTGTGTGTGTGTGTCACTGGAAATGTATATAAAGCAACCACCTCCTTTAGTGGGGCTTAAAATACACCGAATGATACATGATGCAGGGGGGTAAGACCCCCACATCAAAAAGGAAATGTTCTGGATAACATACTAAACTGCATCTGATGTTGGGGCTTTAGTTCTGGAGATCTTAACAATGTGGGGTAGCATTTCGTCGGCATTTTCCAAGATCTTCAGTGACACAAATTGGTAGTATCTGTTAGCGCCCCATCTATGGGTCAAATAGATGTTTCGTATTTGCATTGGATAGAATTACTAAATTGTATTAAGAATAATTACTTGAAGCTACAATTGTTTAATGAGGATTATTATTAGTTAGTCGAAAACATAACTGTGTGCAAACAAATCATTATTACTTATAAATTATTACTTTTAACAATATAATTATTAGTATTAGATAGAAATACACTCATACAACTGTAGGCAAATTATTTGTATAATGAATGATTCATTTCACTGCAAAAAAGAAACTACACAAAAATGTAAATATAAGCATATAATAAAAGCGACCCCATAACATCTCGGCATAGAATAACTAT
Organism: Doryteuthis pealeii; assembly: GCA_023376005.1. Lineage (NCBI taxonomy): Eukaryota > Metazoa > Mollusca > Cephalopoda > Myopsida > Loliginidae > Doryteuthis > Doryteuthis pealeii. Next base: position 81,954,099 of record CM042137.1, read on the forward strand.
ATACAGATTGACATGCCGTTAAAATCAATCAAATCAAATCATGAAGCAACGTACGCATATATATATATATATATATATATATATATATATATATATATATATATACCAATAAAAACTATGTCAGAAGATGCTGCTACTTCCTACTGGAATTAAGTATTACATGAAGCAAATTTTCCTTCATTTATTCACTATATTGCCATAACTATCACTACGGGTGATCTATATTATTACAATTGAATATGGAATTATCTTCATTACATATATAACAAAGAAAAGCATTAAATACTGGTCATATAGTTATAAATTTATTTCCAGCTATATACCTTGGCCTCCTCAGAATGTTTTTCACAGGAAAATGTTACAGAAATTGCAAGAACTTGTTTATATTGTTATGATTTTGAATTATTATGTATTGAGCACTCCTACTGGACTATACAAATTTCAATATTTCGATATTAAAAAGGTCCTGCTTTGAATCATTCCCAATGCCAACTTATCTGGACACACATACATATATATTTTTTTTTCTGAGTGTGTGTGTGTGTGTGTGTGTGTGTGTGTAGAATTTAATTTTCTTGCACTGAAACCATTGTGTCATTAAAATCATTATAATGTTACAGTTGATAATCAACCATTAATTCTAGGTTTTGATAGTATTTCTTGGTGTAATTGGGGTTATTTAGTGGACCTATCTCTTTTCCAAGAAGCATGGTACATATTTATAATTCCTTACTTGGCCTATTAAAGTTGGATCTTTTCCTTTCTTAAATGCAATTTGGGTGAAGAAGGGTAAAAACTAACTTTCCACAATCCATTCGACCCTATCAATCAACCACTCAATCAGTCGTAAAATTAATCTGTTAATTTATAGCCAAATATTGCAGAGAGCATTAAGGATGTTGAGAAGCAGGATGTCGTGTTCAAATGAACTAATTTGACATCTCTTTCAAGTAGTAATGGGAGTTCACTTTTTGTTGTTTTTTTACGTAAAGTTCTTGCTTTTAGATCTGAGAAATCAATTGCGATTAGACGCAAATTGTCTGCTCAAATCCCCATGGCAAATTAGCCGTCTATTGCGGATGAGACAGGGGTCAAGGTTTCGTTCTTCGATTTTTCGAAACAATATCTTTTTTCCTTTTTTGTCAAAGTTTAACATGAAACCATGAGAGCAATTGTTATTATAAAATGTATATGTATGTATAGATTTACCCAATCCATTGGGTCTTATTCACCGACCCCCACAAAAGGGGTATTTTGAATATGACACTAAACTGCATCCAATGCAATTCCGGAGCTCTGAGTATTGTGGAGTACTCCTTCATTCGCATTATTCCCAAGTCTACTAATTCGGAAAGGCACTTGTTAAGAGTTCTATTTATGGGTCAAATAGATATGTTTAACATTTTGTAAAGTTGCAAACTTCTCCTTAGAACAATAAGTATGTAGACCAAATTTAGCAGCTCTATATAAAACTGTTCAACCGTCGGCAGAGGACAAACATCCTAAACATAGACTGAACGCTTATTTCTAATGTTTGTTCATCATTGATTGAATTGAATTAATCTCGCTGTCATGTTCATTCAAAACTACATGATCTTCCATTCATAGATATTTAACAATAGAACTTTTAATACTTAACTGTAAAACTAAACAATGTTACACATTCCTACAGTAACTCACACAGAACCTTTATAATACGTCTTCCTCAAATCTAGATCTCTCCAATAAGTTTATCAAATGAGTAGGTTTGGACATTATCCAACATGAAAATAAGAGTGTGAATGAGTTGACTTTATAGTAGAAAGAGAAAACATTGAATAGCCGTTGATTACATTTTTCCCTCATGACTTGTTTATGATGGCTACTTTAACGAATGGTTTCTTCAGTCATTTTCTGAAGATTGTCATATCATCTGTCGTTCTGAAGCACTTGATAATGTCAGAAGCAAAGTAGTGTTGATTCTGACCTTTATGAAGAAGTTATTTAATCAGCTTCAAGGCGTAAATATCTTGAGAAGACATTCACCATCTTTATTCCTTGGATTATTTGTACGTTTGTTGTCGACTTAACACTCTCATCGTTTTTGTTCGTTTCAATTTTTTCCCCGTTTTATCTAAAGTTTTTTAATGGTTTTTGTATAAATCTGTCATTCCTTCGACATTAAATATGCTGTTTTCCCGCGTCTTTTCTTTGCTCAGCTTCGTTTTTTTACAGTTGTTATTTTATTATTTTTTCTCGGTGTCACTTTATTTCATACGTATTTGTTTGCTGTCTTTTTATTTCCATTCAATAAAAGTTTCTCTTTTTTATAGTTTTCTTCATTTGTTTAATGATATCAATAAATCATGGGTTATTTAATGCCAAAATACGATTCATTTCTAGTTCAGTCGGTAGAGCGTTCGGCTATAAACCACAAGGTTCCTAGTTTGATACCCATCCTCACCAACTCAGCGTATGAGTAGCACAGGGATCTGTGTGGTAAAGTAAGGTGCTGATGAGGCGCTCCACCTCAGACACTAAAATAATCTCCTTGGTCTAGCGCTAGTGAAAAGGGGATAGACTCCCTCGATGTATGGCTGATACCGACATTAGGCCGCCCCAACGACTTTACTTACTTACTTATTACTTTCAATAGTTCATTGCATTTTTTAATTGCAATCGTTTTTCTTTTTTCTTTGTTTATAATAACTTTCAGTCCACAGTCGTATGTTTCTAAGTATTCCTATGTAATAATAATGTATACACAATTATATCGTTTAAAATAATTCTTCTAATTTAATAATCATTTGGTTACACGGTTATATGGTTCAAAGTATTGCTATCTAATCCCAATAATTTGAAAGCAATTATATGGTTTCAAATAACTAATAATAATCCTTAGTAAAAGAAAAACATTTTTTAAAAAAAGCTTTAAGTAACTATTCTTAATGCAAGGAATTTACGTGTATCAAGTATTTCTTTCTGATACGAATAATTTTGCAAACATTTTACTCATAAATTGAATCATAACAGGTAATGCCATTCCGAGCCATAGTGGACCTGGTAATAATGTCAATTTTAGTTTATTTTCCGTACATAATAATGTTTAAGCTGACACTTGATTTATGGTCACAGATTCTTTAATTTATTGTATTCATTTTTGAAACCAAATATACTTGTGATCAAAATGAATTTCAAATTTACACGATGATTACTCGTGAATAGGTCGATGGCAATTAGCTAAAAATTAGCTCTACCAAATTCAACTTATTCACAAATCCTTAAGTATTTTACGGTCTCTGTTTGTTTACTAGTTTTGATTTCTATTTTTCTTCACATTTCCGGTCTTTGTAGCTTTTTTTTGTTTCTTTTATTGATGACAAATTTTTGTTTTCGTACTCTTTTCAACCCCGCAGTTTTCTTTTTTGTTCTAAACTACAAATTTATTTCCTAGATTTGATTCTTAATGGATTTCTCTTTACTGTCGTCTTTTATCTTCATTTTATATTACTCCCATTTTCTCTTTCTCGCAATTTTATTTCACTTCTTCATTTACCTTTTAAATTTACACTGAATCATGTCCAGTGATATCACACGCCGTTTCGTCTCCCATTTCTTCAATAATGGATAATATCGAATCAAATTTTCTTTTTCAACGTTACATATTTCTTCCAACCAACTAGTTTTCATTTTTATATTTCCAACAATCTCCAATATATGTTTCACTCCTAGTATATATTAGTTTCTTTACTCAAATTTTCCGATAAATTTCTTTTCATCTCGACTTCTTTCATTCGGTAATTTACCTATCATGTATATTTGTCATGCCTAGTTTCACATTCCACTCTTTCATTACTTCAGTTTCATAATAGATACATAAAAAAAAAAGAAATTTCAAAGGGAAAAGTAACAAAGAAACGAGTTAAAGAAGGTCATGTCTAAGTAAATTATTAAAGAAATTCGAAAATAAATTAAAAATAAAAATCAGACAAAAGAGCCGGGACATGGGAAATAATGTGAAAATTATAAAACTTAAGAAAAATTAAAAGGAATTGGTAGGAAAATCATCCTGGGAAATTAAAGATTTAAAAAATAAACATACGGATGAAAATTCTCAATAGAATGAAATTAAAGAATATTGCGGAGGAAGAAAGAAAACGAAAAGATAAAAGTAAAGTGTGCTAAGTAGGAGAAAATAAATGAAATAATTTTCGGAAAAAAGCAAAGGAACCCCCCCAAAAATTCAAAGTTAAAAGCAATTAAGCAAGAATTCATATCTCATTCCTCTTTTTTCTGACGAGTCATTAATCCTGTTCTTGTTCTTCATTTCTGCCATATTCAATTCCAATCTCTTTTGAATTAGATTTTAAACCGAATGCCAATCATAGACGAACTCAATTGCCTTCCTGACACAAAAGCTCATCAAACTGATCGGTAATATCAACTTTCGGAACAAACATTGTAAAAGGGGAAAACACTTTGAAAATATACCAAAAAAATAATACCAGACATTTAAGATTAAGCACGGTGAAAACGAAAAAGTTAAAAAAAGATCAAATTTCCTAAATATTTTCAGAAAAATATCAAAGTGAATTTGACCTGAGAAATTTCACTGAATGACTTACTGAGAAATTGCTCTGTTCAAATATTTTATAGTTTGATATTTAAAATATATATATATATATATATATATATATATATATTGATTCAATCGATTAGAGTAATTTCATTTTAAGAAATACTTTGATTTTGAAATTGGCATAAAAGCTTTTTTAATGACCAGGCTGGTGAGTTAAAGTCTATTTTTGATGTGTTGATTAAAGTATTTTTCTCTTTTAGGCTCTTAAACGCTAATATTGCGTTGTGTCAATTTAATGAAATAACTCTGATATTAAAAAAATAGCATAGAGATCACATGACAGTGAGAATCATGGTTCACTATAAATTAGTTCAGGAGATTTTCGACTCCTACCAGAGTTTACAGATAGGCTAAATAAGAAAAAAACAAACTCTGGTTTACAGTTACGTTAAACACTGGATTAAGCAGAGATAAACCTGCTCATTACTTAGATCGGTTCCCACTTATGAAGAGCATGTCCCATAAGCATGGTTAGCAAATTTTAGTCTGGTGGTCAAGCGGGAATCAAAGCAACGGTTCCGATTGGATTAGCACAACTAAGAGACCATGATCTTGTACAGTTCTGAAATGGGTGATTTTACAACATCACGTACTCGAAATCAGCGGGGATCTGTGTACCAGACAAAGTAAAGCTGAGTAAATTTCAACATTGATAAAACAAACACTTTTATATTTGAATATGTCTGGTGGAGAGTAAGTAAATATCAATAATCGAGTTGCACAAGTGACCCAGAATTAAGAGGAAACACTCAAGGAGAGTGAAATAACGTGGTGTATTCATAACAGAAAGAAATGAGATTTTCGGGTATGATTTAATAAACGTTAAAAATTAAGGAAAAGAAGAGAAAAGAAAAGTGACAAAGAAATAAATTAAAAACAAAAGTATTAATTAAAATACGGAAGAAAGGATTAAAAGAAAAAAAGAGTAAAACAAACGAAAATAGAGTTTAGACATTAAAGAAATGAAATTACGAAAATAAGAAACCAGAAGGAAAAGAACAGGAAAAGAAAGTTGTAGAAAGAGGGAAAGACATGGGTGGGTGGAGGATACAAAAAAAACTGTTGATAGACTAGAAGGAAATGGTGTGGGTGCCAGACGCGACTATATATATATATATATATATATATATATATATATATATATATATATATTATATAAAGGAATCACACCTGTTTTGGTGTGTATGTGTTGATTTATTACTCAGAAAAGAATTGCCGTTGAGCATTAAAATCGTGCATACACTTTAATATGTTTATAATAAGGAAAAGAACAAACTTTAGTTTTTGATTTTTCCTGATTAACTAATATGATTCATTAATTAAAAATCAATCACGGTTCAGAGTTCTTCAAATGTAAGTACAAAATTGCACGTTCTTGTTAAAACCCGTCATGTTTAAATATCACAGACTCTATGTGCAAAATTTGAATTTAATAATTTATCGAAAATTAATGATTTGTAATCTAGTACTAATTCTAAAAAAAAGTTCTTAATTTTTCGTTAAACAAAAAAAATGTTTCAAACCAAATGTTATCTTTTTTTAAATAGTATTTTAACTGTAAATTAAAAAAATGTAATACTAAAGAATTTATATTTATAATTCTTTGCTTCTTTTATAGTAAGGACACATTTTTATTCCTTAGCTTCTTTTTATTCTAAGAACCCATTTTTATTTCTTATCTTTTTTATTGTAACTACCGGAAAAATTTAAAACAATTAAGCGAAAGCATTGTTCATCGATAAGTCAAAATTAGATTTTTTAAACAAATAGTTTCTATATTTCGTACAAAATATATCAATTTCTGATCAGTGTAACTCAAGAACTATTTTCTAATGAAATAAACTATACATAGAATAATTTGAATTAATACGCAAAATTTTACCCCTAAAAATAAGGACACATGTTAATTCTTAGTTTCTTTTCATTGTTACATTTATTTAAGGTAAAATATAAATAAATGATAGGGATACATTTTTATCCCTGTGACTCAAGAAATAGTCTTTAGAATAATAAAATTGTTTCAAATCACTCACAAGTTTAGGATTATATATTTTTTTGATATTTTAAATGTAAAATAAAGGAATATTATAATACACGAATTTCTAACTTCTTTTATTGATAAAGATAATTTTAATCAGTGTAAGTCAAAGACTTTTTTAAAAAACGAAATAAACAATAGAATAAATGAGTACTGTATTTTTTCACATACACATTTTTACTTCTTAGCTTGATGACGTCATGAAAGATCATGATCGGTTTCTCATTGAAAATAACACGTATATTGACTAAAAAATATAACTTTTCTGCAAGTGAATAACTTTTTCTGAAGAATCTATCAGTAACATGTTTGTGTAAATACTGGTTTGATTTTATTAAATTCGGAGATTATATTACTAGTAGCGGATTACACAATGTTCAAGTCATTGTTACAAAGCATCATAGATATAAACTTGATCTTATCATCAAGTTTAGACTTTATATATATATATATATATATATTATATATATATATATATATATATATATATATATATATATATATGAGGTAGATAAAAGGATAAGTGGGCAAGAAATGAATAACTCAAAACAAATCAAGCGTTGAAATGATTTCGTCCGTGTTACCCGGACATCGTCAGTTGGACTGATATATATATATATATAATATATATATATATATATATATATATATATATATATATATAATGAATATATAAAGGTTTTACATATCTATTTATTTGGTGACAAAGGAACAGTCACAATCATTTTGGTTTCATGCGTCTGCAATCATCAGGTGACCTTGTTTCAAATGCAAGGAAAATCGAAAATTACAAAAATTATAAAAAGATCAATAGACATAGGATGTGTATGATTGGATGAAATGTTATGCGTATGCATGTGGTGTTGTTTTGAATGTGTATGAGTGTTTATGGACAGTGTAAAGGTTATGTATACGGGATAACTGTTCTCGCACACATTTACATTGTTCTTTGAATGTGTAACGTTTGATCAATGCGGACGTGTGAACGTTTGTATTCTCGTGCATATGTGTTCGTGGGTGTGTGTATTTTTTGGTATGAGCGGATGTTGGCATGGGGCGTGAATGAGGTTGGTGGGGGGGGGGGAATGGATACTGTCACCAGTTTGGGTGCGGGGCGATTCAATGAAGGAGGTTAAATAATTTTAATTTCAAATGTTGTATACTATGGGTGGGGTGGGGGGTTTGGATTGCGGTTAGATAGAAGAAGTTGTTTGGATGTTAAGATGTTCGGGGTTGGTTAATTGTTCCAAGTATGTACCAAATACGTACGCACGCTCGTAGTTTCATTTATATATACCTGCACGTACACACACACACATACACGCGCGCGCACACGCACACACACACACACACACAACATAGAAGGACGCGCACGCGTATGTCCATACACCCATGTGTACGTAAACACTCGTACATAACGGTACTCATACACACATACATAACAGTACTCATACATACCTATATGCACACGCATATCCATATATGCCCCATATATACATATGCACACATGTACACATACACACATATGCATCAAAAGATAAATAAAATCTGGTGACATTAGCAACAAATAAAACCCGGCGGGGGGGGGGGAGGGAAAATTGAGGGTACTATAGGAGAACAAACAAGAGTTAGAATTGACCGGAAAAAAATGAATTACTTGAATAAGTCTCTGTTTTATAATTATGCATGAAATAAAAAAAACGGTCTTCGGGAAAAAGAAGAAAACCTTTGTAGAAAAGAAAAGAAAATACATTAATGAATGATCCAAACGAAAGAAGAATTTTAAAAGTATCTGAAGAAAAAAAGAGAACAATAAATTGTTAAACAATGGGAGAAAAAGTGATAGAGATAACAAAAGAATCAAATAGCAGAAATATTTTCAGAATTAAAAAGGTGTGAAAACAATGAATGAATAAAGAACACAAAGAGAAAATATTATAAACAAAAATAAAAAATAAAGGAGGGCTGAAGTAATGAAAAATGAAAATACTGAGACAATAAAAAAAAGCAATATGAAAACCTAAAAACACAAAGGCCGCTAGTGATTAAGAGGGTGGAGCAAAATATAACGGGCACAATCAAAACAGAAATGAACACTGTACACAAAAGTAAAAAATTATAATGAAAGTGATTATTGAATCTAATGAATGTATTGATATGGAAAAAGAAAAAAATTGAAATTAAAAACATTAAAAGAAATTACGGTTTATTAAAAACCAAAAAAATAAGCATAAACTTGACATATCACATCAAAATACATTCTCTGAATATTTTGTTTTTTCAGATGTTAGCTGTATCAGTATGGCTGCACCACTTAGACCCAAACAAAGCACCTAGAGAATAAGCTAGATGGGAGCTGCTCAAGAATGTTACGCGTGATATCAAACAAATCGTGGAGACAGCACACTCCAAGAAATCTGCTGTACGGCCACTTGTCCCCTATCTCACAAACCATTTGAGTGAGACGAACAAGACATGCTTGGTACTGCTGGAGAAGCACGTGTGAACTCATGAGTGACGTTCTTCTATGGAAACCAGCAGATGGACGCCGCAGTGTGGATCACCCAGTAAAGGCTTGCATTGACCAGCTCTGCACGGATACTGGATGCTGTACAGAGTACCTCCGAGATCAATGAAGGATAAGGACGATTGGCGAGAGATTGTCATGGATATCCGTGCTATTAGCGCGACCAGATGATGACGATGATGATATTTATATACTATCGGATTTATTCTTATTTTATGAGCCTGTTCAATACATAATTGGGTGACCACTTCAACAGCAACAATCCGAGTCCTTTGATTATCAAAATGACTTGATACGGCATTAAATATCATAACCTGACAAGGGTTGATATGCCGTGAAACAAAACAACCAACGCACACACACACACACACACACACACACACACACACATATATATATATATATATAATATATATATATATATATATATATATATATATATTGGTAGTTATCTCCATCGCTAACATTTGCTCAACGTCGTACGGCGAATTAAAAACTATCCTTAACTAAAATAATGTTACATTGAATCTTTTTTCATCTGTCATCTTTAGAAGGTCTCATGTTATAATGTAATAGACCAATTATTTATCTATTCCTACACTGATTATCACGATTCATATTTGTCCTTCAATTTTTCATATCTGTGAAACTTGCTATAGAGTGATAATAAACTACCTTTGTAGAACATTAGTTATTCTGAATTAAGTGTTTTCTCTTCACTTCTCACGAATAGTATCAGAAAAGAAACGTTAATTGCCAGATATTTGAACAAAAAAGGTATCGTTGCCGGCATGCCAAATTTTGACAGAAGTAATCGAACAAAAATATGGACAAAACATATTCATGAAACTGTCTTGTCGCCCACTAAATTCAAGAAAAAGCTATTAGACCTATTGTCAGGTAACATACAAAACAAAGAGCACAAGTAGAAGAGCAATGCAACTGACAATTTTCGAGTACCACACAGTTGACAGCGAGATCGATTTTTCATAGTTGATATAATAAATGTTTTGTGACGCACTTTCGATAATCGATGCACATCTGCATTGATAGATGAGATTAGTAAATGTCTGTCAATTCTGTAATATATATAATATATATATATATATATATATATATATATATATATATATATATATATACAGCACAGCGACCAAAAAGTCTTCAGCAGATGGTGATTTTGGGATTAGACATTGCATCGCGGCCAAAGCATCATTACCAATAATCCAGAGAGCACCAGTAACACAAACACACACATATATGCGTGTCGTTGAATCACCAAAAATTGTAGTGTAATGCACTTAAAATGTTCTAATCAAAATGGAAACGTTTTCTGAGAGACAACAACAGGACAGAGCTTTTTGAGTTCCTTGCTGATAGAATAGTGTCCATGTGTCCTGACAATGGCTGTGACAAAAGAAGCTCAGACTCTTTCCAAAAGATCCATCAGTCTTGATGGCTTAAGTCCTTGCAACCACTAATGATGTTTGTGTTGATTAAAGCATGTCCCCCTTATTGCAGTCAGTGTTTTTGCTACTCTCCAATACATAGGGCTGGAAATACTGTGGGTTGAATTTAGCCTGGGTCAGTTCATTAGGTGGTTGCTAATTCATGACATAGTGGTGAATCTTAGCCCAGACAAATCCAGTGGCGTGCTGTTCTTTCACGCCTTCACTGGCTGTGATCGTCTCTCAGCTTTTTGTAGAAAATGCAAAAACTGCATGGCAAGCATGGGGTGTTTACTCTCAATTGATTCCCGTCTTCAAAAAGTTATGTCAGTATCCACCAGTCGTGGAAAATGCAGACTCCTAGAAAAGTTTCTAATCACATTGTATGACAATAACAGCTCTATGGAAAAAGTTGATGAGGCAAGATTGGACTTGCTTGCTCTCATGCAAAGGTCTTATGATGCCATTCCACTGACAAGCGGAGCTCTAATACATCACGTCAAACGGTCTGCCTACCAAGCAGGTTACATATGGTGCTAGGCAACAGCGCGCAAAATGCAAACTAAAAACCCTATTAACTGGGGGTGGCAGAAAGATGGTGAAGTCTGGTAAGTCTTTTTGACGACCCTTCTTCCCATTGTCCAGAGTTTTCAGCAGTAAACAAAATGTGACTGCAAGACAGAATGCCGAGGGTGATGTAATTGTTATTGTTTCAGTCTCAAGTGTGCAGAGTTGTGTTCATGCAAATATGAGGACTAAATGATTGAGTAACCGACCACGTGAATCAAAAGATAATAGTTTCATGTAGTGTATGCAATGTTCTTCTTCATTTTTTCTTTTTGTAAAATCTAGGGATAAAAGAGAATGTCATCATTTAATTCCGGCCATATCATCTTAGTTTTCTATAATTACGATTTTGTAAGTGCAAAAAATGGATTTATCTAACTCAAAAACATATATTTCGATGCATGAAATGTTAAAATTGCAGTATTCTATCAGAATTTTGCCCACACAGATTCATACCATTTCAAATGGCATCCATCTTGAAACATGGCGGCAATTTTGTTTTTCAATGTGAGTGGCGTACTTTTCTGAAAGAATAGGTCCTAGAACACATGTATACCAAATGTGTTGCTTGTATCACGAAATGAATAATTTATCAATAATCTGTTCCACTATATATCCTTTCTAAATAGAAACACCTATATAATCAAGGACTGCTGTTACAATGAGAACTCAAAAAAGGCCATGTTTCATCTAAGTAGATTACGAAAATTTGAAGGGTTCCAATGTAAAAAATAAAATATGATAGAGTATCCATAGCCTAAAATATTAACTTACTAGGTATTACTGCATGACGATTAGTCTTACACGCATAAGACGAGAGAGAAAACCGCTGTATGTACGAATATATTAATGCTCATAAATATATATTAAATATATATATAATGTATAAATGTGCATGTATATATGTACATATATATGCATATATATGCGCGTATATATATATATATATATATATATATATATATATATATATATATATATATATATATATATATATATGCTCCCCATCCCTAGTGGGTTGACACTTTTGAGGGGATTTTGCTTAAAAAGGCAACATTCTCCTATATACGGATGGAGCATTCTATGGTGGCATTTACATATATACAGATGTGTGTATTTATTAGTTAAAATCCCCCTCCAGTTTGTATTTGACGATGGCTTGACTGATGATAAATCTATCGGCTTTCCATCCCGCCTCGAGGTATCCTGCAAATATCTAGCCGCACAGAAGAGACGTGATACGTTGAAATACTCTGTCTGTGGATGACTACATATATATATATATATATATATATATATATATATATATATATATATATATATATTGTTGAAAGGATAAATAAATAAAGGAAAGAAAATGTTGAATGGATAAGATTGGTTTTAAAATCAAATTAGATTATCAAATTAGATCATTAAGATCAATTTTAACCATCCAACAATTTCTTTCCTTTATTTATTTATTCATTTCCATTTTCAACTTACACACACACACACACACACATATATATATATAATATATATATATATATATATATATATACATATATATATATATATATACCAGGCTATTTGTATTTCTCGAAGCACTTTGGAAAGTTAAGCATCGAGCTACATTCCCTCCAGCTTTTGATAAATAGTAGGGTAGACTTTGTCTTTAACCATGGCTAAATAACCAGTCTAGGAGAAGGAAAACTTTTTATTCAAACCTGTTAAACGCTGCTTAAGAAATTGACCATGGGGCGCATCTTGCTTGTGCAGAGGCGTTGGTGTATATATATATATATATATATTATATATATATATACTAGCTAAAGTACCCGGTCCATGACCGGACTAAAAATAAAAAAAATAGGAACACCAAAGAGTGAGTGGTGAAAAAAATAAGATTTCGGTTCATTTTTTTAATATCTCATAAAATAGAATAGGGGATGGGGGTAGACCTCATAAAAAATATTTCCCCTAATATATTTTCGTGAAAATCGGACCATTAATTGATTTTTCATAGTATATTTTAAAAATCCATTGAAGAAAAAGAAAAGAAATTACAAAGAAAAAATTTTTTTCAGCGGTTCCGATATGGGGGATCGGTTTACGATAAACTTATACGGGGAAATGAGCACCCCTGAAAACTCGAAAAATAAATAACTTTTTTGAATTTTTTTTTACAGTCTGATAGATTGGTGTGCAATCGATAATAATCCATTGAAAGAAGAAAAAAAATTAAAAACAAAAATTTTAGAGGGGTGTTCCAAAAGTTTAGGTCCGCCCTTAATTTAAAAAAAATCTGCCTATTTATTTATCATTAAAATTATGATAAATTAAAGAACACATTTTCTCATTCAAGTTACATACATTAGAATCATTTTATTTTATGTTTAAGGTAAGAACATATCATACAGTTTTGTTTATATACGAAATGTTAACTACATCGTATTTTTATTATAATTTTTGTTTTGTTTTTATTACAATACGAATACAACTATGTTTACTTAGTTACGAAATAAGTAGTTATAATTTAACTTCCTATTTTTGTAAAAGGCTTTTCCTTTCTAAAATTCTTTTGTTTTTAATTTTTTCGTATATATACAAAGTTGAGTTATTTTATATTTATTAAATAAACGAAATAAAATTTATTAAACTAATAAGCGCTTATTATTTATTTAATAAATAATAGCGCTTATTATTGTTTTTTTTTTATTCGCTCTTTCTTACCAAATAAATATTTGGAAGATAGATTATTTCATTTCATTTCTAACTAAATTAATATTTTAAAGACAGGAATAAAAAGATTGCGATATGAATAAGATTTGATTTTTCCTTAAAACATACTTTTGCTGTCCGAAGCAAAATAATTTTTTTCTAACTCGCTATAAAAAATAATTCAATTGATAAAGACTCGTACAAATTATAAATTGAGCAAGATTATTTTCTCTTCTTTTCACGAAAAGTTTCACTGAAACTCCAGTTTGAAAATAATAATAGTATTTGGGGACAATTTTAAATTCAGTTTTTAATTGCTTGATAAGTTAGAAATACATTGTAATTTATTTCTTTGAATTTTTTCTACATGACAATTCAAATCTAGTTCTTAACGATAAAGAGAATGCAATATCTATTTTTGCTTACATTTTAAAACGTTTTCATTAGTTCTCTAAACTATTAAGACTTTTTTTAAAAACCATTAGTATTAATTACAAAACAACTCGTTTTATCATTTTTTTTAATTTACATTTATACAACCCTATACTGGTGACTGATTTTTATTGACATTTAAAATCTTATTTTAAAAAAATGTAACCGTAAACTTGTGTTTTGAAACAATTTTCATTTTTCTACAATTTTTTGTGCATGACAACAATTTAAATTAAGTGAGTGTACATTGTACAATAAAAGTTAGTTTCAAAAACATACGATAAATATAAATAAATATTTAGAAAGATTATAAAAAAACGAATTTATTTTACGTTAAAATTTAGTTTGTCGCTAACATTTTCATTGTTTCTTTCTTTCTTTCTTTCTGCTGCTAAACAGCCAGGCGAGTCGCTAACATTTTCGTTGTTTGCTTGTTTCTTTCTTTCTTTCTGCTGATAAACAGTCAGGCGAGCCCGTGCTGATAGACCAAGCATTAGCAGCAGCAGCAGCTATGCTATGGCTTTCGAAAAATCGTTTGATTTTTGTTTGATTAATTAATTATATCCCTTAATCAGTAAAAATCAATAACCAAATTTGGAGTGTTTCTTAGTTAGAACGATATCAAGAGTGACCTCCCGTTTTGGAGTTATACGTCGACACGTACATACCAAAATCTCTGTTTTATATATTAGATACTACTTATAACCATGTGTAAATTTGATGAAGTTGTACACTTGTATATATTCCCTAAGTACATCTTTTTCCGTGAGAGTGTGTGAAATTATCTGTATATTAAATAAATGTAAAAATATTGGTTTGTGCAGGAGAAGTAGAGCATGAAAACGGAGAGAAAAAAGAAAGTGTGAAACGTGAATTACACAAGAAAAATATCATGAAAAATGAAAATAAAGAAAAACACAATAAATGAAACAAAAATAAAAAAAGTTTTTGATTGACTTAAAATAAATGAGATTTTGCCGAGGCAATTCCTAATAATCTTTGTAACTATTCAAGTGTGGGGCGGAGTTCACATTTCAGCAGTATATAACATTTTACTTCAGCGCTAAATGAGCAAGTACGTGTCCATCGAGGAACAAATGCTTAACTCAAAGTCTAAACCAACCAAAAGTAAGAGGTGAATTGCATGAATTAACCCTAGAAGGGTTGACATTCCGTTAAGATGAATCAAATTCGGTACTTTTAAATTGGTATTTATCTATTTTTGCTTTTTCGGTTTGTTCATGTCAATATAAAACAAGCCTATCATCAGACCAATATTTATTTTTATCATCAGATTACTATGAATAGAACTGACTGACGCACATTTTTATGTATGTCTCTTTTTGATATAAATAATCAATCATGTTTGTTTCATGCATGAATGAGATAACAATTCTAAATTACTTTTTTGTGTGTATCTTTTTATTGATTTGTTCAGTTGATTGATTTAAGGCTAATATCATCTTCCATATCCCACTATATGACTGCATATGCTGTGCAGATTTTCAGTGCATTCCCTACTTCTCCCTTATCAAAATCAAAACTATTACAATTCGCATCTCTTCATAAATATTCATCATTTCCTCGAAACTATTGATTTCCTTTTGGTTCGTCTTTTCTCAATTTTCATTTCTCACGAGAATCCAGAATCCAAGATTTCACGTTAATCTCACGAGACGTGCAAATTCCTTTTTTATGATCGACACATAAATAGAAAAGTTTGTGAAAAAAGACAGAAAAGGAAATGAATGCGATTTATGCGTGTTTTTATTTATTTATCTTTATTTATTTTGTTGTTCTTTTTTGTGGGAGTAATTTTCATTCGGACTTAATCAAAAATGGCTACTTCAATTGTGGGGATAATTTGTTTTGATCTCAGTGATGTCTTTCTTGTCCGTTTGTTTTATTCTGTGGTTGTTGTGTTATCCTGCCGTTTGTCGTCGGTTGTTTGTAAATTTGTTGGAATTTATTTGACTGGGATCGCCGGAAAAAAAGAAATTATCCTTTATTTTAAATGGATTTTTAAAGATAAAATAAAAACGCTTATAGCTATTTATCTAATGTTTGATATTTGACTTGCGTGAGCATTCAACAAGATGCAGAAAGTTGGAAAGAAAAAGCTTCTTTTTTTTTCATTAAATAAGCAGGATGTTTTGAATTAAAATGCATTGATTGATCGTTAGTGTGGGGGGGTGCATATTTTTATTTATTTTTAATTTCTTTTGGAACTTCAGTAATGTAAACAAATATTGAGATGCAAATAAAAACGAAATGATTGATGATTTATAAAAGAGACAAGGATAATATAATTACAAATAAAAGGTCTTACATGTCACTTGTTGAGAGGGAAAAACATTTTATGCAGAAATCTTGTCTTTCATCTTCGTGATTACATATTTTAAGGATACCCACTCCTATTTAGAAGAACTGGCCGACTGTTTTCAGTCCTCATAAACTCAGAAAACAGTCGGTGGTCCTTATATTTGTAGAAGGAAAGGGGAAAACTAAATGACCCACAATTTTATTGAGCTGAATTACTTTTTCTGGGGAATCCATTGTTTACTTTTTACCCTTTCCCCATCCATAACTGACCATTCAACCATGCTTTCTTTTTGCTTGACACAAAACTGCATCTGGTGGGAAGCCCTAATTCTGGAGCTGTGAGGAGTGTGGGAGTATCCCTTCATTGTTATTACTTCCATCTATTGACCAAACAGATCTATCCTAAAATTATTAGTATTCGAAATACCTGAAACAGTATAACTGTACGTAAATTATTTGTATTAAATAGGAATACTTATAACTGTGCGCCAAAGCTTAAACAACAATACCAACTACAAATGTAAAAACGTACAATGTACGTGATTCTCTATGCATAAAATACATCTAGACGGGTTAAAATGCCGTGGAAATTCATCATGTAATTGCTAAAAGAAAAATTGACTTCGGTATTAATTAACCCAACAAGTACAACCAGCCCAAGCTCAAAAAATGCAATATCAGAAAATTCTTTCAAATTCGCTCCAACCTTCCTTGTTTGATATTATCTAGATATGCCATGGTTGTGAATAGTCGCCAAGTTAAGCCTATTTTTAGTATGGGATCAGATCTCACAAATTTTTGTGTTTGTTTAAGAAAATAACTCTCGATTCGAAATACCGGGTTTATTAATTCAAAGGAATAATTTCAGTTTTAGGAAATAACTAATCTTGAATATAATAAACATGATTTTTAACGTCATTTTAATAAGATATAGAATAAGTACCTTTAATTTTATTCTGGTTGAATTTCTCTGAAATCTCGGAACCACGAGAAGAAATAAACAAAAATATTGAGATGCATACCATTAAATCATTACAGGTTTATGATGTACAGTACAATAGCGCCCGACACGAAATATCCAGATTACGGATTTAAAAGATTAAACTAAGAAATAGTGGTTGAAATTAATGGTTAGATTAAATATGCTTAATAGCTTAACATATTGCGCTGTGCAGTAATGGTTAACAAATTAGTTTAAACTGTGATTATTTCGGTCAATGAAGCTAAGCAAGTAAATATCAATATATACTGTCCCCTAATCGCAAGCTAAATAACATTTTAATACACCGACGTGGGTACGCTTTGTTTTTACCATCAAAATTGAAAGTAGAACAATATAAAAAATAATTAGGCAGATCTTATTTCATTAATAATTATCTCTGATTTTATGTATTCACTTTAATGATTTTATGTATTACGGAGGAAGGAAACCTATATATATATATATATATATATATATATATATATATATATATATATATATATACATACATACATATAGATAGATAGATAGATAGATAGATAATTCAGACGTGAAGGAAAAATAATTCTCCATTATTTTCTTTGGGTTCAGTCTACTTAAAACAAAAGTTTCATTGTTTGAATTTTCCTTTCTTTACTGTTATACATTTGCTCAGTTTTTTCTCTATTGATACAAACATAACTAGAAATGGATCAAATGTCTTTACCATTTCAGGTAAGATGTGTTCCTTTGAAATTTTAGAAAAAGCCGAACACGTAAAAATAAATTTGATTTTGCTGACTAAATTTATTCAATAAGGCTTGGAAAAAATACCAACCTCTCCAATCTGTCTAATCAATGATAGCTAGGTCTGTCAATGGTAACAATTTCTCAAACAGAAATAACAAACAGAATGGTGTGAAATACTGTTGAAGGAAGGAGGACTAAAAAATAGAAATACGTGATCATGACGAACAAAGAAGATATAGAATCTTGTTTGTGTAGACATATATATGTAGATGCATGCGCGTGGTGTAATGGTTAAATTCACGGGAAATGGACTCGTTGCCCCGAGTTCAAATCCTGAACATGGTAATTGCATTTCACTTAGCGCTAATACCCTTGGGGAAGGTATGAATCCTACTCTCCTTCCAGCTACAGGTAAATAGTAGAGCAGACTGGGCTCTTTAACCTTGTTTAGGCAACCGGTCTAGGAGAAGGAAAACTCTGAATTCAAACCTGTTTAACCCGCTTAAGAAATTGATCTTGTGTCACATCCTGCTCGTGCGGAGGGTTCGGTAAATATATATAATATATATATATATATATATATATATATATATATATATATATGTACATGCATGCGAATTTGTATCTGACATCATATTTGTTTGACAAACTTATTTTAACTCATGAACAATGTTTAAAAGTAAAACAATGTCTTTTAGAAAGTATGCTAAATTTAACGTGTATTAAATGAGTTACAATTATTTAGCCAAACAGTTCTACGGTGTATTTGGTTAAGGAAACTTAAATTTCAACGTGACTGTCAACTTCTGAATGCAAAGCTTTATACGTAGTCCACTTGCCTTATCTAGCAATTGTTTTTCATTTGTTTTAGTTACAAGTCACGTCACATATTTGTAGAAAAACATAACATGTATGATTTTCTTTTCAAATTATATATGTAGGTTATAAAAGTGAGCGAAATATCTTTCTATTTATTCATAAAATAGCGGGTGAATATATATATCGGTCGCACATCCCCAGAAGAGACAAAGGAGAAATTCGGCAGCTGTAATAGTAACAGGAAATATTACAAATTGTAAATATATGCACATATGTTTAGTTTCTTTTCTAAAAGAAATTCATATAAGGCATTTAAATATAGGTGGGATTTTACCATGAGTAGTCACTCCGTAGACTACACTACTTAATTTCTCATTTTTAATTATATCTTCTTATTCTTCAGAGTTGTTTAAGTTAATATCTTTCTACCTCTCCTCAAATGTATCCTCTTTTAGCTTTCTTTCTATGCTATTTTTCTTCTGTTTACTCTAGGATTTCAATCGACTGCTGCTCCTGTGATTTAATTTGTCATCACAACTGATACTACCATCTGGAATCCAAGGTTAGGATGTTTACGTAAAGTCATTCTTTATCGGATCTATTTTACACTTTGTGTGTAATCATATGTACGTGCTTATATCGTTCTCTTAGCCTGCATTTATGTACGCAACAATATATATATTATATATATATATATATATATATATATATATATATGTGTGTGTGTGTGTGTGTGTGTGTGTTTGTGTGTGTGCACATTGATTTCTAGTTGTTAAGCTACTCAGAAGATTGGTAAAAAGGAAAGAGAAAGAGAAAAGAGAAGAAAAAGAAATAAAAAAAGAAAAGAAAAGAAAAGAGCTACACGATTTAAAGAATAAAGTAGAAAGAATGAAAATAAGAGTTTTCAATTTATCACACCTGCTGATATTCTATTGCCTGTTGACAGGGTGTGATCAAACCGCAGGAAGTTTGTCTAACTCCGCTGTGTTGAGCGCACTATGACGTACTGAGAATATTTTTCCAGGTTTTATTTGCCAAAATCAATGGGCGCTATTTCATTATCAGCAGCTCTTTATTTGACTTCCTTTTATTTATCTCTAAGATATTTAGCGGATTTTTTTTATTTCTCCCTGAACGAGAATATTCCTTCCAACTCTTTCTTTTTATCTCTAGACAATTTTCTACGCCTAAGATCATTTCGTTCTTTGAATATATTTATTCTATTTTATTTCACATCCTACCATTTCCTTTCACTGTTTTGACTTTATTTCTTCATTTTCGTTTGTTTATTTTGTTTTACAAGCTTTTTATTTTCCAAATCAGTAGGGTTATTTACCATTTTCTGGTTAACCTTCTTGATAGGTTACTTTTTAGTATTAGATTGGAATACTTGAAATCATACAACTGTGTGCAAATTATTTGTATTGGATAGAAATACCTTATATAAACGTGTGCAAAAAAAATCGGAAGAAAATACTGAACAAAAAAGTCTAAATATGAACGTGCTATGTACGTGATTCTTTAACCTTCGGCCATAAAAAAACCAAGACGTGTTTATATGTCGTTAAAATGAATAAATTTAACTTTTTTCGTGTCTTATCCCATTTATCCCCCCCCCCTTTCTATCCGTTACATTTTAAATAGATATCATTCGTGCCTTTTCTAGTTATCTGAAATGCGTCATAAAATCAAAACATTTTTTTCGTCATTTAATTAATCATTTTTATAAATTCTGAACGCGTTCTTTATATTTCATCATTTAAAAAATCTTCCTTAAACTAATAGATTTCGAATGTCTTGCATTTCCCAATGACAGTTTGTCGCCATGGTATTCACAGAACCTAAACTAAGATGTCTGCTATTTTCATATGAACGACGGAAATTATTTTTTGCGGACATCTATATGCAATAATGAATATGTGATTTAGTTGGCGGAGAAAACGTGCATAATAAACAAGGAACAAAGGAAGGTGAAATTACAGCAAGAAATGGGAATTTACTAAAAGAGTCAATTAACTCGAGCCATTCCGTTAATATCGAAGATGAAGTCCCCCATTTCCTTTTAGGAAATTAGGAAAACTCCATGAAGAGGTAAAGGAGTGACACAGATTACCATCAGCAGCATCTTTACTTGTCCTACACAACGACCACCAGCTGCATCTTGCCAGTCTAATCAAAAAGTCTGACTACATTTACGTAGATGCACTATGCCGTTTTATTTTTTTAAGCATTTTTTTTTATTTTTTGAGAATAATCACATAGCAATGGATAGAAGTTTCGAACCCCAGCTCTGTTTGGAATTCAAAATTGCTATTCTCCTAGTCTGATATTTCTACCCTTAAATGAGCAACCAATCTCTTATTATTTCACCCTAGAGGGGGAAGATGGATCCACGCCCTTCCCAATGATAATTCTGCATTGTGAGAGCGGACTGGAATTGGAGAGAAAGTGCGATATTTGAAAAATAGCAATTGCTTTTAAATGAATAGCAGCGATTTTTCCGAAAACTATAGACTAATTTTTTTAAAAAACACGATACATCTACACAAATAACGCTCATAATAAACAAAAAAAAGTTAACTAATTGTTGTACCGGCCGTTCCTACAGTGGAGAATATGCACCGGTTCTCACTATAAATAGTGAGACACCGAGTGGAAAGGTACTACTGTTCCCGTTAACGACAAGCTAGTCGTACATGTACCATGATTGTAAATACACTTGTCTTATTTTACCCTATCTCGACTTGACTTCTTTTTACTGTTGGGACTAACATCACACCACTAATGTATGTATCTGATCGATTAATTTCACAGAATGTCAACCAGTGTACGATTTATTTTATGCTTAGAATTTGATAAATCAAGTTTTTTGAACATATAGATATATATATAAATGTTAATATCTATCTATCTCTATATATATATATATATATATATATATATATAGTTTCATAAGACGACTTTGCACACGGTAATATAATATCAAGTATTCCTATTGTGTTCTTCAAAGAAAGTGATTGTTCTTTCATACAGAAATATTCAAAGGGATAAAGCTGTTAGTAATATCACATATATTGTTTGAAAAAGAAAAAAGTGATGGGTGTATCAGATCAATATTGATCAACTGATATATATTGATCTTTATATATATATATATATATATATATATATATATATATATATATATATATATATATATATAATCATCGGTATTGCAGTCTCGAAAGACTGTATATTTTTCGTGCCTCTGAAGTTAGAGCGCCTTCTGTGACTGTGAAGACCAATGTTCGAAAAACACCCTCGACTACAGATGTTGCATGTGAAGGCTGTCCCTGAAGATATTGGTGTGTCGGAGCTCCGTTGCCGTCGTTTTCTTCCGGACCTCTTGGATTCATGGTGTTGCACCAGGGTAACCCAGACATGAATAGTCCATGAATATATATAAGATTAACATATATAAGCTAATATATCACCTCTTTTATATTACGTTGATTGTAACTGTTTTTAGTTTCTATGTTCTTATATTGAGTATTTCTCCATTATAAAACTTAGCGATCTTATTTTTATACCTCTTTACAAGCTTATATATATATATATATATATATATATATATATATATATATATATACTTGTAAAGTATAAAAATAAGATCCCTTATTTTTATACCTCTTTACAAGTTTATATATATAGGGGCCGGGTTAGCTCAGTCGGTAGAACGTTCGATACCAGCCCTCGCCAACTCAGCGTATGAGTAGCACAGGAATCTGTGCGGTAAAGGAGATGATGGTAGGTGTGGCGCTCCACCCCAGATGCTAAAAAACCAATCTCCTTGTCTAGCGCCATTGAAAAGGGGATAGACTCCCTCGCTGATTGGCTGATACCGACTTTAGGCCGCCCTTTTTAAAAAAGAATATATAGCGTGTTTGGGAGAAATTTAACATATATATATGTGGTTATTTTTCTCCGTAGGTTGGAGTTATTGACGCACACTACGCATCATTTAAAAGCCTGGGCCCTTCTTCATTCATATACGTGATGACAGATAGAATGGGTGACTGGAACCCACCTGAATCATGGAAGAGAATAACTTGTATCATGATGATATGCGCCGCCCATCAAAATAAGGAGATTATGGTTGCTGCCCAATGCTCCCTGAACACTGTAAAAACAATCAGACATCAACTGGAGAATTACAATGGAGACTACGAGCTGTGGCTAGAAGAAAGCAACATAACAGATGATCTGACTGAGTTCATACAGCAGAATTCCTTGAAAATCTGCAGAAAGAGTATTAGGTTGAATTCAGATGCCTACGTGGAGTTGCTATACACTGTAGTCAAGCCCTGGATAACAAGGGTAGCCAATGGTAGGCCATATGTATGGCAGCAGGATTCGGCTCCCCGCCACACATCTGGGGAAGGTCAAAAATGGTTGTCGGCGAATTTTTACTAAACCAGTCCTAATGTTAGGCCTCCGAACTCCCCAGATCTTAACCCCATTGATTTTTATGTATGGGGTGCTGTTGAGAAAGACACGAATTGCCGTGCCAGTACTACATGGGCCCAGTTAATTGACAGAATTAAGGTAGTTTTTGAGACCCTTCCCAGGGAAACTAATTTGTTAATAAGTTGTGAGTTACTAGAGAATTAGATGTATTTCCAAATTTTAGGTCTTTAAAATGTTCATACTTAAGTTTTGCTTTAATTTCTGGAAGTTTCGCCGATGTAGACCTTATCAAATTGTTGACAACACTGGCTTCGGAAATGAATTCGCGTTTTGTTGTGGTATGTCTCAATAAATGTCTAATTGTTTGGCTTGTGCGGGTGACGGTGTTAATGCCTAGACGATTTAAGTGTTTTTCAATTAGGGAAGTTATAGGAGTGTGAGGTAATGTGATGTGCTTAGTTGTGGGGATATTATTGGGGTTTGTTGAGTTTGTTGAATGCTGTTTATTTTTGTAGATTTTGATAGCTTTTAATTTGGCACGATGTATGAAGAAAGCCGGGTATTATGATTTAATGAAAGGTTTATTGATCTGTTCGTATTCCTCATTTAGAAAGTTAGGAGAACAGATGTTTAGAGCTCCGAGGAAAAACCCTATGAGAATGCCAGTTTTTGTTTTATTGCTATGGTTAGAATAAAAATGTTTGTAGTCAGTTTTACTATTTGTTTTGTAGTGGACTTTGAATGTTAGTTTGTTATTATTATTTATTAATAAGACGTCTAGGAAAGGAAGGTACTTGTTTTTTCTAGTTCATACGGGAAGTTTATGGTGGGTTCAACTTGGTTGCAAAATCTTTAAAGTGTGGCATGCACTTGCGAATCGTTTTGTATCTGAAAACTTGCTCTACGGTGTTATTGTGCTCCCTGTATCTTGTTTCCATGAAAATAGAAACATCACTTTCACAATTTTTCTTGTAAGGGTTTAATGTAGATAAACAGATTCAGTACAATATAAATACAGATATGTAATATTGCCTGACAATATTAAACAATGTCTCTTCTTGATGCAGCATCATTTCTCCCATGACAACGACAAAACATATTAATCAACAGTTAATACAATTCTGTACTTCACAATAAACTTCGATACCAACGCTTACAAAAGTTACTATTGTCAATTTAGAATTCATTCTTTAATTGGTTTTAAAATAAGAAATCAACCGGAAGCTCATCGACTACAAATCTCGGGGCTATTTTCCGGTTTTAGCAAAATCTCATCTCGTTTCCGAATTGACATTGCTGCAGACTTCATTTTTAATTTTAAATGTTATTTTAGCGTTTCTCTTTTCTTTTTCTTTCCTTTTTTGGAAATATCCAGATGATTTCGCTGTCTTAGTCGTTCAAACAAAAGGGAACTTTCTTCAAATAATGAAATAACATTGGCTTCTCTTCAACACAAAAAATGGTAGTTTCCTGTTTATCAGTATCTTCATCCATTTCATTATATAATTCTTTAAATATTGTATTCGGTATATATATATATATATATATATATATATATATATATATATATATATATATAGACATCTTGTGGTGTCATAATTAACTAGTCTCGCATAATAATTACTTTTAAATAGTGGGCTCGATCCTATCTAAGTGTCCTATAGTTTTGACCTACTTTTTTAAGCGAGTGTCATGTGGTGAAACGAGCTAGGCTATCATGCCATGGTTAGAAAGTTGGATTATCACTGGGCGCTCCATACTCCTGGCCTTATGCAGTAACTAAACAACTATTAGTAAAGAAGTATGTCTTTAAATTTGTGTAGTGTATATGTACTGAATCAAGGTTACCATCTATTAGTTTATTCATATTTTTAATCAAAGATTTCATATAGTAGATGTACCAATAACTCGTTAGAAGATCGGACTATGATATTGATGGTTTTATTTAAGAATGAATGAGGGATGTTAATTAACATTTCATAGTTATATTACATCGAGTGCAATCACGGCCCCACAAATTAACTCTCGAATTGGGCAGAACATTGCTTTATTCCCTCAGAATCAGATGTGTATTGTTTTAATGAAGATGTTGATATGATATATTGCTTTTGTTTCGTTATATTCACATATTTATGGTTTTAGAAATACATAGGTAATTTTTTGTGGGCATAACTGAATATCCATTATTTCATTATTAAAAAAAGTCACATGAAATTTCCTGGAAAATGTTAGGCATGGCCGCACTATTCATGATTATAGCTAATTATTATGATACCAATTGTGTATGTGCACATATATATATACATCCATAAATATATAGCATTTAGGATTATTATGTTATATCTATGAGCTATTATACTGAGGTCATCAGTATATTCTAAAGTTTAATTATTTTGACAACTTTTCCCTAATTATCGTTATTCAACAAATTCTAACTAATTTTATGATTAATCATTACTCTTTTTTCAATTCTTCAACATCTAAAATCATATGAAAAGTTTTATTCCAACTGATATTTTTTTATATATATATATATATATATATATATATATATATATATATATATATATATATATATATTGCTAGGACTGGCAATTAGAAGTGGACCTAGGGTAACAAAGTTTCCCGAACAAATTACAAAGACATCACTTCAACCAAACATTATTATCTTTTTAAACTCTATCAGATAGATAATAATGTGTGAATTGACAATGCCATGGAAGGATAATATTGATGAATCTCATATCACAATAATACGACCTGGTATTATAATACAGGAATAATGGCTAACAAGCACGTTGTGCAAAATTATAGAAATGTAGAAACACCCGCAAAGTGGTTGCGGTATAAAAGAAACAGCGCATGGAAAAATTAAAATTGAAAACATAACGAAATGGTGCCAAGATCTATTCGCCAGAACACAGTCAGTGTTAGAGTAAAATATTCGTCTGTGAAAAATAGAACTTATTTATCAACGGACAACGTATTTATAGGAAAGATACTAACTTGAAAGATCTTAAATAATTTTTTTAGCTGAGAGTGACACAGAAAGATGCATGACTGGGACATGATCAATCTCGGCCGGGTCATTTTAGCGAGTGAGTATGATGTTGAAAAAATCTGACCCTTCCATGGCCTAATAACATCCTTGAAGATGCGCCCAGCTGCATCCTGGAGATGTATTTTGTAAAATACATACATATATATATAAATTGAAATTATAAGGCTGTTTAATAAATCACGTCTCCGATCGACAGGTGATCTGATAATCATGCATACAATTCTTTGTTATTTTCAGTTGTTTTGATAATTAATATTATGGAAGGTGCTTCAAAGTGTGCAATGGTTACCAAACTAAGTTAGCAGACCATTACTAGAGTGTTTGATTCACATACTAAGCAAAAGATAAGTGCATTTTAGTCAACAAGTCACGCTTAAAGCATTGACAACTGCTAGATTGCTGATGGTAAGGAGTAATAAACCTGCTCAGCACGGAAATGAGTGAATACTTAGAAACAGTAGTTACCGTAGCCTGTGAACTAAACTTAGCAAAGCACTGCTCTAGAATTTACCTTTCATGTTATAATAGCGAGCAATGCAAGCTGACTATAGTGAGTGAGTTCGAGTGTCACTGGGCGTCAAAAGTATTTCCTTGTGCCAAACTAAACTATCAATACTATTCTTTATGAGGTACTTTTTAATTTGTACGAATCTTTACCCTAAATAATATAGAAAATAAGTAAAAAACATTAGAGAAATTGAAAGTTGTCAGAAATGTTTGGCTGCCCTGGTATGTACGTATATATTTCTCTCTTTTCACCAGAAATGACCTTTTTTAATTAATTTCGTTTTTTTCTTATTATTATTTCTTCGGCTATTGTACTGAAAACAATTTGTTAGTCGAATTTTATTGCCTGCATCGAAATGAACGAGGAATTTCATTGGATTCTCTCGAAACAACGGATGAATATTTACTGAATATAATAGTTGTGTATTTCTCCTTCGCAATTTGTCCAGGCTTAATATCCTCGAGGAAAGAAACGTTTACAATTATTCGAAATTTTATTTATTCATTTTACCCATTCACGTGTAATCATTTTGGGGAATATTTTTCGATGGTTTGTTTCCTGTTTCTATTTTAGCACGAATTTTGCTGTATATCCATGAATTTATATTGTTCTATTTTTAAAGAAAGAATCATCTTGAATTTTTGAGTGGAGGTAATTGTGTTTTTTTGTTTTGTTTTGTTTTGTTTTTTGTTTTTTTTTGGGGGGCGTGTCTAATTTAAAATTACTCATTTTTCGTGCGATATCACCGGTCTAAAATCTCTAACTCTTTTCGTACTGACTTGATTTAAAATTTTTACTAGTTATAAAGTAACTCAAATTTTACAAGCTTAATTAGATTTAAAACCAATTTGTATAACGTATACCTCATTATGGTCAACTGATATTAATAGAATCGGTTGTAAACAAACTTGTAATCGACTGAACAAATCTGATCGTGACGTAACACTTTAAATTGAAAGCTATTCAAAGAAAAATGTTTAGTTTTTGGACAATAAGCTTATAACAAATCCTTATTATGCGGGTTGAAATCGATGTCCAACTTTAATAAACATATTTTAATATACTGGATTTCAAGCAATAAAGGAAAACGTAAAAAATACTTGGCAATCAAGTCAGCTTTAAATATGGCCCCAGACAAAGTCTAAACTCTATTCACAGACTTGAAACCAAAAATCAATAAATTCTTCCATACGAGATGGCAAAAAAACGCTAAAATAACAGCATACGCAGAGGCTTTATGATAAAACTCATCATAGGAATATGCAAACCAGCTTTCAGAAATTCTATAAAGAAACAAGTCAATATATCCCGACTGCGCACTCGTTTATACTCGAACAAGTACAACAACCAGTGTATAGTATGTCAAACATCATAAACTCTTAAACATATCCTCATAGAATATTTTTTAAACACACATCATAGAGTATAAACTAGTTCAATAAGCAGATCCATATCCAGACCAACAGCCTACATATAATAATTGTAAACTGAAGGCTTATGATATCATGGTGGGTAAACGTGATTTTCTTCAAGAAAACGTACGAGTGGACGCAATAAAGTTCTCAGTATGAGCGAAAATATAGTGCTATATACATGTTATTCCACATCTTCATCCCCCAGTTTAATATATTTAGCATATTGTTTCTTAAGTTTATTTCATCTCTCAAATATGAATAAAAAATCCTTAATTTCTTGGCTCGGTCGAGAACTTCAGCACCTCCTCCTAAATTTACCCCCCCCCCGCACAAATATGCAATATAATTCCTGTTCAATACTGGTTTAAACTTTCATTGGTGTCAAATGTTTTCCCAAACTTCAAGGTCGAAACTGAACAAATATTCATCGGAAATATACTGACTGTGACAATCAGCAAAATTGTCCTTTTGTCTCCATGAAGGAAGCATTGAGAACAAAATTCAACAGTTGGTGACGATCTTCGGAATTCTGATCTGCCATTTGATAATTCAGATGAATGAACAAGTCAACATTTCCAACTTAATGATGACCGAGTCCCATTTGTCGTTAATTCTAGCAGATTTCAAATCAGTTTAAAATGGAGTTTAGAAATAAAAGATTTCTTAGTTTTCCATGAACAATTAAACTTTCTTATAATTTCTCGAGATTTATAGAAACGTTAACAAAAAGTTATAAGAGAAGAAAAGTTATGTTTTTATATAAACGGGTAGAAAGAATAAGAGCCAAGATTGTTTTTCTTGCTACCTTTTTAAAGGGCACTTTATTTAGTAAACAAAGTTTGAGAGTTTTAATGGGATCTTTTCAATTTTCAGAACCTAAAGGCAATAAAATTATTTATGGTTTAAATTGAAAATGTCATAGAAAAGGAGATTTCCACAACTTAATGAAGAAAAAAAACATGATTATGATAATGGAACAAAATGGTATGCAATATAAACATATTTTTGATATCTTACATAATGAAAATTAATATTCTTGTTCATCTGTTCTACAGTAAGACAAATAGGTGTTGGTTGTCACAAAGCTAAAAATGAAAGGAAATTACCTACAAATACAAGTTTCTGTCTTCAGAAACAAACAGAAAACCCTGAGAAACTAAAGAGTTCAAAACCAGTGATGGAAAGTGATATGTAGTGATAGGAAAACATTAAACCACTTTTGATATAGCCAAATAAAGTTATAGGATGTACTTCAATGTATTCAAAACATTACATTGACTTCATGGCGTGGCTAAAATTAGATCATGTGATTTTTTGATGGTTAGTCGAATAAAGATAAGTCACATAAATTAAGCTAAGTTACGTGAATAATAGAAGAAGCAGAGACGCTAGTATCGGGACAGAGGAGACCAGATTCTCAGAGAAAAGAAGTGTGTCCAGCAATTCAGTTAAAGCGCGGGGGTATTTCTATATTATCACAATAACATATAACACTATAATAGTGGTATAAAGCTGACGGCGATATTAAATTAATTACTCAAGAATAATTAGGACGATTTATTAAAAATTAAAGTTAGTTATTTGTAAGGAAGTATAAAGCAAGAAAAACCCAAATAATAATATTAAAAATAACTATTTGATTACCTACAATAAGCTATACTGGATTCTTTCAATTGTCAAAAACAAAGGTTTGTGTCACGTAGGCCGAAAATTCCTAAAAACAATGGAATTTGAAAAGGAATTTCAATTTTGATTTAAATAAATAAAACAATAAGTTACTTTGAAGAATACAAAAGGAATTTCCAACTACGACTGGCACAAGGCCATTTCCACAATAATAAAACAATATTATCGAGTGGCTCACCAATCAAAGAGAAGTGGGGGGATTTTCTTCTCCTCCCCGGTGTTTATGCTGTGAGGCCATTGGTCCGGCGTTTCTATTGACTGGCCAATCAGAGCCGTATGTTCTGGGTCTGGATACCATAAAAGAAGACCCGAAGATGGAACAAAGCAGATTGAAAGCTGACCCCATAGATACATCTGAGCCATTGCCACCACTTTGCCGCTGCCTTCCGCTACCTTGTCACTCAGTCCTGAACTTGACCATTTAGCCATAAGAATTTAGCTGTATATTGCCAATCAACTCACAAACTTCAACTCTGACTTTCACTTTCACACTCCCCTTTGTTATTGTACATGATTATCATCACTGTATGATTAATAAATATATTTTTGTATATAATCATTAATAAGCGTTTGTAGTTATTTCGATTGTTGACCCGTTGACATCATCGGTGAATTTGGTCATCTTCAGACACAGCCCTAACCGAAAAATCCCGAACCAGCTGTTCTTCAATCTTCCTGTGGGTCAAACAAAACAACCTGGGCACAGAAACTCCGAACGAGCAGGTTCATCAACCTATAAGTAGCCCGCAGCACAACACACCCTTCTAGAACGACATTTGGTCCCGTGACCAGCATAGGACCGTATTTGGTACCGTGGCCAGCACAGTACTACATTTGGTCCCGTGACCTGCATAGAACCACAAACCAAATAAAGTGGAATGAAGAAGCTGTCTATTGTTTAAAGTTTATTTCTAACCAAAGTTCTAAATAAGTGAGAATTCAGCAGCCAAAAAACAACGAATTATTACGACACTCACCGACCTATGAAGTTGTATGATGGTGAATTTTATTACATTTGTATTTTAAGAAATATGAATGATTTTATATTGTAGATTATATGTTTGAATCGATGTTTTTAATATGATGGAAATACTTTTCAATCTAGATTTATTGCATTCCATTATCTACTAACTCACATTTCTATGGTTTAATAACGATCGGGAACTTTTAAGTCTGCGGCCAGCAACAAACTCACTTTGAAATCTATAAAGCAAATAAACAATTCGCTTCCTCCAAAATGAAAAATATATAAATATTGGGAATAATAGTGGACTCACATCAACGTTATTAGATAAACATTTACATTCACGACTAAAGGATTGAAAAAGGATTAAATCAACAAGCCTGTTACCGAAGTTATATATATATATATATATATATATATATATATATATATATATATATATATATGTGTGTGTGTGTGTGTGTGTGTGTGTGTGTGTGTGTGTGTGTGTGTTTCTGGTCTGAAAATTTCTCTGTAAAATGTTCTTTCTTTGTTATTAAAACGTTCTATTCTTTTTGACAAGAAAAGTTTATTTTTAATCTTTTAAATGTAATCCCCCCTTATTTAGCGATGGATTCATTTATGGGTGATTGTAACATTTTAAGAGAATGGTTTCGGGTGTGAATAGATACGTTATTAATTCTTTTAAATTTTAAAATCTGCCGTCGGAAGAAAGATGAGATGATACATTTTAAAATTTCGCTTGGTGTAACAAGATATGGTTTATCTAGAACCCCGAACTGAAAATAGCAATAAACCAAAGGTTGCTTAAATCCCCAGAATCGATCGGCCATCTAAATAGTCGCGGAATGGGGGGGGGTGCTGATCAGATGATTCTGTCCATGCAAGATGGAAGTGTACATTTGGTGAACCTCAATAAAAATAGGCTGGGTTCTTTCAATTCGTTCTCTTTTGGTGGCTGCGAAAAGGAGCAAGATATACAGGCATGGACGAAGAGTTATTACACCAGTCAAAGATAAGAAAAGAACTGTTTCCTACTAGAACGAATAATTTACCCTGCACATTGTTTCCGTTGTTCGTTTCCACATACTTCCACGGCCTCAGAAACTGAACGGAGATAATAAAACGACAGAAGATTTTACATTGGAGCCGAGTTGCGTTTCCCCTCTTCCATCAGACGATCAGTCATTACCTACATAGCAGCCGTCGGAGATTATTGTATACGATAATGTAGATAAATCAATAATTACACAATAAAAATGAATTATTAAGTATCATTTCTTACGAAACTTTACAACACTGAAACTGTGACCAAAATATTAATATTTAACATAAAAAACAAGTTCACCCTATCACAAAGTTCTATATTGTAAATAAAAGTTGATTTTTTTTCTTTCTTACAATGTTTCAAAAATGTAATGTGGTAATAATTTGTATGTCTTTTAATTACATAATATTACGATAGAAAAGATAAACCAGATATTAGCCTTTGAAAATTTGTTCCTCTGATACGAAATATTTAATTTGCCAAAATCTCTTTCCATGAAATCATATTACACTTCTCATCGAAACAAAGTGAATTTGGATAAAGACTACAGTAAGCCAATATGCAGAGCGTTCAGTTGATGAAACGGAAAATGGACCAATATGCATGGGATTTATCTAAATTTTCGTACGCAGTAAATACTTTATTTTTTGTTTTAATTGAATTCCTTACTTTGTTCATTGAATTATGAACTTCGCTTTATTTCATGATTCAAATAGAAATTATCATAATTCAATGATATAAGCTTTTTCGAAATTTAAATTTTGCTTAACTAAAATAACGCCTTCAATACAAACATTTAAATCAACAGAAAATCGTGCATATTTGTTTAGATAATACACACCTGAATATACTAGTATGTCTCAAATACGGAAAACCTCGTGTGAGGAATAAGTGTACACATTACAAATATGCAGACAAATGTTATATATGTGTATATGATTGGATATATATATATATATATATATATATATATATATTATATATATAATATATATATATATTATTCGTGTGTCAAGCAGATTTTGAAAGAAGTCCGAAACTAACAGGTGTTTTGATGTGAAAATTTCCCAAGCTGTCCATTTTTAACTTATCTTTCTTTGATTTCAAGATGTAGACAGAATACATAAAAAGATAGACCGAAGGACACCGAGAGCACGTAGCATTATGGGACCAACCTCAAGACAGAATTTCCCGAAGGTATCACGTCAGGGTTTCTCAAAGAATCCATATAAGTTAGTGAACAACTTGACCCGCTGAGGCCATACTCAATGCACACCGATCAATCAGGAAATAAACTGACAATTATGATGATAAAAATCAACAGTAACAAATATAACAAGGCATACGTGCCGACATTTACACCTTGCAATGCATAAACATGAGAAGTAATCATATATCTGGCTATAAAAATTATAACACAAACACACATTATAGACACGCACACACACACATTTTATACATATATATGAATGCCCCATATTATAAATACATACATACACACACACACACACATATATATATATATATATATATATATATATATATA
This sequence comes from Doryteuthis pealeii, assembly GCA_023376005.1. Taxonomy (NCBI): domain Eukaryota; kingdom Metazoa; phylum Mollusca; class Cephalopoda; order Myopsida; family Loliginidae; genus Doryteuthis; species Doryteuthis pealeii. The sequence goes on from CM042137.1 coordinate 81,987,955, forward strand.
TATATACGAATGCCCCATATGATATATATTATAATATATATATATATATATATATATATAATATGGGAGAAATGAGAGAAGGTTAATCCGACAGTATGTGGAGAAAGGTAGACAAACACGGGATGTTATGGAAAATAGATGTTTATTGTCGACAATGCAACGTTTCGGTCTGTTAGACCTTCTTCAGGATTTGGATATAGTTATTGCTTCAATGATGGACATTCTCAAAATGGTGTAACATGAGATCGTCAGTAGGAGGAGGGCTGGTTGGGTGTGGGTAGTGGATTTTCTTCTCTCTACAAACAAAAATTTGGTTTACCCATAGGGTCACCAACTAGTGGACTCCTCGCATGTTTATATCTAGAATTTTTAGAAGCATGATCTTTTAAATACATAATCCCCAAAGACTCTCAGTACTTCCGATATATTGAGGACAAATCATATACCCGAGCGAAATAAATATCACCGAAATCACAAACAGACTGAACAACATTGAACCTACCATACAATTCACACACGAACTAGAATCTAATACCTTTCTTAGACATCTTACTCATAAGAACAACAACGCATTAGAATTCAAAGTCCACCACAAACCCACTGCCAAAAATGATCACATACATTACTACTCACACCATGACACCTATACCAAAAGAGGCATTATAATAGGTTTTCACCTTAGAGCCCTCCGCATCTGCACACCCAAACATTTAGATGATGAATTCACCCACATAATGAACACCTTCCGAAACCTCCAATATCCCACATCCTTTATACAAGGCCAAAGCTCTCAAAATCCACACCAGAAACCAATTCCAGAACCCCACCCAGTCCGACTCCCCACACAGATACATAATTCTACCTAATAACCACACCAACAGCAACATCAGCAAAAATCTTAACAATCTAGGCATAAAGACAGTCAGTCTAGCATCCGAAACTATACACAACATACTAAACAAAAACTCCCGACAACAAGTAAAATCAGAAGCTGGCGTATGCATGATTCCTTGTGCAGACTGCCACAAGAAATACATAGGCGAAACCTCCAGAAATTAAAAAAACGCATATACGAGCACAAACACAAGATAAAATTGGATGACAGCAACAACCGTTTATTCAAGCACATATCTAAAACACAACATAGGTTTAATTTCAGCAATGCATCCATAATCGCATATATCCATAACAAAAGATTACGTCACATATTCGAAGCCAGTGCCATTAGCAACATACCTAACATCAATTCTAGATCCGGCTTCTTCAATATTTCCTTACACCTAGGTAAAACAATCATAAATAGCTACAGACCAAACAGACAACAAGACAACACTTAGCATAAAGTCAATAATAACAACAATACAAAACACACACATAACAATAAAAACGTTAATAAAACACACACACACACACACACACACACTTACAACAATTAAAAAAAAAGATCCACCATTCATCACATAGATAAACAGGTATGAACATACTCAACACAGACAGATAGACAAACAGACAGACAGATATGAACATATTAAAGATGTATAAATAGATACTATAGATAGATGGATAATTGGATATGAACATATTAAAGACACATAGATAGACAAACATATATGAACACATCAAAGATACACAGACTAAAGATAGATAGATAGATTACAGACAGACAGATAGACAGGTAGATAGATAAACAATAACACATTAAAGGTAGATAGACATAGAGTCCTTAACATATTAAACATAGACAGAGAGATAAACAGACTAAAGAGAAATAGATAGATAGATAGAAATGAACACACTCAAGATAGATATAAAGATAGATATTAACAAATCAAAGATAGATAGATATAAAGATAGATATTAACAAATTAAAGATAGATAGATAGATATAAAGATAGATATTACCAGATTAAAGATAGACAGATAGATAGGGAGATAGATATTAACAGATTAAAGATGGACAGACAGATTGATTAAAGATAAATCGACAAACTGATACATAGATAATAACACATTAAAGATAGATAGATCGATATAAAGATAGATATTACCAGATTAAAGATAGATAGATCGATAGAGAGAGAGATATTAACAGATTAAAGATAGACAGACAAATGGATTAAAGATAGATCGACAAACTGATAGATAGATAATAACACATTAAAGATAACATATTGATAGATATGAACATATTGATGAATGATATATAAATAGATAGAAAGATAGACATTACCAGATTTTTTTTAAATCTAGGTATAGATAGATTAAAGATAGATAGATAATAACACATTACAGACAGATAGACAGATGAACACATAGTTATGAACATATTCGAGATAGACACACAGACGGATAGATAGATAGATAGATAGATAGATAGACATCTACAGATCAAAGATAGACAGATAGTCAGATAGGTAGACAAATAGATATTAACAGAGTAAAAATAGATAGTCGGATATATAGACAGACAGCTATTAACAGATTTAGGATAGATAGATATCAACAGATTAAAGATAGATAGATAGATAGATATCAACAGATTAAAGATAGATAGATAGATAGATAGATATCAACAGATTAAAGATAGATAGATAGATAGATAGATAGATAGATATTGTCAGATTAGAGATAGATGGATGCATAGATAGATGGATATTAATATATCGAAGATAGATAGAGGGGACTGATAGATAGATAGATAGATAGATATTAACAGAACAAATACAGACAGATGGACAGCTAGATAGACAGAGATTACCAGATTCAAGACTGATAGATAGATAGACATTAACAGATTAAAGATACAGATATATTGGACAGGTAGATAGATAGATATTAACAGACTATAGACAGATAGATTGATAACAGACTATAGACAGACAGACAGATAGATAGATAGATAGATAGATAGATAGATAGATATTAACTGAGTAAATATAGATAGATAAAAGATAGATTAACAGATAGACAGATAGACAATAAAACATCAAAGACAGACAGATAAATAGATAGATATGAACATATTCAAGATAGATATATAGACAGATATACAGAAAGATAGATACTAACAGAATAAAATAGATAGACAGATGGATAGAGAGATTAAAGATAGATAGACAGACAGACAGAAAGATAATAACATATTAAAGATAGATAAGACAGATGGATTGATAGACATGAACACATTCAAGATAAATAGATAGATAGACAGATGGATAGATAGACATATAGATAAATATTAACAGACCAAAAATAAATAGATAGATAGACAGATATTAACAGATTATGGATAAACAGACAGACACAGATGATATTAACAGATTAAAGACAGTTAGATAAATCAAAATAGATAAAGATAGATGTATATTACAATATATACGATACATAATAATAACAATAATAATGATATCGCCACTATTAATAACAATAACAATAATAATAATGATATATAACTTTATACATATACTCACTTACAATTTTAACAAATCTTACCATCTCCCCCTTTTACAAAAAAAAACTCTCACAAACATACCAACCACAAACTATAACCTAATGACAAATCCAGTTACCCAATACATAAAAAAATTAATAAATAAATAAATAGACACACCACACATATACTCTTAACGAATCCTTACAATCTAGTGCATACATGACTAACACCTGCAGTACCATTACCATTCTGACACTCCCCATCTAGAGAGAAGAAAATCCACTACCGACAACCAACCACCCCTCCCCCTACTGACGACCTCCTGTTTCACCATTTTTAGAATGCCATCATTGAAGCAAGAACTATATCCAAGTCCTGAAGAAGGTCTAACAGACCGAAACGTTGCATCGTCGAAATAAACATCCATTTTCCATAACATCCCGTGTTTGTCTACCTTTCTCCATATATATATATATATATATATATATATATATATATATATGGGGTATTCATTGAGTAACAGATACGGAGGTGGAAATAAATTCTGCAGCCTGATTTCAAATCTTGGAAGAAATCTTGGCGATAATCCCCCCAGGCAAGTTATGAATCTCACTATGGCTACCCCAACTCCACTATGGACACACCAACTGTGGCTAAATAGTTCTCAGTCCTTTCAGGAAAAGGAAAACTATTGCACGCCACTCAAAAATTGACCTTTTGTCATATCTTTCTCCTGGTGGAGAAGTGAGATAAATACACAAATACACAAATTATCATATTTTGCCTTTATATATTGTTGTTGTTTCGGTTTTTGGGGGGGTTTTCTTTTTAAAATGAAATACCCTTTCTGTAAATGCAGAGGAAGAGGAACAGATAATAATCTGGCCCAATGCAGAAGTTCCAGGACACTGATTCTGTGAAGAGTGGACATATATCTGACATTCACCCAAATAGAGGTTACAGATAAATGAAGATGGAAAAAGCAAACAAAAGTAAATTGATTATGCATATAAACATCTCCATCATTACCCTGGAGTCAAACACATTCGGAATAAACAGTATAAAGATATTCAATCATCTTGGACTGTTTTATCTCGTCATCTAATAACACATATAATCAACCTGACTTTAGATCCAGTTAACAACTGCTCTTTTTTCTTGTACTCAATTAGAAGTTATTAAGCGAAACCATCATGATGAAATACTGATAGTGTAAATAATATAAGACAGTCTTTGGTCCAACAAAATTCAATACTTGCCATAGCGATGAACGAATGCTTATAAATGTAAGGTAACACTAATCATTTCCTTCTCAAAAGATAGAATATTTGTCACGTTTCGCGTGAAATTGATCAGACATTATTAAATGCCTCGTTTCATATCCTAAGGCCTGAAGGCCTATCGTGCCACAAGAATTGAATCGACATTGGTTTATATGAATGATTGGACCGTAGAGAGAAGAGCTAAAAAGAAAGGAAACAATAGAAGGATCCTCTTCACTTTTCGTTTAGTTAAAAATAGAAATTAATAATTTAAAGGATGAAATAAATGAAAGGATAATTCTGCTCATGAATTCGTTTTATTAGGTTCCAGTCGAAGAAAAGAAAAGTGTCTTTATTTGCTAGAAAAGGAAATAAAAATGCATAAATATGAGAACTAAGTAATTATACATGTGGCAAATATAAAAATGATTACACACACACATTATATATACAGTGGGGAAAATAAGTATTTCACCCCATGCTGATTTTGTGAGTTTGCCACCTTACAAAATAGGAATGTCGTATAATTTTCAAGGTCTTAAAAGTGAGAGATAGAATATAAAAAAATTTGAGAAAATCACATTATATCAATTTTTGAACATTTATTTGTATTTTATTGAAAAAAGTATATATTAAATTTTTACTTGAAGGCACTTACAACGCATGTATCGCATAAAATTCGATACTTTTTCTTATAGAAAATGAACTTGACAAGTGTAATCCCAGTAAAGGATGGCTCGATGTGTAGAATACCGTACAGACTGTTTCGACTTTATTAAGTCTCATCAGCGGTATATACTAACGATTTCCCTCCGACAGAAATCGAAACCGGGACTTCAGCAGACACAGTGAAACACTAGTGAAACACTTTTATCGCCTCGGCCACAGTACACAGCTGACCATCCCAGCGAAATTAAGCTTGTCAAGCGATACTACACGCCTCTACCATAATAGGTAAGGGGGCGTTATTGAGAGAATAATAACAACAAACAGACCGAATGCCCTTCGGCGAAGTGAATAAGATTTTTGGATGTTTGTTTATTTAGAAACGTTTCCCTCCGACAGAAATCGAAACCGGGACTTCAGCAGACACAGTGAAACACTAGTCGGAGGGAAATCGTTAGTATATACCGCTGATGAGACTTAATAAAGTCGAAACAGTCTGTACGGTATTCTACACATCGAGCCATCCTTTACTGGGATTACACTTGTCAAGTTCATTTTCTATAAGAAAAAGTATCGAATTTTATGCGATACATGCGTTGTAAGTGCCTTCAAGTAAAAATTTAATATATACTTTATTCAGCAACGTTTCTAAATAAACAAACATCCAAAAATCTTATTGAAAAAAATAAGTATTTTACCCCATAGCAAAATATAACTTAGTACTTGGTGAAGAAGCCCGTGTTGGCAAACACAGCAGCCAGGCCTTTCCTGTGGTTGGTTACCAAGTATTACAGATTGCTTTAAAATATTTTCTATCGCTTAATTCATCAGAAAAAATTACAAAAAGCAGCAAAAACAAACGAGGAACAAACAAAATGATACTGAAATGAAATTTAATATCTACGATTGTTTATGTCAATCATTCTTGAAATTGCATTGAATGTTTTATATAAACAAAGACATTTATTGATTTGGTTAAAGCAAAAGGATCGATATCACGTATTTCTACCGGAATAATCATGAATTTTATAGCGATTTCTAATATGATCACATTAATAAATAGAAAATTTGTGTTTTTACATTAAACATTAAAGTATGTTATTTGTCTGTTAGATGGAGTTTGATAATTTGTATTATTTGGATTTTTCGGACTGTTGTCCTCATCTTTATTGTTATATACACAATGTTTCGGTCGATTTGCCCTCGGTTGGACATGTGGCGCAATGTATATAGGGGTTCAGCTAATACAGTTCTAGCTGACAATCATCTGTAGGCTGCAGATTCAATCCTGACCACGGGCGATAATAACATAGAATACCTAATATAGCTTAATAGTTGTACCCAGTCATGGTTAGCGGAAAGAAAACAGTTTACCCCAGTGGATTGAATAAAGGGTTCGTTTTGAAGTTCCCTGAAGGCTACCGATTACGACATGAAAGATACCGAGTTCGACAAGAAGATTCCCAATTTCAAAGAGAAGATTCCCGGGTTGAAAGATGTTCCCGGGTTTGACAAGAAACATCTGAAGAAGGCCGGAAGTTACATAGGCCGGAACATTATGTATGTAACAATAAAAATAAGGACAACCTTCCGAAAAATACAAATAATACAAGTTATCAAACCTCATATAAAATAGAATCTAGTCGATATGGACCCGATATAATCTAACAATGGAAAGTATTTAAAAAGCTTAATAGACCAGTTGGATACACGGTGCAATGGCTAAATGGGTTGGGTTAATACAGTTCTAACTGACAATCATCTGTAGGTTACTGGTTCAATCCTCGCCACTGGCTATAATAACATAAAATGCTTAACATAGTTTAAAACTTGTACCCGGTCAGGTTAGTGGAAAGAGAACAGTCTACTCTGGTGGATTGAATAAAAGGTTCAGCGCGAAGTTCCATGAAGGATCCCGATAATGATGTGAAGGTTCCAGAGTTCGAGAAGATTCCCGGGTTCGACGCGAAACATCAGAAGAAGGCTGGAGAGCACATTGGTCGAAACGTTGTGTATTTAACAATAAAGATGGGGATATCAGTCCGAAAAATCAAAATAATACAAATCAAAGTATGTATTTAACCAACCCTCCACCACAAACAGGATGTGAAACAAGGTCAATTTTAAGCGAAGTAAAACTGGTTTTAATTCAAAGTTTTTCTTCTCTAAGACTGGTTGCCTAGCCAATGCAAAAGAATCTAGATTGCCCTCCTATTTACTGAATTCAATATTGTCATCTGCAGACGAAGTAAACATTATGACAAGTTTGTCGAGTGAAAAATCCAAGGACGATATTAGAGGGAAAATAGATGTGTCAATGTTTTCCCTTAAGATATTAGCGTGAGGTGAAATGCGAACAGCATTTCCAGGATTAGAACCCAGGTCGTCGATTCAATTTCCTACCGTCAAGACATTAAAGTTAAAATCTATTTCCGCTTATTCATATTTAAGAAACATTAGTTTTGTAGAATTTTGTCAAGTTGAATTTTATAAAATTACATCATAATAAAATTCAGAGAAAATGTAAGATTCACTTTGGATGACTCAATTAAGAAATGTATGTTTTAACTTGCCATATGCATTAGCAGGGTTAAATGTTTTGTCCAAATTAATTTCTCACCAAATGTAATGCCAAGATCTTTAAATTTCAACACGCAATAACATTCTCAAATTCTAATTGGATCTAACCAAAAAAGATTTAATGTTCTAAGATGCTGACGAGGCACAAACATAATAATTAAGCCTTTTTGTAAGCATTCAGTTTCAAGCAATTATTTTGTAATTAATTTGTACCGAAGATTTCTATTCATATTTGAAACAGTGTCATTAACTTTTACACATTTGTAAGAATAGTGAAATCCGTATCATCAGCATACATGTTATATTTACTCATCATTGTATCTACAAGGTTAGAAACAAACACAGTAACAGTATTGGACACAAGACTGACCCCTGTGACACACGTTCAAACACCTTACTTCATTATCACTCACCATCATTTGTTGTAACCTTTAAGTGTCGACCATTAAGGTTAGAGAACATTCACAAGAGAAAATCACAGAAACTAACATCTTTAAGTTTTACAATTGACGGTCCATGGTTAGCAGAGTTAAATGCTTTAGAACGATTTTTAAAAAATGAGTTCTGATTTATGTATAACATCAAAATGAAAAATATATCCTAATATTTAAAAACCGACTGTAAATTACTCAAATTAGTTTTTTTCAAAGGATCAATAATTAGTTTTGCCATTAACATTTCAATTCATTTTCAAAATGCTTGTAACAAACTTATAGGCGGCTTCTAATAAGATGAACAAGAGATATTATTAATCTATTTAGTGACCTAACCAGTGTATTTTTCCATCTAGTTGTGAACGTCTTATATTCTAAAAAAATATGTCTGTATAATGTTTGTAAAGACATCTATTTTTCAATCTCATCTTCAAGAAAAATAAAGGATTAATACCATCTACGCTATAAAAATTAGTCTCATGTGACAGTGGATTCACTTAGACGTAGAGGTTGGACCTACATGAAATGCATTTAAGCTAGATTTGTTTCTAAGACTTGGAGTCGTTTTATGCAAGTAATGTTATGCGAATTTGTCGAATATAAATGGGGGTGCTCTCATCTTCTGTGATGTGTTCAGAACCAATTGCATACGTGTTCATATATTACGTCACGCCCAACTAAAAATTCATTTAACAGAAAAAAAGCCTATCACCCCATAACATAGGATCCCCTACATCATCGAGAATGATCGAAGATGGTTGAAAGTATACATACTTGGACTACACAAACATACATTGGACAGTTTTTTAAACTGCCTACAATCACAGTTGCGAAACCTCGTTCGCAAAAAAAGAAAACCTGAATAGGAATTAAAAACCAAATCCGTTTCTGTCATTTTAATAAAACATGTCTACAAGAGAATATGCTGCATATATAATATATATATATATATATATATATATATATATATATATGGGGATGAAAATAGTTGAATGTACAACTTTCTCAAGGGTATAATGTGAAATACAATTACCTTCGTCCAAAATTTGAACTCGGGTGGTCGGGTCGGGTCCGTTTCATACGAGGATAATCGTTGCACTATCATCTCCCTTTATTTAATTAAAGAATTCACTGCTCATTAATAAATTACACAACACATGTATAATGTATATTTTTAACCCTATGACGGAATGGGTATGTGTTTGTTGAGGATCACCACCAAATGGGAAATCCCAAGATAAATGTATGTTAACTTCTGGTTTCAAAAAACTATGCGAGATTCTGGTTAGATGCTATTTTATTCAGATAAAGTGGGATATAAACATAGCTATGAAGTAAAAAGCATTTGGCCTCATAATTGGTGGGATAAATTAGGCCAGATCTAGGTTTTATTTATTAAAAACTTAAAATGGTCAGCAATATGATGGATTTTCACGGATAAGTCTTGAAAAGAACTTAACATTGGCAAATGATTTAAGAAAAATGTTAAAGACACTCCCAGAAACTAAGATTTTTTTTAAATTTTAAATTCGTTTTCGTGGATTTGTGTCAAGTGTATCTCTCTAGATCTATAGACCTTGCTAATATATCAAAATTACTTCCTTAAAATACCCCTTTCTTCTTTTTTGTTACACTAAGTATCACAAGTATTTCTGCTAGTATTACTATTTTTCAAGTATAAAATAGGATACAAATAAAACAGGGTAAAAACACCTGACTCTGAATTTCACGTTGTCAATTTTCAGGTAAGCTATTATTCGAACACTAATTCACCTGAGGATCGACAATTTCAAATTTGGAGTCATGAGTTATTTAATCCTGTTTTATTCAAATCATCTAAGTAAGACCAACAAGATACGCTGGCACTTTTGAAAAAGTAAGTCATTCAGTATCCGATAACAGGATGAACGGAGAGAGAGAGAGAGAGAGAGAGAGAGAGAGAGAGAGAGAGAGAGAGAGAGAAAGAGAGAGAGAGAGAGAGTCGTGAGAATCCGTGCTGTCACCAAGACATGAAGATAATGATGATATTTTTTTTTTTAAATTGAAAAATATTATAATGTTACTGTGAATGTATGTGCATAGAGCACTAAACATTTGATCGATTAAAAACGCGTTAAATTTTAATCATAACTCTGTGCGTATGTGTGCCTGTGTGTGCGTGCGTGTGTGCTCGTGCATGTGTGTGTGAGTGTGTGTGTGTGTGTGTGTGTGTGTGTGTGTGTGTGTGTGTGTGTGTGTGTGTGTGTGAAGTTTACAAACTATTTGTTACTTTATCTTCCTCATCAATTGTTTTTCCCATTTAAGTGATACTTGTCACTGAGATTATAAAAACCATACCCTTATACATAAAGAAATACTGCAACAGTTATTGCACGCTTTAAATTCGTGTTGTTTTATATGAGAATAAACGTGACCACTCCAATTACATAGCTTATTCTATTTTTTCCCACTATCAGAGATCTGAAGAGACAGGTTCGTATTGCTAAGCAACGAGTCGGATGTGACGTAAGCGATCATTTAGAGAGTATTGCTCATGTTCCCTCTTCATGACATCTGTAACGTTTTTCAAGGAGATTGGAGAGGTTCTTCTCCTCACATAATAACTAAATGAAATGATTTGTAAGACTGATTTTGTTTTGTTCCCGTTCACTGAGAACAGGTTGGTTTTGAAGAAGAGAGAAAATAGTTATACAATGACAAAAGTTATATTGAAACAAGCAGGCCTCGAGGAGGAAAGAACAGTGGGCATTTGCCTGAGGATGAAAAACAACGATCTAAGAATGAATTCAATATTGCCATCTGCAGGTGAAGGAAAGATTATGGCAAGCTTGTCGAATGAAGAATCCAAGGACGCTATCTAAGACAAGGGTACTGATCTATACAAAAAAAAAACAAGTGTAAACGGGCGCATAGACGTCTTTTCTCTTTTTCGCACATAAGCACAAAGTGAACATATGACGTAAACGCATACAATCATGTGATCTCCGTATTTTGAAGATTTAGTCACCACATCTAGCAATAGATATTTAAAGTACAGCTAGATACAATTTGAACCCAGGATAATAGTGGCTGATTGATTTCATAGTCATGTCAAACCGTCTAGGGTTATTTTATGCCTAGAGGTTAGGGAATCGTGTACATTGTACGTTCATGCTTATATTTTTACGTAGTTTAAGAGTTTTTAATTTGATATCATGTATTGCTAATACAAATAATTCCTTCGTAATTGTATGGTTTTACGTAACTAATAATTCTTAGTAAATAATTATAGCTTCAAGGAACTATTTTTAATACAATCTGTTTTGATATTAAGTATTCGGTTCTGATACAAATAATTGAATAATGTTATGTAGAAGTAAGACTTTTTGTAAGAAATTATATGATTTAAATCAACTAATCCTATTCAATAATAATACTTTGTAAACAATTATAGCTATAAGTAACTAATCTAAATGTAGATAATTTGCTCACGGTTATATGATTTAAAGTATGCAAGGCAAAGAATCTATACACAATTATGTTTCCAAGTAAACTTCCTATTTTATAATTTGCTAACAATTATAAATCATCAATTAACTATTCCTCTATAATACTTTACAAGAAATTAAATGTAATTCACAATTATTTTAAACAGGTAAGTACTTCATACTTATAATTACAAAATCAATGTCTTAAAATCCAATGTATTAATGTAGTTAAAAATGATTTTAAACATTATCTAAACAGATGTATTTGAATAATAGAAAAAGATCCTAACAAGTGCAACCACTCTGGGTCAGAATATACCTGGAGACAGTGACAATAAAGGGTTACTCCACACTTTCCAGATCTCCAGAACTTGAATCTCACTCCTGAGTGCAGCTTAATTCAGGACACTGAATAATTTCACCCATAAAAAAGATAATAGTTTCAAAAATCTTTTTAAAAAGTATTTTTTATCTACCAGTCTTGGGTAAGGCTATTCATTTGCTGTGCCTCCATGGAGTGAAATGTGATAAAAGGTTTGTTTAGTATGGGTAGCAAGGTAAACGAATAGGTAAACCAATAGTGAAACTACCTTATTGGTATTATTTTCTGAAATTTAAATTGAATAAATAAAATAAAATAAATAAATAAAAAATATAGCAACCACAGACTTCTATTAAAAAATGATTCTTCTGCAAGCAAAGTACTGCACAATGTTATTAAAAGAAACTAAACTCAAAATAAATATTCGTCAATAAATAAAAGAGAAAAATATTTTACCCCGGAAAAAGTGCTCTATTTAACTACATTCATTTTGTTGTAGTATGATATATATATATTTTAACGAGGGTCCCCATTCATGTAATACGACTTTTAACCTTTGATCGTGTGTAATAGGGAAGGTGCTGTCTCAGGATTATAATCCTCAGGACCAAACATATGTGGCGAGTTGGAGGAAGTACTATTAAAATAAGATAAAAGCACTACAGCCGGCCTGAAAAAAAAGCACAAAACGTCTGGACGATGGGAAAAACTTTTTCTACAATTTTGAGTATATATTCCAATAGAATGCTAATAAATTCGGAATTTTTGCTGGATGATGTTGTACATGGAACACCGATCAAATACGTCTCTGATAAAATATATTGTTCATTTGGAATTATGAAAGTTGGTATTCTATCTCAGTAGTAACATAAAACACCAAACATTTGTGTTCTATGCAACCTGATAATTGATTTCCTCAGTAATTGAATATTCGAAAAATTAAATGATTAAAAAATAGAGACGATGTTTTTTTAAAGTATTTTAATGGCGTTTTTATGAGGCTATATCAAAATTATAAATTAGTGTATATTATTCAATTCTGGTATTGACTGCATTAAAAACTGAAATGTCTTAAATGCTCTGAATTCTACATACTTAGAGAAAAATGAAAAGAAAAGTTATTATGACGCAATCGCAATTCTAAAACAACTGAGATAAGAAGAAGTAAATATTCAGACATTTTTCTAAAGAACTAGAAACATTTCTCCCTGAAAGTTATTTTTGCTTAAATAGAAGATTAACAGAAGGGAAAATATTTCTGCATCAATGTCTATCACACACATAAGATAATCTGATTCCATAATAAAATGCATGTTTCCTGTTAGTTTGACAAAACGGTCTAATAAATATCAAAATCATCTATGCATAAAGACTAACAAGGCAGAGATATCATTGTTGCAAATAGAAAGACTGCCGTAAAGCGTGTTAGATGCAATAGCCACATTAAAATATCTTAGTATGTGTGACCTTCCATAGACAAAATAATACTTTCATTTGTCTATCAAAATAGATAAAACAACCTCGAAAAACAATTCTATATCAACTTCCCGTCACCTCCCCTAATTAGGAAACTAAAATCTAAGATTCTACAAAAATGTTAGTAGATTGCTACACTGGTTCGTTAGGAATACAAATCTTTCGTTGATATTCACCATCAGTTCATATTTATTTATGTATGGGGACACTTAAGTAAAATAAGAAATAAGTTGCATTTACTTTTTCTAATCAGAAATAAAATTAATTTTTGGGTATTAGCTTGTAGATAGATTATGAGGACATTTCAACCCTTCTTTCGAACGTCTTGTATATCTCGATGAATTCAGCAAAACAAGTTAAAATCTGTTTGCATTTCAAGTTGTTCTAATACCATTCCGAAAATTAATGTTGTTTGGTTTGCTGGTTGTTTTACGATATATCAACCCTTTTTGAGTCATATATACACGAACAAAAGGATCATATCAAAAGTTTTAAAAAGATAGACAAAAAATATTAAGTGTTCCAAGGATGAATATTTATTCTTGATTATTTATCGTTGGAATACTTCGTGTTTTTTCTATATTTTCCAAATTCTGTCGGATTGTTTTCCCCATATACATATAATGGCAATGGCATGATAATTTCAACCTAATATACATGTAGCTATATATATATATATATATATATATATATATATATATATATATATGTGTGTGTGTGTGTGTGTGTGTGTGTGTGTGTGTGTGTGTGTGTGTGTGTAAAACCTATATATACCTAATTATAAGTTGATATATATGTATGATATACAAAAATCAATAATGTAGATATAGATAATGGTAAGTTTGATCTTAGTTTAACTTCTACCATTAAAGATCCTCTGCATCCTGTCAGTTGTTGGCGGCCAAATCTTTTTGGAGCCAGATCGCTTTTGTTATCTATTGTTGGTAATTAATTACTGTTGCCTCAGTGAATGCGATCACCTGGGAGAATTGAATTCAAGCAAAGAGTAAAAAGGAAACTAAGAAAACCCCATGACACGACTGACCGACATCGCCATGGGATAGTCGGCCTCAATCAAATAGTTTCAATAATATAGTCCTATTTCTATTATGAAATGTCTATTTTGAAAGTGTTCGGTTAGCATTCTGCTGGTTTCTCGTAGAACTCCTACCATGCTTTAGTAGTGGGTACCTCAACACTTTAAGGATTTAAACTCGTCTATTATTGACAAAACAATAGCCACAACAAGAAGGTTAATCAAATGGTCAATCAATTCCTTCGCATTGTTGTCTGCACGAAATTGATTTATGTTATTTTAACTAGGGGATATTTTTCTTCCTGGAAAGTCAACTTTCAGTACAAACTGTGCGTAAACATAATGAGAGCCGATAATAAGAAGTTCAGTGTAAAAAATAGGATGAAAACACAGCTTTATGTGCCAGTATCGTCGATCTATTTTTCTATCTAAAAAATATATATATTTTCATATCTATATTTATTATTGTCTACCTCATTATATTCATGTATAATTAATCTATCTATCTTATATCCATTTAATCTTATTCTCATCTCATATTCAAATCTAATCTAATATTTCTATCTCCTTTTCATTCTATTCTTATTTCTGTATATATTTAACTATGTATCTCGCTATGTTTCAGATCTGATAAACAAAAGTTAACAAATATTTAATTATTTCTCTATAATAGATCTTACATAGTAAACGTAACAGATTTCTTTAAGTTTACTGCTACTATCATATAGGAGGAGTCCCTGTGGTGTAGTAACTAATGTGTTAGACTGTGATATCCCAGGGAGTTCGAACTCCAATCGTTCTATTACATTTACTTTCGTACTAATACCCTTGGGAAAGGTATGAACCTCCTCATGCATTTAGCTATCAATTAAATAGCACCACTGCAGTTCTTCTACAATGAGGGCTTTGGCATTAAATAACCCACGAATGTGTATATGTCATTAAACAAAGAAATCAAACCAAGGTTTCCATCATTTGTTTAACATTTAACATTTTTAAAACTGCTAAGATCTATGCACTCATGTGATGTTTCCAGCTTTATACATAAATATAAACACACACCAGATTGCGTAATAAAATGTTTACTGGGTTTGAACAAATCTAGCACAGGGCTACAAAAGTTGAGCGACAATTGAGGACATCATTCAATAACAGTTTACAGAATAAATTAGTTATCACTCTAAAAAGATTGTTTTTGGTTCATTTGTTTAACGGCATATAAACATTTATGGGTTATACAGGATAACACATCTTTTGAAAATCTCAGTTACAAGGATTTTTTAATACTTTTTTTTACTATTTTAGATCTGCTGATTTCAAATATGGAAACACTTTAGTTCTGTATGCTCTGGATTTCATGCGATTTAAGGTATTACATTTATCCTTTTGCGGCTAAATGAATTATGAACGCGTTTATGGTATCAATAGTGATATCTAAATTTGTTTGTTTTTCAGTCAAATTTGATTATGGCTACAAGGAAACATCAATGTGTGAATAACCCTGGCACTTTCTGTTACATTTGGGGATACTTCACGCTTATTCATCAGAGGCGCAATATAACATTGTTTGTAAAACAACTCAATAAAGCGTACTTCAGACTTACTTTTGTTGGCCAAAACAAGGAATGGACCCCACATATTTTGAAATACCTCGATAGCAAAAACATAAGAACATCCAGGGAAAAAACAACGTCATGTTTGAAATTAGTACATTGAAATAGATAATACCAATGCAACAAAGAATCTTTTGACCAGTGTTATTTAATGGTGTAACTTTATAGACATAATTTGCATATAGTTATGTTATCAAGTAATACTTATTTAATATTATTAATTCTATTTGACACATAAAAAACTTGTGAAAAATATTTATTTTAACTAGTTAATTATCCAATTCTTAACACTTCAAGAAAAAGGGATAAAGGAGAGATAGAAGGTAAATCGGATTTTAAAGAATGTCATGTCCAATCTCAGAAGTGGCAACTCATTGTTTAAATTATTTGCGGCTATTTGTCAGATTTAATCTGGTCAAACAAGATAGTTTTGTGAAGATTTAAATTATGAGTCTAATTGGCCAAAATACGCGGGTCATTTAATAAATAAGGGATTTTCTACTTTTTGAAATACAAAAATACAATTTTTGTTCAGAATTGTTTTCTATAAATGTAAACTTTGCATTGTTTGGAATTTGTTTATAGCAAAAACTCTCACAAAAATATGTTTTAAGGCTATTCGAAATGGTGGTTAATCAATCAGAGTGCTCTGGAATTTAAAAGTAGTCTTTCATTAAATATTTGGTGGCTGAGAAGCGAAAACCCAATAAAACATAAGAAGAATGTATTATGTATGGGTTAAAAGCATGTGTTAGTAAACATTCCAATGCTCTGATTCTCAGGTAAAGAAAACGTTATGGGTGAAGTGATCAGTAAATAAGATCACCCTTACAGTCTTCTTGGAAGTGATCTATCACTATTGATTTCCTTGGATATAATGCAACTATCAAAAGTGTTCCTGTTAACGACTCCTTACGAAAAAAATCTATTGAATGTCCCGTATATATATATATATATATATATATATATATATATATATATATATATATGAATGGAGTAAGCTGGATAAACCACCAAAATAATTAAATTCATGGGTAAACTGAATATTTACAATTTATTTCATTAGAAGCTACATCATTTTGATGTAGTCTTTGATGAAATAAAGATGAAATATTAAGTTTATATATATACATATATGTGTGTGTGTGTGTGTGTGTGTGTGTGTGTGTGCGTGCGTGTGTTGTGTTATCCGCATTTTACTAGTTATAAACTATTGGAATTACAAATTTGGAGGCATCTGAATCCTTTTGGTTTGAATTCAATGACCTTTTTCATTAAAGTCTATGTGATGCAGCCATACACTAGTGCTGACGCTATGCCTGTGAGAATCCCCGTATTATTTCATCAGAGAGATCAAGTTGCTGGTTTAAAATATACAACTCTCCAAAAAGTATTTACATGGTATATTGAATAGTATCAAGACTAATCACGTATAATCCCCATTCCATGTGTCAAATCACATTTGAAGCTGTTCTTTTGATATGCTATGAAGCTACAATGTCGGATTTTGTTTATTTTTTACCTCGTCCTCAAAACTTAAACTTGAGATGAATTTGGGAGATAAAAATGTCTCAAATAGCTAGGTCTGGGGAATATGAAGAACGCCGCACTTGCACAATCCGGTGTTTACAAATCACTGATCTAAAAATTATCAAGAACTAACGCTGATTCCTCTAGATAACAATCAAGTCATTTTGGAACTCAGATTCTTTATTTTTGTTTCTTTTTTATTTCCATTTCTTTTTGTTTGCTTTTATAGATTAAATATTTCTCCCGCTGCTTACCTCTTCCTTTTACGTGGCCATGATACGTATTGTCTTTCATGTCTCTACTAACTTCAGTTTTCATAACGTTCTTTCAGCTTTTTTAGATGTTTTCTTATTTCTTATGGCTTTATTTTTTTAAATTCTCATTAGATTTTCGTTTATTTTTCTATCTGGCTTCATTGAAGGTTCTTTTTTAAATATATTTTTTAGATCAAGTTGTATTTTTGTTAACTAGTGCAATGAATCCTTTTCGTCTAAATCCTCTGCGCATCATGCACATGCCCCATTCGAACAGCTTATTTCCTAGAAGCTCTGCACTGGGGATCAAACTCTCTCATACATGTTTTCTTTTTAGAAGTGTCGTACATTTCAGCTTTGTATTTCTACTTTGTTGTCCCTTTGAAATACTCATTTATCACATCTTGCCCATTTGTCATTTTGTAACCCTTGTAAATGTCATTGCTTCAGGTAGCTTAGATTATTTAAAAGAAAATCATTCTTTCTGCGTTTTTATTTTTTTTAATCTTTTGCTAGTAACTTCCTTTCTTCTTTTCTTCCCTTTTGTATTCTTCGTTCCTTTCTTTATCCTTTATCTTTATTCTTCTTTTATTTTGTCTTATTCCCTTTTCTTCCCTTTTGTCTTTCTCTCCTTTTCGTCAGTCTTTCTTTTTCTTCCCTTTTGTCGTTCTCTTTTCTTTACGCTTTGAATATTTTTAAAACGTTGTTACTTTCTTTAAATTTTATTTAAATTGTTATTTTATTTGATTTATCATTTCTTACTGTTTCTATCTGTTTTTTCTTCATTCTTTTATTTCAGTTATTCTTTTAATTTAACTTCTTTTTCTAAAGGTTCATGAAAGCATTTAGTCTTTTTTCATCTTTCTTTCCTATTTGCTTTCATGTATATTTAACTCATTTTTCTTATTTCCCTCCTTCATATAGAAAAGTGCATCAACACCTAAAAAAGAACCAATTATCTTCTCCAACCAACAAATCATACAAAGAACTATGCAAATAAACATAAACACGATACTCTAAACAAGAAGAAGCTTCAAGCAAAAAAAGACATTGCAGAAATAAAATAAAATCAAAAGAGAAAATTTAACAAAATATCCCAAAGGCATAATTTTCAAGCAAACATTTGCTCATGACTACATCGTTAGCAAACAATTCGTTAAGAAGAAACTCTTTATACGACAAAGAAAATAATAAAGAAAAATCATTTAGTTGTTAAGTGACAAAATCCGAGAAAAGAAATCTCTGAATTTTTATTGTTAGAGTGTCTTTCTATTTTTTGATTTGATAATTTTCTTCTTTTCAATTATTTATTTATTTATAGTCAGAAGAACAATTTCAATTACTCGATTCTTCCGTTTATTTTCCGTTTACTATATTCAAGCATAAATTATCTTCTTCTATTTTTCTTTTTTAATTTTAACGGTATGCCAACGCTTATAGGGTCATTTTATACCAGGAGGTTAGGGAAACGCTTTCATTGTACATTTATATTATTGTGTAGTTGTTTCTTAAGGATTTTCTAACAACGGTTATATGATATCAATAATTGCTATCTAATACAAATAACTTGCACATAGTTGAATGGTGTCAATTAGTCCCATTGAATACTAATAATATATACACAATTATATATTCTTAAGTATTTATTTCTATCTAATGATAATCATGTGTTTGTACTTAGTTATATGGTTTCAAATAATTAATAATATTAATAAACAATTATAGATTCAAGCAAATTTTCGAAATACAATTAATACTCATATGGTATCAAGTGTCCCTATCTAATACCAATAATTTTCGAACAGATCTATTTGATACATATATGGAATCCTACCAATAATAATGGCAATGCAGAGGTACGCAACTCTTCCCAGAACTCCAGAACTGAAGCTTATTAGATGCAGTTTAGTGTCCTACCTAGGACACTTCTTTTTGTATATGCCTGGTGGTGGGGTGAGGGTCATACCTCCCTGCATGAGATACTGTCAGCGTATTTTCAGCCCTTCTGATATGGGATGTTTGTTTCAAAATGTATCTACTCGGCATCATGATATCATATAAAACGGGACACCATGATTCACTCAACCCCTTATCACAATCAAAGTGGATATAGTTCTCTGTGACCATGGTCAAATGGTCTTGCTCCACACACATTATGTTTTTTTTATATCTGGAGAAATTCTCGGTATATGTTTTTGAAACTTCTTGGAGCATAAAGTCGACACCACATCCTTATATGAACCAGGATGTTCAAAACAAAATATAATTCGATTCGACTAACGAAGAAACGACAAATCTACCGGAACGTGTAACAGAGTTTAATCAGCCAGGGGAAAAATATTAGTATAGTTCTGTTGCATTGCTGAGCTTGAACGAAAGTTTCTAGAGACAACTACGACGATAAAGAGATGACAACGAGTTTATAGAAAGGGGAAAAGTCACATGTTCCAAGACACGTGTTCCAAGAAAAAATACCACCCACTTTATTAATGTTTTCAGCCTCCCTCCGGTCCAGCCTCCAAAACAGGGAGACGTGAAGTGGTATTTTTTAGTCGATGGAAGAAAGATCCTCTTGTTCCACAAATCGTAGCCCACATCCAATGGAGGGTGCAGTTTCGATACCTCCTTACTTTTTCTGTTTGTCACTGACTGTCTCTTTAAAAATTCTAAACTCTTGGGTGACAATTTCCCGAACTTACTGCGAGAGTCTTTATTGTTGACCTTACTTGTCGGGTCACAGACGGTCAGCAGGTTCTAGTGGGGAAAACGGCCACTTCATTACAGTATGTTTTACTTTAGAATTGATTAGGTAAGAATGTTTTTAAATCAATACTAACAGTCTTCTTGCAACTTTAGATTCCAGCCCATAACTATAACTACTGACTTATAGCGACTTCACACACAAATAAATGCAACTTCAGCAGCAAATCTCGGCAAATGCTTCTTTGCAAACTACCTTTTCTTTTTTTTTCTTTCTTGCCAAATTTACAACTTGTATTAGCCGTTGGGTTAATATCGTAAATCCGCTCATTTTTTTTCCTCGCAACCTTTTGGCGGATTTCTTTACACCGTGACTTTCCGGGCGGTTATGGATTTCATTACATCGCCTGCAGATACTCAGCTCTGCCTTTCGCCAGAGAATGTGTACTTTATCGGTTCAACCTATCAGTTATAGATATCGTAAAACCCAGAATACTCACGCAAAGAAAATATTTAAAAATAAAACAGCAGAGGTGTCCCATATTTTTTACCCAAGCGCTTACAACCATGTCACTTGTCGTCTTCAGAGAAATTATTTGTTGTCGTGGTTTTTTGTGTCATGGTGAAAATTCTATTCTCTTTGGGAGGTTTTATGGGAGGTTTTTTGTGGTTGCTGGTTTATTTAGTTTGTAGGTATATTTTGTACATATGGGTGTTGTGGTTAGTGCGTTAGTTATTAAAGATGTTTAATATATTTGTGCCGGCGTTAAATGTTATGTTAGTTTTGATATTTTTGAATCAAATTGTCTCAAGAACTTTTATGCTTTTTTCAAGTTTGTTTTTATAGAAGATTTTAGAGAGAATCCTCCAAATGTCAGAGGATGTGAATTGTTCTATACTATTGTTATGTTTTCTAATTAGATATTGTTTTAAGACGATAATATCTGAAAGGTGATATGTAAGGCGACTGAATAAACCAAAAACCACAAAATGGTGCAATACACCCTCCAAAACGAAATCAATTCGCACCACAAAACAACCAACCACTACAACCAATAATTCCTGAGGATAACCAGTGACATGCGTTTGGGGGGAAATATTGGACACCCTGTCTACCACCTATACTCTGATATATGAAAAATAGGGAAAAACGAACGTTTACACTTAAAGATCATCAAGAAAAAATATTATGTGGTCTTAACATAACCTGCTTATATATATATATATATATATATATATATATACTAGAAAATATGTGACCCATTGGGTAACCCATTGAGCTTGGGTTAGATTGTTAAAAAATCACAATAATGTAATTTATTTTTAATACATTTTAAACTATTTTTCAGTCAGTTTTGTGCCAATTTATCGTAAACATGGACGTTGTCTAAGATTACGTAAAATCTGTATTTTACAAAATCATTTTACCCTTCCCTCTCTATTGAATTAAAATTACCAAAAATCTGGGAATTTTCCAATTTTAATGAAGTTTTCAGTGTTGATTTATTAATAAATAAATTTTATAATGCATCAGTTATTTTATTTCAAAACCTTTTTACAATTTTACGCCCCCAGCATAAGGGGGGTCAAAATTAAGTGACCTGAAAAAATGACAAAGTTTTGAAATAAAATAAATGATGTGTTATAAAGATCATTCATTGATACATAAACACTGAAAATTTCATTAAAATCCAATAATTTCCTGATTTTTGGTAAATTATTTTCTGTAGGGGGGCTAAAGTTATTTTGTCAAAAACGCATTTTAGGCTCAGTTTGCCTGTCCCTAGTTTACTCTTAACACTCTTCCTAAATTTTCACTCACATTTATTGACCCTATAAGTTTAAAAAAATTAATAATTAAAGTAATTTTTTTTTAAATCTATATTAAAACATGACATAAATTGTATTTAATTTTTTTTACAGCCAGGAAAACAATTTTAAGTCACCTAGTGTACGAATCTTGGCTGACTTCTTAAAACGGTCGGAAAATTAAAACGGAAAGTTTTTTGGTGGTCCCAAATAACAGTTTAACTACAGTCTATGAATTAACATTTTGCGAATTGGGCTACAGTTTTAGGGGATAAGATAATTTAATGACAGAAAAAAATAAATCGCTACTAATTCGGTTTTGGTAATAGGGCATCTTTAACATTGAAACTTAAATTTCGTAAATAAGAAAAAATATGCATCTTTTTTTCTTTCTTTTTTTCTAAATTGTTAGGTTATTTTCTAAAGAATTTTATATTAAAAGTTCCTATTGTCTACTTGTTTTTTGGGGTTTTTTCAGGGATTTTTTGAAATTTATAAAATGTAAAATAAATACTTTTGTTTAGTGGATATCAAAATCGTATTTATTGATCAAAGAAAATATTGTATAAAACATATCTAGCTAAAAATAATGACATAACATATTTCGGTTTTTATTTTTTTTTTAAATTGAAAATAATGTTTGAATTACAAATTGTCGTCATTTTTATTAAGCGATATAAACAAATCTGGTTTTGGGGTATTGTTGTTGTGGTTATTTTTTACTTTAGCGATAATAGGTTCAAATGTATGACGCTAGTATAATTATACTTTGTAGAATTCAAACCAAAAGTGTTTGAAGAAATTTATTATTTTATTTGTTTGAAAACATTACGTACGAAACTCAATACGAAGAAATAGTGCACACGTCAAGATGCGATAATTTTGTCAACAAAGATTAAGAAATGGCGCTATTTTCGTAAATTTACTTTTAAATGCAAAAATTTAGGTTTTATGTCAGAGAAATTTCTTTTTTCTTTTTTATAACACATAAACTTGGAATTGTTCTTTATATTAAACGTAAAATAAAATATTGCAAAGAGAGAGAGTGAGACAGAGAAAGAGAGAGATAAAGAAAGAGGGGTAGTCAGATTATACATAACTCTGTATATTGACTAAGACAAGCGAAAAGGTGTTGGGTGGGATGCTGCTGATAGCTTGGCTGTTGGCTATACAGGCTACTCCCCTTCAGTGCCTGTCTGAAGGGGAGTGAGATGCCCTATAGGGAGTAAAAAAGGGGAGGATGTATAATATAAAGACAGAGAAGGGTCGAGATTTGACTTAATTGCAAATTACGACTAATTAAACCAATTAAAGTGGATTTTTTCCAAACATCTAGTAGCCCTAAAACTAAAGAATAATTAAAGACAAATTTCGTGTGATCAAGGTCACCAACAAAAAAGCCTTAAGACATTTTAAGCTGAAAATCTCAGCTTTAGTGTGATATATATATATATATATATATATATATATATATATATATATATATATATATATATATATATATATATATATATACAATTCGTTAGTCAAAAAATCCTCGTCTTAATTAGTCGGTATTTTTAACTCTATATACTCATCACTTCATAGGACTAATCACCTGAATAAGAGGTGATATATAACAACCTACCCCCTTTTTAGAATGGTAACTCTCTTCTGTCGAGGTGTCGGTATTGTTTTAGATTAATTTCCAAAAATAGAGTCTGTATTTACCCAACCCCTCCTTCTACCACGAAAAGGTCATTTTTTTAAGCAGAGTAAAGTTGTTTTGAATTCAGTTTTCCTTCTAGACTAGTTTCATAACCAAACCCAGTCTGTCTTACTATTTTCCCATAGCTGATGGGATTTTTGCCTTTTTGATGGGCCGTAGTGTGATGCGTCCAGGATTTGAACTCGAGTCGCTAATTCCATTTTCAACAACCATAACTGTTACGCTAAGCGCGTCTCCAAAATGTTATAATTATCCTTTTTCTTTTAGTTTGTCTGGTACCTGGAACCATGTTCTGCACCGCAGGTGCTGGTGTCGGCATCCGAAACGTATCACTTACGTCTGGAGACAAAATGAATCTTTATGTTGTAATTCTATGCCAAATCATTTTTGATTTTTAAATTTGATTTGTATGTCTTTTATGAAGATTGTTACGGTGATATAGGACCCTTTTCTGTGTCTTTCTTATAATTCTATGGTCAATGATTTATGTCTTCAATTAAACCCTGTCATCCAACTTTAAAAACAAAGTTCCTGATGTTATTTTTTCGTCATTTGAAAGGTACCAATTTTTTTCTGACGATCATACATTTCAAAGACACTTTTATAAATAATTTACAATAAAAATCCATTGTAAATTATTGGATATGAAAATACGCTGTAAATTATTTATTATGAAAATTCGTTGTAAATGGTTAACTATAAACGTTTATTGTAGATGGTCTACTATGAAAATCATTGAAGATTATTTACTATAAAAATACATTGTAAATGATTTAATATAAAAATTCATTGTAGATGATTACCAGAAAATTCCATTAAGGATTGTCCTAAATAAATGAATAAATGAAAAGACTCTTAGTCCGTTTCATCTTCTCTAGATACACTTCAATCCAAGATTTCTACTGAATAATCTTTTGCCATCACTTACATTGTCGGGTACCAGTGTCGCTGTTAGTGGGATGTGGCCATTATATTACACCAAACTAAACTTATTCAATTCTGACCACACATTCAATATTTCTTGTAATTAGTTTGATTTTTGAAGAATCTTTAGCCATATGTTAATTCCTTAGTATTTAGGGGGTTATTTTATTCATATGTTTTTTATGTGTTAAGTTTGAATTCAGCGGAACATTATTCATTTGAACTTTACAAAATTTGTCAAAATTATATCTATACAGGTTTTGGGATTTTACAGTGAGTTTGTTGATGACGTACTTGTAACAGTTATCGTCTTTTTCCTATACCCCCTATAGATAGATACTTAGGTGGACAGGTCTCTTTAGCTTTAGCGATGGGTCTAGGAAAATAATTTCTCTGTAGCCCGTTGATATTCGCACAACAGATTGTCAAGCCACGTACAATGAGTTTGTTAAACAGATTTGAGATTAAAACACCATTTACTCTGCTTAGTTTAGTTTGGCACATGGTCACAAGAACAGAGTACCTACAGCGGATTGAATTCACTAACAATTGTCAGCTCTTCTAGTTCCCTAACCCAGAAAAAATCCCCTAGGTTTGTTATGACCAACATCTTTCTCTTTTATTACACCATAAACCCAACTCTTATACAGTGTTAAACCAACTGAGTAAGGAAAGAGGTTTAGGAAAAATTGTTATTGTTTCTGGTTTGATTTTAAATGTGAACTTCCTAATGCAACAGACGTCTCAGTTAAGACAATCACGAGACAACATTCTTAACACTGAGAACTTTTAATTTGTAAAGCATTCAATACGAACGCTAGCTGTCTACCTATCTCAATATGAGTATACCTCTTTCTCTTTCTCTCCAATATATATATATATATATATATATATATATATGTGTGTGTGTGTGTGTGTGTGTTTGGTGGTTTAAATATAGCCATATATATATATATATATATATATATATATATATATATATACATATCGGTCCCAGTATATTCATATCTATCTGTCTAATCTCAATATGATTATATCTATCCATCTATCTATCTATCTATATCTATCTATATATATATATATATATATATATATATATATATATATATATATTTGTGTGTGTGTATGTGTGTACGTGAGACAGAGAAAATGTATATATAATATATATATATATATATATATATATATATATATATATATGATAATTGCCACTTCTTCACAGAAGAGGGCCATTTCTACAAGTTCGGTTGGAGTGATAACCTTGCACATCTGAAAGCCTTTCGTGGGGATACTTTGCATTTGTATATCAGACGCCCGAGAAATTATTTGGTATAGTTTGTTTTTCTCCTCCAGAGGTTTGTTGATCCTTCCCATCGAACCAGTTGCGAAGTTTCCGTAGGTTTCCAGCCTGTCAAGTCTCCCCATGTCACCATTCCTCCATCACCGTGGGACTTGTAGAAATATCTGCACATGTTTACATGTTGTGCGTCTGTGCGACACGCACCGAAAGCTCTCTAGTATCAGAGACAAAGTCTAGTATCAGAGTCTAGTATCAGTGACAAACCGTGGTAAGATAACTGAAAGACTCTGGGAACGCAAGTTTTCCTTCTCCTAGATGGATGACCTGACAAGAACTACGGAACCACCACACCGAGAAGAGAAAAAGGGGGGGGACAGATACCTTAAATATTCTAAGTTTTAGTAAAGTCCAGATTTCCTTTCCTGTTATATGTGACAGTCATTCAGTTTTGTAAGCTGTGAAAGGAACAAATACATAAGGACAAATTTACATTTAAAGAGGTGAAAAATACTATCGCTACCTCGTGTACTTATTTCGATATTTCTACATGAAAATTCTTCAAAATGCTACTGTAATTACACAGAAATGTGTATCGCTGATGGTTCAATGATAATATTCTTAAAATTAGGGTGGAAAATTAATACAAAAATATCAATT